>OW203737.1:21521469-22121469 GCA_934045075.1 Yponomeuta sedellus | reverse complement strand
GCGAGTTGTGCTTTAAAAAACAGTTTCAGTTTGATCACAGAGTTTGACGGCCCTGCTTAGTCTGGTCGTCATTTAGACTGAAAAGTTCAAAATTTTAATTTTGTAACCAGTCCGAAAAAAAGACGCAAATCACTTGTTACTGTCACTTTGTTTTTTTATTCTTTATTTATATTTATTCTATCATGCTGACTTATCCGGCCTGTTATTATTTTTTGTTATATAATGTCTTCGCTGTCGATGAGTTTCAACAACTGTTATTCACAGAATCGCCGGATATCTGGACATCGACGACGGTAGGTGACGCAGGCGCCGACGACTTGGGTCCGGTTCAGCCGACGGATGAATTTGACATCGTGCCCAGTTTTCCGAACAGGCTGTGGCCGGTGCGAGTGTCGCCTGCGCGTGAGTGTTATGATAGCGTGGTTTGTTTTTTCTCAGCGTTTTTTACTTTAACTAGAATCATTATCATCATCAGCTACTTGACGCCCGCTGCAAGACCTGGGCCTCTCTCATGATTTTACATGCTAACGTGCGTAGAATAAAATAAAATTGCAGGTAATTTTTTCATATCTTCAAGTTATACCGTATATTGTTTCTTTCACAGAATTGTCTAACGAGTATTGGCACAAGACAAAGTTTGTGTACACAAAAGATAACCAAACTGACGTTTACTGCGAGTTCTACCAGTATTATGTGTACCGCAAGTTGTTTCCTACGTTTTACGTGCTGTTCAACAAAGGAAAGTGGGGGTTGTTGGTGAGTTCATATTTTAGTTAACGCTCTCTTTTAACTTCTCTCTTAACGCTCTTTTCTTCACCGTTAACGTTGCTCCATCAAATTTACCGATATATGTAACTTGTAAAACAAATTTGGCGTGCGTATATGCCAGCAACCCTAAGAATTATACCCGAAGGTCACAAATAAGATAAGAATATTCTTTATTGTACACCAGAGCATATAACACACACAGTGCGTTTTTATTCCGAGAACGATACAGACGCTGACTTTCCATAAGTGCAGTAATAACCCAACCGTAGAATGCATGCTAGTCTTACATTCGAGTGGTGGCAAGTTCGATACAATGTTTTTTCACGGCAGCAATTCAGCAGACACGTCTGAAATAGTAAATTAATTTTACTATGAAATAGCTACTAAATGAATCTCCACTCGAACACAGGGCTACCTGCAGATCGACCACAGCGTCGACTACTACACCGGCTACTGGTCGGAGGCCGACAACTCGATCCAGTGGGCCAACCACCGGCGCGTGGCGGTGCCGCAGCCGCTGCGGGACATAAGCCCGCGCAGCGCCGCGCTGTGCGTGTTCCCGGCGGGCGCGCCGCACTACCGCGGCCGCGCGCACGTCACGCTCGCCGTCGTCGACACCTTCAACCACTCGCACTACCACGTGGCCATCGAGCAGGAGGTCCCCGCGACCCTGGCGCAGCTCCACAGGCCGGTCGAGATCGAGTTCAGATACGAGACGGGCAAATATGCGTATGCGAGTGAGTTTGTGATCCTTTACTAAAGGTATGACTCCATCACGTCGCGGCACATACAATTACGCATGGACGTTTGATATGAATTGAATGTGAGAAATATGGCAGTAGGCATACACTATTTGTAGGAAACTGAACACCGCACTGCCTGTAGCCTCTCGTGCAAAACGTCTTCTCTCTCATCGTTTAAAATATCGGTAAAATAAATATGAAACATTTGGAAGCGCATATATTTCTCAACTGCTGATAATCAATATCATTATTAGTCAATCGTTGCCCGCTAATAACCAAATGGGTCTCCCAAAGTAGGTCAAAGAATTGGTGATGAGAAATTTCTTTACGTGTATTTTGTTGCGAAAACAATTGCTGTCGAAAAAAGCGTTGTTCGCCTTCGTACTAAAAGAATTTTCCTAGCAGCATCCTGAGCTCGGCTACATTGATGCAGCCCTTAAATCAAACTCTTCTACAAATTCAGCTTGCGTGAGCAGAATATGGCAATTGTAGAGTCGCCGAACATTTGGACGGCGCCGCCCACGCCGAGCACGCGGACCACGTCGCTCACAAGCACGGCGGCCCTCCAAACCACGGAGGGGAAGCCGACGCCCTTCACGGGACACGTGTGGCCCTCGCAAGTCTCGCCTTCTCGTAAGTCATCGGAGAACACACTATGTTTCGTTTCTCCCCCGCTACCCCTATCATCACATTAAAGCATTTCTTTCAAGCAACACCAGAGTGCAGGTGTTCTGCAATAAACATTTTGGTTGCCAAGGGTAACACAGGGGGATACTTCTCTTTTTTCCCTAATTTATAACGCGTTTCATCACATTAGAGTATCTTATTTTCTAAGGTTAACACGAGCAGTAGACATAATTAAAACTGTTTTTATACGGATTTATGCTCCTTTTTTAAATTTTAACAATTTTCCTCACCTCATCTTACCTCAGTCATCCGGGACCACGGCACCTGAAAAAGTGCCGAAACGTCGGAAAATTGTAAAAATGTAATAAACGAGCATAAATCCATATAAAAACTGTTTTAATTAGAGTATCTTCTACAATTCCTTCTGCGACGAATATATTTCTTTTTATTTCTTGTCGGGTGTATAATTATAGGTATATCTAATTGCGCTTAAGACTAGGCAAAGTCCGTACCCCTGCAAAAAGGCATTTCTGTATGCTAAGTACTTTATAGAATCGGAATTATAACAGTTTCAGTCGTCAAAATATACATAACCCATATACCTTTCAGTATTTATAATAAATAGTCTATTTGCTTGTGTAAATACAAAAACTGACCTTTTGTTGGAATTAATTTATTACAGAGTCATCAGGAGACTATTGGCATAACACGAAAATAGTATACTACCAAAACAACTATACGAATGCGTATTGCGAGTTCTATCAATATACATTAGAAAGTAATTATTATCCGACATTTTACGTGTATGTGCACGACAGAAAGTTTGGAATAAGGGTAAGTAATCGCCAGTTTCTGAATAGACTATTTCACTTAGTATTGAGTATCATTCTGTCACGATCTTTTTTGAGAAACCTATAGGGACAGACTTATTATTAAGTCTAATCTAGCTGTGTCCCACGGTTGATCGATTTTCCCATATCGATTATACCTAACCTAGCCTAACCTATGCGTTAATCCAGGGTGTCAGCTAACTCATTCCAAATTTTACTAAAATCGGTCCAGCCGTTTAGACGGGAAGAAGTAACAAACATACACAACCATAAACTTTCGCTTTTAAAATATTAGTGTGAAGTGTGTTGTGATGTGATTTACTGAGTAAAATTCTCAATTAACTCACCGACGTCGAAAACTAGATGCGTAAGCGATTGTGATCGTCAAAAAATATTCTTGACAAAAACATCCACCGATATTGGTTTTACGTTTCAGTGAAATTGTAGCAGATTCAAAAAGATCACGAGGCTTATTATAGAAGAAGAACATGAAGAAAAACATTTATTACAGAAACAGTTCACACGCCACAGTAACAAATTTAAAACATATTACTAAACATGACATTCACAAAAAACAAAAAGAACGAAGAAAAACGAAAGGTCACGGCGTGTCACTGCTGCTATAAATGGCAGTATGCTGATGCACAAGCCTTCAGCGCTGATTTTCAGTCAGTGTCATGTGCTACCCCACGAGCGTCACAGACTGCGGTGCGATAATAATAATCATGGGCAATAACAATACTAAAGAATTAATAATACCGTATAGAGTATAATACTTATATGTTATATAGAATGATAGCCATATGAATAGAAAACGTATTATAAATACAGGATGAAAAAGATACTTAAATACTTGATAGACTATGTGATAGATAACTACGTGATAGAATAATATACAAATAAAATTATACACAAATAAATAACTAGCTCTAATAATTATATATAGATAAAGATAAATGTAATTAGATACAATAAATTCGCACACATGTATATACTTAAATATAAAAAGAATACAAGATATATAGACATATATTATACAATGTTGCACAATCCTACTATGCGATTACAGACTCGTGTCTGTTTTTGCGGCGAGAGGTTGGAAGGGAGTGGAGCAGCGGTTTCTGAAGCTCTAGCAAATACGCTCTGAGCTTGCGCCCAAAAGCGTATCTACTGGACGCTTCACGGATTGGGGGAGGAATGTCGTTCCAACACTTGGACGCCGCAAATCTGAAACTGCCGCGAAACGCCGTAGTCCGATGCGCCGGTGTTAGGATTCGATAGCGACACATACGATACGATAGCGATACATCAGGGCAGATAACATAATGGAGTAGTATTGTGTCCCGGTCAGTCTGTGCTAAAAGTAGTACTGTACTGTGTTCTTACAGGGAAACCTAAAGCCTGCAGTTTTAGAACACTGGAGTGGATATTGGTCTTCGTTGTCGTCTCCGCCGGGAATCTCGTGGAGCGACCAGATGACGGTCCCCGTGCCACCCCTGTACCAGATGCCCACGCCAAGGAGCGCAGTGCTGTGCCTGTACCCACCATATTCTGCGTATTTTGGAGGGAAAGCCACTATAACTTTGACGGTCGTAAACACATATGACCATGCCGAGTTTCAAACCCTAATGGCTTCGGAAGTCCCGGAGCATATTTCTGTCTCCACAAAAGTTGCGGAATTCGAGTTTAGTTATTTGAAAGGGAAATACGTCTATGCAAGTAAGTCATATTTTAAAATTCACTGTTACTTAAACACGGCTTAGTATGAACTAATGAACGAGCTGCTCTCGCTGTCAAGTGATAAAAAACAATGTAAATCGTGACGTTTTGATAGAAAATAAGGAACTAGAAGTTTGATTTTTACTGTCGTGAGGAAGTTTTTTATAAAACCTTTATAATTTAAAAGCTAAAACTTCCACCCATGCCGGGACTCGAAACCGCGACCTTTGGCTATCAGTACCAGCGCTATTTCCAACTGAGCTAATGGGCGACTCACCGGCATCAGTGAAATTTTGAACCTCTACAATATTTTCTGTATTACGTACAAGCAGCGACATCTGGCTGAAGTAATTTGCATCACTTACAGCCCCGAGTACCAACTTTGCAGTTAGGTTTTACATCGGAATGAACCGGAATGACCGTGCCAGTGCTCTCCCAACTGAGCTATTGGACGACTACCAGCATCAATGAAATTTCGCTCTTTGCAATACTCTCTGTATTACGTACAGTCAGCGACTGTATGTTGTCCTTACCAAGGGTTAGTGCAATAAAAAGAATATAAAGTTTAAGTTCCTTATTTATTTCAGGTGCTCCAGGGTAGTGATATTGCATGGATATAATTTACAGTAAATTTTCAGGGTCTCCTAATTTGTGGGTAGAGAGCCTGCCTGAGCCCACGCCGCGGGTGTGGCCTGAGAACGTACCGGTCTCCAGTGAGTATTTACATATTAAATGTTGTGTACTTTGGTGGAACATTCTCTCCCCTTATTCGAACATGAGTTGCCCCGAGTCACTTCCAAAAATCCACCCGGACTTGGCCCCCGTGGTGGAGTATGGCCTAACCTTCCTGCGATGCAGAAGGAGACCCGTGCCCCAGCAGTGGGGACATACAAGGGTTGATAACTTCCAAAAATGAAATATTTCAAAAAATATACCTATTTAAATAAATATACTGGTTACTTACAACACACACTACACAAGTAATTTGTGTTTTTGTTTAATAAATGTATTTTTTTTTAGAATTTCCTGAAGAAACGGTGCACAAAACGATTGTTGAATATTTCCAAAGTAATCATACTCAAGTCTACTGTCAATTTTATCAATATCGAATTGACGAAGAACACAATCCCAAGTTTTATGTTTATGTGGACGATAGAAATTGGGTGGTGACGGTAAGTCAAAGGATAACCTATTAGGTTAATAGTTCTCCTAGCTACGCAAACTTTCTGTGGGGGAGATACAATACTCACTACAGCGGTCTATACCATGGAAGAGGAAACAGTAATATAACTGCATAATGCTAGTTTGGATTTAGGGCAAGTGATTGCACTGTACGGATATTACATACCGTACAGTATGTAATATCCGTACTTGCGGAAACCCGCGGCTTGTTTGGCTCCGCACGTATTGACTACTCTTTCCTGTGGGCTAGGCCGACTAAGCTGTCAGGATGGTATAGGAGCTGGGCAAGCCTATACCATCTATAAAACCATGTCCCAGGAGTCAGAGTGGTCCCTTCACCCATCTAGTGTGAGTGAAGATACCACTGGACGCTGTATAAATCATCTCATTAAATAGATGCAAAAAGGCAAATATTATTATTCTAGTACCAGTCAAGGTAAATTCCTATCTACTTGTTATAAACCGTTGAGGATTTAAAAGATGGCATTTGGGGGAAAAGACATTATTGTGAACCCCGTAGCGAATGGGCTGCGGTGGGTGGGTTTTCAATGACGATGACTTAAAAGCGGGATAGAAACAATTGGTTTCTCAGTTAACCAATAGTTGCAATACAGGGAATCATTGAGCCCAACAACGAGATACAGTACTGGACCGGATCGCGCATAAAGGGCACGGAGTACAACTGGAGCCCGGCGCAGCGGGCGCACATCCCGCACACGTTCGCGCGCGCACACCCCAAGAGCGTCGTGTCGTGCGTGTTCCCGACCGGCTCGCCCTTCTACGACGGCAACGCTACCGTCACGCTCACCGCCGTCAACACCTGGAACCACTCCCACTTCGAGATCGTCCTCAAGGAAGACGTTCCGTACAAATATGCCGAGTTTGTGACCAATGCACAATTCGAGTTTATATACCCCATAACGGATTTCGTGTATGCGAGTAAGTGATTTGTCAGCGCACTCGTGAGCTTTTTATGTATAATTTATCGTCTCCTATGAAACGTTTTGCCGTCATAGACATTCTAACCACATACGTTTATTTTGGGTTTTCTTTTCTTAGAAAAATCTCGAAAAGCTCTCATAAATGCATTGCGTACACACATTTAAGGACAACATAGAGGTTAATAAATGACAGTAGTTTTCATAAGTTTCTCTCCCAATAACTTACTTATTTGAATACAATTGTGGGGTTTCAGTCTGCAGCAATTATTTAAAAATATATTACTAATAAATATAATTTGCAGAATCACCTTATTTATGGACATTGTCTGGTGTGGATATGACAACACGGCAATTATGGCCAAACAAGGTGTCCCCCTCACGTGAGTGTCTTATGGGAACTTATGTCGCCGGCGCGTTACCGTCGCGTCACCGGTGCGTCGCCGGCGGTGCTCTGGTGCGCCTCTGTCGTTTCGACACACATACATTAACAATTGTGTTTGTATTTTCTTAGGAGTGCCAGAAGGAAACGCTCATGAGACAAATGTAGAATTTTTGGCTGGAAATCATACCAAACCTTACTGCGAATTTTACCAGTATCGCTTGGATAAGAATTACGATCCAAAGTTTTCCGTGTATGTAGATAATGAAAAATGGGTGCTGACGGTAAGCAAAATTCTTTTATTTCATATTTAAGAAGACTAGTAACTATACTAATAAGACCACAAAGTGAAATTAAAAACAGACATTAACATTTAACGCAGCCATATTTTACATAATAATCATCTGAATCTGTAGTCTAAGTAAAATCCTGCGAGAAAAAAGTCGAAGGCACAGCTATTACTTAATATATTTGAGTTTTTCAAATTAAAATCATTTTAGGCGAATCCTGGCCATTGCATCATGACCATGTCTTCTAATTGATGTACATTTAGGAAGTTATAGTAGCAATATCACTCACTGATTGTGTAGGAAAACGTCGTGAGGAAACCTGAGTGTCTCAGTTGTTCAAATACCTGAGCGCTTGAAATTGCCAATCTGCGGTTAGCACGCTAGGTAATTAAGCCATACTCCCTCTTTCTGAGGGAAGGTGTGTTCTGCAGTGGGGTATATTGTGTAAAGTGCATATACGTCTTTGTGCCAGGGGTCCCTGACGACAAAGAACGTGGTGAATTACTGGACGGGCACGAAGTCGCAGAAGGGGGGCTGGTCGTGGAGCGCGCTGCAGGTGGCGTCGGTGCCGCCGCGCTTCCGGCCGGGGCAGCCCAAGAGCGCGGCGCTGTGCGTGCACCCGGCGGGCGCGCCGCGGCACCGCGCCGCCGCCGTCACGCTCACCGTCGTCGACACGCTTGACCACTCCGAGTTCGAGACCCTACTCACGCAGGAGATACCGAAACGACATGCCTCCTTGTCGACGCCCGTGAAAATTACGTTCGAGTACGTGAGAGGCAAATATATGTATGCAAGTAAGTTCATCTGTACTCTTTTTCGTACTCGTATGAATGGATTTCAATTAACTGAAATACATTTTAACTTCGTCTATCTAACCAGAGAGCATATACAGTTTATCCTTACTTGTCCATTTTAGTAAACAAGATTCTACCCGTAAAGTATGGATTTTAGTCGCAAAGCGCCATATTCCCGTAAATGACGTAATCGGGGAGACTATTTTAGATAATATGCTGTCAATTTTATTAACAAAGTTCATTAAGTTGCGAGAAAATATGTCGTTTCGGCATCATATATCAATTTTGAGGTTAGAATCTTGTTTACTAAATTGACCAAGTAAGGATAAATAGACTGTAGGGAGCTAAAGAGATCCCACTGTTAAAGTTTGACTTACAAAAAGTACAATACCAACGCTTATTTCCATATCAACGCTTGTATGTCCCCACTGCTGGGGCACGAGTCTCTTCCTGAGTCGCAGGAAGATTAGGCCATACTCCACCACGGGGGCAAACTCCGGGTTGGTGGAGGATTGTAAGACAGTGACGGGCCTTACTCTCAGAAGTTCAATTCAATTTTGGTAACATGGCAACTAGCCGATGTCGACTATTTCTGCCAGAATCACGTCTTGACATTGACACATGATCAAGATGCCCATAAAGCCTCTAACATGGCTTAATTATTTATATCAGACATTTACACCCTCAGATTCTCATACACTAACAATCTGTTAATCTACTGTTAACAGCTAACAGCTATTAGATGTGACTAAAGGAAGGCCAATGAGACAAGGAGCGATTTCTGTCCTTGTCACACGTATGCGATAATGGCGTCATTTGATCGACGACAGCTGTCGTTGCGTATTTCGTGGTACAGGAAAACTTTCAGTACGGCAGTTGTCAACATTTGGTGTCATCCGCCATTTTGTGAACTATAATAGTTCATTCCTGTTTAGATTGTGTTCGAAGTGATACGTATTTTTTCGTTTCCGTATTTACTAAGTTTATTGTGTTTATTAATCCGTTACTGTTAGTTTTCTTGTTTATTTTTGTTGTTATTGTAATTAATTGTTGGTTTTAATTATGGAATCACAGCCTGGCGCCTCTAGACAGCCTAGGACTCTTCCGGTGGATCATGTTTGACAAATACAGAAGACAGCGATTAGAATAGGGATCCGAAATTTGTATAACTATAATTTATTCAAATAAAAATGTTTTAATAATAATAAAAACCTTGTTTACATTCTTTATCTCGTCTCATTGGCCTTCCTTTAGATAGAACCTACTGAAAAAAAAGTACAACTTACAAAAATAAATAAAAAATATTAACGTGGTAGACCTAATTAGAGGCTTTTTTGTTGAAATTGTTTGGTTAGTGCATTAAAAATAATATAATTTACTTGGTAGGTGTCTTTTACAGTTTTTGAGTAATATTGTACGCGGGTTCCACGACTAATGTCCATTGCTGACATACTGAAAGGTCACAGTGTATTCAAATAATCTTTAATTTTGGTATATATATATATATATATGTGGGACTAAGGCAGCGAGAAATAAGAAGTCTTCTTTCGAAAAAACAGCAGCTTTTATTTTAGATCAACTTTACACTTTTTCACCAGTTATCAAGCGAGACTCCATCTTCATTGTGTCCTATGTAATCCTATTGTCTATCCCTTTCATCCATTTCTTCTCACTCACACCTATCACTTTCATTCGTTCATCTACGTTCCATTATACTAAGGAATCCAACGTTCCGTTCCTACAACTCGGCCATCCTGCTCCATAGTCTGGCCTCAGACTAAATTAAACAATTAACAATGCTTACACTCTATTTAAAGTTACACCTTGTATTAAGTTAAACTCATCTAAAGTTACGCCTTGTATAAAGTTAAACTCATCTAAAGTTACGCCTTGTATAAAGTTAAACTTATCTAAAGATACACCTTGTATAATTTTTAAGAACATACAATACAACTTAACTCAAGCAACTAAATTAAGTTTACATATTCTATCAACTTGCAATTAAATTAACTGAAACTATGATTTTAAAATAACCTTGACTCTATGTTTGTGAAAATTGTACAGAACTTTAAATCAAACATATGTTTCCCTTTGGTATCAACAAACCTCTTAATTAATTAATAAAAATAAACTTGAATGTAATCTTTAATCATCTACAAATGTTTACTATGCAATAAACATGATATCAAAAGAACTTTTATTTTTAAATAATGTTTAGTCTTTCTTAATTAAATAGTAACATTATAACTATTTAACAAAACAATGAAACATATTTGGAAGAAATCTCTTCTTCCATTTTGTATGAGACATCTTATATTAGTTTATCATACTTTTATTAAACTTATCAATACCTATTACACTGCTTGTTTTATTTGTTACTTTTATTTGACAAAATGGTAAATAAGTAAATAAAATAAACTCTCCTTCTGTTTTTTTTTTACACAATAATATCATCTGGCAATCAACTTCTATCCAACAAATTAACTGGGAATGTCACTAACAAGTCACACTAAGCAATATACCTACTTTAGTAATAAAACTGGGATGCAGAACAAACCTATGGCCACATCTTCATATGGTCTACACCCGTTGAAGTCTTTCTAGGACCTTCAGTGCTAGAATCTATTTTTTCTACATAGTACCTATCTTTCCCTACTGTTTGGACTACTCTGTATGGCCCGAGAAACTTTGGCTGAAGTTTCATTGCATTACCAAACTGAGTGCGCTGAATAGCTACAATATCTCCAACTTTGTATTCCCGTCCCTCCTTTCTCTTTTTGTTAAATGATCTTCTATTCTCCTCCTGTACTTTCAGTGTCTGTGCTTTAGCTTCTTCCCTCAGTTCATCTCGCCTTTCTACAAAGTCTTGCCTCCCCTCTTCTTCCAGTAGTTCAATAATCTGTATATCTTCTTTCAGCTTCATCTTTGTTCCCATCAGAAGGTTAAAAGGTGAAGTGTTTATTGACCTTTGATAAGTGCTGTTTATAGCTCTTTGAAGCTTACTTACATGCTTGTACCAGTGTGTAGGTTCTTGGATGCTCATCTTAGTCAATGCAGAAATTATTATTCTATGGATGCGCTCAACTTGACCATTACCCCTAGGTATACCTGTGGTCACCAAGTGATGTTGCACTCCTTCTTCTTCGCAGTACTCTAAAAACTCTTTTCCGGTAAATGCTGTGCCTTTATCTGTGATAAATCTAGCTGGATTACCGTAGTCTTTTTGGTGTAATTTAAGTTTTTCTACTGTCTCCTTTGCTGTCAAAGTTTTAGTCGGATAAATCCATACAAACTTTGTATAAGCGTCAATTACAGTCAGAATGTAGTTGTACATCTTTTTTGTAGGGTCCAGAGATCCGAGATGATCACAATGTAATGTTTCAAAGGGTCGCTCTCCTTTTTCTATAGGGTTGAGAAATCCTTCTTGTTTTCCTTCTTTCTTACTTGCCAAAATACATGGTACACATCCTAATATGACTTTCTCTATTTTCTTGATTAAATCCTTGATGTAGTAGTCCTTTTCTATCAAATCACCAGTCTTTTTCTTACCAAAATGTCCTACTTCATGGGCTCTTCTTATAATTTCCATATCCATGACTTCTGGAATCACCAACTTCTTCCCCACTCCTTTGTAAATTAGGTCATTCTCAATGTAAAAATCCTTGTATCTTTTCTGTTTCAGTACTTCTCTCAGTGCACCTAAGCCTTCATCTTCTTTCTGAGCTTTACTTATTCTTGCATGCAATTCAGATTGAATTAAGTAGACATGAGGGTTTCTGCTTAGTGAGTCTGTGTGAGACATCTTCTTGCCCGCTCTGTGCTCTACTTTGTAGTCAAAGTCTTGTAAAAATAAAACCCATCTCGCAACTTTGGCTGAGACTTCTTTCTTGTAAAGTGTTTTCTGAAAAGCTGAGCAATCCGTTACGATTTTAAAGTGAATACCAAACAGGTATTTCCTGAACTTTCTCACCCCTTCCACAACTGCCAATGCTTCTAGCTCGTAGCTGGTGTAGTTTCTTTGTTCAGTTTCATTCGTCTTTCTGCTCATATAATGAACTGGATGTAGAGCTCCGTCCTTACTATCTTTCTGCATCAGAATAGCTGCATATCCATACTTAGAAGCATCTGTATGTACCTCGGTTTCTGCTCCTACTTCAAAAATTTTTAACACCGGTTCACTGCACAACTTTGTCTTCAGAATTTCAAAAGCTCGTCTTTCTTCTTCACCAAAGTAAAACTCTTTTTCTTTTTTCAGTAGTTCTGTGAGTGGTCTCGCTATTAGAGAGTAGTTCTCAATATATTTACGAAAGTATGATGTCAGGCCTACAAAACTATGAACTTGTTTTAGAGTCTTTGGCTCTGGAAAATTGTAAACTGCTTCCGTCTTACTAGGCGAGGGTTTCACCGTACCATTCTCAATCACGTGGCCTAAGTACTCTACTTTTCTCTGCAGTAATTGAGTTTTCTTCCAATTAATTTCAAGGCCGTATTCAGCTGAAACCTTTAACACAATCTTTAGGTGCTCTACTGCTTCATTCTCGTCCACTGCCAGAATAATTACATCGTCAATAAATATCAGGACTATTCCACTTGCTATTAACTCTCTGAATATGACGTTAATAAATCGGCTAAAGTATTTAGGGCAGATACTCAGACCAAAAGGTGCTCTGAGGAACTCATACTGCCCCTCTGGACTACTAGTTACAAATGCCGTGTACTTTACAGAGTCCTCTTCTATTGGCAAATGAAAGAAACCATTCTTCAGATCAATGGTGCTAAAGACCTTTGCCTTACTCAACTTGTCAATGTGATCGTCAATCACGGGTAATGGGTACTCATCTTTAATAATCTTTTGGTTCACCTTTCTATAGTCAACACAAACTCTGATGTTTCCATCTTTTTTACGGACTAATACCAATGGACTAGCATACTCCGAGAAACTTGGCCTTATTATTTGCTGGGCTAGCCACTCTTCTATCTGTCGCCTGACTACTTCTTCTTCTTTAATAGCTAGTCTCCTAGGTTGCTGAGCAACAGGAATCTCATCCTTTAAAATAATTTTCATCTTTATTGGAGCCTCCTTAACTTTTAAAGGTTTGTAATTTTCTACTAACTTCTGCACCTCTGCGTTACAACTTATAGGTTCATCAACCACCGTAGGCAAACTCAACAGGTATCGACCATCCTCAGCATGTGGCACAAGCTTGACTGCACCCCTGTCTATCAGAATAGTGGCGTTTGCCATGAATGATTGACCCAGTATGACTTGGTAGGGAATTACATCTTGTGGAACAATGTAAAAGCATGTCTCAAAACAATTATTATCGACTTCGACATTAGTAGTGAACTTTCCAAGAGAACATACCTTTGCAGAGCCCAATCCAGTCAGCACCACCTTGTCCTTCTCGTACGACACTCCGCTTAGCTCAAAAAATAAGTCCGAAGATATTAAGTTCAAGTCACTGCCAGAATCAATTAAACTCTCCGCTTCTAAACCACAAATTTTTAACATTTTCAACGATTTGTTCGAAATTTTCGTATTGTTTACATTCAGTAAGCACTGACAACTGTCAACTCCTGATTCGTTCACCTGAGAATCGCTCACTCGTTCACCTTGACGTTGGTCGCAAACTTCATGCGATATCGTTGCGCCCTCTGCCGGATACCTCGTCACGCACATCGATCGTTGAACTGGTTGAACTTCGTTTTCGCCGCCGCCATTGATTTTTCCGCCTTGCCTCGTCACGTTGGTAGCTCTGCACTCCGTTGCAATGTGGCCAAAAGCGTTACAACGAAAACATTTTATGCCATTCGGACACCGACTGGCTATATGGTTTCGTTCTCCACACTGATAGCAGGACCGACTTGGTACTGTCCTCTGTTGTTGGCCAAACGTACTCTGTCTGTTTACAGCCTGTCCACTCTGTCTGCTGGCACCACCGTTCCACAGTCCGCTTCGCCGAAGTTGTCCGCCAGTGCCGCCGTCACTCCTTTTGCTCGCTGATACTGCCTTCGCCTTAATAGTTTCGTAGATTAATAATTTTTCTTTAAGGACCGGATAGGTCGTGATACCGTATAGAATAGCCTTGCTACTTTCGCAGTCGTTTACTATGCCATCCACGATGTACTGTATGGCTACGTAGTCAGCAAACTTCGCTCGCCTGCCAAGCTCCCTCATGGTTAGCATGTACTGATAGCAGCTTTCGTCTTTTCTCTTCTTACGTTTTGCCATAATTTCATGCATCTCTTTCGTGTTAAGGGTATCTGGGAACTCCTTCTGTAGCGCCGACTTGAGCTCATCATATGTTCTGAAAGCCTTTTCGGACCTTAGCCACATGTCCGCGGTGCCGCATAGGGATCTTCGTGCCACGATAAGCTTTTGGTGAGCCGTCCACGAGAATATCTCAGCATTGTCTTCGATATCGGCCGCCCACTTGGTCGAAGAATAAGTTTTATCTTCACCATTAAATTTCGCTATGCCGAAAACTCCAACTCCGTCTAACATGGTCGTACCACCGCTTGCCGAAGTACTTGGCGTCGTCGCTGCGAACCCACTGCCGCTTCCCGCAATTTCCTTATCGTTTGATGCCATCGTCCAAAATCGTCTTAGCCGTCGTAGTCTTTTCGTCGTAATTACACGTCTTTCCACTCGTCGTAGTTTGATGTTGAGGTTATGCCGGTTCGTCGTGTGGAGTGCCTCGTGCGTCGTAAATCGTCTTACTTCGTACGTCTTGTAACTTATAACTCGCGCCCTATCCCGGACGAGCCCCCAAAATTGTGGGACTAAGGCAGCGAGAAATAAGAAGTCTTCTTTCGAAAAAACAGCAGCTTTTATTTTAGATCAACTTTACACTTTTTCACCAGTTATCAAGCGAGACTCCATCTTCATTGTGTCCTATGTAATCCTATTGTCTATCCCTTTCATCCATTTCTTCTCACTCACACCTATCACTTTCATTCGTTCATCTACGTTCCATTATACTAAGGAATCCAACGTTCCGTTCCTACATATATATATATATATATGTATATATATATATATATATATATATATATATATATATATATATATATATATATATATATATATATATATATATATATATATATATATATATATATATATATATATATATATATATATATATATATATATATATATATATATATATATTAATGTCTTGCACCAAAATGAAAGATTATTTGAATACACTGTGACCTTTCAGTATGTCAGCAATCTGTTTATTGCTATATATATATTATAACGTATATATAATATAACATGTTATCTGTTGCAGAGTCACCGGACATGTGGGCCGTGGGGACGCTGCCGACCCCGACGGCGGCGGGGGGGAGCACGGCCGGCACGGGGTGGCCCGCTTCGGTGTCGCCCGCGCGTGAGTACCGCTCTTGTGCCACTCGGTTTAAGGGGACCTCATTATGACACCGCAAATGACCTTTCCAGTCATTTGTATATTCTGGACGTTTTGATACTGTAGTAATTTTAGTTAATTGGTCATTTTGGTATTTAAATTTGTCATTTTTATAATATGGACCAAGTGCCCTGAAAGGCGCATAACTTTGGTTTCATCCCACATTTACCGCTGATTTTCGGTACTCTACATCTGTTAGAATACAGTGTACTGAGTTGACAGTTGTTAATGCTGTCAACCTTGATTGCTTTGACGACTGTCTACAGTTTTTTGACAAGGAATGAAGATAAATCGGGGGTTAAATTTATTAAACTGAACATCCACACATATCGCGACTGCGACTCGATTTAATATATTTGTCGAATTTTCCATACAAACTCCATATCGATATAGTACTATTTTATCGTGCTTAATATACTTGCTAGTTGCGCGTAAATAAAAGAGTTTTTTAAAGATTAGTTATAAGGTTGTCTGGAAGAAATTGCTTTTAGCAATAAGGCTGCCAATTTTTCTGGTGTACAATAAAAAATATTCTTATCTTATCATTTAAGGACGACCAGTTGGTTATTTTTTTAGATAAGGTATTTTCGAAGCGTATATTATATATTTTATAGGGTCGTGTATTTCCTGTCCAATATACACGGCCCTATGCGACTACGGTGCTATTCGACTACGCGGCTACGGTGCTACGTGCTACGCAATGTAGTCGAGCCCCATAGAGAAGACATCGACGCGTGCTTGTGCTACAACGCTGGGTGATATTCGCCAATGTGACGCTGGTGCATCTCTGCAAGCTTATGCTTAACTATTATACTAAAATTAGGCCAACCATAATACATGTACCCATTGATTTGAATCTGCATTACAAAACAACGCGTAAAATGTACAAATTCATAAAATAATTTGCCTTCATTCGAAAGGCTATATTTACGTTAATCTTGGTAATGATTTTTTCTGCTTGAATGTGTATATTTTTCTGACTGTTCGACAGGTTGAAAAGTTAAGATTGTCGAAACATTCTAATCGTGGTATCAAAAGAATCTAACAAATCAGCTCCATGGTCACAATTGGGCCTTAATAAATAATGAAGGTTTCATCAAGTTACAAATAACTTCACCCATTAAAATTATAAAATTATGTTTTCGCCATAGAAAAATAATTCAAAATTGAAACTTTCGGGAACAATTTGTAAAACGGAGTAAGTTGTTCTTAACTTTTCGCATGTTTTTTAAAAACCCACAAAAAATATTTTTATGGTTGTTTTGGAAGTTTAGGAAGTCTAACCTTTATGGCATAAATACAATTTCATCTTAATCTATTTATGTCAACTAACGATTTCAGAATTCCGTTTCACATTAATATAAAAAACCGGCCAAGTGCGAGTCAGACTCGCGCACCGAGGGTTCCGTACAAACCTGTATTATAGACCTGAGTATTTGGTATGAATGTCAATTTAATACCTCTACGCGTTTATGAGGAAATGGGTAGTAAGTTTAAAATTATTAAAAAAAAATATATTATGTGATGTAACTAAAAATTTATGGTTTTCGTAATTTTTCCTTTATCTATGCTATAAGACGTTGCTTCGTACCAAATTTCAAGATTCTGAGTTCACGGGAAGCACCCTGTAGGTTTTGATTCCCTTGCAAGTGTCGAAAATTTGCGGCATAAACGGCTGTATCTTTTGATTGCGTTGGCTTAGAAGTTTGATTTTTTCACAGCTTCAAGGGACAGTAGACCTGAGTAATTGATATAAATTTCAGCTTCATACCTCCACGCGTTCCTGAGAAAAAGGGTCTTGACAGACGGACGGACGGACAGACGGACAACAAAGTGATCCTATAAGGGTTCCGTTTTTTCCTTTTGAGGTACGGAACCCTAAAAACGTTAATGAAAATACAAAACATGTGTTTTGACTTTTAGTATCACTCTGTACAATTGCTAAAGTATGTCCATGGTCGCGACGCGCCTCCATACTTGTTAGGAGGCAATGCCCGCGTCACTCCTTTTGTTTGGGGACTAAAAAGTCATGCAGTACCTATGTACTTCTTGCAACTTCATGCATACTAGTGCTTATTGTGGATCTCAAGATGCTAAAGCATTAATTTGTCATTGCAGGTGTGCCAAGCGGCAATTTGTACAAAACGTTTGTTAAATTCACCAAAGATAATATCACACAGTCGTTTTGTGAATTTTTTCAATATCATGACGACCCGACGTTAAACCCTCACATTAACGTGTACATAAACTCTGGGCACTGGGCAATGATGGTAAGTTATTGATGCACATTCATTGATTGCTGCATAATTTCAGGGATAACCTGAGTGGTTCAAGTCGATATTTGGTATCTGATACAAAATATAGGGCCAACTGAAGTTAAATCGCTTACACTTAAAAAAAAAACGAGGATCCTAAAACAAACTAGAAAAACTATGACATAGGTTAATATATAGTTTTTTTTATGCCACTTGCTTTGTTGACTAATGTTTGATATACCTACATACTGTACGTAATACAGAGAATAGTGTAAAGAGGTTCAAAATTTCACTGATGCCGTGAGTCGCCCATTGGCTCAATTGGTAGAGCGCTGGCACGGATAGCCAGAGGTTTCGGGTTCGAATCCCGGCATGGGTGAAATTTTTAGCCTCTAAATAGGTTTTTAAATTTGTTCCTTAGCACGGGTTAGTGCATTAAAAATAGTATACCTACATATTCAATGCTCCGTCCACATGAGTTCTCCGTTAACATTTTCACAGGTTTACCTGCAACCTAAAGGTGTAGTAGACTGGTGGTTGGGATACTATTACGTTGGTTGGGTCAGCAGCGGGATAGTGTGGGGTGACAGGCAGCGCGTCACGCTGCCGCGGGTGTACTATGAACTGAATCCGAAAAGTACGGTGCTGTGCGTGCATCCCACTGGGAATATGTACTATAACGGGATCCCCATGGTAACCATCACCGCCGTCAACACCAACAATTACATGCAACACCAGACTATAGTTGAGAAGCGGATCGACACCAAAGATGCTAACTTCTTCGTACCGGTGGAAATACAGTTCGACTACTTGAAGAGGTTGTTTCAACATGGACGTGAGTGTCAGTTAACAACATTTCTTGTCAAATAATGGAGGTTCGTATGCAGGGGAAGAGGCCTAATCCCAACAGATAGATATATATTAAACTAGCTGACTCAGCGAACTTCGTACCGCCTAACAGTCGATTCTTTAATTATTTTTTTCTCTCCGTAAGAACCATCTTCGTACTTCAAGGAATATTCTAAAAAAACAATTAGCTAAATCGGTTTAGCTATCTCGAGATTTGCGCTTTCCAACACATTCAGCAATTCATTTTTATATTATTGATTTATTGAGAATAGGCCTCTTCCCCGTCACACCAACATCCATTACTTGACAGTCTAGTCTCTGGCCTCTTACTTGATGTCTTGAATCCATCCAAAACGAACGAGCTGAGGGCACGATACCACTAACGACGAAATTCGCGGAGTCGGCGCGTGGTCCATTCGGACCTGAATTTTTTTATTTATTTGACTGTACTAAGGGACAATAACGTCATCAGTTAAAGCACGGGACTTTAGAAGTCCCCGTGCTTCACCCAGGTGGAGAACTTAGCTGAAGCACGGGTCCGGACCCACAGATTCCCCTCCAATATTTTAGTATGCTCAATTTTCCAAATCCGTGTATTTATAACAATTGCACTAAATGTCGAGAGCACTGAAGTTTTGGAATTGCAGTGCCAGAGGTCGCGGGTTCGAGTCCTGGTATGGGTGGAATTTTTAGCCTCTAAATAGGATTTTAAAAATAGTCCTTAGCACGGGTTAGTGCATTAAAAACATTTCAGTGTTTTTTATTATTTTGTATTGTGTGAAATATGAACATTGAATGATTTTAGAATCTCCCAATATCTGGACTTCTTCAAAGAAGCCTGCCACAAACACGGGCGCGTGGCCGGAGCAGGTGTCACCTTCAAGTGAGTATCAAGTGTCCATAATTCAGGATTGTGCTGTATCAAAGGTTTAATGTACAAATAGATTAGAGCATATAAATGTAGAACAAATACAAATATATTATAGTTAAAAAACTTTAACTAAATTATTTTACCCATTTTTAGGTGCTCCAGATAACAAGTACTACTTGAAAAAAGTCATATATAACAAAGACAATAAAACCAACGTTTATTGTGATTTTTTCCAATACTTACCAGACGATAACAAAAATCCTGAATTCTATATGACCGTAGGAGAAAAAAATTGGGGATTAAAGGTGAATTTAATGTTTAGAAATAGTCTTGTTAAAACTTAATATTATGTAATTAGTTTATTTTAGGTTTAACACATGATTTTTCTTTAAATGGAAAAGAAATTACTTTTTATCCATTTCCTTCGCTTGGTGCTTCTCCTTGGTTAAAGGTTTGTCAGGACCGAGACTAGTGGCAGACTCTAGTCTCTGTCTATTCCCCTGAAATACAGGCGTGAGTTTATGTTTTGTGTGGCTCAATATTACGGCTCAATATTAGTTACTTTCTTACCGCCTCGACTAATCTCTAATCTTAGAGACTAATCTCGCGATTAACACGCTTGCTTACAAAAACAGGGTTAGATTCCCACTGGAGCCCGCCATACTGATTTAATTTTGTTTCATATAGACGTTTAACTAGTTGTTAATTTTTTTAAACCAAGTGACTGTTATGACACTCCACTATCTGTTCAGGCTCTGCAAGACCTTGAATAACTTGCTGACATTTTGTTTTATTATTACTTTTAGTAATAAGGCCGCCACTTGTACTGTACTGTACTGTTATTT
This sequence comes from Yponomeuta sedellus, assembly GCA_934045075.1. NCBI lineage: Eukaryota > Metazoa > Arthropoda > Insecta > Lepidoptera > Yponomeutidae > Yponomeuta > Yponomeuta sedellus. The sequence continues at coordinate 22,100,943 of OW203737.1, read as the reverse complement.
TATAAGTCTCTTATGTAATCTTTGGTGTACATGCAATAAGGAATATTCTATCTATCTATCTTTATTACAGGCATTATTTTACTACGATCATGTTGTGTATTGGACTGGAGGGTGGGCGAGTGACATGCGCCCGCCGCAGTACTGGTGGAAGGACCGAAGGGAAGTCTCAGTACCGGACAAGTACCGTAACCTGTACCCGCGGAGTGTCGTACTCTGCATCTACCCCACCGGCTCCCACTCCACCTACAAGGGGAAGCCCTTCCTCACGATGACTATCGTTAAAACGTTCGACCCGGGACATTTTCATACTTTAATAGAAAAACTGGTTCCGGAATCTTTTGCAAAGTTTGACGCGATGGCTGGAATAGAGATTGATTACGTGCGAGGAAAATATTTCCCTGGAAGTAAGTCATTGAACGCTGACAGTGGATATTAAATATCCACAACCACTTTGACACCTTGCACGTAATAATGGTGAAGTATTTGCAAACAATTTATTCTATTGAGTTTATTGTTTTCAGAGTCGCCGGACGTGTGGACGCTCTTTAATGTGGAGGACATAACGTTGTGGCCTGCGTCGGTGGGACCCTCACGTAAGTACTATTTATTTCTTATTTGGATTTATTGTCTGAACAACTTTACTACGCTCGGCAAAATGTTGGAGAATCTGAATTCGCCATAAATCATCCCGTTATCGAAACGTCTCAATCTTCATACTCTCGCAAAACGTCCCGAAGTATGAAATTGAGAACAAAATTTTAAAGTTAGATAACAAAAACAAAACCATTTTTCATCAACATAATTTGTCTAATTGGTCAACCCAATAGAATAACATTTGGTGAAAATTGTGGTTCTGTTCTAGAAAAAAACCTAATAGGGTTCTGTTAGTACGATCTTTGGCTACAAAAGAGACCTATTTAACCGTGTATGAGTTAACAACATACCTCCGTTGTTATTGATAAAAAACACGCGCGGCCTCTTAAAACTTATTGTAAAGGTAGTTGGCTCGAGCCAATCACCTGTAATACACTACAATCGGTAAACGGGATAAAAAGTACGTAGAAATGAACGTCGTGAAGATGAAACAATTTTCCATCACCGTCTACCATATCCACGTGCGGCAGAGCGGAAGTAGCACACTGCTCGTATATTTTGGTCCTTCGTGCCAGATGCCCAAGAAACTAACGGTAGCAGTTGGTCTTCGGGTATTCGCCATCAACCCCCGCCTGTGTACCTACGGCGCGAACATCGCGAAACAGTCATTATCGACGGCGCGGTGGATATGTGCGCTTCTTCTTAGCGTGTAATATGGCAAGCCATCGTGGTGAATGGATTTGCCAATCACTGTAACAGACTCCCTAATTATTGCCCAGGGTGGGCCAGACGTACGGTCTCAGTAAGTACGTCGTTTGGGGAGGCTCCTTTCATGCACCCTTCAATGTGCGCTGACATTATGAAACGACATCGCTGCTACGAGTTGAAACGAGGTCATCGATACACGGCAGTGGAGAACCATTCCACTAATAGTGTCAAAAACACGTTACTTTACGACCAACGAGTTGAAGCAGATACGCCATTTCAGTCAATCAGTCATTAGAATCATCAGTCAGTGTACGGAATTGGGAACATAAATAAAATTAATCGTTTTATAATATTGCAATAAATATTTTCGCATGGTGCTTCTGGGATTTTTGGCGGTACTAAGCCAAGTAATTTTCACATTTTAATACTACTATGGATTGCAAAGTAACACCTGATTCCATACAATAAATATTTTTTTCGTAAATTATTGTTGCAGGTATCCCAAACGAAGATGTGCACAGAACCTATGTTAAATACAATAGAGATAATAATACTAATACATTTTGTGAATTTTATCAATATCACAAAGATCCAGGACGATACCCAGAATTTACTGTGTATACGGACAGTGGAAACTGGGCTATGATGGTGAGTAGCTCGATTCAATTAAATTTTATTTGTTATATAATTTAAAATGCATTTTTTTGTTGAATTTATCTGTACACACGAAATCTAACTTTATCTCTTAATTTATAATTAAACAATCTTGGAATTGAACTAACACCCTTCTAAGATACTAACATAGGATGAAACCTTTTCAACATAATAATTTAGTCCAATCAACTAACAGGGTCATATAAATCCAACTGATGTAGACTGGAAGCTTGGGTATTACTACCATGATTGGTCCGGGATCAGCACCGGGATGAAGTGGGGCGGTGTTATGAGGGCCTCGCTGCCGCCAGTGTACCGCGATTTAAATCCGAGAAGCTTTGTGCTTTGCGTGTATCCTACCGGCAACGTATACTACAGGGGGACCCCCATGATATCTCTCGTCGCCGTCAACACCGTCGACCACAAGCAATATAATGCCGTTATTGAGCAGAGGATGGAACTTAAATACGCTTACTTCGATAGAGTGGTGGAGATAGACTTCAAATATTTGAAGAAACTGTTTGTCTATGGAAGTGAGTGCTAGTTGATATGCCCATCAATGTCCAGCTTTTTCGAGTTCGAGGAAACAACGTTTTTTGTTCCTGGTTTTTCGGACTCGAAAAACCAATTTGCGATCGATCAGTTGATCTTAGATGATCCTGACTACTTTCGGGATGTAAACAATAAGTAGGGATAGATCTGTGTCCCGTGGTGAATTTATAGTATTTTTGCCTTTCTCATAGTAAATACGTTGCCTAGATTACACTTACTAAGGTTTTTATATTTATGACAGAATCCGACGATGTCTGGACCTCCAGGAGGCCCGGCAAAAACACCGCCGCGTGGCCAGAGCAGGTGTCGCCCTCGCGTATGTACCAGCATCACTAATTCATTTCAAATATTATTTTTTCATTGTAGAAACAAAAACTGCAAAAATAAATTTAATATTTTAGAAACCATTAATGGTCTAAATTCCATTTACTTGTACTCGTATTAAGTTTTTGTTTACTTGTTCACAAAACCTTATATATGCTACCGGTTTATTAATATTACACCAATGTACATTTTATTCCACAGAATCTCCAGAGTCTGATTGGCACATGACTGCTATCAATTATAACAAAAAAAATAAGACTAATGTTTTTTGCGAATTCTTTCAATATTTGCCAGACAATGTAAAAGAGCCCCTCTTCTTTATAACCATCGATGAAAAGAATTGGGGAATGAAGGTTAGTTGCTCCCAATCGGTCGCATATTTTTATATATTTCATTTACTTAGCTGTAACTTCGTTCGCGTAGGATTAAAACAGTACGCTTACCCCGGTATTCAGATTATGCTCTCTATTTCACTATTTCTTTTTTGCGCAACTCGTCGTCGGCGTAGGCTTTTTAAAGTACTAGTGTAGCAGTTTTTCTAACTTTCAGTAGCAAAGTAAGGATCTCATTGTTTTAAATTGCAGGGAATTCTGCATAGTAACAATCACATTGAGTATTGGACGGGAGGGTGGGCAAGTGACATGCGCCCGCCGCAGTACTGGTGGAAGGATCAAAGGGACGCCATCGTACCGGACAAGTACCGCGACCTGTACCCGCGGAGCGTCGTGCTGTGCGTCTACCCCCCCGGCTCCCGCTCCGCCTACAAGGGGAAGCCCTTCCTCACGCTCACTATTGTCAAAACATTCGACCCGACACAATTCGAAATTTTGATAGAAAAGCTGATTCCAACGTCATTTGCGAAGTTCGATAAGACCGTTTCAATTCAGTTTGGTTACATGAGAGGAAAGTTTCACTTTGCAAGTAAGGCTTTACCTTCTCCTACATAAGAATGTTGTTACTTAAACCATCTTAAACTGAGTAGATGAATATGAATAAACTTGCCAAAACATTATTTCATCGAAGTTATTATTAACACTTTATAAGAGCATTATAATTATAATTTTTATGCTACATTGTTATAATAAAATTGGCAATTCAAAATATTTTTGTACCCTAAATAATTTTGCTCAATAATATAAACAGATCAGCAAATAAATAGAATGAAATCATGTTATCCAGCGTTTTGTCGTCGGTACTAGCCAACTAATTTGTTATTATATATATCAGAAGAAAAATATGAAAATAATATATTTAGAATATTTAAATATATTTATTAGAATATACAAGAATGAAATTATAATGCCCAATATAATAATATGTCATACCGCTTAGATGAAATTTTCAACGTTTTTTCGAAATCTTTGATTTCAAATGGTCTTGATTACAATAGTCTTGAAGAAGATGATTTGCGAATAAGTAGTGTAGCGAGGTGTAAATATGTCTGCAGAGTCGCCGGACGTGTGGACGCCGTACAACGTGGAGGACATCACGCTGTGGCCCGCCGCCGTGCAGCCCTCGCGTGAGTGTTCACTCGGAGCCTTGCTCTGGTATTGCGGAACGATGTAAAGATATATAATTCAACTACCATGCAAAGTCGGTCAGACAACTTATCAATAATTATTTAATACCTAAACATGAAGTATTAAGACATGGGTTTGGATGTTGGGATTTTTGATGGCAGCCATAGGAAGTTAGACGGTAAATTTCTGCGCTTGTAAATCTATTTCATGATTTGCTAATCTAATGAGTTGAAAATCTATCAATTCAATTCAATTCAATTTATTTCAACGTAAAGAATTTACATTCTGTTTGCTGAATGTCAAAGTACAATGTAACATGAAAGTGAAAGCCGCTGCCTTCGGGCCGTAATGTAGTGGAGAAAAAGGCAGCGGGAAAAAAAAACTCCACTCTGACCATCTTTTCTCAAGTCTTAAATCTAATACATTAGATACCACCTATACGCATAAGATTCCATGATTGCCATTAATAACTTTCATTAATAACATCAATAAAAGGAGTGCACACAAGGGGTTGCATTCATATTACGTATAGTTTTTATACTTAAATAAATTAAACTCTTTATTGGCTCACTAACTATTATTAATTTCATACACAGCTGTTGGTTTTTAACGTGAATTAATTTAGGTAAATCTAGTATAGTAAACAAACACATGAATTCTTAATAATTTACAAACATGAATGTTTAATTAAACGAGAACCAATAGAGCATTTGTTCTTTTAGGTGTGCCAACCCAAGATCAACACAATGTTGCCGTTAAATTCAACAAAGAAAATAACACTCATACATACTGTGAATTCTATCAATATACCAAAGATTTGGCAAATAACCCTGAATTTTCCGTGTATATGGACGGAGGCAACTGGGCTGCGCTGGTAAGTACCGTGATTTGATTTTACCGGATATGTATTTCGTTACACCTTTTATATATAAGTACGATATTCCTCTTTGTGTGCCCCTTATCGGGAATTGGCAATCAATTCGACTGTCTTCCTGTTCGAAGTAAATGAGTAAGATAACAATAACTAAAGCTTGTATGAGGAGGCGCAGGCAGTGATAAATTCAAATTCGCTGGTTATTCCTTAAGGTAATATCTTATTATTATATATTACATAATTGACAATATTTTTATGCAATACTGTACAGGGTCACATAAATCCAACTAATGTAGACTGGAGACTTGGCTACTATTACCATGACTGGTCTGGGATCAGCACCGGGATGAAGTGGGGCGGTGTTATGAGGGCCTCGCTGCCGGCTGAGTACCACCATTTGAGTCCGAGGAGTTTTGTGCTGTGCGTGTACCCCACCGGGAACGCATACTACCGGGGGATCCCCATGGTAGTCCTCACCGCCGTCAACACCGTCGAGCAAACGCAGTTCAAGCGTATAATTGAGCAGCGGATCCAGCTTAAATACGCTCGTTTCGATAGACCGGTGGAGATAAGCTTCAAGTACTTGCAGAATCTATATGTCTACGGACGTGAGTTGTTATATTAGATTTTAAAACGGGTAACCTATTATAATTCACAATGCTTTTAGGTGTTGCCTAAAAATGAGGCCAACATTTAGTCTATATTCAAATTCTGCTAAGTTCCTTGCCTACACTGGACTGGCAGTGTTATGATATTACGAAAAATCTTTAGCGTGACATGTATCGTAACACATCTGTCCGTGAAAATTTTAGTACAATGTTGGCCGGACAATGTTGACGTTGGGATCTAAATTAATGCCAAGTCCTAAGGAGGTTCTTCATATCATAACACCAGAAATGTTCAATTTTCTTAATTTGTTTTTAACGAATGCTTGTTGGGTTATTTTGCAACTTAGTAGGTATATAACTCCGCAATTTTTCACAGATTAAGTTAGTCGGAGTTGGCAAGAAGATTTGTGAAGAAGTTGCAAAAGTACCATAAATACGCTCCGAATGCTTGGGAAATGTGTGTTTCGGTAGCGTTACTTTCCATTTGGTAATTTCCCTGTATTTATTCACAGAATCGCCTGATATCTGGACTTCTACAAAGAAGTCTGATGGAAACACCGGTGCGTGGCCGGAGCAGGTATCCCCTTCGCGTGAGTACCGCGTGCTTATATGTACGTCTGTGTGTGAGGGCATACGTGAGTGCGTGCCTACGTAGGTGCGTTTTGTATGCGTGCTTATTTGCGTCCACGCATGCGTTTTGCGTGAATGCACAAGTTGTGTGTGTAATCACGTCGCGAAAGACGCAACGCAATCGCAAATTAAGAACAAAAAGGAAAAATAAGTTTACAATTACCTACATCTGTTATAAATCACAAAATATTTTACAAGCATAATAATCTAAGTAAACCTATATTCCCACAGGTCCTGCAGATTCAAAATGGCATTCTATGGTTATCAAATATAACTCAAGAAATAATACCAATGTTTATTGTGGTTTTTATCAATACTTACCAGACACTGAACATATACCAGAATTCTACGTTACCGTTGGAGAAAATAATTGGGGATTAAAGGTGAATTTTGCTTTGAGATATAAAAAGACATATCAAAATTGTTGAGACGCTGATTTTGTCACTAACTATCTTTTGGCGTCATAAGGATAGTGTGATTTTATGTTCGGCCATACTAAAATTTTTGTGCTATCTACGCCCTCTATTGCAACGTTTGTTTATTTTTTCATTACAAAATTACAGGCAGTGGTCCATAGCAACAATATTGTGTATTGGACTGGAGGGTGGGCGAGTGACATGCGTCCGCCGCAGTACTGGTGGAAGGACCGAAGGGAAGTCTCAGTACCGGACAAGTACCGCAGCCTGTACCCGCGGAGTGTCGTGCTCTGCGTCTACCCCACTGGCTCCCACTCCACCTACAAGGGGAAGCCCTTCCTCACGATGACCATCGTTAAAACATTCGATCCGAAACAATTTGATAATTTAATTGAAATACCAGTTCCAAAATCTTTCGCGAAATTCGACAAAGTGGCTGCAATAGAAATTGATTACGTGAAAGGAAAATATTTCTACGGAAGTAAGTCATATTTTTGGTAAAATGACAGTAATTTTCCATTTTTTTTCCTTTACTTCACTTTTTTTGATTGTTTTTTATTGATATTTTTTAATTACAAAAAACATCCCTACAGTAATTTCGTATTAATAAGATCCTTCCGCAAGAAGCATTTAAAAACACTAGTCGTCCCACGTAGCAAGTAACGAAACAAGCAGTGTAAACGTAAACATTGTTTATGAGAGCTAGAATTATATTTATTGAATAAATGGCCGAAATTAAAATCCGATTTGAGCAAAAGTCATTGTAGACAAATGGTTCCCCGCATTTTAATGTTTTTCGCTAACGGTAGACCAAAGCTGAATCGAATGACATATAGTGCGGTGTATTGTCTACAGAGTCGCCGGACGTGTGGACGCCGTACAACGTGGAGGATATCACGCTGTGGCCCGCCGCCGTACAACCCTCGGGTGAGTGTCCCTTCATCTTTTATATACAGACTGTTGATCCTGGTCTGGTACCACTTAGGGTGGGGCCAGACAAATTATATTGTATTATACTAGACAAATTATATTATATTGTATGACTCTGAATTCACAAGGGTTCTTTCTTTTTCATAATTCGCTAAAGCATTCAGTATGCTGAAACTAATATTATTATTTTCTGAGTTTTCAGAGTTGGCACAATATGGAAAGTTATTTGTATTGATGATTTTAAAAACCTGTTTAGTCTCAACGGGCCCATATTACCTTGTATTTATTTAAAAGGTTTTAAGCAACAAATCCTTTTATCATTATAGTTGTGCCAAACGAAGACCAGCACAAAGTTTTCGGTAAATTCGATAAAAATAACGCTTTTTGTGAATTTTATCAATATAATGAGGATCCTCTTTATAAACCTGAGTTTTCCGTGTACATGGATGGCTGGAACTGGCGTTTGGTGGTGAGTAGCTTGCTCTACACTCAGTGTATTTAAAATTGGGCGGTTCTCTCGAACACCTACTTTGTTTTTGTACCATATAACCGTATTCTATAGATTCATAAATCCAAAACTAAATTATAACTCCATAACTTTACAGGGAAAGATATATCCGACTGGTGTAGACTGGAAGGTTGGATATTATTATTACGATTGGTTGGGGATCAGCTCCGGGATGAAATGGGGCAGTCCCAAGTGGGCCACAATACCATCTGTCTACCAGAAGATGAATCCAAGAAGCATCGCACTATGCGTGTATCCCACCGGGAACGCATATTACAAGGGAACCCCCACGATAACCCTCATCGCCGTCAATACTATCGACCACGAGCAGTTTGAAACCGTGATGAAGGAGAATATAGAACTTAAATACGCTCGTTTCGATAGATCGGTGGAGATACATTTCAACTACTTGAAAAACCTATTTGTATATGGACGTGAGTTTGTTTACATTTTTTGTAGATTATTATTATATTCGGTGTAACCCTTTCTCCTGAGAAATCGGCCTTCGTCGTAAGTACGATGGGAATTGCGATTGCAACCCTGTATGTTCCTAGTGCTGGGGCACGGGTCTCTTCCTGCATTGCAGGAAAGTTAGGCCATGCTCCACCACGGGGGCCAAGTCCGGGTTGGTGGAGGATTGTAAGACAGTGGCGGGCCTTACTGTCAGAAATTATGAAGCCGCCCATAAGGCCTCTGACATGGCTTAATGACTGCCATTACATGACAGCCGGCACCCACGGCTTAACGTGCCTTGCAAAGCACGGAAGCGCTCGAATAAATGCTACTAGCGGTAGTACCGGGACGGTCACCCATCCAACACCTGACCGCGCCTGTTATTGCTTAACTCAAGTGATTGATTTCAATGACTCGGTTCGACTAGGCCACGAGCGTTTCGCTAGGTTACAAGCACTTCATTGGGAATTACTCGTGTCCAATTGTATTTCCCCCATTTTAGTTAAACGTATTAGCTTATTACTATTATTTGAGTATTGTGATTTCTTAAAGACTCGCGATGCTCACACGTTAATAACCCAATAAATAATGACGATTATAACCATTCAATATATAACTTTTCTCGAACATGCTCGGAAATGTTTGTGTTATTACCATGAAATAAAGCCACAAAGTTTCTCTTTTATGGCTCCCGCCTCACTTTACTGGCCTAAGTCAGTAAGTAAAGTAAGTATGAAAATCCATTACCGTCCGCTGCTCTAACTTTTTAAATTTACTTACTAAAATTAAACTGACCAAGGAGAAATTACATACAGCCAACCACCTACTAAGTTCTGTAAGCATACTTGCAAGATGATCAAACAATCTATGGTATTGGTTTTTGTGCGGTTAAACATGGTGCTCACTATTATTTCTTAATTACCTAGTAATTTTTAATATTAATATTTCCTCGCATTGTTTGAGAAAAGCATTATACAATCCTCGGCCGGAACAGGGATTGCAGGACTCGTTCTAGACGGCCTCGTCTACGACTCGGCCGTCTATCCCAAACTCGTCCTGCAATCCCTTACTTCTCGGCCTCTGCAGTAATGTACTATTACTATGTTGTGATTTGCTTACATGTAATGAAGAAGTCATTCAGTTAAATAACTTAATTTTTAAATCACATTCCAATTCGAAGTAGCATAAGTTAATTTGATATGCTAGAGAATAGCAACATCCCAAATTCTTTCCGCGGGTGTCGTAAAAGGCGACTAAGGGACACAAACCGGGGGTGGGCAGCAGCGCCCCCTGCAGTAGCCGCCCCAACCCACATACCCAGCGTGGAGATTATGGTCATTACCCCCCAATGATGACACAACCTTGCGCTATGGCGCTCATTAGGGGAGGGCTATGTCCAGCAGTGGACTAATATAGCCTGAAGAAGAAGAAGAATTTTATATGCATAGTACTTATTTATTTCCAGAATCTCCCGATATCTGGACTACCTGGAAGCCTGGAGAGGGGAATACCGCGTGGCCGGTCCAAGTGTCGTCTCCACGTGAGTGACTATACTCTTTGCCTTTAAATTGATAAAAAGCTTACTGCACCTAATATAACTTATAATTTTGTATCCTCAACTGCCGGGAAACACTTTTGCCAGATAACCCAATTAACATTGTGTATGTTGAAAACTAATTTATTAAATTCAAGAAATTTTACTATTTCTAAAAGGAATACATAATTTTTTCCGTTATAATGAATTTTATTTTAATTTACAATTTTATTCCCATGCGTCATATTTGCTATGATTAAAATTGAATCCAATTTTAAAATTCAATGCTGTGATAAACAATATTCAATTCTGTGATGAAGTAACTTCAACTTGCTCGAGGGGCTGAAAATCTGAGGCTCGTGTGCAGCAGTATATGCATAATAAGATAAGAATATTTTTTATAGGTTCTGCAGACATAGATTCGCACTCAACGGTTATAAAGTATAGCGAAAAAAATAAAACTGATGTGTTTTGTGAATTTTATCAATATTTACTGTATACCGGAAAGACACCACAATTATTCGTTTACATTGAAGAAAAGAAATGGGGACTAAAAGTGAGTACAAATGAAACAGTTTAAACCGGATAAGTGCAAGGCGGGCTCGCCCTCCGACGGTTCCGTACAAATTTGTATGAGATTTTTCTGAACCTGAACGACTAATTTTGTTATTATTTAAATACAAATGTATAGTTTTATAAATGTTTCCTTGTACTTGTAGTATAAGACGATATTACATGCAAAATTTTATAGTACTGGGATGAAAACTCCATAAAAAACTCAAGTAATTATTATAAAATTACAGATAGTTCTTCAGGACAACGACGTCATTGACTACTGGACGGGTGTCTGGGCGAAAGGGCAGTACTCGTGGTCAGAGCATAGACGCGTGAACGTCCCGGCCGAGTACCTGAAGCGGTACCCCCGGAGTGTGTCCCTGTGCGTGTACCCGGCGGGGGCGCGCGCCGCCTACGAGGGGACGCCCACCGTCGTCCTCACAATTATTAAAACATTTGAACCGACAAAATATTACACCTTGATAGAAGAAAGTGTTCCAGAACCGTTTGCCAACTTCAACAAATCTGTTACTTTTCAGTTTGCTTACGTCAAACAGCACTATTTCTACGCTAGTGAGTCTAATCTTAGTTTATACTTTAGTTTCTTCAGGGCTTATCAATATTTTTTAACATAAATTAAATTTTCTCTCATCCTCTTTTCCTAGCTTTAGTCCCACATGGTGGTGGGGTCAGCTTTCTTTATTTTCTCTCCACTTCGCCCTTTGCATGACCTCGCTTATCGAGGCTCCGCATTCTATGAGATCTTTCGTCACTACATCCATACACCTACTTTTCGGTCTTCCTCTGGATCCCCGCCCTGGAATTGATAGACGTAGCATGTCGTCGCAATGTTCCTGCGAGTCAGAAGACTGCAATTCTAATTAGTGTTTGTTATTTACTTGCGATATGCCTATAGAAAGAGGCACTTGCATCATGCCGCGAATCCCTCAGGTGTATCACTGGTATCACACATCCTACGCTTTTACTATCATAGCTCTAGCAGGCGCCCCGCTTGCATCATCGCATTGGCAATTTCAAGCGCTTCAAGGCATGAAGCGGTGGTCGTGTGTTTAAGCCGGCGCATGTAACAATTACTTTGTTTTAGAAGTTACGTACATTTGTAGTAGTAATACCACAGGAAAACGTCGTGAGGATACCTGAGTACCTGAAGTGTATGAACAGTTTGGTATATAGTCTATTTATTCTTACTTGTCCAATTTAGTAAACAAGATTCTACCCTTAAACTGTGACTTTTTAGTCCAAAACTGCCATATTTCCATAAATGAAGTAACTTGGAACACTCTTTTAGATAACACGCTGCCAATTTTATAAACATAGTTCATGATAGTTCATGAATTTGCGAGAGAATGTCTAGTTTAGGCATTTAATCTCAATCTTAAGGTTGGAATCTTGTTTACTAAATTGGACAAGTGAGAATAAATAGACTAGAAATATAAATAGAATGTATTTGCAGAGTCACCAGATATATGGACGTCGTCGTCAACAGACCGGAGTGCTCTCTGGCCGGGCAACGTGTCTCCCAGCGGTGAGTGTTGCCGGCGCCAGCGACAGTGCCAGCCCATACATCAGTTATCTGCTTTAGAAGCCAATAGGTTTTTATAGATTTAAAGGAGTATCACACATCTGAACTAAAGTTAAGCGACAGTAGTCCGTTCGAAACACAGAACATAATTATATTACTTAATCACATGATATTGCAATAGACATCAGCATTTGTTTTCTTAAAATAAGTTTGGACTGTACCTGTCTTACTAGCCTTACTTACTTATTGCTTTAAACGAGCATTGTTTGTGCTGAAATAATCGTACACTATTTATATTACAGAATTGCCAAATAGTTACTGGCACAAGTCTATGGTGCGATATAACGCTAAAAATAAAAGTGAGCCTTACTGCGAGTTTTATCAATATCGGCCTGATAAGTCTGTCGAACCAGTTGATCCTTCATTCTATGTGTACACGGACGAAGGCCGATGGGGACTTAAAGTAAGTTCGAATTATTAGCCTGGTTAGTGGAAGGGTATTCAAGGTTGTTTAGAAGAGAACGTTTTTCATTGAGCGTTGAGAGCGCTCAAATAGTATTCAGCGTCTAATTTAATCAATTACTAAATAAAACAATGCACGCCTTGATTTAAATAACATTTTCAAACTCATTTACGGATAGGTCTTTTGTTAAGGTAGTTCGGGGCGCAAACTAGCGCCACCAATGGAATAAAAATCATAACTTGTATCCTTGTATCATAACTTCGTTGAAGGTGATCTGTCAGGATCGTGGCAAGTGGCGGTCCCTGGTCTCTGCCTACCCTTCTGGGATACAGGCGTAAGGTGTATGTATGTATGTATGTATGTATGTATGTATGTATGTATGTATGTATGTATGTATGTATGTATGTATGTATGTATGTATGTATGTATGTATGTATGTATGTATGTATGTATGTATGTATGTATGTATGTATGTATGTATGTATGTATGTATGTATGTATGTATGTATGTATGTATGTATGTATGTATGTATGTATGTATGTATGTATGTATGTATGTATGTATGTATGTATGTATGTATGTATGTATGTATGTATGTATGTATGTATGTATGTATGTATGTATGTATGTATGTATGTATGTATGTATGTATGTATGTATGTATGTTATGATTTTTATTACATTGGCGATTTTAATTAAATATTACAGTAAGCGCCTTAATCTGTAAGTATCAGTATTAGTCTTAAACGGGCGTCGCATGTATTGTTGTTTTTGTAATACACAAAAAGCTTGTTCGCGCTTAAGAATGCATAAATTATCAAATGCTCGTGATTAAAATTGCATAAATCTTTAATTTCAAAATGCACCTATGATACATAATACGACGCACCTTGTACGGTAAGTTTATTACCGGCAGAAATAAGAAACATATCTTTTGGTATTTATTTTTGCACATTTGTAACTTACAGCTAAGGCCAAATTGCTACAAACTTATTTATTCTTATTTAACTTAAATACTAAAGAACACAAATAATTATCACAATTATCCCGCTTCAAGCATTCCCTTGCATTCTTCAATCATTTTCCCAATCCCTGTATTATTATTTTTATTTACATCGACAAAAATCTCCCACGAATGACTTTGCAGGGCTTCCTGCGCTACAGTTTCATAGAGTACTGGACCGGCTCCTGGTCGATGTTGGGCGTCACCTGGGGCATGAAGTGGGGGAACTATAAGCGAGTGGCCTTGCCCAAGGAGTACCAGGCCCTGGATCCGCGCAGCGCGGTGCTGTGCGTGTTCCCGACTGGCTCCCGCTTCCTGTTGGGTCACCCCACCGTCTCTCTCACCATCGTCAGCGCCGTCAACCACTCCCTCTTCAAGACCTTCGTCGAGACAGAGATCCCGCTCGCCAACGCCAACTTCCAGTCGCCGGTCGAAATACAGTTTAGTTACGTGTTGGGAAAGTTCTATTACGGCAGTAAGTAACTGTTCAGTTTACCATCGTGAAATGACATAGACATCATTTATTGGTAATATTCATTACAAGTCAAGACTCCGTACATAATAACAATCCAATGTTAAGTTATTGTTATTTTATGCGTTAATATTACTTCACAGAATCTCAAGTTTGGGTGAAGGCGACTCCACCATCTTTGTGGCCGGCTGAAGTGTCATCAGGTAAATGTTGTATCAATTAAAATGAAGTTGAAAAAAAAAGTTGATTTATGTTTAAAAAACAAACTATCTCATTATATTCTTTTTAATGCACTAACCCGTGCTAAGGACAATTTTAAAAACCTATCTTATCTTAATATGAACAAAAGCATTCAGCCCGTTTGTATAAACATAAGCTGATTTTTCACATAATCTTATTAAAATACGTATTTACATTTATAGAAACGTCGTATACGTATTGGCACAAGACAAACGTGGTTTACAACGCGTATAATAAAACGGACGCATTCTGCGAGTTTTATCAGTACGAACCAGACGTGTCTTACACGCCTTCGTTTTACGTGTATCTGAACAACGGCCGCTGGGGGATGATGGTGAGTTGACTATATTTGAATTCATCCTATGAAATAAGTCTACTGTTATCGTCCACTGTCATAAAGTAGGTCTAGTCCGTCACGTCAGTGTATTGTTATTACTTATAGCACGGGATCGTGCAACTTGGTTTGGCTGGGACACGGGTCTCTTCCTGCGTCTCAGGAAGGTTAGGCCATACTCCACCACGGTAGCCAAGTCCGAGTTGGTGAAGAATTGAAAGGCAGTGGCGGGCCTTGCTGTCAAAAGTTATCAAACTGCCCATTACGCATCTGACATGGCTTAACCACTGCCATTACATGGCATCCAGCATCAACGGCCTAGCGGTAGTCATGGGACGGTCACCCGTCCAGCACCTGACCGTGCCTGTTGTTGCTTAACTCAAGTGATTGATTCCAGTCACTCGGGACGACATGCGTGATTACTGATACCTAATTGTTGAATTCGTGATCCTAGTTGTTAATTAAGTTTCATATTTTAAAGCACTGTGTCATTGTTGAAGCGTTGCGTTGCACATCAAAATGGTCTGCGGTACCCGTAATCATTAATTGAGAATTAATATTTCAGGGAAATATCTTGGCGTCGGATGTGATATCGTACTGGACCGGGTACTGGTCGCTGGTGGGCCTGACGCCGGGGATCCAGTGGCAGAACAACCGGCAGGCGCCAGTCCCGGCGGAGTACCGCGGCGGCTTCCCGCGCAGCGTGGTGCTCTGCCTGTACCCCACCGGCACCAAAAACTACAAGGGGAGAGCCACCATCACCGTGGCCATCGTTAACACCTTCAACCACTCGATGTTCGACACTGTGATCGTGCAAACCATTCCCAAGTTTTACGCCAAATTCGACACGCCTGTGGAGATACAATTCAGCTACGTGCAGGGGAAATACGTTTATGGACGTAGGTTCTTTATTGTATGAGATATAATTACACTACAATCGACCCCTTTTTTATCAACATTTAATTTCTGTTGGAAAGTCGCTCAAAACAAAACTGAGTCTGATAAAACTGGTAGAAAATGCTCACAGCATTAAATCCGCCGCATGGTATTTTTTTGTGTAAGTGCTATAAAATACGCGTGGTAATTAAATCGCTAATCGTTCTCTGAGAGAAGACCTGTGCCCTGCGTTTATAAGCTTCGTAAAATAATGCGATCTTCTTCTTTGTCTTTGCCTCGTCCCATTATTTGGGGTCGGCTCTCCTCGTTCTTTTGCTGCAGGATTTTCTGTCGTGGGTAAAATAATGCGATACGTATCAATAAATAAATATATCTGAAAGCTATAATATTATCTTTTTTTTGAACTAAAACTTTCGTAAGAACAACACATTGTAGACTTTTAGTTTAGACATTTACTTACGTAAGTAAATCCGGACTAAAAGTCTACAATATAATATTATCGTTCAAAATGAATGAAATAATGTGTTCGCAGAATCGCCCGACATGTGGACCTCATCGACGACTGACCGTAGCCTCTTGTGGCCCGAGCAGGTGTCGCCCTCGGGTGAGTGCTCGACGACCACACCAATTCTTCTCCACATACTTGAAAAACGTAGTAATACCCCTTTATAAACAATATTTTCCGTGGATCTTCCATTTGATGTAGTACGCGTCTAGGTATGTTGTAGAATTCAATGATTGTAGTATGTACTTTTATTAAGATTTACAAACATTTTTAAGAAGTGGCATATGAAATGCTTCCGCGATGTTAGATTCAATCCATCCTATGCAGGTCTCACGCCTATGATAAACTATTTATTAATTTATTCTAAACATTAAGTACATACAATAAAACTAACAGATGAATTGATTAATTAATAATGGATTAATTCATCAGTTTGTGGCCACTGTAGCTAAGAAAATAAAAGCTTAATAATCAAAGTTATATTAGCCTAATTTGATTATAAGAATTTTGTTAGCTGACTCGCCTCCTTATTGTCTCGAAGCGCCATCTTCATTAGATTAAACTCGAATAATAATATAGTCCTTCAAACTACAATTGGTTATTTCATAAATAGAAAATTCGCTTGAAGCAGAAGCTTTCACCATTCATAGTAAAGTTATGATATGTTTACCGATGATCATTGGTCAAAATAGCCTGTACCAGCAGCAGCTCAGGAGCCACAAGTAGGCTCTACAATCTACTTGCATATTGTTACAGAATCGTCAGGAGACACTTGGCACGAGACTATAATAAAGTATAATCAAGAAAATAAAACTGATGTTTTCTGCGAGTTTTACCAATATGATGCGGATAAGAATACTTACCCTAAATTTTACGTGTACATCAATAACGACCACTGGGGACTGTCGGTGAGCCTACTGCACCTACAAGTAACATTTATGTGTTCTTCTCATGTGCAGGGATATGGATAGGGCGTAAAAAGTGTTTGATTTTTAACTTTGTTTCCGGAGATTATTTTCTTGAAATTTTCGCTTTCAACCATCTTTCGGCTACAAAACGAAAATATTTGTAATTTGTAATTGTAGCTTAATAGAACGGTAAACAGTAACTGAGTTAATCTTGGCATATAATATCGGCATTGTTATTATTATAGTGCGAGGTAGTGATATGTTTACCATCAGCTCTAACTAAAATAGTTGTTGCGGACAACAGGGGTCCCTGCAGCAGAACGACCACATCGAGTACTGGCTGGGCAGCTGGGTGAGCGGCTGGGTGTACGGCGGCGCCATGCAGTGGCACTCGCAGCGCTCGGTGGTCGTGCCGCCCGCCTTCCGCGCGTACCCGCGCAGCCTGCAGCTCTGCGTCTACCCGACCGGCAACCTCTACTACGACGGCACGCCCACCGTCACACTGCGCGCCATCGACACCTTCAACCAATCCAACTTCATGACCATGATCCAGCAAACGATCCCGGCGAGCGAAGCCGTCTTTAGCGTGCCCGTGAAAATGCAGTTCGTTTACGCCAAGGGGAAATACTATTTTGCAAGTGAGAGTTGTCTTGTAATCCTTTATCTCTCTGACAGCAGGCCTGTGCTCGAGATTCTGATATATGCATGTTTGTTGTAATACGTATGTAGATACCAACGTGTACCTCAGCATGGGTTGTATATAACGGCATCAATCACGCGTTTTGTGGTACGAAAAGTTCAAAATTTGACAATATACTGTAAAGTCGCAAGTTTCGACATTTAAAAAGTGTTACACGCGTCATTATGTTTGGGCGTTACTGCGAGCCGACGTCACACGACGTGGTTTACGAGACAAAAACTCCTACTTCGAGTTTTTGTCTTCCCTTTTCTTTTCCACCGATATCTCTTGGAAAATATATAAATTTTGCCGAGGGCAGTAAACTAACCGTTAATGCTTTCTAAAAGACGCCCGTCACCTCAGTCATCCGGGACATCGGTACCTGAAAAAGTGCCGAAACGTCGGAAAATTGTAAAAATGTAATAAACGAGAATAAATCCGTGTAAAAACAGTTTTAATTAAATATATTTCAACAATCTCTTTGACTTTACTCTCGATCTCTTGCTATCTCTATCTCCCCTTCTTAGCTTCATCGCCAGGAAAAGAATCCTAACGGAACGTTTGGAATCTATTATAAAAAAGGAATGAAATGAGCCTGAAATGTGTTTTGGTTGTGTTACGGCGTCACGTGGTGTGTGTGGCAGAGTCGCCCAACTTGTGGACGCAGCCGCCGGGGTCTGCGGAGGAGGTGGCGACGGCCGCCAGCGCGCTGCACGAGTACAGCGAGTCCGCGGCGGCGGGCGCGCAGCCGCAGCGGACCACGCCGCGCTGGCTGCCCGACCTGTGGCCCAAGGAAGTGGCGCCTCCGCGTGAGTAGCGACACCTTCGTAATAACGTGCGCGTTACCTTCGATTACTTCTGATCGAGGTCACATAATTTATGTATTTACACATATTTAGCAATATTTTTTTATATATTGCGAATGTGAGTGGAAGGGCTGGTAAGGGACGTCCCAGATGGACTTACATCGACCAAATAGGGGATGTATTAGCAAAGGGAAAGATAAAAAGTACTCGGAACCGGCGTGCGTGCATGCAACGACTTATGAACGTTGATGAAGCGAAGGTGATCTGTCAGGATCGTGGCGAGTGGCAGTCCCTGGTCTCTGCCTACCCCTATGGAATACAGGCCTAAGGTTATGTATGTATGTACGTATGTATGTATGTATGTATGTATGTATGTATGTATGTATGTATGTATGTATGTATGTATGTATGTATGTATGTATGTATGTATGTATGTATGTATGTATGTATGTATGTATGTATGTATGTATGTATGTATGTATGTATGTATGTATGTATGTATGTATGTATGTATGTATGTATGTATGTATGTATGTATGTATGTATGTATGTATGTATGTATGTATGTATGTATGTATGTATGTATGTATGTATGTATGTATGTATGTATGTATGTATGTATGTATGTATGTATGTATGTATGTATGTATGTATGTATGTATGTATGTATGTATGTATGTATGTATGTATGTATGTATGTATGTATGTATGTATGTATGTATGTATGTATGTATGTATGTATGTATGTATGTATGTATGTATGTATGTATGTATGTATGCAATATTTTTTTATTAAAGGAAAAAAAGGAATAAAACCATAAAATATTGGGTAATGAATATTTTCTTTTTAGTGCACTAACCTGTGCTAAGGACAATTTTAAACACCCCCAGATGTTGCTGCCTGTACGTAATACGGAGAGTAGAGAGTATTGTAAAGGGGTTCGTAATTTCACTGATGTCGGTGATCGCCCATTAGCTCAGTTGGAAGAGCGCTGGCACGGTTAGCCAGAGGTCGCGGGTTCGAGTCCCGGCATGGGTGGAATTTTTAGTCTCTTTATATAGGTTTTTAGTAAATGAATGTTCTTAATGTACATAAATTGACGTACTTCGATAGGTAAGATGCACACTTAACTTAGTAAGATGAATAACATAAACACTGTTAAAAATCCTCTTTAGCATTAGGCACGCCCTTGTACCAAATAACCACGATGTGGTTTGGCCAGTAAATGATTTTAATAATAAACCACTTTCGATATATTTTGGACTAGTTTTTCCATCATTTCGTGCAAGTAAGTAATTCAGAACTACATTACAGAACAATCCAATGATACGATAAACTGCACCTTGTCTGACCAATTTTTTTGAGCATACCAGCCTCGTCACGATATATAATACCTACGGCATAATCTCTATGCAATACTTATCTTTCACAGAATCGCCCATAAAATATTGGCACCAATCGACAATCGTGTACAATGCGACCAACAGAACCGATGTTTACTGCGAGTTTTATCAGTACCAGCCGGACCCAACTTATGTTCCAGTATTTTTCGTTTATTTCAATAAAGGGAAATGGGCTATGATGGTCAGTAAAAGAATGCATTTCAGAAACATAACTACATTTATTTAATGGCACAATATACTAACAATCCTACTAAGAAACTGTGAATAACAGGTACTTACGAATACATTTAGAGTTTAGATATTTTCAAATCTTTGCGAGTATTAAATAAGTGACAGACAAATAGCAACAGAGTGATACTAAAGTAGTTACTTTGCAACACATCTCTTGATCGATGTTTCTTAGCTACTAACAATAGAATAATCATTCGACCCGTTATGTATAATGTGCAATTAACGGGTATATATATAGTTTCTAATTTCCTTCAGCAACTTTCCGTCGTAAGGTTGTCTGGAAGAAATTGCTTTTAGCAATAAGGCCGTCAATCGTACTATGTATATTCGTAATTATTTTGTATTTATACTTATTTCTATTTTTAATGCACTAACCCGTGCTAAGGAACAAATTTAAAAACCTATTTAGAGGCTAAATAGGTTTTTAAATTTGTCCCTTAGCACGGGTTAGTGCATTAAAAATAAAAATAAGTATAATCATGTGGGTACAGTGATATCGTTCCGATGTTAAAACCTAACTGCAAAGTAGGTAGTCGGGGCTGTAAGTGATGCAATTTGCTTAAGCCAGATGTCGCTGCCTGTACGTAATACAGAGAATATAGTAAAGAGGTTCAAAATTTCACTGATGCCGTGAGTCGCCCATTGGCTCAATTGGTAGAGCGCTGGCACGGATAGCCAGAGGTTGCGGGTTCGAATCCCGGCATGGGTGAAATTTTTAGCCTCTAAATAGGTTTTTAAATATTTTGTATTTGTTGTTTTTCCAGCGTACAATAAAGAATATTTTTACCTTATCTTATCTCACATACCAACAAACTCCTGCCTGTGCCCGGAAGCGTAGGCAGAGACGCAGGTTTTGCCCCTAATGCCTCTAAATGTAACACTGTATATTTCCTGTTGCTGTTCACCAGGGGCACCTGAAGCCCTCGCACGTGCTGGACTACCGCACTGGGTACTGGTCGCAGCTGGGCAACAACACGGTGGGCTCCGTCGACTGGCAGAACCAGCGGCTGATCCCGGTGCCGCTGGAGCCGCCCTGCGAGGATCCGCAGAGTTTGGTGCTCTGTGTCTATCCCACCGGATCGGCCTACTATCAGGTAGGAATACGCAATTGTGTGCATGATAAGTTGTATCGTGAAAATAATCAGATGCGTATTTATTTGGCCTTCGTCTGTATTAGGTACGCATAGGTGAGAAATATATAAATAATAACTTCCTTTTTTAGGGTTCCGTACCTCAAAAGGAAAAAACGGAACCCTTATAGGATCACTTTGTTGTCCGTCTGTCCGTCCGTCCGTCTGTCAAGACCCTTTTTCTCAGGAACGCGTGGAGGTATGAAGCTGAAATATATATCAATTACTCAAGTCTACTGTCCCTTGAACCTGTGAAAAAATCAAACTTCTAAGCCAACGCAATCAAAAGATACAGCCGTTTATGCCGCAAATTTTCGACACTTGCAAGGGAATCAAAACCTACAGGGTGCTTTCCGTGAACTCAGAATCTTGAAATTTGGTACGAAGCAACGTCTTATAGCATAGATAAAGGAAAAATTACGAAAACCATAAATTTTTAGTTACATCACATAATATATATTTTTTTAATAATTTTAAACTTACTACCCATTTCCTCATAATCGCGTAGAGGTATTAAATTGAAATTCATACCAAATACTCAGGTCTATAATACAGGTTTGTACGGAACCCTCGGTGCGCGAGTCTGACTCGCACTTGGCCGGTTTTTTTTATGTGCAGTAAAGTCTTCTCTACCTATTTCCGATTGTCACATATGGTTATTTTATCTGTATTGTTCATGCTTTTTAGTTTCATCTTTTATTATCTATTTATTTCATCACTTCAAAAAAGAATAAGGGTATTTGAAAGGAAAAATTGTTTAACTTTTTCATGGGATAAGATAAGATATTTTCCAGCCTATGTGTTAAACTAGGGTGTCAACAACTCCATAACAATTTCTGTTAAAATTGCTCCAGCCGATAAGACGTGAAGTACTAACAAACATACATTCTCACAAACTTTACTGTGATGTCATGTGATGATGTGATAGTGAAATGTGATGTGGAGTGTGATGAATTAAAACGAAAAAAAAACCTGTGCGCCATCCCACTTGACCAGAAAAACAAAATAAATTTGTGAAATAAGCTGAAGATGTTACGTAGGATCTTGCCTAGTACGGAGCCTCCAGCCTCTCAGTATCATCATCATCATCAACCCATTATATCCCCACCGAGGGGCACAGGACTCTTCCCAGAGGAAGGTTGCAAGACTAGTGGCCGTTCTTACTGTCACAAGTTTTCGATCTTTGCTTAACGAATTTATGACTTACGTTTGCTCATACCCGAGGGAGATGGAAATTAACGGTACTTACTTCCACTACCAGGGCCAGGCTACGGTGGCTGTGACGGTGGTGGACTCGTACAACCACTCGCGCTTCGCCGCGCTGGTGGAGCAGCGCGTGCCGGCCGCCGCCGCCAACTTCCAGTTCCCCGTCCATGTACAGTTCAGCTACGTCTGGGGAAAGTACATGTTTGCGAGTAAGTGTGCAGATTACTTTAGTAAGTGCTTTAGTACTGGGTACTGTTTTTTTCACCAGTCTTTTGACAGGTTGGCATTTGGTTTCGTAACAACTTTAAGTAATGTATAAAATTTGACCTTCAAATAGGATGTTGGGATCCCATAGCTGGATACATTTAGCGAACTAGTCAACTTTTATCAAACTAGGACACGAACTTTTCTGGTTTGTCTTGGATCTTGTATATTATCTATATATTTATTATATTAAATCTATCGTCGAACTAGCACACAAGTAACACAAGTCATTTAGTTGTACTTAGTATAGGGCTAACGAGATCTGTGCAATAAGTCCATGGTATTTTTTTTACGTTATTTGGCCGATGGTATGCTAATTAGTAGCAGATGTTCCCTGGATCTAATGTCTTTGTCTTAAATGTAATTAATTTCAGAATCTCCGGATATTTGGACATCGACGTCTACAGAAAAATATGAGGAACTGTGGCCTCAGGAAGTAGAACCCTGGCGTGAGTAAATTATTTATATTAAAATACAATATGAGAACTACCAATAATTTTATTTTTTGTTTTATTGACTGAGGAACACCACCAAAATGCACATGAATAATAATAAATTAGTATAATAACAAGTGAAATGTTTGGTTTCAGATGTGTCTAAACAGTATTGGCACTTGACTAAAGTGGAATATGGGGCGGACAATGAAACGGAGCCGTTTTGTGAATTTTATCAATTCAATCCTCACAAAGAATTTACTCCAACTTTTTATGTGTATTTCGATGAACGACGGTGGGCAATTATGGTTAGTCGATGTGAGATTGCATGAGAGTTGTTTGTAAATACTGATGATTTCAACCCTTTGTGTGTCTCCACTGCTGGTCTCTTCCTGCCTCGCAGGAAGGTCACATCTCTCTGACATGGCTTAAAGACTGCCAATACATATCAGCGGTTTCGCTGGCCAACGACAACTACTTAACGTACCTTGTAAAGCACGGAAGCGCTCGGAAGAATGCCACTAGCAGCAGTCCGCTATGGTCTCCCATCCAGTACCTTACCGCGCCTGTTGTTGCCTAACTCAAGTGATTGATTATAATCACTCGGTTTCACTAAGCCATGAGCGCTTCAAATCTAAATATTCGATATTAACCCTTGTATGTCCTCATTGCTGGGGCACGGGCCTTGCGAAACACGGAAGCGCTCAGAAAAAGCCACTAGCAATAGTCACGGGACGGTCACCCATCCAGCATCTTACCGCGCCTGTTGTTGCTTAACTCAAATAATTGATTCCAATCACTCGGTTCGACTAGGTCACGGGCACTTCTTGTATAAATCTAAATATTATATTTCCATCTCGTTACAGGGAATCCTGCAACTTAAAAATAATATAGACTACTGGACGGGATATCAGTCAAATACTTCAGTTAAGCCGGAAATAAATTTTCTGAATCAGAAGCGTGTAACGCTACCGGCAGGGTCCTTCGACAAGTACCCAAGAAGCGTTGTGTTTTGTATTTACCCGACCAGCTCGTCCAGTTTCGGAGGCGCACCGACCGTCACTGTCACGGCCGTGGACACGTACAACAACTCGATTTTAGAGACTGTGATAAAACAACAAGTTCCGGAAGACGTTGCCAAGTTTGACACACCCGTGGAAATACGGTTTAATTACGTCAAAGGGAAATTCTTCTATGGGAGTAAGTAGCCGCTACTTAATTAGAAGGCAACCATAGAAGCTGTTGCTATTGAAAAGGAGGGTTTTATTTATCAATAAAAACTAGATTCTTTTGTTATACGAAAATTTCAGCCATTTGTTGGTTTTGATTTTAGCCGTCTTACGGCCGAATACTCAAACGTCAGTCAAATCGATCACTCAGTTGAAGGGCATTCAAATTTGAACATCTGTTAAATATTGAGTGGTATTCACAAACGTTATTCAAACAATTTCAGACCGTGATCAGCTGAGAAGCCGTCAAATAAACAACAAGTCTGTTTTCATTGACAAAATATTTAAACTTACGTTGTGAATCCGATTTACGCAGAATTTGTTCGATCAATTTTAAGTTTTGTGATGAAATATGAAGTATTTTTATAAAAATAAAATAAAATAAATCATAATATGATTTAAGAAACAAACTTAAATTATTATTACCTCGTTTTGTACAAGCAAAATGTTTAATGTTGTAATAATAATATCTTATATTGTCGTAGAACGAAACGTTAAGGACACTCACCAATGACAGTTGAAAAGTCTACCACAATAAAAACATTGCGGTATTGCGGTTTTTTAAAGCTATTCCCTGATAAATACTAATATAAACAAGAATTGAATGAGAATTATTATTATGCGATATTATGCCAGTAGCATAATATTAATATTAATAACGCAGGGTTATTAAAATTTGGTCCACTGGCTGTTTGGTAATAGATCCAAACAGCCAGTGGACCAAATTTTAACTGGTTGGATTGTATGTCAAAAGACGGACAGACTCCAAATATAATACCGTCTCTTTCGACAGCCGGAACCGCGCATGGAAGTCTGTTTCATTATAATACTCGAAAGCATTTAACTTTGCCTCATTTCTTCGAGGCACATTAAGCCCTTCCTCGACATGATAAGGACATTGTTTTTCACATAAGTTCACTGATATTACAACTTTTTTACGATTTGAAGGTCCTCGCGACCACTTTCAATTGTAACGCCTACTCAACTCGATTTGACAGCCCATTTGACAGATAAATCGCGCTAAGTGGCGTTCGAGTATACGAATTTTTCGCTGAGTGATGTTTAACTACCAGTTATTTTGTGTTCCACTTAAATTTAACACAAGCTTTTAACTAACGTTTGTGTATAGGAATTTTGTGTTTAACGGCTTGTCAATTACTTAAGATGCCTTTAAATATTTGAATGACGTTTGAGTATTCGGCCGTAAGTATTATAGTAAGCTTTGTGTGTCCACACTCCTGGGGCACGGATCTCTTCGACATCGCAGGAAGGTTAGGCCACACTCCACCACGGGGGCCAAGTCCGGGTGGGTATTAGTATTTAGTATTCATCAATATATTTCACGCTATTTCCTAGTCTTTACCATAGTACTGTTATACTTATAAGATAGTCTTATTCGTAGTCTCTGTAAGAAAAGATTTATTGTATTAGATACACGTAAGGTTCACAATTAACAGATTGAGTTAAGCAGTAACGCAAACAAACTTTACCTGTAAGAAAAGAAACGACATTTAATGTTATTAATCACAATGTCGATTCCAAAATCACAATTGTTTCTTAGCTTTCTATTAACCAAATTAGTTTTAATAAATTGCTTTCTCATGACAGCCCTTTTAGGTTATCATTTACCATAGATTATAAAATAAATACCTCTCCGCGTATGTCGCGATCTGTGACGATGCCACTTGAACTTGAGGCGCGGGAATATTTAAACCGAAGAAAATTATATTTTTCTTTACATACTAATTAGTAAAATAAACGAGTAATTCCCAACAAAGGTTAAATATAAATATTTCTGAACAATGGTACAATAATTGGATCGTGGGCTTTTTCATAAATACGTACCTATATACTAATCTCATCCTTGATTGGTGTTAGCAGAATAAGATTGTAAGTTTTTATTTTTCATGTTATTTTCTTTGTATAAGTCTACAGAGAACGCCACTGGTTGCACATACATATTACATACATGTGCACGTAAGAATTTCCTGACCGGAAACTATATTGTGTACAATTCTTTATTTTCTATGTAGAATTCTAAGCACATTTATGTTCAATAGAGTCACCGGACAAATGGACGACGTTGCCGACGACCACGCGGGAGACGAGCGCCGAGGCCGAGGCCGAGGTCGAGGAGCACTGCACCGCGCACAGCGTCTCGTGGCAGGAGTTCCTTAAGGCCTGGTGGCCGCAACAAGCGTCGGCCGCGGGTGAGTATACCCTGCAGCGGCTCGTGGCTGGAGTACCGTAAGACGTTAACCCATTAGGGAACTCCCAAGGGTTAACTCTTGAACGGGAAGAGCTAGTCTTCTTCTTCAGGCTATATGTTAGTCCACTGCTGGACATAGCTCTCTCCTAATAAGCGCCATAGCGCCCTGTCTTCAGCTTGAGATTGCAGAGCTAGTACAAAATATATTTTTATTGTTTTTGGACTTTACTTCAATGTCGGTTCAATTTGAGGTGGCACTATTATACCACTGCCTGGTAAAAAGTTCAAAAGCTAAGATTTTTTAAAATAAATCGATCGACCGTCGTCGGAACTAACAAGAAGCCAACTAATAAGATTTTTTTTGTTTCAGAACGTCCAGAAAAATATTGGCACAAGTCCTTAGTCTACTATACCAATGAAAATAAGACTAATGTTGTTTGCGAGTTTTATCAATTTTATATCGACTCCTTGTATTTCCCTACATTTTACGTGTATATGAATAAAGGAAAGTGGGGAATGATGGTGAGTACTTCATCATCTTTATGTTTAAGACTTTTTTATGTCAGTGCAGCATCCTCCATGAGCTTCAGTGAGTATACTTACAGTATTTTTTATCACTAGACATAAGTTTGATCGGATCTGCTCTGATCGTGCTTTCTTTTTTTATGGATAGAAAAGGTGGAAAGTAAATTATTATGTTTTTAAATTATTTTTAAAAACGCTGACAACACAGACCTTGGTTTTATAACATCAATTTCCAATAAGCATCGATCTTTATTGCAGGGAAACATTAAACTCGGGGATCCTGTGAACTATGTAGAATACTGGACCGGATACTGGGGAAAGATAGGAGAGAATTCGGGAACAATCCATTGGCTGAACAAGAAGCGAGTCGACGTACCCAAGGGATTTAAGTACGCGGACCCGCAGAGCTACGTGATTTGCGTGTACCCCCCCGGAGCGCGCTACTACGACGAACAGCCCACTATATCCCTGACCGTCGTAGACACTTTCAACCATTCATACTATGATACTATTTTGACGCAAGATATCCCGGAAAAGATGGCCGACTTTACTTTACCTGTGGAGATATTGTTCAGCTACATGAGCGGGAAATATATGTTTGGACGTGAGTAACTGACAGGCGGGGAACACTTGATGTGTTCTTTACATGTCACAGTGCCACATTATTAATTATTAAGGTTGTCTGGAAGATATCACTTCAGTGATAAGGCCGCCGTTTGTACTCTTAGGTTAAGAAATATCAGTGAAAGTTCCTTTTTTATGTATCTCTAGCTGATCCAGCGAACTTCGTACCGCCTAACATTCGATTCTTTATTTTTTTTTTATTTTTCTCTCCGTAACCATTCTCGCACTTCAAGGGATATTCTAAAAAAAGAATTAGCGAAATCGTTTTAGATGCTCTCGAGATTTGCACTTATCAACACATTTAGCGATTTATTTTTATATTGTAGATTATAGATAAAGTGTTCTCTATCTATCAATCCGTAAACTCTTACATTTATAGGAAGTGTATAAAACTGACAACCAACTCAAAAGCATATTGGACTCTTTGTTCATAAAATTTTGCTGTAAAAATTATTGGATTAATAAAATGAACGCGGTCGCTTAGCATTCTTATTCGGTGTTGTGTCCTAAGCATTTCGCATCCATATTTCACCCCCACCTAATGTATAACTAAATTGGCCGTAGCAATTTATGACTAACTAATTACGTGTTAGGCGCACGAAAATTTTATTAGTCATTAGCTGCGTTGTCGGAGAGCGGTGGTAGCGGAGCGGTGTAGAGTGCCGGCTTCTCAATCGGAAGGTTGTGGGTTTGAACCCCGGCAAGTACCAATGACTTTGTTTACTAAGTTATGTACATTTGTGAAATTATAGTAGCAATACTACTCGCTGATGGTGAAGGAAAACATCGTAAGGAAACCCTACTGTCTGAGGTATTAGCGTACCTCAGCGCTTGCTACGTCAATGGCCCAACTATGAGGCTAAGTGCGGAAATCTCAGGTCTAACTAACTAACTGCGTTGTCAAAAAAAACCGAGAGAGATCCGCTTACTATCACGATGCAGTCGGACTTCTCAATGATCTTCTGAAGCTCGCAAAGACCTAAACGAGAGTAATGAGGCGTGGTCAATTTAGGGTAGCGAAAATGAATGAATGTTGTATTAAATGTTGTAGAGTCACCGGACATTTGGACGACGGCGCACCCGGCCGCGGTGGCCAGCTCGCCCGCGGCCGGGGGGCACGCCTCGGACGAGCCGCCCGACGTGTTCCACGCGCAGCTCTGGCCCAGAAACGTCAGCGCCATGCGTCAGTACACATAGTTATTCAATAAACATAACATTATATAACCTCACGCCTGTATCCCAGAGGGGCAGGCAGAGACCGGGACTGCCGCGAGCCACGATCCTGGTAGATCACCTTCGTTTCATCAACGCCGGTATTTATTTAATAACTGTCCAAAACCAGCGCTACACGACCCAATAAATTATGAAGTGAAAACTGAAATTCATCCTTTGCTTGCAGAAATTTACTTCGTTTTTTATGTTCCTGACAAGTATCGTTCAACATTGAAATATGGATACGATTCCCACATTGTTTTATTTTTTGGAGTCAAACTTAATGTACTAAATCAATATTTCTTTGCAGAATATCCTGATCAATCTTGGCACATGACGTCCGTTTCGTATGACAGAAACAACATGACCAAAGTTTTCTGCGAGTTTTATCAATATAACTCGGATACGTCAGGTCATCCTGTCATAACCGCCTATTTCAATCGAGGACGTTGGGGAGTTATGGTAAGTTTCTTCTTACATACACGTTATATAAACTTTCGCCTGTATTTTGGAGGCTTGCCACGCACCTCACAAATGTCTTTCGCTTCATCAACATTCATTGGTAGCTGTAACTTTGCTCGCCGCATGCAGTATGTTCTCGCCTTCCATTATTCGGATATCATAAGATTTCTGATAGATGAAAAAAATTGAGTGTAATATTTTTTTATTTACAAAGGACATGCGGAGTTCCACTCGCTGATATAGACAATATTTACCTCTACAATGGAGAAAATTTCGAAAACGCAAAAAAACATAATCTCTATTATGTCCGCGGCTGATTCGTATCAGCGAGTAGAACTTCATATTTTCGGATGCTACACGTTATAGTTTAATTACACGCCGTATATTTTTCTGCATTTCTAAACGATTAGTGTGAAATTCCATATTTACGCAGATCGACCTTAAGCCCAATGGTTTGGTGGAGTACTCTACCGGCTACTGGAAGTCAGTAGAGGGTGATAAAACCATGGGATCCGTCGAGTGGAGGAACCACGTGAACGTGACCATGCCGAAGAAGTACCACAGCGAGAACCCGAAGAGCGTCGCGCTGTGCGTGTACCCCGCTGGCGCCGAGTACTACCGAGGAAAACCCATGGTCACCCTCGTGGCTGTTGATACATACCAACAGTCCAACTACAGATCGGTCGTGGAGAAAGAGATCCCTCAGGAAATGGCTACTTTCAAAACACGCGTGGAAATCAACTTCGATTACAAAAAGGGAAAATATATTTATGGAAGTAAGTATTTTATTTCAAAATCGACTACCAGTTTATTTACGAGTCATGACTGTTCTTACAATCAAATTCGTCAATTTGACAAGCGATTCGTCGTATTCGACGTGACTGGTGCTAGCATGCTAGAAGGCCTACCTCGTCTTCGTTTATAATAAGGTAAGAGAGAGTCCAAGTGCCGTAACTTAAGCTCACGCCTGTATCACGACTGGTAGAGCCCCAGAAGGTAGGCAGAGCCCTACCTTCTGGGTCTCTACCAGTCTGTCATTTGAGTACCAAGTACATATCTGAATCCTGACCTGAATATAGAAATGATTACAACATGTTATCGACAGAATCGCCGGATATTTGGACCACAACCGTGAAGGGCGAGGAAGAAGAGTCGACCGAATACGGTCCTCCGTTGACCGAAGACTACGGGGAAGAGGTGAGCGCCCCGACACAGGTGTTCGCCGGAGACCTGTGGCCGGCGCAGGTGGAGCCTGCCCGTGAGTATTCCCTGCCATACCTCCATCTGTACGTCCATGTATATATAGTCTGTTAGCTTTTAGAATATACCTCGGGCTCTAGAGTAGGCTTCGGTTTTCGCCGAAAGCACACGATTGTAATGTTACTTCCTGCTCTGTATAAAAGTTTTCTCCACTATTTTGAAAATTAATGTGAAATTTAGTGTCATATTAGTTCTTACACGAATATCTCCGATTCTATCCGATACTAGCCGAGGTATATTCTAAAAGCTAACAGACTATGATAGTGTTTTAACTATGTATGAGCGGCGGTAGTGGTTCGATTTCTATTCCGGGCATGTACTCGTACCAATGCGTTATGTACATTTGTGAAGTTATAGTAGCAATACCACCCGCTAACTGAGAAGGAAAACATCGTGAGGAAACCTGAGTGTCTGACTCAGCGCTTGAAATTTACAATACTCGGTGGACACGCGTGAGACGTTTATAGACTCTGTGCTACTTTGAATAAAACCTTTTCATTTTATTTGATAGCCTACATAAAAAAATGTTTGCTATCTGCTAGGTTCACTAGATCGGAATTCAGGCGAATTATGCCTATGTACAATAGTTTTAACTAGGTTCTTATGAAATTTTCTATCATCTGTTAGCGCAGTGACCATTGAACGAGGATTGGTTGAACAATAGAGTTCAACTAATTCTACGTAAATGAAATTAAGTAAAACCTGTTTTGTTTGTTGGTCCTATACTTATAGGACACGAGAACATTTTCTTTCATAAAATCCTTGATTTTAGAACGGCCTGACTCCTTTTATCACAATACGAAAATAACGTACGATGATAAAAACAGAACTGATGCATACTGCGAGTTTTATCAGTACCATCCGGATAAGACACGATTTCCTATATTCCACATATATGTGGCCGACGGAGCCTGGGGGCTAATGGTGAGATTCGGACCTTGAACCCGTTACACACGTAGCTATAATATATTGATATAAATTAAGATACATTTTCTATACAAATATTCAAGTGACCGCACACGCAGCTGTAATATGTTATAAAATAATAATATTACTATGACGTCACCAACTTATACCGTATTATTCCATAGTAATAATATATTATTGCATATTATGGTATTTGGCCAACCGTCAATGAAATGAAGCCAAAAGCAAATATTCTAGCATTGTTTCCGTGTGCGGTAGCTTACTATAATATATATTATAGCACGGCCAATTAATATATATATTATAGCTACGTGTGTAATGGGATTTTCACATTGTGCACTACAAAAAAAAATTGTTCAACGAACAACAACCGATAAGTATTTTTCTTGCTCATTTCAGGGATACTTTAAGGCAAAAGATCACATAGACTTCTGGACCGGATATTGGCATGAACCTGGGAACAAGGGTTCGATCCATTGGAGGAATCACCAGTACGCTGGGTTGCCGGTCACATTTCAAGACGAGAACCCGAAAAGTATGGTGATATGTGTGTACCCGATGGACAAGCCGGCCGCGCGGTCCGGCGGCTGGCGAGACGAGCCGGGCCGGGCCGGTTGGGAGGACGGGCCGCTCCGGGCCAGGGTGGAGAACACGCTGGAGGATGGGCCGGGTCAGGACGATTGGGAGAATGGGCCGGAGGATGGGCCGCGGCGAGTGGGTTGGGAAGAGGATACGGAAGACAAGCCTGAAGACAGCTCGGAGGAAGAGTGGCGCAGGGCCGGGTACGACAGCCGGATCGGCGAGCCGGGCTGGCCAGACTGGGCCGACCGCGGCGGCGCGCCAGCCCCTGGTCCCCAGCTGGCGATGGCCGCGCGTCCCTCGGCGTTCATCACCATCACCACAGTGGACACATTCGACCACAAGCATTACCAAACTATATTGCAGTACGAGATCCCGGTGAATGTGACGGGCGGCTGGTCATCCGTGGAGGTTGATTTCAGCTACAAAAGAAGGAAATACATTTACGGAAGTGAGTCTTTACTCCGTTAATTCCTACGGGAACATAAGATTAAGATTTTATAGGTGCCATATAATACAATAATTCATTAAGCTCATATTGAACTCAGGAGAGGTTTGATGTCTTTGGAAGTATTTGACTCAAGTCGATTCAAACTTACACGTAGAAACCCGAGCGTTTCAGACGTTGAGAAATCTACGTTTGAAATCGCTAATTTGTCGTGGACTCGATTGGTAATTCACCCCAATTTTTCTCTCTCTAGAGAAGGCCTTGCAGTGGGATGTATTATACAAATACCACTTAGCACCTTCCTACCTAGAATGATTGATGAATACCGCTTGAATTTTTATTTCTAAAGGCAGTATGGGTATTTTTGCGATGAGATCCAGGGCTATTCTCACCTCCTGTTGCTCTCACTAGAGTGTACTAACGTAATAAAAAATATGTAAAAAATTCACCCCGCAGAGTCGCCGGACATATGGACGACGGCAATTCCAGCGGAAATGTCATCGACGGAGCCTGAAGCCGAGCACGAGCCAGGCGGCGGCGGCGGCGGCGGCCACGAGGTCGACAGCGACTTAGAGTGGCCCACGCAGCAGTACGACGAGAACGACACCGTGTCCATTACTACCGAAGCATTCCCCGTTGATCTATGGCCGGCACAGGTCGTGAAGATACGTGAGTGCGACAATACTTGTTCTTTATGTGTATCTTCTTGGACTAGAACGCCTACCAGCTTGCTGGAACGACTATCTGAGTCAGATAACTGGCAGCGACTGGATGAAGTGCCCGAGAATAGAGAATAGCCTTGAGGAGTGGAGGAAGAGAGTGCATATCATTAGCGGTGGATGAGTACGGGTTGATTAATTGTAGTATGTAGTATTAGCACATGAAGAAATGTTGATAATTTTGTGCGTTCTTTATTTCTACAGAGGTCATTGTAGTGCATTCTTCTTTGAGACTTTCAGAAACTCAAGCAAATGGTCACGTACGCTACTGGCAAAAATAGATCTGGCAACGATCTGACTTTCTAATGGAGACAAAACAAAAAAGGATCGAAACATTTCAAAATATTTTATTTTATTTGTTATTAAGTGTATTATTTAAAAACGTACTGGTTTCTTCAATTGAAGTTAAAAGTTATTTATTTACTTATTATTATATATCACTATTGTAATTTATTTTGTTTCTTTTATTGTTCATTAATTTTAATTTAAAAAAAATATGGATGTAATGTCTGAAATAAATTTATTGAATTGAATTTCGACGATCCTTTCCAATTCGTAGTACAGCGGTGTTGAATGTGAAAAGTCGCGACTTTCAAGTTCATTAATAGTCAAATTCTGACATATTAGATCAAAAAAACGCGTGACTCGTGCCATTGCCTTACCCGGTCTTTTTGTGGGGGTTTTTAGTACTTTTGTGTTCATAGTCTTCTTATCATTTGAGGATGATATAAATTGTCCCTATGTTTTATATGCGATTTTTCAACAGGTGGGCCTTGGGACTATTGGCACAGAACCATAGTGAAGTATAACCCGAAGAACAGAACGAATATTTACTGCGAGTTCTATCAATTCTTTAAAGACAAAACATACAGTCCAACATTCCACGTTTTCACTAACAGAGGGCGCTGGGAGATGATGGTAAGTCCTCAGGGAATAAGCATGACGACGGTATCAAATAATCAATGATTTAACGATACTATGGGAAAGTACATTTTAATATTACATTAAACAACTAGGGTGGTAATACAAAGAAAGGCCGAGATCGCAGAAGTTTGCGGCCCGAGCTGCAAGCGAGGGACGTAAATATGCGATCGAGAGCTTTCTTTATTACCTCCCGTGTTGTGTACATCTTTTTATGTCTACACTTGGCCAGAAAGCGGCTTTTTCCGTACGCGCAGCGTGCGGAAAAAGCCACTTTATTGCCAGGTGTGGTATAAAAGGATTTAAAACACTGATTTAGTTTTTAGTCACACGCTTCTCGCTTCACGACACGCTTCAGATTTGATGCCATGACACTGCGAGCTGTTTACCCACAGATTAAAAATAATTTTAGAAAAATGGCTTTATATTTCGTTAAACCTTAGTTTATTACTGAATTGTTTTTTTTTTTAATTTTAAATGTGTCCCCACATTATGGAAGAAGATTTTAAAATCTTTCGTCATTCCTATTATACTGGTGGTGAAATCATACGGAAACTTAATAAATAAAGCAAGACAAACCTGAGCTAGCATCTCAGTTTGATTTATTTTAATGTAATTTTTTACTTTTTTTAAATCAAATATGCACTCAATTTATTACAGGGATATATTCAATCAAACAATCTCATAGATTGGTGGACTGGATTTTGGAAAATAAGTAAAACACAAATGGGATCAACGCAATGGAGGAATCACAAGCGCGTTGAAGTCCCAAAAGCCTTCCAAAAAGACCCTCAGAGCTACGTACTCTGCATTTACCCAACCGGGAACGAGTACTTCCTGGGGAACCCCATGATTACTCTGACCGTGGTCGACTCTTACGACCACGCGCACTACGAGACTTTATTGGAGGAAAGGATCCCGGCTAGAATGGCCAAATTCAACAAACCTGTCGAAATCGATTTCAGATACAAAAGTGGAAAGTACATATATGGCAGTAAGTGCATATCAACAAAATGGTAGGTACTCCGCAGAGATAGTCGATAGTACATTAACCTTTACATCGTAGCCCGTAACTGAGTAGAGTGCATGGTTAGGTTGATGGGCTGTCAGTTCTTCTTGCTTTTTTATTGAAGACTACAAAATACCGAAGTTGGTTGGAAAAGGGCCCAGTGCTTGTTGGACCACGCGCAATGTAGGGTTCAGTAGAAGGAGGGTTTTTTTATAAGCTTAGAATTTGTAAGAAGTTTACCTTTCATATGTTGGTCGACTGTTATTCCTTAACTTTCAAAGCCTACCTGGACGTGATAAGTTAATTATAGTTATATGCACTGCTCAAATTTTTTCACTTTTATACAATCTACCATTTGATCGAGGGATGGAGGGAGGCATCCCCGTGCCATAGTCCAAAAAAAGTCTCCTTAAAGTTTAATATTTAGGTAATCTCTCTTAATATCTCTCTCGTTGACCGTGGGCGCCACATCGTAATTCGATAGAAGACCAAAGTTGTAGACGTGGTCACAAGAGTCGCAAAACTTCAGTGGAAATAGGCGGGACATCTTGTTAGACGAGAAGACATCATAAGCATACTAACACAGTCACACAAATGGGAATCTGCAAAACGATAGAGAAAATCGCCACTAATTGTTTTAATTTAATTTGACCCAGAGTCCCCGAGCGTGTGGACGCCGCCGCCCACCGCGACGGAGGCGACGAGCACGGAGGAGGCCACGCTGACGCAGCCCTACGACGTGGACAACACCTCGGCCTCCTCGCACGCCTTCGAGCGCGACCGCTGGCCTTCCCAATTGCCGCCCTGGGGTCGGTTATGCTATTCCTTTGAGCCAGTACTCGTACATTGCTGGACATAGGCCTCTTTCAAGACACATCGTTTTTATCCATCCAGCCGCTGCCAGCGATTTACGAAATACATAATATAATGTAGTCAAAGGCGTTTTTTATGGTTCAGAATCTAAAACCGTAGGAATTACATTAAAGTTGGAGTAAATAATAAAGCTAGCTGTAATTTACATTCTACTCTCTTTCTCTCTCTCCCGCCCTTCCCTCCCTCTCCCACATGGTGGTGTCAGCTTTTCTTATTTTCTCGTTCTTCAATAAACGTGGTTATAGTGGTCGCAGTGAATCTCTCCACTTCGACCTATTATAACCTCGTTTATTGAAGATCTACATTCTGTGTTATCTTTTTTTACTACATCCGTTCACCTAGTTTTTAGGATTCTTGAAATCCACGCTGAAATTGATAGACTTAGCACTTCATTTCCAATGTAGTCAGAAGGCTTTCGTTTCACATACGCGAACCATTTCAGCCTACTCTCTTGCACTTTATCGGCGACCTTGCGCACTCCTAGACTTCATTTCATCCACCTCAGCGTCATTATTTCAGCTGTTTGATTCTCTCTGATCTGAATGTGATTTACACTATAGTTATATTCTTTATTACCAAGATCATGAATACATCTCTAACGCGGGCCCACCACTAGTATGAGCCACCTCGCACAATAAAATTTACGTTTATTCTTGTAGAGACCCCAAGAAGATTTTGGCACAGGACCACCATCAAATATAACAAACACAACAATACCATTCCGTTCTGCGAGTTTTATCAATACTATCCAGACAAAACGTACACTCCTGAAGTTTATTTGCTTTTAAACAAAGGCATGTGGGGGCTGCAAGTGAGTTTGTCTTCTACTTACTTTGAGCGTTTTGTAAAATTTCAATAAATGAGTATAAGAATAATAAAAAAAGTCTCTGAAATTTGATATCACAAAACAAGCCATCGTAAAAAACACGCTCACAAAATTCGTAGAAAACTCGTTACGGAGCTAAAAGATTATTTTTTATTGAAGATATTTTCAAACATACTAAGACGAGCTAAATCAGAGCGTACCTAAAATTTTCATTGATAAACTTATCCTCGATTACAGGCATATGTTAAGGATTACGATAATAAGAAAATCGAGTACTGGACGGGATACTACACGATATTCCAAGGAACACAAGGAGCAATACGATGGAAGGACTATAGAGTTATCAGCCTACCTGTGGAGTATCAGAAAGTAAACCCGAAGAGTTTTGCGGTGTGCGTGTACCCGACCGGGTCTCACAAATATGAGGGCAAACCCACCATCGCGGTGACTTCTATAAACACATTCAACTATTCTGACTTCAAGACATTGGTTGTACATGAAATACCAACACGGATGGCAAACTTTAAAGTGCCTGTGGTCATTGAGTTCAGGTTCAGGCAAGGAAAATACATTTACGGAAGTAAGTAATTTCTGTTTCTCGTTGCTATGAGATTTTCATACGGTCACCTATAATATACCATATAATAATCATATATAATATCTACTATGAATTATTGTCCAATATTAACTATGGTTTTCATAGAAGAACTATCTTTAAGCTACCGGTGAAATACTATAAAATAAACCCAAATATGTATTCTCACAGTGTGCGTGTACACCACTGAATTTCGCAAAGATCAATATATGATAATAATTATTTGTTCTTTAGTAATTTCATTATAATCAATAACGACTTTGGATAATTTCAACTGGTGTTTATTTTCAATAGAATCTCCAGATATTTGGACGTCTTCCACGTCGACCAGCACAACGCTGGACACTACGACGGAGAGTCAGTCCACCTTGACTGACTACTACGAGGACACCGGCAGCCCCTCCACTTTCCCGCACAGGCTGTGGCCGGATTTCGTCTCCCCCTCTCGTGAGTAGCAGAGTAGCATGCGGTATGTCACTCACCATTGCATAAGTAATGGAGTAGCACTCCCGAAAATCTCCTCGAATGAGTTATATGATACAGTTTTCCATTTTCTGTTCCCTTGCGTGAGTAGTAGCTCTTGGATATGGCTGTGTACCCTAAAGTCGTTGAACAGCATAACTGGATTTGTTTCAATACAAAAGCAAAAAGTTTTCAACGCAATAATGTAAGCACTATTTCATATTTTAAATTTTTTTATGATTCTTCAGTTAATTTTGGGGAATATCTAAAAGTGTAGAGTATCTGAAATGTTTGAAAGAGCGATACCAATGAAAACTGAACGAGACGTGTTCCAGAACGGATCTGTAGATAGATAATAGATAGTATACTACCAGCAATGTATTGAAAGCATAACGGCTTTTCCAGAGGCACCGAGATTGTATTGGCATAAGACTACGATTCGCTACAACAACAATAACATTACCGACGTTTTCTGCGAGTTTTATCAATACTATGCCGATAAGATATACACGCCTGAATTCTATGTGTATTTGGACAAAGGAAAGTGGGGCATGATGGTAAGTTGCCTAGCCTCATGCCAATAATCAGCTGTATTTTATGTAGACCAAGGATCAGGATCAGGGTCTCTCCTGGGAGTAACTTTGGGAGTTCTAGGACGTTCATGTTGATCATAGTACAATACTAAATCAATGATAATTTAGATGGCGAAATGTAGGTCAGATTCTATGGGTTTCTAGACAAGTTAATTCCATAGAATAGCGTTTCCGGCAAATAACATAACATTTACATACAGGCACATACATTGCTTCTGGCCCCACACTAGGATACCCTGTGTCGTCGAAACAACGACATCACAGACATGTGAATATCCAAGACCTGGAATTTTTTTTTGTTTCCAGCCTGGGTTCGAATCCGGGACCTCTCGCATAGTAGGCAGATGTGCCACCGCTGCGCCATATAGGTCGTCAAATGACTAATATAAATAAATACTTTTATCGAATCACAGGGATACATAAAAGACGACCTACTAGAGTATTGGACCGGTTACTACACCGTGTTCAAGATAGGTGCGGGTTCCATACGTTGGAAGAACTACAAGCGAGTCCCGCTCCCGGCGGCGTTCCGGGACAACATTCCCAAGAGTCTGGCGCTGTGCGTGTACCCGACCGGCGCCGCCAGATATGAGGGGAAGCCGATGATCGCCGTCATCGTCGTCGACACCTTCAAGCATTCCGACTTCCGGACCGCCGTGGCTCAGCCGATACCGCCAAAGAAGGCCAACTTCAAGGTGCCTGTGGAAATACAGTTCAGCTTCGTGAAAGGAAAATATGTGTATGGAAGTGAGTAGCTTATTAAGTACTTACTCAGTAACTGAAGCCTTTTAGTAGAGCTGACAGTATCTCTAGATATGGTTGCTGGATTTGTTGGCGTAAATTCTGGGAGAGTAAATCTATTTTGGCGCAATCACAGTCCTGGTGAGATACTCGTAATATACTCCCCTCCTGATCCCCGTTATTAAGATAACTTTTGTTGCTAACGTTATTTAGATAACAATGATTTGCATTTTAATATTAATTCGGAACAAGACTTACTAGGCACTTAGCTTAAATAAAGCACAAATTATCTAAAAGTCGAAAATTATGCCGAATAATTGTTCACTACAAACTCAGGTCGTATGGCGAGTAATACACAAACGAAAGGCCGTTGTTGTGTTGTGAGCAACAATGTTTCTTACTTACTCCGCCTCCGAAACAAGAATTCGTGTACACGAAAGACTTGTACGTCTGTCTTTGTTTTTGGAATGTTTCTTAATATATATCTATTGATAAGATAACCAACCCGGACTTGGCCCTCGTGGTGGAGTATGGCCTAACCTTCCTGCGATGCAGGAAGGGAGCCGTGCCCCATCAGTGTGGACATACAAGGGTTGATCTCGAAGAGAACACTTTGTTGGACGGCCAGAAAGTATATTATTTGATTTTTCCTAATGTGTGTTGTCCACAGAGTCGCCGGATGTGTGGACGACGCAGCGCTCGAACGAGTCGACGACGGACTACTACGACAACGACACGGCGCTCGACTACTTCTCCAGCACCTGGTGGCCCGCGCAGGTCGGACCCGCGCGTGAGTCTTCACACATCAATCAGCACGTGTTAGTCTACTGGTAGACGCCATTTTGTCGGCCATCCTCCTCCAGCCTTTGCCAGAAGCAATCTGCCTCAGATGGTGCTGGTTGGCGTGAAAGCTGAGAAAAAACGTACGCCTTTACTATAGCTAACTATACCAGCTTATTGTTGGCTTTGATATTCATCTTCGCGTTACGGTTGATAGCAACATGCTAATTGTGTAGGGTAATTTGGTGAAGAACCTCTGAGAGAACACCTTAAGATGTTCACGTATCTCAGCGATTACAATCGCATTTCTACGGTGGGCTCACGTGGTGCTTACTCTGTTCTCTCTCCTTCTCTCTCGGAGAGAATCTACCTTTCGGACCATCAGAGTGAGAAACAGTGATAATAAGTAAATTTGAAACTGATTGCGAGGCAATTTCACTTATCATGCTGAACAAGTTTTGGTTTGCGCAAAAAATATACTACAATGAATTGAGCAAATTTTTTCCTTAATATCTGTCACTTCAAGCAAGCAAGTGAGTACGGAAACAACAAAAAAAGCATTATAAATAAAATCACAGCTATCTGAGTTTAAAATCAACAAAACCGCGCCTTATACGCATATGTTTTGATTATTTTAAGTAAATGACTGAATCTCCAAAAAGAGAAAAACATATCAGAAATGAAATGAAAAGGTATTTATTCAAAGTAGCGCAGAAACTGCGGTTTAACAACTGAGAGAGAAGTATTAACGTTCAAATGTATAATTTCTAGATTAGCAAATTTTAATATTTCTTTCCTTTTTGTAGAGTCGCCCAGACGATTTTGGCACAGAACAAAGATAGAATACAACGAGAATAATATGACTGACGTTTACTGCGAGTTCTATCAGTATTACCCAGATGATTTATACACACCAGAGTTTTACGTATACCTGGATAAAGGACTTTGGGGAATGAAGGTGAGATTTGCTCTGCACGATGTACTAGTATGCTGCATTAGCGTTCGTGTGACTACTGTTACAGCATGCTCACTAAAATTATAACTGGCTTAACTCTTAATAGAAGACATAGATGGAGCCTGTTTCTGAATTGAGATTTTCAAGTAAATACTTAAGTAACGTTTTGTCACGCTCTTTTCTGAGAAATTTGAAGAGACAGAACTACATATAACTATTTGCTTAGCGAAATTCTCAATTCAGAAAGTGGTCCTCAGATTCACAGTGAAAGAGATACTGGGGTTAGTCGATAATTGGTAGTCTTAATTATTTTGACAAGTCTGTACATATTGATTTGAAGGCCTTCGTAAACAAAATATATCCGGAATTCTAATGTTAAGTAATTTAGTATTTTATACCTAAAAACGTGTCCATATTAACAGGGATTCATAAAACATGAAAAAATCTTGGAGTACTGGACTGGGTACTATTCCGCAATGCACAAGATAATACGGTGGAGAAATTACAAGCAAGTGTCTCTGCCAATGCAGCAAAAATATTCCAACCCGAAGAGTCTAGTGATTTGCATATACCCACCGAGCGCCCTACGGATCCCGGACTACGGAGGGAAGCCTACTATAGCAGTGACTGTGGTGAACACGTTCGATCATTCCAACTTCGAGACTATCGTGAGGCAAGACATCCCGACAGCGAAGGCCAACTTTAAAGATCCTGTGGAAATCTTGTTTAGATACACACGAGGAAAATTCATCTATGGGAGTAAGTAACTAGAGATGAGATTAATTTGATTGATGATTTTCCCGTCAGTGGAATAAAACAGCTTTATGTTATCATTGAATTTAAATTCAATGATGTTATTATGAAACCAGTTACATACATCCGTTTGTCGGTTAACGAGCAAGTACGGGTCCTTGAGGTTCAATTGGCGCAATATCAGGTGTCGTTAGATAGTGTTTACTATTTTCGCATCGACCAACCGTTTTGATTGATTCCTTGATCTATTCAGTCATTGCGTTTACTCGATTAGTATGAACACTTCCTAACTGATTACAGGTGTTTTTTTTGGGAGTGTGGTTTCATTATCTGAGTGTCGCGTAGGTACATTGAATTTATTTTTTACTGCTTTGGGAATTTTCAGTGCGTTAAATAAAGTATATGTAGTTTTTAAATTCTTCTTAGGTTATTCGTTGACAGAGATGAAAAGCATCCCACCTTTGTAAGTTAGTGATAAATTCTAAATTAATCTAGTCTTGCTCTTGTACTCTTCTTTTTCTTCTTCTTAAGGCTATATTAGTCCACTGCTGGACATAGTGTCTTCAGCTTGCCGCATCCAGCATCTGCCGGCAATCTTTCGCAGATCGTCATCCCACCTAGTTGGAAGGCGTCCTA
Source organism: Yponomeuta sedellus (assembly GCA_934045075.1). Taxonomy (NCBI): domain Eukaryota; kingdom Metazoa; phylum Arthropoda; class Insecta; order Lepidoptera; family Yponomeutidae; genus Yponomeuta; species Yponomeuta sedellus. The sequence goes on along the minus strand of OW203737.1, from coordinate 22,058,225 downwards.
CACTACTTGTACTCTATGTAAAAAAAATAGTAGTGCATCGGGTGAAATATAGTCGCTATTACTATGAGACATAATTAAGTATATACTTGGATATGATTCCTAGAATCCCCAGACATCTGGACAATGTCGACGATGGAGGAAACGTCGACCGGGGAGGATAACTCGACGGACTCGTACTACGACGGGAACGACACGTCCACCCACGTGTTCCCCGTCCACGTGTGGCCCGTGCAGGTCGAGCCTTCGGGTGAGTCTCAGTGCACTTTATTTCATTACATTTAGACTTCGACTTTGCTATAAAAAAAAGGGTTTTAAACTCCTGGGCGTATACGGGAATCAATCAATCAAGTCCGCGTCTGTCGTTATTTGCCGTTAAACATTAAGTAAAGTCAGCACGTATGTAAATGTTGATGTAAAAGCATCAACCCTTACGATTTAATGAAAACAGTGTCCAGTGGCACCTTCACACTATTAAGTCTATTTACTTTTTAGTCCAAAACTGCCATATTTCCATAAATAAAGTAACCTGGAACACTCTTTTAGATAACACGCTGCCAATTTTATCAAAATAGTTCATGTATTTGCAAGAAAATGTCTAGTTTAAGCATCTAATCTCAATTTTAAGGTTAGAATCTTGTTTACTGAATTGGACAAGTAAGAATAAATAGACTTTAGATGGGTGAAGGGACCACTCGGACGCTGCAGTGCTTGGACCATTGCTTTTTACTCCCAGCATCTACAATCTATACCTGCACTCTAATTTACTATGATAAGGGTGATATTGCAAAAACTACAAATAGACTCGGTGCTGCAGAGTACTCGCTAAAAAGATCGCTATATTTTGCAGAAGAACCGAAACATTACTGGCACAAGACAAGAGTCCGGTACGACGACAAAAACCTGACTGCAGTTTACTGCGAGTTCTATCAGTACTTCCCGGACCCGCTCTACACGCCCGAGTTCCACGTGTATTTGGACAAAGGCTCGTGGGGGATAATGGTGAGTGGAGTAGCTCTATAGGTCTGCAGGAAGTTCCTTTTAGCGTGTCGATGGCAAACCGTCGTGGTGAATAGATTTGTCAATCACCGTAAGGGACTCGCTGATTGTTGCCCAGAGTAGGCCAGACGTACGGTCTCAGTAAGTACTTTGTCCGGGGAGGCTGCTTTCATGCACGAGGAAGTTATCAGCAGCAAATTTAGAACTAAAACTACATAAGAATAATGTTTCTCTGTATTACAGCGCCTACACGATTAGCCCAAAACTCCTCAGGAATTTATAGTTTTGATCCAGGAATAATTTGATATGATTGATTTTGGTCTTAAATTTGGCACAACACATTTCGTTATTATCATTTACTTAAGGAGATTCTATTTAAATAACAATCGCTTCGAAAAAATGTAAAATATTTTTTTATTTGGCTGAATCGCGAGTTTAATATATTCATTGACCTAATTCTCGTACGCTCTAGTGAGAAACAAGTAGTGAGCGTAGTAGTAAAAACAGTTTATGAATGGTTATTACAGGGTCATTTGAAAGACGACAACACGATAGAGTACTGGACCGGATACTACGCTTCGTCACTGAAAACAATGCGGTGGAGAAATTACCAGCAATTCAAATTGCCCGAGGAATTGCAAAAAAACAATCCAAAAAGCGTCGTTTTCTGCATCTACCCGACCGGTGCCCCCTACTACCAAGGGAACCCGACCATAGCAATTACAGTGATCGATACTTTCGACCATTCCAATTTTAATACAGTCGTCAAACAAGATATCCCTATATTGAAAGCAAATTTTAAAGCGCCAGTTGTTATCGAATTCCGGTTCAAAAGGGGAAATTATATGTTTGGGAGTAAGTAACTTTCTTGACGTAGGCAGAGTAGACATTATTGTAAAATAAAAACTATTTACACTGTCAATGAAATTGTTTCTAAAATGCGACATTTCTAGAGTCGCCCGATATCTGGACGTCAACGGAAGAAGAGCTCGATTCTGATGAATATCAAAACTCCACTGAATCTTATTACGACGGTAACGACACTTCGACAGACCATTTTGTGAGCGTTTTGTGGCCGAAGCAGGTGGAACCTTGGCGTGAGTATTCGGCACCGACCGTGCTTTTAGCTTTACCTAAGTTATATTGCATTTTGCTAATTAAGGTGCCTCCAAATAGTCGTGAACCAAGGCAGATACGGTAATCCGGCATTCGGGGATCCGGAATTTATAGATACCTCGTTGCAATAAGCGTCATGGCGCCTTCTGCGTCCCATTAATCGCAGCGAGATCACCATATTTTTTTGGAACTTATCAGGTATTTGCCTGCTATTGTGATAGGCCTTAAAACATGGACGTTTTACAGAATACCCAAAACGTTTCTGGCACTACACCAGCATAAGATACAACTATAAAAATATGACCGATGTTTTCTGCGAGTTTTATCAATATTATCCGGACCGTAAATATTTGCCTGAAGTGTATGTATTTATGGATAAAGGAAGTTGGGGACTGATGGTGAGTTACTTTTATATCACCTTTGCGTGCAAGTCAAAACATTGAAGCAAAGCTATATGATAAATATGAAGGTTCTCATGATCGTTTGCTGTGATTGTCTCTCGTGATCCTATACTTTATAATACACAATTACAGGCATACATAAAAGAAGACAAGTTCCTTGAATACTGGACTGGATACTACAGTGTGGTGCATAACACAATACGGTGGAGAAACTATAAGGTGGTCGATCTGCCCATGGACTTTCAAGTGTCCATTCCAAAAAGCTTCGCCGTATGCATTTACCCCACGGGAGCCGCCTACTATCAAGGGAGGCCCACAATCGCACTAACGACAGTAGATACTTCCAACCCTTCCAACTTTGAGACCGTGCTTAGCCAAGAGATTCCGAAGTCAAAAGCAAACTTCAGGGACCTAGTAGAAATCGAATTCAGATACAAGAAGGGGAAATATATTTATGGAAGTAAGTAGCTTATTTGTTAAGACTGATGGTAACGTTAAATCTCAAAAAGGTGTTCTTGGATTTTGGTCACTGAATTGAGACCAGGGATTGCCAGCTCACTGTACTGACGTTCTGAGCCAAATTTCCGGTAAATCTGATCTGATGTGTCCAAGTGTTAAGTAATATTTTCTTAACGTATTTGTTGAAGTTACGCGGGGAATTTTATTTTGCATCCCCATTTAAAAAATGTACTTATCATTAATTACTAATGGACAGCATGATTTAATGAGGCGTAATTTTACCTCAGGGATTGTAATCGCCAATCCGCGCTCGGCAAGCGTGGTAATGAACCCCATACTCTCGGGTGTTTCCCGTTGATACGATCGGTCGACCTTGTCAGTTGATCCAGCGGTACTTTTTTTCCCGTTCGCCATACTGATCTATCGTTTCTGAAATCGTGTTCCCATTAGATCGATTCTAATTAAAAAGTGTACTGTCATTTGCAACCTATCTAATGACAAGTATCAATAAGAATATATAGAAGGTCGTAAACATACAAACAGTTCTAAACATGACTGTACAAAAATAAAAGGCTAAACGGGAAAAAGATTTCGCATTGGGCCGATTGATCGGTTGACCGATCGGATGAACGGGAAAAACCCAGACTCTTTCTCTGAGAGAAGGCTTGTGCCCGGCAATGGGACGTAGATAGACTACATAAAAAATTGTTCAAACATTGTCATGAATGGCTGTCAGAGTCGCCGGATATGTGGACGACGCACACGGAGGAGCCGGCCACGGAGGAGTACTCAGGCAACGCGACGGATTCTTACTACGACGGGAACGACACTGCCACCGACTACTTCTCCAGCAAGCTCTGGCCGCCGCCCGTCGAGCCTTCGCGTGAGTGCTTCGGGACTTCATCACCCTTGGATTTTTTTTTAAGAAGTTTGATGTTTCAGAGTGGTAGAACACCAGTTTTCTACTCTCGCGGTCGTGAATTCCAATCCCAATTCGAATTGTACCCATGACTTTGTTTTTTTTTTTTAAGTGAAGAAAACACCGTGAGGAAACCTTTTTGTCCGATTAGGTTAACATACATCTGCTCTGGAAATTGCCCGTCCACGCTTAGTGACTACGCCTTTCTTAAAAGATATCCCTCTTAAAGAAGTCCTGTTCCCTACAGTGGGATGTATATAGGCTATATTCTATATACTTATGATGTTATTAGGGAGAGGGAGTAGAAACTCAGACAAATTCAAATATTCATTTTCAGAATCACCAAAACGGTACTGGCACAGGACGAAAGTGAGATACAACAAGAAAAATATGACTGATGTCTTCTGCGAGTATTACCAGATCTACCCCGACACTCTCTACACGCCTGAGTTTTACGTGTATTTGGACGAACGCAAGTGGGGAATGATGGTAAGTTGATATGCCACTTTAGGGCACGGGACTACCCTCAGAGAGAGTAGGCTTAATTACTTCGCGTGCCCACCGCGGAGTGGCATGGATAATGGTCTTGAGCTATGTTAATGTAACAAAAAGTTACATCTGTAGCTCTAGCAATGTCTGTTTACACTATCTAGACCAAGTTAAGCTAAACTGTTTCATATTTTAACTACCTCGTAAGTTAAGCGTAAAGCGGAGCCTCGCAGCTACCTCGTTATGTGGAGTTTAAACTCAGGTTTCAGATTGGTAGTCAGGTTTGACTACCAGATAGAGTCCTGAGTTTAAATTGCACAGGTAGCGATCGAGATTCCATGCATCCTCAGTTTTCAACGTTATTTGGACCATTATTATCAGCTCAACTCTGGCCAACGCTACTGATTGAGTTTTCTCATCTGGCTCACTGTCCACTTGACCACAACGTCCTACGTCGGGTTGTTGATCCACGCACTGACCGTTGTTCGTTTTTCAGCCACCATTTAGTGACTGACGTTGTCCCGCCTAGTCAGTTGTCAATAATTTGGATCGCTATCAACCCGTGTATGTACCCACTGCTGGGGCACGGGTCTCTTTCTGCATCGCAGGAAAATTAGGCCATACTCCACCACGGGGGCCAAGTCCGGGTTGGTAGAGGATTGTAAGGCAGTTGTGAGCTTTACTGTCACATGTTATCAAGCCGCCTACAAGGCCTCTGACATGGTTTAACGACTGCCATTACATGACATCAAGTATGAAGCGCTCGGAGAAAATGCCACTCACGGGACAGTCACCTATCCTGTAGCTGACCACGCCTGTTGTTGCTTAACACAAGTGATTGATTCCAATCACTCGGTTCGTCTAGGCCATGAGCGCTTCTTATCATTACAGGGATTATTTGGATAATTACTTATAAATTACAGGGTTACATTAAAGCAGACCATATAGAGTATTGGACGGGCTACTACACCTTATACCAGCTGAAGAGCGGCTCGATACGGTGGATGGACTTCAAGCAAGTCCCTCTGCCGCTGGAGTATCAGAAGTCAATCCCCAAGAGTGTGGTGCTGTGCGTTTACCCTACTGGATCCCCTCTATACAACAAGAAACCTGTAATCACCGTGACCGCAATCGACACATTCGATATATCTAACTTTAAAACCATGATAAAGCAGAATATACCAATGGAAAAAGCGAACTTCAAAAAACCTGTTATTATCGAATTTAGGTTTAAGAAGGGAAAATACAAATATGGAAGTAAGTATTTCCTAACCGATCTGATCTTCATAGTGCTAATATTTCTAAAGTGACCAATTCATGTTCAAAATCCAAACAATTGGACACCGTAAAGTAATTAACAAAGGGTTTTGTTAATTACTTTACGATTACTTTGTTGTCTTTCCTCATTTTGCAGTGATTTTAACAGTATTCAAGAAACTGTAATTTTGCAAATGGCCAATATTTATAGTCCAATCCTCTATTACGAGTAAACCAATTTCCCATATTCTATTTTTATGGCACTTTAACATTTTAAATTGTTAAAAAAAGAATTGTATTATTTTGATTATATTCTCTTTGTTGCACTAACACGTGCTTAGGACTATATTTATATATATTGTATTTTTTACTTATGTGTAATAAACTTATTAATAATAATAATATTAAAAAATAATAATAATGTAGGGTATATTCTTCGAAGTTTTGCTAATGTCGGCACTTGCCCATTAGCTCGGTTGAGAGAGCGCTGGTACGGTTAGCCAGAGGTCGCGGGTTCGAGTCCCGGCGCATAGGCGGAATATTAAATAGGTTTTTTAAAAAAAGTATTATTCTGACTGATACATATTTTTTGCTATCCTCACAAACCCACTAAAATTGTAAATTTCTTATCACTTAAATTGCAAAAACTAAAATACCAGAGGAAATAAAAAGGCCTTGAGCACTGCTGCCAAACGCTTAACAGAATCGCCTGACATTTGGACTCCAACGACGACGCCGACGGAGGAGTCGACAGCCGCTGACAAGGCGACCTGGCCGGAGAGCTACTACGACGAGACAGAGTCGAGCGGGTACTTCTCCAGTGAACTGTGGCCCACTAACGTTGAACCCTCGCGTGAGTATTAAGCTCTTGACCTGCTCACGAACTTGGTTACACTGTGCTGTGGTTGTTAGGCAAGTACATTACAAATAATGCAAATGCACCCAGACTAAGGTAATATTTATATAATTCGAGTCTTCGGTGACAGTGACAGGATACGCAATAGTCTGATTAGAGAACGTTGTGGATGAAAGGAGAGGATGACTAGAATTGAGAAAGGAATGTTGCGTTGGTTTGGACATATGGAAGAGGATGAAAGATTGATGAAGCAAATATATTGAAATTGAAATTGAAAAATGGTTTAATTATCGCAAAAAAGTACAAAACACAACTTAAAATAGACTAAGTTAAATACATTGCGAATGTGAGTGGAAGGACTAGTAAGGGACGTCCCAGGCGGACATATATCGACCAAATAGGGGATGTATTAGCAAAGGGGAAGATAAAAAGTATCCGGAACCGGCGTGCGTGCATGCAACGACTTATGAAGATCGATGGAGCCAAGGTGATCTGTCAGAATCGTGGCAAGTGAATTTTAGGCCTAGTATGAATTTTCAATGGCTTTTCATTGCTTCTTAAAGTGTTAAGATTCAATTTATTTTAAACTGATTAGGTAGGTTCGATGGGTCCTAACAGTCGGAGTTGGAGTACTATCCAAACAGTTGAATTGAATAGGAGATGACGAATTTTTCCCTTTGGCCACGTCTGCCTATATTTACCTATCGTGCACATGCATAAGTACTGAGGTTGAGAGCAAAAACTGATCGGACCTACTCGACATAAGTAAATCCATTTTAACTTTTATATGATTTCAAAGGTTTAGTTTTAAAGTCCTTAATATTTTATTTACGTCTTTGTTTCCATTAGAAAAACCAAGAAACTATTGGCACAAGACAACTGTACGGTACAACGAGAAAAACATGACTGATGTTTTCTGCGAATTCTATCAATATTTTCCCGACAAGGAATTTACACCTGAATTTTATGTATTTTTAGACAAAGCCAAATGGGGACTGATGGTAAGTTATCGGGGCAATTATTTTACCTTTTCAAGTAGATTATTTATTAATGTAGATCATTGAATAAAACCCTACAATTACAGGGTTATATTAAAGACTACAACAATACAGTGTTAGAGTACTGGACTGGCTACCATACTATATTTAAATTGAAAGAAGGATCAATAAGGTGGAGGAACTATAAACGCATCGGCCTGCCGCTGCCGCATCTGATGGCCAATCCGAAGAGCATTGTGTTGTGCGTGTATCCGACCGGCGCGCCGTACTACGACGGGCATCCCACGATTACTGTGACGACTGTCGATACTTTTAACCCTTCGAACTTTGAGACTGTGGTGAAGCAGAGCATCCCAAAGAGGGTGGCCAACTTCAAAGTGCCTGTCCAAATTGAATTTAGATTCAAGAAAGGGAAATACATCTACGGACGTAAGTGATATGGGTTTTTTTTTTGTTTGTAAATAATACATTATTAAGTATTTTCTAAGGTTAACACGAGCAATATACATAATCATTATCAAGTTATATGATAAGCAGAGCGAATTTTGTGCCCCAGTAGTATTGGTTGAAATGAACAATGAAACAAGCGCTATAATGACAAATTTGACAAGTTTTGAAGTGAAATAAAACACATATACTCTCTTTCTGAGAGAAAGTCTGTGCCCTGCAATGGGACGTGTATAGGCTACTTGAAAAAATCGTTGGGTAGAGCAAAATTTGCCGTCACATAGATTTTTATGACTCGTATCGCTAGATAGCACCAGTACAATGTAATACATTGCAGTTTGAGCTAAAAATTATAATTAAATAACTAGTGAAAGAGCTGTTGCATATTTTTTTGCGATAGTCAAGGTAGCCAGTTAAAATGCGAGTGAAATTCGAAAGGGATGCCCAGATATGTAAAAGCGGGTGGTGCTATCGGTTGCGCGGCCGTTGGCTTAACATGAAACCTGTGTAGGTAAACATTATTTTTTAGCTCAAACTGCAATGTATTACGTTGTACTGGTGCCATATATATGACTACGTATGAGTATAACGAATCATTAAAAAATACTAGCTCTTTCACTCACGTGCTGTCGTCGTCGGTCCGCAGAGTCTCGGGACTTGTGGACGACGCCGAAGTCTCCGTCCGACACGCCGGACCCCTACGAAAATTCGACTGAGAGTTATTATGACGATAACGACACTTCCACCGACTTCGCCATTAACCTGTGGCCGGCGCAGGTCGAACCTTCGCGTGAGTATTCAATACTCAATAATTTATTGCGCTCCACAAGTATATACAAATTACATTTATAACTACATTTATAAGATATGAATCTTTATGGAGTACGCCAAGTACTGCACAAGATGTCGTTATTTACTCTGCACGTTACTATGCTACCTCTTTAAAGCGATTGAAATTCAGTTTTTTAATTCTTGTTGCTGAATAATTATGAGCAAATAAACCTGGATGACATTAGTATCTACAGTCTTTCTTCCCGTTCAAAAACTACACATTTGTTTTGCAAGCAATAGAGAGTTACACACTTTTAAATCCATTCAAAGTAAACTACTTAATTGGATCCAGTCGGTTAACTAGTGTCTGTATTGAGAGATTGTACAGGCACTGTTTGCAATTTCGTTCTGTAAAGAACAAATGACTTTTTTCCAGGGAGTAAGACTTTTTTAGTCTTACTCCCTGGAGCCCCTGAATCTAAATTAGAGAGAGTTCGGCTTACATTTCAACAGTGACCAGCTATAATTGAAATGGAGGGGATTTGTTCAAATGATTTTTTAAATAACTTACTACTATAAAAGCACTGTACGAGTATGTTCACTATTATTTATTTAACGTAATACAGAGAATATTGTAAAGAGGTTCGAAATTTCACTGATGCCTGTGAGTCGCCCATTACCTCAGTTGCAAAGAGCGCTGGCATGGATAGCCAGAGGTGGCGGGTTCGAATCCCGGCATAGGTGGAATTGTTAGCCTCTAAATAGGTTTTTTATAACACTGTATGTTCATTAAGTAAACATTTTGTTTTTATAGTGAATATTTTTTTTTTATCTTTGACTTTGTTGTAGAAACACCAAGACACTATTGGCACAGGACGGTGGTACAATACGACGCTGAAAACGAAACTGACTCGTACTGCGAGTTCTACCAATATTACTACCCGAACGCCATGTTTACGCCAGAGTTCTACGTCTACATGAACCATGGTAAATGGGGCATGATGGTGAGTCTGGATGCAAAAGAAATACTGAAAGAGGGCGATTTTTCTTTTCGATCGAAAACCGTATCGCTTTCTTAAATTTTATCAAATAATAAATTTGCAGGGCTACATTCACTCCGATGATCTTGACTACTGGACTGGTTACAAGACAATAGACACCTTGAAAGTGTGGTCAATTCGTTGGGGCTATCACAAACACGCCGCGTTACCTTTAGATTATAAAAATTCAAACCCGAAGAGTATCGTGCTTTGCGTGAATCCCCCGGGAAGGGCGTTCAAGCGAGGGGATGCTCCAAGGAAAGCCACTATAACGCTTACCACTGTAGACACGACAAACCATGCGAGCTTCGAGACAGTTGTCGTACAAGAGATACCTTATCCTATGGCGAACTTTAGGGCACCCGTCGAGATCGAATTCAGATATATTAGAGGAAAATACATTTATGGAAGTAAGTAACTACTTAGACCAGTGGTTCTAACCTTTTAGTCATGAGAGACGATTTTACCAAATTTGTCTTGTCAGGGAACACCCAGTTGGTTTATTGGTACGGCACCGAAATGAAAATAAATGAAGGATTGTTCGCATAATCTTACTACTAACACTCATTTAATTTTATTTCGCTCCTAACGGTTTCGCGAACCACTTGGATTGCCTCCGCGGACCTTCGGTGAAGAACCTCTGGCTTAGTCAATGTACTTTTTGCACTTTTTATGAATGCCCAGAAGAAAAAGGAAAACGTATAGTTTTCATGGTTGTGTAGCGGATTCCCAGGATCAGCCTGCGTAGAACCAGTGAAAGGCAGAAACGTGGTATAACAGTAACTTTATTTACTGGAATCACAATCCTTTTACAGAAATACGTAAATACGTCCGAGGTCGATGCGTGCTCCAACAAAATAGGCCCGTCAAACCGTTTGACAGCACTTTTATATCCAATACTTGACAGCTGACTCTTAGTGTTGCTAGTTTAAATAAATAAATTGGATCGAGTAACAATTAAACCTAACATTCGACCATCCTGACAACATGCTTGTCCCCAAGCATGCAGGCAGTCAAGCCTATTGGACCTAACATTCGGTTAATTTAGTTGAAAGCACGCACCAAGGAGAACAAAATAAAACATTTTACAAATCAAAACAAAAATAATTACAATAATAATCTACATAATCTGATAGTGATAGTCCGCAAAGCCTTCCTTCTCACGGACCATCGCTATTCGTACCTCATTAATACAACAAATAAACTTGTGAACCCTCCTTCTCACAAGATTCTATCGTATATTACACAACCATATTTTTGTTGATACCTGTGAACCCTCCTTCTCACAGGTTGCAACAATCAATCTCGTGAACCCTCCTTCTCACGAGAACTAACTTATTAATATATACGTTTTTGCTTATACCTGTGAACCCTCCTTCTCACAGGTAATGGCAATTCGTATTTTGTGAACCCTCCTTCTCACAAAATACTTTTGTATCAAAGAATAATGGCAGTAAACCCTCCTTCTTACGTGCCACCAATCTTGTTTAGGATTACTTATAGACAAGTTATTGCATTTCTATTTTGTTTCATTACATATATACAAATCAAAATACATGTTAATCGACATATCAGCATAGTTTCCATGAAACACACTTGTATTGTTTGATTCGCTTCATATTTTAACTTTACAGAATAACAACACTAACTTCTAAACAAAATAATCTCAATATACGACGAAGCCTAGATCAACACCAAATTACTTATTTTGTGGAACTGCTCTGATACAAAAATTAAATGAGTTACGCACTGAGCACATTATTATTTGTCATTTTCATTATTATCGTTATCGCTGCAGCTCTCCTGATCACCTTCCTCATCATCCTCGTTTATATTCAAAGCAGCCACATGCACCCAAGGCATCATGCGATCTGACGCCACTGTAGTTTTGCGCTTATTTTTGGTACTACTGAGACCGGGTATAGCAGCAACCCTGTAACGGTCGTTCCCAAGAACTGCAACCACCCTATAGGGACCTGTGTATGACGAAATAAGCTTTTTGCTCTTTCCGTCATTATTAAACGCAGTTCTCGTAATCTTCACAAGCTCTCCTTCGCTATAAACGCGGGCAGGGCGCCGGTTTTTGTCATAAGTTTGTTTTTGTCTTTGTTGCTCCTCATCGATTTTATCCTTTACACTTTCTCTAATAGTTACTAGATCAACATTTTCCTGGGTTTCACGTACAACTTCATTAAGCATTGGATTTATTTCTGCGTTCATTTTAAATCCGAACATGACTTCTGCCGGCCTCCTTCCTGTTGTTTTATGACAAGTGTTATTAAGTCCCCACTGTACCGTACCTACCTTATCATCCCAGTCTTTTTCATCAAAATTGAGATTTTGTGCCGTCAAAGAGCTAAGAATTGTGCGATTATATCGCTCTACCTGCCCATTAGCCCTTGGGCAGGCAACCGCATTTAAAATATGCCGTATGCCCTTCTCTGAACAATAATGCTTGAATGCGTAGGACGTAAAACTTGTCCCGCGGTCACTGATGATCCGATCAGGGTTCCGGAAAGTGCAAAAGATATCATCTAGCACTTTTATTGTTGTTTGAGTTTTAGTATTGCGGACCGGTTTGATAAATGCAAATTTGGTAAACGAGTCTACTATTACTAATAAGTAACAATTGCTTCTTTTTGATCGCACAAAGGGGCCAAGGTGGTCGATATGTAAAGTATGGAAAGGTACCTCCACCTTATCGATAGTGTGCAATAAACCCTCATTTGTACTAGACTTCTTGGAGTATGCGCATTCAAGGCAAGCTTGGACATACTTTTTAACAAATCTTGACATATTTGAGAACCAATAAGCCTTCTTTATGCGTTCTAGAGTCTTTTCCACGCTAAAATGACCAATTTCATCATGGTTCAAGCGGCAGATCTGCCACCTCGCCCCCTTTGGAACAACCCAACGTAAGTTAGCCCTGTCACCATCTAAGTATCTATACAACTTATCATCCTTAATAAGATAGTTGTCTTTTACATATTTGAGTCCTTCTGCATCTATATCATGGCATAAAATGTCACGTATTCGACAGAGCTCAGAATCTCCCATCTGTAATGTATGCAGCCAATCAACTGCACTAATGGTCATTACGCTAGGGTATGCTTCACCATCGGTATAAGTTATACCACAATCACCTACAGGATTTCGCGACAGAGCGTCCACGTGTGACATTTTTGCACCCGCACGATATTCTATAGAACATTGGTACTCCTGTAGGAGTAACCACCATCGCGCAATGCGTGGTATTATATCGCGTTTCAAAAATGTCGAGCGTAACGCACTGCAGTCCGTTACGACTTTGAAATTCTTCCCGAGAAGATAGACCCTGAACTTCTTCAGAGAGCACACCACAGCTAGTGTCTCTAGTTCATAGGCGTGGAAGTTCTTCTCTTCGGGTGAGGTCTGCCGGCTATAGTAGGCTACAGGTCGGAATGTGTCTTCACCGTTACTTCGTTGCATTAATATTCCTCCAACGCCAACCTTGCTAGCGTCGGTGTGCAATTCCATTTCGGCCTCTGGGTCGTAAATGGCTAAAATTGGCCGATGCACTAGGTGGTCTTTTAGAGTTACAAATGCATTTTCTTGCTCTTCTGTCCACGACCAATCCACGTCCTTTTTAAGCAGCTTATTTAATGGGTACGATAATGCGGCAAAGTTTCTAATGAATTTTCGAAAGTATCCCACCAAGCCCAAAAATTGGCGGACCGAATGTGAATTAGTTGGACGAGGGAAACTTACAACCGACCCAATCTTTTTATCTCCTGGCCGTACTCCAGCGGCGCTAATCTCGTAACCCAAATAATTTATTTGGCTTTGGAGAAAATCGCACTTGGCCAAATTAAGCGTCAGGTTTGCTTGCTCGATTAGTTGTAAAACCTTCTCTAATCTCTCCAAGCACTCATCTACAGTCTTTCCGTATATGAGTATGTCATCTATGTACGCAGTTGCCTCCGTAAACCTAGAGGATCCCAGCACTTTGTTCATTAGCCGCTGAAACACGGCTGGCGCATTCGCCAGCCCGAACGGCATACGATTAAACTCGTACTGGCCGTCCGGGGTGACGAATGAAGTCAGAGGCTTTGAATCTTCTGTAATGGGCACCTGGTAGTATCCCGATGCCAGGTCCAAAGTGATGAAGTAAGCCTGTCCCGAAAGACGCGCAATCTCGTCTTCAATCACTGGCATCGGGTACCGTTCCTTCACAGTCACGGAGTTTAAGAGCCTGTAGTCAACGCATAGTCTCTGTTTACCATCTTTTTTGCGTACCAAAATTATAGGGCTCGCGTATTCGGAAACAGATTCTCGTACTATCCCAGCGTCTATCATTTCACTCACCATTTCTCTCACTTGCTCTCGCTCCTTGTGTGATAGCCTGTACGGGCGATAGACCACCGGGCGTTTGCTATTTAATTCTATGCTCATTTCGGTCATATTTGTACAACCTAGCTCTTTTAATGATCCTGCAAAACAATGCTTGTACTTGGTCAATACTATCAGAAGCCGTTCTTTCTGACTGTCATTAATCTCCTTCCCCACATGTACGTCAGTTGGATTTATGTCGGAACCTTCCAATACCAGAAGGTCTGCAGATTGTGAGCATATACGGTTAACTACCTTAACTCTTGTACCTCTACTCAACAAAACTCCCTCATCAATGCGACAAGACCCTGATAAAGGTGCGAGATGAACGTAGACCTGGCCTAGTCTAACGTAATGCACACCACCAGTAACAGCGAACTCATTGCTTGGATTTCCCATAACCTTACCACTCAACAAAACGTTTGCGTCGATCTTTACCTTAGTTCGGGTTTTTACCATTGCTGGCCCACATCATTTAGTATTCGACACAGTAAACAAGTTGACATCAGCGTCGTCTGCATCATCATATTGTGGGAAAGGAAGCTCGTCTCTAATGCAATAAAATTTAAGTTCTTTAGGATTCTTTATCGCTACTATGTGAGGCTGTTCCGTAAATGTTTGTCCTAACAACAAGGGAGATTCAAGAAATTTGTCGTCCACAACATGACATACAACATCTGCACTGACGTCATCAATGGTCACGTGTACTTGTGCTCCGCCAGAGGAACTTATAGTATTATTACCAAACCCCCGTAGCGGTATCGGCAATTCACTACAAGTAAGCCCCAAAGACCTAGCTGCGGTCTCTTGAATGAGACATACTTCACTACCGAAATCTACGAAGGTTTTTGTCGGAACTTCATTAATCAAGCAGTCTCTAATAAACTTAGAATTGGTTTCCGATGACAGTATAAGCATAGTTTTTGGTGCATTAGTTCTGTTGTCACTTTCCTGTCTGAAAGTGCAATCTTCCCCTTTATGACCGAATCTACGGCACTTTGTACACATATTCAGAGGCTTGGGACACTTAAGATATGGGTGCCCCCTCTCTTTGCAATTATAACATACGAGTTCGGGTCTTTGGTTGTTCGCGGTCTTAAACGGTCTTTGATTTGTGTAACTACTGGTTGATGCTTCAGAGGACTTTGTTTTTAAATTGTGGCGGTCAAAAGGCTGCGATGGCGGGGTATCTTTATTGCTCATTAAAAAGTGAAGAAGTTGATCAGGCTGAGTACACCGCATCGCGTTTGCACTAGATCGAACGGTTTTATCACTTAATCCATGAATGATACATTCCACTGCGCGCTTACCTTCAATATCACAGCGATTTAGTAGGGCTAATTTTTCATAATAATAGATCTCAAGAGGCTCATTAAATCTACTTCTTCTTTTGAGCATGTCCTCCAAGGATTGACCATAGTTCTGCTCAAATGGGAATGCATTCAACAATTTTTGCTGCCATTCAGCCCAGCTAAACAGTATTGAATTTAGGCTTTCGTACCAAACCTTGGCCAATCCCTGAAGCTTTTGCATCGAAAAATGTATAGTTGTCTTCTCATCCCAACCATAAACAGTGGCACACTCATTCACCTTTTTAATCCAAATATCAACTCTTTGACTTTTTGACGAAGGATCAAAATCGGGAAGTATGTTCCTGTGATTTGTATTATTTGAGTGCAAGAGAGTGGTCACCGTTGACGGCTGAGTTTGAGGCTTTAAGTGACTCAAAGAGTTAATAAGATTTATTAAATCTTTTGAACTGAAAGTTGGACTATCTGACCGTTTATGTCGCCGAAGTCCCGGCGTGTGTTGCTGGTCACGTCGTTCATCTTGAGCAAGTCGAGCTGCCGGCTCGTGCTTATTGCTCCGCTCGCGGGCTGCACCGTCACCATCTGCATCGCGCTCTCGAGAACGCCGTTCACCGCGTCGACAACGGCTACGAGAGTTGCGAGGCTCCTTTTCTGTCGCGCTTCGTCGGGGTGGGCTGCGTTCTCTACGCAGTGCATCTTCGAGTACGCGCAGTCGCTCACGCTGAAGCTCGACCTCTTGTAATCGCCTCAGCTCGGGAGTACGCAACCGGCTGCGACTTCGGTAGTCGCGGCTTTCCCGACGGGTGCGACTGCGGCTACGCCTCACAGACCCCCGGCTCGAGCCCGCATCTCTTCGATCAGGTGTTGTCAAACGCCTCCGCGAGGCTTCGTCATCATGAGGCATTGTGCAACTCGTAAAGAAAAACAAAGCAATATTACGATTTGAACTCAAAATTGAGTGAATGTTTAAAAAAAAAACAAAAAAATAGATTATCTCGAAAATGGGGCGTCCTAGCTCAAAAATAACGAAATTTTACCCCCCTTTAATAAACCCCCATGCTAGGAGCACGATCTATAAAAACTGTCATCAACTGTCAAATTAACTGTAAACTACCCACAACACAGTGTTAGCCACGTGGACAATTATAGACCTTTCAGAGCGTTTGACGAGCATACGGAGTGAGAGAGTATGATCTAAAAGCAACTGTCATGTCAATTACTCGGTTATAATTTACAAGTAGCCAAATTTTACAACTTTACCGAGTTCAATTTTAAATTTAATTTGGGGTAAAAACCAGTAAAAACAAAATAATTATACTTTAGAAAACAAAAGACGTGTGCACTTACCACTTCTGAATTGTAGCGGATTCCCAGGATCAGCCTGCGTAGAACCAGTGAAAGGCAGAAACGTGGTATAACAGTAACTTTATTTACTGGAATCACAATCCTTTTACAGAAATACGTAAATACGTCCGAGGTCGATGCGTGCTCCAACAATATAGGCCCGTCAAACCGTTTGACAGCACTTTTATATCCAATACTTGACAGCTGACTCTTAGTGTTGCTAGTTTAAATAAATAAATTGGATCGAGTAACAATTAAACCTAACAGTTGCTTAAATAGTTTAGGATACCTTAATTGGTAGTTATAATTACCTCTTCCTTTATGTGTCCTGCATGCCGCTCCTGAATCGAAGTTTTCAGTCATACGAAAAAGAACTCTTCGGCACGGCTTAATCCGTCCTAACGGCTTTGCGTCCCTGTGATGTTTTATGTCGGTTGATAGATGGTTTCCGATACCAGAAGAACTGAATAATTAATAAACAGAAACGGTCGTCTCACGCTTTGTTGTTTTGTTCAAGAAAAAACAATCTGGATTGAGTTTTTAGACAGAAAAATATATTTCCTTATTTCGCCTTACAATGTTTTTTAATTAAGGAGGCAAGTTCCATATTAGTAATTACGTAAGTATGTAATGACTGGTGTGCAATAAAGATTAAAACCTTAGATTAGTCGATCTTAAATTTTTGGATGGAGGCCCAATTTTAAGATTTGCATTAACCATCCTGTTAGTGTACAATTTAAAATTATACTTTTTAAACTCGTTAAAATCGGGCTATATATATATATATATATATATATATATATATATATATATACCATATTATGCTAAGTACAGTTCAAATCAGGAAAGTGCCTTCCCCGAAAACTTGTCTATTAAAATGGCTGCTATTCCTCAGAATCACCGGATATCTGGATAACTACAACGGAAGATTTTGGTGCGACCGAAAACTATTATTACGAGGATAATGACACAGTGAGCGAACATTTCCCGAATCGTTTGTGGCCGAAGGACGTTGCATCCTCGCGTGAGTAACTGCTAAAACCAAACGCTTACCCCCTGTTTCCCATACACTAACAATCAGTCAACCAGCTCAACCCTTTAACGGATAGAGCTAGACCAGGTGGAGAAGTAATCATTAGTTTTGGATTTTATTTCAAAGTGATAAGGTTGAATTTATGGTGGGAACTGTTATACCATTGCTTGGTTAAGGATTAAAATAACAATGGTTTTGAATTGTTATTTTCCAAAGTCAGGCCTGAGAAAGTTAATCTTTTATTGACAGCTGTCAGTTGAGCACACAAAAAATAATTGACCGCTCTTAACAGTAGATGAATATATTCTTTCTGAAAGAGACAAAGTGTGAATTGGTTTGAACTTTTAATTTGGCCGAAAACTGTTCCAGAATCTCCCAAACGATATTGGTACAAGACACATATAGTGTACGAGGAACACAACAAGACCGAAGTGTACTGTCAGTTTACGCAATATTATCCTGATTCTTCATACACACCTGAATTCTACGTTTATTTAGATAAAGGAAAGTGGGGAATGATGGTGAGATTATTAGATGCTTATGGCCTCGTTTTCTTCAACATTTGTTATCACTGTTAGATGTATACCTCTTCATGAGACCTCCATTGCTATTGGTCTTCAACTAGTCCAGGTCAACCCTGTAGTATCCCTGATGCTATTAGGGCGCTATTATGCGCACTAAATCCTGTCGGAATCCTGTCGTTAGCGATAGCAATTGGTATGTAATTTAACAGTTAGGCTATTGCAATCATTCACGATTTGGTGCGCCTACTGCAAGAACGCGTAGTATGGCTTATTTTCTTTGTCTTTCCATTTCATGTATGCTACTATTTTGATTATAAGCTGTGACCAGTAATTAGACTTCTATAGCTTCGCGTTGTATACGTGTATGTGTGTGTTTTATGTAAATAAATTATTTATCTATCTATTTAGTTGATCGTCGTAAAAGCTGCATATATAGTATGTTAGCTTTTAGAATATACCTCGGCTCTAGAGTAGGCTTCGGTTTGCGCCAAAAGCACACGAGTGTAATACTACTTCCTGCTCGGTATAAAACTTATCTTCGCTATTGTGAAAAGTTATGTAAAGTCATAAATAACAAACCTTACCTTATTGCAATATAATCGGTTCTATCCGATGTAGCTGAGGTATATTCTAAAAGCTAACAGACTATACCTACAATAATCTCGTGTCATAGTGTTTGTTATCGAACTCCTCCGAAACGGCTCCACCGTTTATGATCTCTTTGTGATTACTTGATAGGTCTGAGAATAGATCGCAGGTTAATTTAGGGCAAAACAACGTTTGCGGAGTCAACAAGTACCCAACTTTTTCTAAGTAGGTACTTACCTAGTTTCTTTATCATGAAAACTTTTTTTTACATATTTTAATTTTGTACAGGGCTACATCAAGGACTTCAAAGATAAAATATTGGAATACTGGACTGGATACTACACGACTCATAAGTCCATAGAGGGCTCGATACGGTGGATCAACTATAGACGCGTGATACTGCCGCCGCCGCACCTGAAGGCCAACCCGAAGAGCCTCGCGCTGTGCGTGTACCCGCCCGGCGCCGCCTACTACGACGGGAAGCCCACCATCACTATTACGACCATAGACACGTTCAACCACTCCTCTTTCCACACTGTTGTGAAACAAGACATCCCGCCGGCGAAGGCTAACTTTAAGGAGCCTGTGGATATCGAGTTTCGATTCAAAAAAGGAAAATATATCTACGGGAGTAAGTTTGCGATGAAATAATTTGTTTAAGACTACTTTTTGGGTTTTAAAATTTGCAAGTTTCAAAAGTTGCTCATTCCTTTTAGACATTATTTAGTCAGATAATGCTCTTTTGTAGTATTCATTACATATGCTGTATAATACAGCGCATTGAATTCATATATTATATAACCTGACCTAGGCAGTTAAAGGGTAGTATAATATTGTATAAAATATCAGACAGTAAAAATTTATTGTCATCCAATACAATTAGCGCTCGTGGCCTAAGCGAACCAAGTGATTGGAATCAACCACTTGAGTTAAGCAACAACAGGCGCGGTCAGGTTCAGGATAGGTGACCGTCCCGGCAGTCGTTAAGTCGTGACAGAGGCCTTATGGGTGGCTTGATAACTTCTGACAGTGAGCCCACCGCTGTCTTACAATCCTCCACCGACGCGGATTTGGCCCCCGTGGTGGAGTATGGCCTAACCTTCCTGCGGTGCAGGAAGAGACCCGTGCCCCAGCAGTGGGGACTTACAAGGGTTGTTAACAATACAATTAGTGTACTCACTCGTACTTCATTAAAGTATATGTCACTCCATCACACATAGCACGGGTTCTACCAGTTTTGTTGCACTGTCTTGTCTATGCATGTTGTAGACACTGATAATTACTTACAGAATCTCTGGATGTGTGGACTACGACAGAGGGAGAAACTACAACAGGCTTGTCTGAAAACGTAACAGAGTTCTATTACGATGAGAACGACACATCGACAGATAACTTCGCCTCAAACTTTTGGCCCGTGCAGGTGCCATCCTCGCGTGAGTAGCTGCGCTATAAATAATTACGCAAGCTACATTCTATGTTGGCATACGAGACAAAAGTAATACACAGAGAGCTACGAAGTCCCAGATAGGCACAGGCTAACTAAATAGCTCTGGGTCTGCTGGAGTCCGCAACCTCCAGCAAGGTGAAATAAAAGGAATAAGAAATAAGTCCGCCTTTGCGCATAATTTTTATTACAAACCTGTTATTTAAGTTTAATTTTAATAACGTTTTTATTGTGCAATAAAATGTAACAAACAAAGGTGGTTTATGTAATTTACTACTTGACTGCAGAGAATACAGAGGATGATAATATGGTCTTAGAAGCGGAAAATATTTACTTTTAGATCATCCTTTAAGACATAACTCTCTTTTACAATTCGAAGCATGGTGTAATTTGTATTACGTTTTTCAGATTCGCCAAAGTACTATTGGCATCGTACTAAAGTGGTATACACCAAGAAAAATATTTCTAGCGTGTACTGCGAGTTTTACCAATTTTTCCCCGATAAGATATACACGCCGGAGTTTTACGTTTACCTCAATAATGGAAAATGGGGTTTGATGGTGAGATTTATAGAAATAACAATAATCCGCTATTTGACTCCTTTCAAGTAAGTCTTAAACAATAAATAACTCTTCTATTGGACCAAAAAATATTTTAGTATATTTTTTGAGGACCTGAAAGCAACATAAAAATATATTTTAAAACTTTATTTTCCTAAACAGCCGAAAACGCGGTCAGACATTTTTGTCTATGGTTTGAAGTCCAAAAAATTGTAAACAAAGTTTGACATTCAATTTTCTGTAAGTGATCTCTGAGCATCTGAGCATAGTGAAATAACAACAACGCAACCATGATTTCATCGAATTTACATCCAAAATGTACCAATTAGGTATCATTATTGCATTGTTCGAGAATGAAAAAACACGTCAGTAAAGACCCCCGGGAAGTTGTGGATTCGAAACTCGGGTGTATTTATGTGAAGATCACTTTGATGACCTATAGTATTCAATGTCCACTGGCTCTGGCTGAAAGATGTTTGTTTACATACTTTCAAGATGGCGGATAGCGTTTTCGCCGTTACGAATTAAAACGAGGAAAATTTTTTTGCAAATTTTGCAGCCATCCCCTGCACTTACTTAGCAAAATAAATATATTTCGGTTTCTTACGTTAAATACTATAGGAAATATTCATTTATCGCGTCAAATTTGATACGTGTCAAATAGCGGATTGCTTACCTTAAATTTAAACTTATCCTGAATACTCTAAATTGTACGACTAATCATAAATTAACCGTTACTTTAAACTTTTAGGGCTACCTCCATTCTGAATATGCAGACTCTTGGACCGGGTACAGGACTATAGTTAAACTGATAGTTGGGTCCATTCGCTGGAGAAATCATCAGCATATTGTAATGCCTGACGAGTATAGAAACACGAACCCAAAGAGCGTCGTCCTGTGCGTCTATCCACCGGGAACCGCAGCTGGAAGAACCGGAACGAGGGCCGCCATCACTTTGACCGTTATAGACACATTAAATCATGATAACTTTGAAACTGTACTGAGGCGAGAAATTCCAAGCCGCATGGCGAATTTTAAGCTGCCGGTCCACATAGAATTCAGATACATAAAGGGAAAGTTCATGTTTGGAAGTGAGTTGACAATTTGTGATTTTTTGTAAAGTAGATATTCTTTTTGCTTGCCTAATTTACACAATGTTTCTCTTATGTTAACAAACTGTTTATATTTTATCAGTTTGTACCTTGTCATTAAAAAAATACTAGCACTAGTCAAAACTCGTTTGACGACGCGCGGTAGCGCATCTGCCTACCATGCGAGAGGTCCCGGATTCGATCCCCTGGGGACAAAAATACCCCAGGTCTTGGCTGTTTACAAGTTTGTGATGTCACTGTTTCTGGTACCCATGACACAGGGTATACTAGTGTCGGACCAGAAGCAATATATGTTTCTGTATCTAATTGTTATGTTTATGTTAAAACCTTAAGTACCTACACTTGTTAACTTATGAGAAACCGTGAGAAACAAAAACATACAATCTAGAACTGAAAAAGAAGCATAGTATAACAAAAATTACATGTAATCAAAGAGAAGATTTAATTTATTGATAAAAATTCGGTTAGAAAAAAAAACGATGATATTTACATCGCAGAATCGCCGGACGTGTGGACGGTGACAACGGAGGACACTCAGACGGACAGCTACGAGGATGCAAGCGAAATGTCAAGCTACTACTTCTCCAGCCAGTTCTGGCCCGAGCTGGTCGGTCCCTCACGTGAGTTTCCCGTCTTTTAACTTCCAGCAGAGCGTAGGGCCTCAACCAAAGATTTCCACTTCAGACGGTGGTTTGCTTTCCCCTCTGGGATGCAGGCGTGAGGTTATGTTATGTTTACCACCGTAAACATAAACACCGTTCGCGGCAGCTTCCAATTTAGATGAGCTGATGCTCATCGACGTGGTAATCCTTAGCCAGCCTCTCTTTCGGTTGCTTGATGGGGTGTACCTTACGATACTACGTTATTGGTCCGACAAACACTAGCTGACCAGCCGTCCTATTACGTAGCATTTCACTCTATCGAGTGAAGCATTTAGACGACTCCTAAGTGCCAAAAAATGTATGCATCTGACAGCCGGAGTAGATTAAAAAAAGTAAAAATCAACGTCACGCAACTCAGTGGATACTTACGTAATAATGTCCGGTCCGACTATCAATAATCTATAATATAAAAATTAATTGCTGAATGTGTTGGTAAGCGCAAATCTCGAGAGCAGCTGAACCGATTTAGCTAATTATTTTTTTAGAATACTCCTTGAAGTACGAGGATAGAAAAATACGTACTTAAATACTTACGGAGAGAAAAATAAACAAAAAAAAATAAAAAAAGTGTGCACAATCTCTCAATCATGTCAACAGTGATTTTTTGGACCCACGACAAAGAACCTAGAATAAATTGCCTGTAGAAAAGATGTGTTTTCATCGGTGGCGCTAGTGTTCCTCCATGGTGCGCCGCCTTGTGTTAATACTAGCTGTGCCTCGCGGAGTTACCCGCGGTTTATCAATTTTCCCATGGGTATAAGATATATTCTCGCAGTAATACATAGTCACCGGAACGCCGTGCCGCGCTCGGAGAGTGAACGTGTATTCGCTTGCTTGCGTGTTTGAACGGTTATTAAAATAGTATAACTAAGAGTTTTAACGTAAAACGTACATTAAAAGAAAGTTTAGTGTCTGTGTTATTAATTGATCGTATTCGTGTATGTGAAAAGTGCCTAATACTGATGAAAACCATCGTTCTTTGTTGAAACGTCGCTTATTTACATTGCTTCGGGTCACTAACCGACGACGGTCAACGACACGACATTGAGTCACCTGCTGCGCCTGTGTGTGTGACTGTGTACACACGCTACTTGCCGCCGCGCGCGCATCGATCGAACCGACCGGTTATCTCACTCACACGAGCACACTGCCATCACTTTGCTGTTGACGTCGCTGCCGCCTCACCGCTTATAACTTGCTTACTTGCTATCCGTGCGCCGCTGCTTTGTGTTAAAACATGATCTGTCAGGCATGTCGTGATACAATCCTGCTTGGAGAGCAACTTGCTTGTGTAGGATGCAGGAGCCACTTCCATTTTAGGTGCTTTAACATAACTACGGCAGATTTTCTGGCGAACAGGGTTCATCTAGAGAAATCGTGGCGCTCCCCGCGCTGCACTAACGTTACTTCACGGCGCGCAGGCCGTAATGACGATACTCCTATCCGTGAACAGCGTGAGGTTGCAAAGGAACTGGAGATGTCGATATGCGACGTGTCCCAGCAGAGTATATCGCAGATCTCGGATACTGCTGGTAGCTCGGCCGCGGCTTTTGATTCGATGTACGCCAAGCTGGAGTCGCTGCTGAGCGCTAAGCTGGATGACGTTGTCGCGGAGCTCCGCTCGTCAGTTACTCAAATAAGGTCAGAGTTTACCAAGACGACTGATTTTTTATGTGAGAAATTAAAAGAACTAACTAATACTGTTCAGTCGGTGTGTGAGAGAGTAACCCTCTTAGAACAAGAAAATAATCGACTTAAGTCCGAGCTAGCTAGTGTCTCCTCCGCTCAGAAGAACACCGAGGCAAATGACCTCCAGGAGGTAATTGAAAAGCTGCGCTCAGACTTAAATGACCGGGAGCAAGTTACACTCCTAAACGATATTGAAATCACGGGTGTCCCGGAATTTGAGTCAGAGTCCTGCGGTCATATCGTTTCCGCCGTCGCCGTCAAGTTGGGAGTTTCTTTAGATGCACGTGACGTTGTGAGCGCGACCCGCGTCGGCCCGCGCCGTTCCACACCGCTGCCCGGCCAGTCTGCCCCGCGCCCGCGGGCCATCGTTGTGTGCCTGGCGCGCCGCACGCTTAGAGATGACTTCATACAGAGCGCAAGAGTCCGTCGAGGTTCGGTCACCACAGCTGATCTTGGCCTCCCTCCTCATGACGTCCGTCGTATATATATCAACGAAAGACTAACCAAAACCAACAGAAGGCTATTTGGTCAGGCGCGAGAGGCCGGCCGCAACCTGCGCTGGAGATTCGTCTGGTCTAAGGAGGGTCCTGTCCACGCTAGACGCGATGAATCGTCCCCAGTATATCGCATTCGCTCAGATGTTGATATTAAACGGGTTTTTGAAATGCTGTCTGTTAGTCCAACTCACTCCCAAGTGTAATTATACGTACACAATGCGTTACCTTAAATTATCATGTATTTGGCTTTGTTTTGGTTTCTGTAATTATGTCTGCATCTGTTGTGTTCCGTTATGTGTCATGTTGGGTTTTTTTGTAAATATTAAATTTTTACTACTCACTCAGTGCTTGTAAGGCTTACCCTGGATACTGGGTAGGAACATAATGCAGGATATATATACACACACACGCTCACACATAAACACACACATTTGCCCGCTAACTCTACAAACATCGTACACATACACAGATACACAGACTCATAAACACACACATTTGCCCGCTCACTCTACCAACAGGAACGCGAACACTCACTAACGGCAGATAAACAATTGTTACTCCAATCGATACAATATATCCATTTGTATTATATTATATTATAGATATATAGTATTTATAAGTATAATTATAATTTTACAAGTTATTTTTGCAAGTAGGTATTATTTATGATTTGTAATGTATAATAATATAAAACGTTTAATATGTATGTAGTTATTATTAAATATAATACTATAAGTAGTAATATGTAGTGTATATTATATATATATAAAGCTACAATCCGATATACTCACTGACTGATCTAACATCCATACGTTTTCTCGGAAACGGTAAGATTTTGACGAAAATGATGTATGAGAAAGTTGTAGGAAATGTATGAATTACAGCCATCCTATGAAGCCGATTTTTGAATTTCGAACGCGTTCCACTACGCGAAGGTGCTAACTCTGTAGTTTACCGGCCGATTTGGATGAAATTTTAATACAATGGTGATATAGTGATCCGATTGAAAAAAAAAATTTTGGTTGTTCGAAATTCAAAATGGCGGCGCAGATATAGCCGACCGAAAAATCGACCTTTGCGCAAAAAAGTCGGCAGCCAACTGGGCATATGCTGGAGATATGCCGTAAACGGCATCGCGTTGCCAAAGAACCCAGGTATATGAGAAAAATCCGACATCTTGGAATTTCAAGATGGCGGCCGAGATATTGATGATTGAAAATGACAAATTTTTGTATGGAGATTTAGTACTAAAATTGTCTTTTCAATAGAGAAATGAGACAAACTTGCGAGGCCGGAGGCCGAGCTTCGCGAAGAGGGCATAAAAAGTTCTGCCGCGGCGAGGCCGAAGGCCGAGCTCCATTTAGGCCGAGGCCGAAGGCCGAGACCATTCAAATTGCGGCGCACAAGTACCAGCGCAAGAGCAAAAAGGGACAAACTTGCGAGGCCGCAGGCCGAGCTCCACGGAGCGGGCACGAGAAACCCCGCCGCGGCGAGGCCGAAGGCCGAGCTCCGTCCAGGCCGAGGCCGAAGGCCGAGACCGTTCAGGTCACGGCGCACAAGTACCAGCGCAAGAGCAAAAAGAGACAAACTCGCGAGGCCGGAGGCCGAGCTCCGCGGAGCGGGCACGAGGAACCCCGCTGCGGCGAGGCCGAAG
This sequence comes from Yponomeuta sedellus, assembly GCA_934045075.1. Lineage (NCBI taxonomy): Eukaryota > Metazoa > Arthropoda > Insecta > Lepidoptera > Yponomeutidae > Yponomeuta > Yponomeuta sedellus. The sequence goes on along the minus strand of OW203737.1, from coordinate 22,031,691 downwards.
GCCGAGCTCCGTCCAGGCCGAGGCCGAAGGCCGAGACCGTTCAGTTTACGGCGCACAAGTACCAGCGCAAGAGCAAAAAGAGACAAACTTGCGAGGCCGGAGGCCGAGCTCCGCGGAGCGGGCACGAGGAACCCCGCCGCGGCGAGGCCGAAGGCCGAGCTCCGTCCAGGCCGAGGCCGAAGGCCGAGACCATACATGTTCCCATGCAACAATTCACTACAATAAGTGTCTAGCGAGGCCCTAGGCCGAGCGCCGCGGAGAGCGCAGCTCGGAGCGGCTGGGGGTTGGCGCGCGTAAGCGCGCAGGGGGCTCGCCCCCTAGTTGTAAAATTATATAATTGGTACTATTTGTATTGTAAGTTTGTCAGCCTTTACCTACATTTAAGTTTAGTTTTAGTTTTTACGGGTCGTTGCTGAAAATCAGCGCTGCCAAGATCACTGCGTGGACTTGGTTGCAATATGCTGAGCCTCGACCCTTTGTCTTAATATGTCAATAAATGCATTCTATTCTATTCTATTCTATTCAGTGGTGGTTGACATCTGTAATGAGCATACTAAAGTTCTATACTACTCAGCAAATGGGCTGTGGCGAGGCGACCGGTGCTCTTGTAGTTGCGAGTCATCACAAATCATTACACTCACCACTTTCACTTATTATTATGGTATATTATGACATTTTTACGACATGGTTCAAATACAAATTCTTTATACTATTTAATATAGACTATAATACTATTACACCGACATTCTTTTATCTACGCAACATGCTACATTACTTTATTTATTATTTACTTTCTTTGTGGCTCACATATCCCCTGCTGCATTTACTTAACCCTTCGCACTTACCACCTACTAATATGTCAGTACTTTTTTATTTCATAGATAAAATGATGGTTGTACTTAATCATAGATGATTAAGTACAAACCTTTAAAATTGGGGCATTTCAATGCGGGATCACTCGGCACAAAGCACGACGTGATGGAAGTGGCCGTCTTGCGTGAATCGCCTGACATACTGGCGATAAACGAGACATGGCTGCGAGCTGGCGAAGAGGCGCGCGCGCCCAACCTGCCAGGCTACAAATTACGTCACATACCTCGGCCGCGTAAAATTCGTTCACGGGGAGGTGGAGTTGGTTTTTATATAAAAACGGGAATCACCGCTCGGTCGTGTTCGTATCCAACTACCTCGCCGTCCGTGGAACAAATGTGGCTACGAATTAATGTCAACGCTAGTAAACTCATCGTGGGTACCGCGTATCGACCGCCATGGGTTAATGTAGATGTCTTTTTAGATGCCCTGACGGAGTCTATCTCGTCTTTCACTAATTATGATCATATAGTGCTGACGGGGGACTTCAACATAAACTTACTGTCTTGTGATGACTTACACTCAAAAAAACTCCACTTATTTCTGGAGTCACTGGGACTAAATTGCGTCTCCGAACCTACTCATTACACCTCACACAGTCACTCATTGATCGACTTAATCTGTTCTGATGCGCCTATAGGTGCAGTGAACGTTCTAAAAATCGCTGAACTGGGCGGACATGCAATGATTATGGCCAGCATGAAAATTAAAAAAGAAGTTGCTAAGCCTAAAAAAATTACCTTAAGGCCTTTAAAAAATATAATTAGATCGCAATTTGAGTTGGACGTGTCACGGATCCCATGGAATTTAATTCTTTCAAAAATTGACTAACATAAACAGCGCAGTATCATTGCTTAATGAAACTATCACTTCCCTATTCGATCAACATGCTCCAGTGAAAACTATCACAATTAGGGAAGAAATTAAACCATGGCTAACCTCCAATATACGCCATATGATGCACCTTCGGGATAAAGCACATAACAATTATATTCGCACTAAGTCCGAACCACTTAAGTCAGCGTATAAAGACTTAAAACACTTCGTTAATATGAGCATGTATTTTGAAAAGAAAGCCTTTTATGAGCACAAAATTAACTCTAACTTAAATAATAGCAAAGCCTTGTGGAATAACTTAAAAAAGTTTTTATTACCTAATCAAAAGCATAACATTCTACCGGATTATTTACACTGTCCCGACATTATAAATAATAGTTTCTTGAATAATTCCAATAATAACGAATGCAATATTTAAAAACCTATTTAGAGGCTAAAAATTTCACCCATGCCGGGATTCGAACCCGCAACCTCTGGCTATCCGTACCAGCGCTCTACCAATTGAGCCAATGGGCGACTCACGGCATCAGTGAAATTTCGAACCTCTTTACAATATTCTCTGTATTACGTACAGGCAGCGACATCTGACTTAAGCAAATTGCATTACTTACAGCCCCGACTACCTACTTTGCAGTTAGGTTTTAACATCGGAACGATATCACTGTACCCACATGATTACACTATTTTTATTTTTAATGCACTAACCCGTGCTAAGGAACAAATTTAAAAACCTATTTAGAGGCTAAAAATTTCACCCATGCCGGGATTCGAACCCGCAACCTCTGGCTATCCGTACCAGCGCTCTACCAATTGAGCCAATGGGCGACTCACGGCATCAGTGAAATTTCGAACCTCTTTACAATATTCTCTGTATTACGTACAGGCAGCGACATCTGACTTAAGCAAATTGCATTACTTACAGCCCCGACAATGTTCATCATCCGACTCCGACACTTAAAGCGTATCTCTAAATGGTGTAGTGATAACTGCCTACTTCTCAACAAAAAGAAATCAAAGGTCATGATCCTGGGTTCTAAGATTCAGAAAGAACGAATAATGGCGTTAAATCCTGTAGTTGTTAAAGAGGATGAGCAACTGGATTTTGTCGATGAAGCACGGAATCTGGGTCTGATTATGGACAGTAACCTTAGGTTTGAAAGGCACGTGCTAGAAATCGTGCGCAACTGCTTCTTCAGGCTCAAAATGCTTTACTCACTACGCAGATTCCTGAGTGTCAACACCCGAATACTTCTTTGCGACACATTGATAATGTCTAAGCTCAACTATGCTTTCACTGCTTATGGTCCGTGCCTATTTACAAAAACACACAAACTACTGCAGCGAGTGCAAAATGCATGTGCCCGTTTTTGTTTTAATGTACCTGCTCGAGCTCACATCACACCCTATTTAAACAGCGCGTCTTTCCTGAAAATGGGAAATAGACTAAAACTATTTATGGCAACACTAATGTTCGGAGTTGTCAAATATGAAAAGCCAGCTTATTTATTTGATAAACTGACTTGGCGTTGGACTGTGTATGGAGACCGTAACAGAATAAGAGCTTGCTCCAATCCCCTTGGTGTGCCTGGGCACCGAACTGCCGCATTCCGTGGTAGTTTTCGGTTCCATGCCACCAAGTGCTGGAATGACATTCCTCCGCCGATCAGGCAAATAAACTCCAAAGCAAGTTTCAAGGCTAAATTCAAGGAGTTCCTTCTGGAATCCCAGAAATCGCTCTCCCAGTGAGCATTTGTTGACGTAAATTATAAATTTTATTTAGGGTTTCATCCAATTTCTATTCTAAATTATTTCTTTGACATTCTTTTTTTGACATTATGCTTACAATTTTAAAATACAAATAAATTATATATTAATTACATATTATTATTATTACATTCTTTTGACTTGCACCTATATATCTCCGGGCTCTGCACGATGATACACGACGATGTAATAATAACGTCTTTGTCACAAAATGTAACATTTTACCTGCCTGCACCTACACATCTCCGGGCTCTGCACGATGCTGTCTTACCACCAGGTACTGACAGAATAACAGCGCTGAGGTGGTCGCCCGCCGCAGCACATGCTGAGTCAGAACCTTTTTCCATTTGCCACACCCACAATGCTCTGTTGATTGTTTAATATGTGTTTGTTTGTTTGATTGTTATCTTGTTAAATTCTGTACATTCTGCTGATTTTGTATTGTTCTTATACATGTGTGTGTGGAAATGTTAATAAATTTTTCATCTATCTATCTATCTAGTCTATGTGTTAATCCAGGGTGTCGGCTAACTCCATACCAAATCATATTAAAATCACTTCAGCCGTTTAAGCGTGGTGAAGTAACAAACCTACACACTCACAAACTTTCGCCTTTATGATATTATGATTGATGATGATTGTGTATTTTTTTACGGAAGTTTTAATTAAGAAAACAGTATAGGGTTGTCTTCTTCTTTTTAATCGGTCCCTCAATTCTGAGGATCGTGACCATATACAATAGTTCTCCATTTGTCTCGGACATATGCGCAATGGGATGCGTCCTGAATGGATCCCCCAGCTGCCTTCTTTATGGCATCGGACCAGCGCATTGGTGTTCTACCTCTCGCTCGGCTGCCAACTGGCCCAAAACGATCTGTTTCTCTAGGCTATGACGTCGTGACCGCATAATATGCCCAAAAAAGCTGAGGGACCTCTGGCGACAGACTGACGACAGTCGCTTCGTTATACCGAGCTCGTTTGCATGTGGTTGTATGAAAATTTATAAATTCACAACAAAAAAAAAACCCACCTGGGACTTCATTAATGATTTGGTATGCCCAAAATTTTGAAGGAAAACATTGTGATCTGCAAAACTGCTGATGGCGTGTGGCAATCATATACTCTGCAGTGGGATGCACAAATATGCATTGGCTGTTTATGTTATGTTTTATGCTCAAACTTAGTTCAAAAATTGGGTGTCATTACGATTAGGTATTCTTGTTAGTCAGCTCTCCAGCTGAGCGGCAGACTGGAGAGCCGCTGAATGAACTGAATGAACATAAATTGTTGTAAAATGTTACAGAGAAACCAAGTCGCTATTGGCACAGGTCGTTTATAAAATATAATGAAAACAATAAAACTGATGTTTACTGTGAGTTCTACCAGTACTATCCGGACCCATCGTATACGCCTGAATTTTATGTGTATTTGGATAAAGGCAACTGGGGTATGATGGTGAGTCTACTAACGTAATTTTCAATAAACACGTATCTAGTTTTATCGAACTTAAGTTTGAGAAAACTTTTTTTATACAGGTTAAATTTGTCAACAGACAGTTTGTCTTGGTATATAGAACGTATTTGTTCAATATTATTTGTATTTAATTCCATGAACTATTTTCACAGGGATACATACTGAACAATAAGACTGTCTCGTACTGGACTGGGTATTTAACATCATATCAAGTGATGGAAGGCTCGATACGGTGGAAAAGTCACAAACAAGCCCCTCTGCCGCTGGAGTACCAAAACGAAAACCCTAAAAGCCTCGTTTTGTGTATTTACCCGCCTGGAGCCTCCTACTATCAGGGTAAACCTACGATAACGTTGACAGCCGTTGATACGCTGAACCCTTCGGACTTTCAAGATGTGGTGAAGCAAGAAATCCCAATATCAAAAGCGAACTTTGAGCAACCTGTTGAAATTGAATTCAGATTCCAAAAAGGGAAATATATTTATGCTAGTACGTATATGTTGATGAGTTTAAATTGTCAATACAGTTATAGTTGCTGCCTGTACGTAATACAGAGAGTATTGTAAAGAGGTTCGAAATTTCACTTATGCCGGTAAGTCGCCCATTAGGCCATCAGGTGGGAGAGCACTGGCACGGTAAGCCAGAGGTCGCGGGTTCGAGTCCCGGCATGGGTGGAATTTTTAACCCATAAATAGCTTTTTAAAATACATAAATTCTGAGAGAATAATATGAGCTAAATTATGAATAATAAATAAATCAAACGCAGAATCGCCGGACATCTGGACGTCACCGAACTCTATGCTGGAGACGACCACGGGCGAGAGCGGGGCTACTTTTACCGACTACTACAATGAGAATGACACTTCAACTCATTACTTCCCGATCAACCTGTGGCCGGCGCAGGTGGAGCCATGGCGTGAGTATATCGCTGTTCTGTGAATTTTCACTCTCATCATTAACAGCAGCAGTCTACCGATGTCCACAGCTGGATATAGACCCTTTCTTCCAAGTACTTGGTATCTTTCTCGACCCCTTGATATCCGTGAACCCGGATTTTTCACCGATACAATATCGTCTGGTCTGCTAGACAGTTGCATAAACAGTTCCACAATACGTGGCTTTTATGACAATTCGAGCAGTATACAGGTTAATGTGTGAACTCCTCGAATGTAGGTACATCGAATTGCCATAGTCAACCATGAATTGTAGTTCTGTGAAACAACCCCCTGGTCTACCTACTGACCGCGTAGTCTTGCTCTCGGCTGACACTTTATGGAGCCCTGGTCCACCTGGTCTGTTCCTGTCTAGCCAGATGTCCTGCCTATTTTCTCTTCAATGGGTGATGACTTCGGCTACCGAAGTCATCACCCATTGAAGTGAGTCTTAGATTACGCATATTTACTACTACGAGTATTTCAGTACAGTTGGGAAATTTTATAATGATTTCTTACCTGATAGGAAATACAGAAGCTTTATCAACGAAAGTGAGCTTCAGGGAATCGGGAATATCTCATTAAGATGTGAAAATGAATATCTCATCTTTATTCCAAGTGTACAATCAGATAAAACTAGTGTTGCGTTTAAATCACGAAATCGCTTCTACGTAACGCCAGAGAGGTTCACTTGGTTATATTTAAATCATCCTTATTTTCAGAGTCACCAAAGAATTATTGGCACAAAACGAGAATTCGATACAACCGCCAGAATAGCTCTGATGTGTATTGCGAATTTTACCAATTTTATCCGGACGCCATGTACACACCAGAGTTTTATGTAAACTTCAATAATGCTAAGTGGGGACTGATGGTAAGTCAGTGTTCTGACAAGAGACGTTCCAGCTTTTAAAAAATACTAACGTTTTACGGTACCTTGTAATAAGTAGGGCAGATGTGAGAATAAGGTACTCGCAAGATTTTCATTCCCCGTTAGCTATTGGTATTGCCGCTACAAATTCAGTAGACGTCCGTAATGTACGTAAACTGGAAACAATGTCGTTGGCACTTGCCAAAGTCAAACCCAAGATGTATTGGATGTGGGGCTACTGCTCAACCGATGTAATATTTAATTAATTATAACCGCATAAACTTGACACCTGATGAGACGGGATGATGAAAGGAGGAGAAGGGCAATCACGGAGTGTTGGCCAAGAACCGGTTGTCGTTCGGTGGGTAGACTACTTGCCCGTTGGAGGGATGACATTAAAAAAGCGGCCGGGGGTCAGTGGTCGAGATTGGCTAGGGACCGGGAGAGTTGGCGTGAAATGGAAGAGGCCTATACCCAGCAGTGGGCTTCATTCATGGGCTGGATTGATAGATAGAGATAGATAGAAACTTGCTAGGGTTGTAGCCCCGGCTGGCTGAGTGATCTTAAACGATCACGAAGGTTAAGCAACATAGGGCGCGTTCAGTGCGTGGATGGGTAAACCGTCTATGACTAACGTTAGTAGCATTTTTCCGAACGGTTCAGTGCTTCGCAAGACACGTTAAGCAGTTGGTGCCAGCTACCGTCCCTAGATGGCAGTCGTTAAGCCAAGTCCTCAGGGCTACTTAAAAACTTGACCAGCTACTAGTCTTGCAAGCCTCCACCAATCCGTACTTGGCCTCCGTGGTGGAGTATGGTCTACAGCTCCCTCAGGAAAGAAACCCGTGCCCCTCGGTGGGCACATAATGGCTTGATGATGACTGAGGTACCTTTGAAAGTTGTAGTTGAAAAAAAAATGTAATTTTTATTCGCAACCAATATTCTAAACTCACAATCAAACTGCAGGGCTACATTCATCCCGATTCTGTGGACTACTGGACCGGCTACAGGACATTAGTGAAGTTCAAAGTTGGATCCATTCGGTGGAGCAATCACAAGCAAATCGCTCTGCCCCTGGAGTTCATCAACTCGAGCCCAAAGAGTGTCGTCCTGTGCGTATACCCAGTCGGCATAAAGCTGGGGACAGACGAGCCGCCCGGGCCGCCCGCCGTCACGCTCACTGCAGTGGACACGCACAACCACGCCAGCTTCGAGACCCTCTTTACTGAACAAGTACCCAGCAGTATGGCGAACTTTAAGGCTCCCGTCATTATTGAGTTCAGATACATGAGGGGAAAGTTTATGTATGGAAGTAAGTTAACTTTAAACATGATTTTAAAAACCTATTTAGAGGCTACAAATTCCACCCATGCCTGTACGTAATACAGAGAATAGTGTAAAGAGGTTCGAAATTTCACTGATGCCGGTGAGTCGCCCATTAGCTCAGTTGGATAGAGCGCTGGCACGGATAGCCAGAGGTCGCGGGTTCGAATCCCGGCATTGGTGGATTTTTTAGCCTCTAAATAGGTTTTTAAAATTGTCCTTAGCACGGGTTAGTGCATTAAAAATAAAAATAGTATAATTAAACATGATTCTACTTTATTTGCCTGCCTCGTTGATCTAGCAGAATTACACAGGATTACGGATGGGAATCGATCCCACGAACTCCGCGGGTTCGAATCCCACAGGGGGCCGCTGTACATTTGTTAGCATTGGTGGCCTTCGTCTGGGTCGTCGTCTCGTCGTCAGGCTATACTAGTCCACTGCTGGACATAGCCCTCCCCTAAAGAGTGCCACGTTGTGCTATCATAGGGGGTAATGCCCACAATCCCCACGCTGGGCATGCCGGTTGAGGATCGCAGTTTGGTGGAATTGTACTGCAATCGTCTTCGTTCGTCTGGGTGAATTTCCACATTTGTCTTTGCCTGGCTACTATAGCGCGGGGTATTCTAGTTTAGACCAGGGGGTGAGTCTCTAAAATGCATAGTTGTCCCATAGAGTCATATTAGTCCGGTAATGGTCGTTTCATTCACACTATCGGCAGTCTAGGAACCAATCGCATTGCAGTGGTATAACCCGTACTACTTAACACGGCGCCTCGCGCGATTCTATCTTCTTTGCGAGAGATACCTATTTAATTTGCGAGGGTTATACCCCTGTAATGACATTGTACTGCTATTGCTTTGTAGACTACCAAATTGAGGCAAATGAAAACCATTGTAGTGCCTATTGAAAAACTATGTAAGTTTTAGACTCTAGGGTCAGGATAACTGATTGTGTTGTGTGAAATTTATTATTATAACACTTAGGTATCGTTAACTGAATGACAGATAAAGTACAAGTTATTACACATAGTAAATATCTATTTAACAAGCAGAAGACTTACTTAAATGACTGTGATATTTTTCTCAGAATCTCCAGATATATGGACGACACCTAGGGAAGAAGAAGACGACATTGTAACTGGGTCGTACAACGACCAAGATGTGGAGACGAGTACGTTTATGAGTCACTTGTGGCCAGAAGAGTTGGAGCCATTCAGTGAGTATCTTGAGCTATAGCCAGGTTCATATATATCGCCAGTAAATTAGCACTTTTAGACAAAACATTTACTTCCTAAAAAATCTTCATAAATGAGTTAAAACTTACGACAAAATCGAAGAGAAAGTGGTTCGGTGCTAAAGGAGAGTTCGTCACTTACAAGCTGGTTCATGGAGAACGCTGCGTGAAAAAGAGTCCTCCTGTCCAACAAGGGTGTACTTGTACCCAAACTATGATATGTAATCAAATTTTTATTAACCACAAATGAAAGATTTATCTATGTACTCTTCAATACAATGATGATAAAAGTTAAACGCGACGCCTTACTTACATGTAACAGCGTCCCGGTTTTCATTCCCTTAACTGACCTTCTTACTACTATACTAATACATAGTATCTATACTAATACTAATATCAAATATCGGCTAATTCTATGGAGGTCAATAAAGTTCGCTTGCTATCTACGTAACGTTTAAATTAACGCCTAGTTTCGTTTTTTCGTTGGTTAGCACGTGGCTTCAAAAAATTTAAAAAAAAAATTATTCGACTGCGCATATGTTTTGTTTTCAGATTATCCGCAGAGGTTTTGGCACAAGACAAAGATCACGTACAACATGAGAAATATGTCTGATGTCTTTTGCGAGTTCTATCAATACTATCCGGACAAGACCTATACGCCGGAGTTTTACGTGTACTTAGACAAAGGCAAATGGGGTATGCTGGTAAGTGAATGCTTGACACCGGTTAACTGACATCACGGTATTGTTAAATTAAATAATATCATAACTGCACGTTGCGCTATGCAGCGCCATTGCCACAACTAAAGCCTCGAGAACCCCTCTTGCACTATTTAACCAATTATCCTGAACTGTAATGCGTGCAGTGCAACAACAGAGCAAATTTCATGCTATCCATATTCCCCTTTCCAGTCTCAATTATTAAAATACTATAGGCCTTCACAACGAATGTGTATAAGAAGGAGAAAATGAGAAAGCAATCTAATTATATTTCGTTACAGATTGTATTCAAAATTAAACACAATATGAAAAAAAAAACAATGACCCCATTCTACACTTATCTTAACGTTGTTTATTGCGTCTTGATTGCTTTTTCCAAAATAATAAAAAAACTTCTCAATCACAGGCATACATAAAAGACAGCACTTATATAGAATACTGGACTGGGTACTTCACCGTATTTCACTCAAAGGCGGGGACCATACGCTGGAGAAATTACAAGTACGTCCCTCTCCCCGAGGCCTTCCGACATTCGAACCCCAAGAGCGTGGCGGTGTGCGTGTACCCGACAGGAGCCCCGTACTTCAGAGGAAAGCCCACCATCACTGTGACGGCCGTGGACACGTTTCATCCACAAAACTTCGAGACTGTAGTGGTTCAAAAAATCCCCGCCACTAAAGCAAACTTTAAGGTGCCGGTGGAAATTGAATTCAGATTCAAGAAGGGAAAATTCGTTTATGGAAGTAAGTAAAACAAAAGTTTGCAAAGAATAGGAGTTTTTATTGATATTTGATTAAGTACCAACTTAGCTACGGTTTTGATTTTTAGGTTTTTGGCGTAAAATAACAAAAGAGAGTATTAAGATGATATTTTTTTTTTTTACGAAATCCGAACCTTTGCTGAATTATTTTGACAATGAAGGGAAACGTAGGTTAGGAAATCAGTAGCTTGATTATCTCACAAGCGTCATTCTTTTTCGTCCTGTTTTGGAGTGTAGTCTCATGACCGAGGCATGTGAATGAAAATGGAACTGCTTTTGCCACCAACACTTTTCATTTGATCCGATTATGCCCCAGCTACACGGCCATTCATAGAGCTTCCGTAGCTAAAAGGATCTCTTACGGAACTGTTTACGAATAAATCACCAGAATCCCCGGATATCTGGACGTCATCGACGGAGCAGCCTGCAACGGAGACGGACACTGGCGCGCCACAGACCGACTTGTACTACGATGAGAACGACACGTCCACCGAGGTCTTCTTGCCCAGCTGGTGGCCGGAACAAGTCGGATCTTCCCGTCAGTATTTGCCAACATCCAGTCACATGAGATTAGCTTCCCCGATGACGGAAATGCGCTAATCACATGGCCATAGCAAACGCGTCTGTTATCGTCAACATCATCGTTTACACATCGTCAATGTCATAGTCGTCGTTATTGTAATATTTGGACTCCAGCAGAGCTACGCACAGAAGTAATACGAACCAAATACTCGAAAATAGCACCAGCTGACTTTATTGTAGACAAAGGAATAATTATAAACACGAGCGTCACTCACGTCATGTGCTGGATTGCTCTCCAAAGAGAACGCATCTCCAAAACGCACCCTCAATCCATCACATGCGATAGTGTACGTACAGTGAAGGAACACAATAATCACTTATGGTTATATGAGCATATTTGGTACACGCACCCTTAATCTCTAAGGTACCCTTAACAGTTTTAAAGATTCACCCACCCTTAAGTAGATAAACAAGTAAGCAAATAAATTAACCATTACAAGAACAATAAACAATAATGCATAAAATGTAAATCCATATCCAATAACCTATATTTACATTCTATATCAATCTCAAGCTATCATACCCACCCCCTTAATGGGTAATTTGTTTAAAATTAACTTGAGTTTAGGTCCTGGCAGCGCCTTGGTTAGCATATCTGCCACCATGTCCTGCGACGACATGTAGTGAACCTCTATGGCCCATAACCTATTGTAATATTTGGACTCCAGCAGAGCTACGCACAGAAGTAATACGAACCAAATACTCGAAAATAGCACCAGCTGACTTTATTGTAGACAAAGGAATAATTATAAACACGAGCGTCACTCACGTCATGTGCTGGATTGCTCTCCAAAGAGAACGCATCTCCAAAAGTCGTCGACATCATTATTGTCGTCATCATCATCATTAGTATTTCTTAACGATTCGCGATACTTATACATATTTATATACATACATACATAACGCCTGTATCCCAGAGGGGTAGGCAGAGACCAGGGACTTTCACTTGCCACGATCCTTCGCTTCATCAACGTTCATAAGTCGTTGCATGCACGCACGCCAGTTCCGGGTACTTTTTATCTTTCCCTTTGCTAATACATCCCCTATTTGATCGATGTAAGTCCGTCTGGGACGTCCCTTACCAGCCCTTCCAATCACATTCGCAATATATATTTGTTTCGTCAATCTTTCTTCCTTCATCCTCTCCACATGTCCAAACCAACGCAACATTCCTTTCTCAATTCTAGTCACTACATCCTCTTTCAGTCCACATATTTATATATTAAACTTAATTACGTTTTACCTAATAAATAATCATGATTAGACCTCAAGCTGAAGACAGGGCGCTATGGCGCTCATTAGGTGAGGCCTATGTCCAGCAGTGGACTACATAATATAGCCTGAAGAAGAAAAGACCCGTTTAATATAAAATCATCATCACTGTCGTCGTCGTCGTCATAGTTTTCGCATCATTTTCTAATTTTCTTTCATAGAACTCAAACGTTTCATCATAATCATTAGCCCACCCGCTATAAGGTCGCTACTAAGAAACGATTGCCAAGGTTACGTCAAAACCACGTCTAAACTTAAAAAAGAAACTAATAAGAATTTCAATCACAATAAAAACAAAATGTTTATGGATCAGAAACTAACAAAGAAACTCCACATCTATTCTTTTCAAAACAGTCCACAGACGCGTATCCCTCATTTAAACCCATGTGTGGCAATTTTTGCCAGTCTTTCTGGGTACATAATATGACTAACGTGGCCTGCCCAGTTTTGGCCCAAGCTGATTGATCAATGTTTATTTTTGTAGAATCACCAAAGCGTTATTACCACAAAACGATATTACGTTACACGGAGCAAAATAAAACGGAGCGTTATTGCGAGTTTTACCAATATTTTCAAGACAAGGCATACACTCCGGAATTTTATGTATACTTGAACAACGGGAAGTGGGGGATGATGGTGAGTCACTATTATGATATAAAAAAATGATAAATTTTTACTTGGGAACGTAAGCAGATATCATCTGCTTACATTCCCAAGTATAGATAATAGATAGATAGAGAACACTTTATTGCACAACCAGAAAAATATTACAACCATGATTCTTAAATCTAAGTAATGTTATACAATTGGCGGTCTTATCGCCATAATAATGAAATGAAAATTATATCTAACTATACATTAAAAATATACAGGTTGCAACAAAATTGCCAAGTCTTTCTGAAAATAATGGCTTTACTTATCATTGTTTCTGCCTTTGAGGGAATTAATTAATTCGGGGTTTTTCACGATAATCAGCTGTTCCATTCTAGAACCGAAATATTTTCTCCCTAGTAAAAAAAAGTGCTAAAAAGTAAACTTTTTTTGATTTTGTTGCAACCATCCATAATTGTTCAAGACCTATGGTAATTCATTATAGAACAATACTGATTTTCAGTTATTACCTAGTAAACGGTTTTTTCGTTGCTATTCTTAAGAATATATTACTTAAAACTTTACTCTTTGTTTGCAGGGTAGCCTTTACATACATAGAGTAGACTATTGGACTGGGTATAAGCTGGTATTTAAATCCAAAATGGGATCGATTCGTTGGAAAGATCACATGAAGGTAGAGTTACCCTTGAATTTTCAAAATGTGAACCCAAAAAGTGTCGTGCTTTGCGTGTATCCGCCGGGGAAGGCTTTGAGAGACAATGCGGACGGTACCGAAAAGGCTGTGATAACGTTAACAGCCGTGGACACATCCGATCATGCAGAATATGCAACTATCTTGAAAGAAGAGGTACCGTTAAGTATGACAAACTTGAAGGCCCCTGTGGAAATCGAATTTAGATACATCAAAGGGAAATTCAAATTCGCAAGTAAGTATATTACATTTATGGTATATTTATTTTATTTTTTATATTATATAGCCAAATTCAGACTCATTTCAATATGTAAACACGTTGCAGCCTTAAATGTACAAAGTACAAAGTAATACGCATTGATGTCTTTTGTACGGTTGCTCACAGGACTATTCAATGCTTTAATAATTAAATTATTATTTCCAATGATCCATGATCAAGAACGTTATACCCAATGGACGCGACATAGTTGACGTTTTCGCCTGTTCCCCGCGTGCCTCTTGCGTATATAGATTATCAAGGCTCTGTTGAAATAGGGCTTGACACAGTCGATAAAATATTTCGATATTTTAATCGAGTTCACACAAGGGACGTTTAAATATATATTTTTTTTACTGTCGCTCGGTGCTTAATTAAATTTATTTTATTTTATAAAATTAATTTTATTTTTTAATTTCTGAGCCACACTATTGCAAAACGTATATAATTATAGTTTTTGTTGCTATTATTTGCATAGCATGTGTCACCAATAGCTTTCAATGACACCAGATTATTCGAATTGAGTTCATTATGTAATATACTAGTTTATCATTTGTATACATAAAAAAAACTTGTCCTTGTTTTTTTTTTTTGCCTTCACAAAGAACAAATAAAACTTATTTGTACAAAATGGAACCAAGACTGCTCTTACAAAAATAAATAGGCTTATACTACTTACAATCCTCCACCATCCCGGACTTGGCCCCCGTGGTGGAGTATGGCCTAACCTTCCTGCGATGCAGGAAGAGACCCGTGCCCCAGCAGTGGGGACACACAAGGGTTGATAACGAACGATAACAATACTACTACTAGCTACAAACTGTCATACAACTGCATAGAGCTTACCTCATTGCTCACATCCATTCATTTCGTTTATTCATCATTTATCGATAGTATTTTCACCGACTTTTGCAAGTCCTAAATTGATATTTTGACAGTAACAGCTTCCTCACGCCCCCCCCCCCATAAAGTTGGTCGCATGTGTCCTACAAAACGTCACTCATGTCATATCCCGTCATGTCATAGATTAAGAGATCATGATCTCTTAATCTAATAGTATATTTTAAATAAAAACTGACCGTTTTGCAAGCACATATATCTTATCCGCCATTCTTTAAAAAGTTTTCATACCTTTCAGTCTCTGGTTTCATATACAATACTGTAGGAAAAAACTTGATATTCTGTGCCCCCAAATGGAACGAGGCCCTCAAGTTCAAGCAACTAACATTAATAACTGCAAATTCTTTGGATTGTCATGAATTTCTGATTAATGAAGAGTCGCCCGACATCTGGACGAGCACGGCGGCGGCCGCGGAGACCACGTCCTACGACGACGGCGACACTGACGACGGCAACGCCACGGAGCCGTTCGATGACGTCACCGAGCCCCCGCACACCAGCGCCTTCCCCGCCGACGCCTGGCCCGCCGAAGTACATCCTGCCGGTGAGAGAATGCACCTCCTGTATTTCGGACGCTAACAATGTGTTAATTTTCAGTGTTCACGGCGTAAAAGTATAAAAATGAAATAATATTTATTTGTTATACAAGAGTGCAAAGTTGCTTTTTAACCGCGTGTTAAATTTTGATGACCGAGCAAGCGAAGGATTCTAAAATTGAATCACGAGCGCAGCGAGTGATTCAAAATTAGAATCCTGAGCGTTAGCGAGGGAATATAAGAGCACGAGGTGAAAAATCTTTGCACTCGAGTGCAACACGTAACTTTTCATTCCACCTCAGCGAGGAAATGACTAAATGCAAAAAAAAAAACGTTTACAATCACAAGACAGGTACACCTTTATTTCAGTTTAGGTATTAATTACTACGTTATGACAGGTAAGTATTACAGAATACCTTTAAATTATAACAAAATAATACTAAGGTAAAAAAAAATTAAAGTAACGTTGCTACAGTTATTTAAATTGAGTGTAATATTTTTTGATTCACAAACTTAGTGCACACGATGTTCTAAATTCAATTTACTTTATCCTCTATAGAATAAAAACGGCTTTTCCACTCAGATATTGAAGATTAAAAATACTCTTTCTGAGATGGTGGGATGAAAAATACTTTTTCCGAGATGGTGGGATGAAAATGATTTTTCAGTAGTTTAAGGCGCTACGCGATGCTATGTAACCACCACCAATGAAATAAAAATCCTACGAGTAATTTGTTTTGTTACGTTTTTTTCAAAAATTTTACATTTTACAAATCTTAACAACTGTGACAACTATTTTTAAAAGCTACAGTCTAGAATCTAGACTCTAGATCTTAGGACCGATAACTGCTAAACACGGCCGTTTTTGGCTAAGCTTTAAAGTTCTGTATTCTTTGACTAGGTTTTTTTAAATTTATGTACTGTTACTCCTTAGCTCTCCTCTTTAGTTCTTCACTTCTCCCTGCCCCCAATTTTTGCTATCTATTAATTTATTACGCAAAGTGTGTGTCCTATTGTTTAATAAATAAATTACATTCACACTACAATCCATTGGCTTGTATACTATTTCACATAGTGACAAAACCATGCCTGTCACTCTAACCTAGCACTTTCTTGATTTTTCCCACAGAGTCTTCGAAGCAGTACTGGCACAGAACAATAATAGATTACGAAAAGGACAACCGCACCGCCGTGTACTGCCAGTTCCTGCAATACTACGTCGACAAAACATACAGCCCCACTTTCCACGTGTTTTTGAACGATGGACGGTGGGAGATGATGGCAAGTTATTATTTTATACTATTGTCAATAAAATGTTAAGAAACTTTGTAATTTTTATAAGACAGTCCTTTTAATTGACCTTGAAATTAAATCGTTTCAATACAATGACCAAAAAGTAAAAAATGTATAAGTTACAACTTTTTAGAACCAACTATAGAAAAAAAATATTAGGAGGCCAGTTGAGCTTTTGGGTCTTTATACGCTTCAGAATTATAGACACAATAGACTGTAACAAATCTATATAGATTGGATGGACTTATAGTGGATGAAAATGGTTAAAATATAGGTACAGATGCTGAAAACTTTACTCTACTTTAGTTGGGAGTTTGGGACTGTCCTACAAAAATATTATTACAATTACAGGGCTTCATTCAGCAGAATAATGTAGTGGACTTTTGGACCGGCTACTGGACGCTGCTGCAGCTGCAAATGGGTCTCCCGCACAGTTCCACGCGCTGGCGCAACTACAAGCGAGTCCCGTTACCCGAATTTAAGACAGCCAATCTAAAAAGCTTCGTCCTGTGCATCTACCCACCTGGCGCCCCCTACTTGGACGGGAGACCCACCATAGTGCTGACCGCTGTCGATACGTACAACCATTCCAACTACGCCGCGGTGATAGAACAAAGGATACCAAAGAGAATGGCCAAGTTTAACAAGCCCGTTGAGTTCCATTTTAGGTACAGAAAAGGAAAATACGTATTCGGACGTAAGTGTATATTTGGTCTTGCTTTAAAAAACCTCTTTAGAGGCTAAAAAATCCACCCATGCCGGGACTCGAACCCGCGACCCCTGGCCATCCGTGCCAGCGCTCTTTCCAACTGAGCTAATGGGCAACTCACCGGCATCAGTGAAATTTCGAACCTCTTTACACTATTCTCTGTATTACGTACAGGCAGCGACATCTGACTTAAGTAAATTGCATCACTTACAGCCCCGACTACCTACTTTGCAGTTAGGTTTTTACATCGGAATGATGTCACTGTACCCACATGATTGGTCTTGCTTGTTTTTAATTTTCAAAAGTTAACGTGGTAGTGGCGCAGCGGATGGCCTTGGTTGTGGGTTCGAATCTCAGCATGTATTTTGACTTTGTTTACTACGTTACGTTTGTTTACGAATTTGTAGTAGCAATACCACTTGCTAACGGCGAAGGAAAACATCAAGGAACCAGAGTTACTGAAGTGTTCACATACGTCAGCACCTGAAATCGCCAATCCGCATAAGCATTGCGCTCGTGGCCTAGGCGAACCGAGTGATTGGAATTAACCACTTTCGTTAAGCAAGAACAAGTGCGGTCAGGTACAGGATGGGTGACCGCCCCGTGACTACCCCTAGTGGCATTTTTCCGAGCGCTTCCATTCTTCGCAGGGCACGTTAAGCCGGTGGTGCCGGCTGTCATATAATTGCAGTCGTTAAGCCATTTCAGAGGCCTTAGGGGCAGCTTGATAACTTCTGACAGGAAGGCCCGCCACTGTCTTATATATTGGCCTCCGTGGTGGAGTATAGCCTAACCTTCATGCGATGCGTCCCAGCAGTGGGATCATACAAGGCTTGATAATGATAAGCATACTTTCTTTGTGGGAAAAGGCATGAGGGCTGCAGAAGAACGTATATAGGCTACATTAAAAACATTAAATGTTACAAAATATATCAAAATATGAAACTCGTCTTACTTATTACTCTAAATGAAGCATTTTTTCGCATCAGAATTATCCTGTTGCTCTTCAAAAGTATGCCTGTGGAGACAAACAGCCTGACAGGAACAAGTCTTCGTAAAAGGACATTCCGGGAAAGCAACATATTGGTACCAGAGGATATTTTAAAAACCTATTTAGAGTTTAAAAAATCCCCGTGCCGGGGACTCGAATCCGCGACCTCTGGCTAACCGTGCTAGCGCTCTCCTAACTGAGCCAATGGGCGACTCACCGGCATCAGTGAAATTTCGAACCTCTTTACAATACTCTCTGTATTACGTACAGGCAGCGACATTTGGCTTAAGTAATTTGCATCACTTTTTTTTGCATCACTTTGCGGTTTTTAAAATTGTCCTTAGTGCATTAAAAAGAATATAATCAGAGGATATTTTGTGAATCTTGTAGGGCTGTAGTTAATATTAATATATTGAATGCACAGAATCGCCGGACATATGGACGACCGAGACGCGCGCGAGCTCCTCGACCGACGCCGGCGCTGAGACGACCGGCTACCAAGAGACTACCGCCAACAAGTGGCCCGATGTTGTTGGCTCTTCTCGTGAGTACTCGCCAGAGTATTTAAACAATGTGCTAACGAGTAAAGTTAATGCCGACAGGGATGGGAGATGGATTTCAAACTGTTTAACATTGAAAACAATCTCTACATTCACAAAATTTAAATTTCCAAATTTTCGGAAAATTACTTTGAAATATACTGATGGGGCTCCGCCATTGTGTAGATTAAACTGCCAGCTATTTAGGCTGGGCGCATGTTGAGATGCAGGAGCGCAGCGCACATTTTGTAAAGCATGGAACGTCATTGAGCTACGTACGCTACGGCGCAGGCACGTGTCACCAGACATGTGTCTGCCCTGCTCTGCGTCTCGATGTAGTGGTGGCACCGATTTCTACGCGACGCGTGAACGTCGAGGCGTGTTTACTAACAATTTTGTTGCAATGACAGAACATTTAATTGAATTAGTTCGCTGTGAACCTTGTTTGTATGATACAAATCATCCAGACTATTCAAAAACGACATTGAAAGATTTAAAAACCTATTTAGAGGCTAAAAATTTCACCCATGCCGGGATTCGAACCCGCAACCTCTGGTTATCCGTGCCAGCGCTCTACCAATTGAGCCAATGGGCGACTCACGGCATCAGTGAAATTTCGAACCTCTTTGCTTAAGTCAGATGTCGCTGCCTGCACGTAATACAGAGAATAGTGTAAAGAGGTTCGAAATTTCACTGATGCCGTGAGTCGCCCATTGGCTCAATTGGTAGAGCGCTGGCACGGAAAGCCAGAAGTTGCGGGTTCGAATCCCGGCATGGGTGAAATTTTTAGCCTCTAAATAGGTTTTTTAATTTGTTCCTTAGCACGGGTTAGTGCATTAAAAATAAAAATAGTATAGACATTGAAAGAGTTATTATTATAGGTGAGAATTGCCAAGAAATGGAGCGAATAGTTGCGTCGCAGCATGCGGAAGGAGCCCATGTCTGCCTCAACTGCCCTGCCCTGTACTGAATTGTGCTGTGCTGTACTGCGTCGCCTGTATTTCAGCATGAGCCTAGCCTTATTGGCGTATTTTTTGTGATATCAATTCACTTTTCTATTTAAATGCCTCGTAAAAAATCATAAAACTCATTCAAACCCTACTTTTAGAGGTGCTTCATTTTTCTGATAAGATGTGTTAATAACTTTATTACGCAAATACGTGACCCCGTTAACATCGTGTTACCACCTACTTTTTAAACTTTGCCGGGACTTCCACGAATATAAAAAAAAACTAAATCAGTCCAGTCGTTCTCGAGTTTTAGCGAGACTACCGAACAATATAAGATAACTTTAAAGAAACATGATATCATACGCCAAATTTTACTCTGATCTGACAGGTGTTTGTACACACAAAGTATAAACAAACGAGTAAACATTGTTAGAATTTTTTTAATCTTTTTTTCGCAGAAATACCTAAACAATATTGGCACAGGACAGTTGTGGAGTACAACGAATATAATAAAACCGATGTGTATTGCGAGTTTTACCAATATTACAGAGACAAGACCATTACTCCGACGTTATACGTTTATGTGGCTAAGCGACGATGGGGGATAATGGTAAACTAAACTATTATAGTTATAATTTGATTAAGCTATTGAAGCCGGAAGAATTTATGAGTCCTAATAAACTAATAAAATTATAGCGACGTAGTCCAATGGGTAGAACAACAGCCTCGGAAGTCGAGACCGGTTCGATTCCCAGTGCGGGCATGTACATTATCTACGTTTGTAAAGTTGTACTAGCAATACCTGTGAAGGAATAGTGAAGGAAAACCTCGAGAGTAAACCGGAGTGTCTGACGTGTTCAAATACTTAAGCGCTTGAATTGCCAATCCGCTGTGGACACGCGAAGTAATTAAGCCATATTCTCTCTCTGAGAGAAGACCTGTGCCTTGTAGAAAAAAAAAAAACTTAATTATACGTAAATTCCGAGAATTTACGTATAATCAATTTTTTTTTATAGCGGCATAAATAGCATCGATCATCAATGGTACGGCCACACTATCGCGATAACGCGAAGTTTTGCGTTGTCGCGACATGTCTGGCCAAAAAATTCGTCCTATCGCGAATCATCATCGCGAATACAAACACCTTTCGCGCCGCTGCTGTCGGTAAAATTCCGCACATCAAAGGGTTTTATGGCCCAAAGGACCAGGCCAAAATCTTTATGTTGTGGCCAAGCTCTTCGCCGTAGAGCGAACACGAAATGTTGTCGCGACAACGCGAACACGAATCTTCGCCTTCACGTGTGGCCGCAGCATAACGCACTTACAATTTCAGATATACCTCCAAAAGGTCAACGTGGTCGACTATTGGACTGGCTACAGAAACAAGACGACAGGCTCGATAGACTGGGCGCAACACACGCGCGTCCCGCTGCCCGGCCGGGAGTACCACGCAGTGAACCCAAGGAGCGCCGTGGTGTGCGTGTACCCCGGCGGGGGCGGGGGCGGGGGCGCGCGGGGGGGGCGCCCCACCATCACCTTGACACTCGTCAACACGTACCGGCTCTCGCGCTTCGCCGCCGTGCTCGCGCACCAGATACCGGACAGGGCCGCCGACTTCACCTACCCCGTCGAGATTGAGTTCAATTACATTAAGGGCAAATACGTTTATGCGAGTAAGTGGCATGAACGTTCTATTTTTTTGTTTTGGTGTTGCTTCTTTGATTTTCCGACTTTGGCTGCCCTCAATCAGCGCCATTGTCAACCTGCTGGTTTAACAAAGTATTGGCGGGTGTCTCACTTTGGAAGTGCCATGCCTCAGAGGTGGCCTAATTCTTCTTCTTCAGGCTATATTAGTCCACTGCTGGACATAGCCCTCCCCTAATGAGCGCCATAGCGCAAGGTTGTGCCATCATTGGGGGGTAATGCCCATAATCCCCACGCTGGGCATGCGGGTTGGTGATCACAGTTTGGTGGAATTGTAGGTACTGCAGGGGGCGCTGCTGCCCACCCCCTAATTATTAGCCTAATATTTTTTGTATAATTAGATCGTTTGTTTTCTATTGCTAAATGAAATCCTCTTTTAGACTAACACGTATTGATTTTCGGAGCCTGAGTCGTTGTGGCTTACGTTTGGATACATTTGAATTTTACTTGGGTTACAAGAGTGTGATTCTATTTAAAAACGTATCCCAGATACGTTATTTCTCAGTATAGATGACGATAACACGCATTTATTTGTGTTGTACTCAATGCACTAATTTGCTCGATTTATAGCTTTGGTACCTTGGTATCACATAGTTGGTAAATATGTTAAGGTTATAAATAGGTACTGCAAAGTTCTGTAAGTATTGGTCCGAAACTTTGAAATTGTATTGGACTCCCTAGCATCATATTACCGGGACATATTAGCGGTGAAGCCTGGTGACAGTTAAAACTAGTCATTTGCTTCCTATAAAAATTGTATCAAATATAAACGGCGGTAAATTTTTTGGCGCTTGTTTCTTTCTAATGTAATTTATTAAAGAGACTCCGAGCATAGCCCGTTTTATATCACGCTGAGCGACTTAGGACTACTCGGTGGACTGGTGGTGCTGACAGGGTCCACGTTTCGGCTCCGTCAGTCATAACTGCAGGAGGCACTGGTTGAAGTATTGAATGAAGGAAACGATCATATAATCCACAGAATCTCCGGACCTATGGACCACTCGGCCGACTTCGTTAGGGCCGCCGGACACTTCTGACTATGGCACGGACGAGTACGTGCCCGACGTGTCGGACGCAGCCGAGCACGGCGTGCCCACCGACTACTTCCCCAAGCATCTGTGGCCGGCCCTGGCGCAGCCCCACGGTCAGTATTGCTATTGCTAGAGCTTTTGTCTATATAGTAAAGGTTGTCTGGAAGAGATCACTTTTAGTGATAAGGCCGCCGTCTGTACTCTTAAGAAATATCTGTGTAATTTCCATTTTTATGTACAACTAGCTGAGTCAGCGAACTTCGTACCGCCTAACAGTCGATTCTTGAATTTTTTTCATTTTTATCTCGGCAAGAACCATCCTTGTACTTCAAGGAATATTCTAACAAAAGATTTGCGTTTACCAACACATTCGGGGATTAATTTTTATATTATAGATAAAGTGTTCTCTATCTACGTATCTATTGATATTCCGCAGTACATCAGCAATAGTCACGTGTTTAAATTTGTGAACTTAGAACCAGCTAAGTATTCCTGTTGCGCTTGATGGAACCATTTTTTAAAAATAATTATCAGCTGTCCTCAGAAGACACTACGACCATCTACGGAGCAAAGGTTATCCTGGAACATAATTTTAATTGAAACTTGTGTTCTCCCGCAGAGGTGCCTAAAGATTATCGGCATACGACGATAGTTAAATACGACAAGGAAAACGAAACCGATGTCTTCTGCGAATTTTATCAGTACCACCCAGCCGTTACCGGCTTCCCAATCATCCACATATATCTCGATAAAGGACACTGGGGGATGATGGTAAGCCAATGTTTCGAGAAAATGTTCTTGAAATTAAATGAAAATTTATTTGTGGTAATTAAAATAAATGTGTTCTTAAGAAAGAGCACAAAGAGAAGTCTAACGTAAGAACATTAGAGCCCCTTCCTTTTAAATACGTATATATTGATCTGTAGTTTTTAAGCGTTGATTTTATGGTAAATAAAATATTTTCACTTCACTTTACATTTTTTCTTAAATTGTAATTTAACAAACAGCATTTAAGAAACACTTACCCCCTTATTCATAATAGTCCGCTAGCTTAAAACAGCTGCTAAAGAGTGTTCTCTTTCATTCTGACTTAGGTCAATAGAAGAGGACAGAGTGAGAATAAGCATTGCTTAAAGTTAACAGACTATTATCAATAAGGGGGTTAATTCTTTAAACGTGACATAAATTTCAGCACAGAGCAGATACAATTGTCACACAAAAACGAGTCTCTGGTTCAATGGTAGATAGCAACGAGCGGAGATGATATTAATCTTTTCATGCAAACACATTCATATTTGACATACACTTACAGGCATACCTAAGACGCAAAAACGTTATAGACTATTGGACTGGTGTCTGGGTCACAGCAGGCAGAATGGGATCTATAGACTGGAGGAATCCTAAGCGGGTCTCCATACCGGCCGAGTTCCACAGCGCCAACCCCAGGAGCGTCGCGGTCTGCATCTACCCGACCGGAGCGCCCTACTTCCAAGCGAGGCCCACCGTAGCGATAACGGTCGTCGATACCTATAAGCAAACCAACTATGCCACTGTGGTGAAACAAGAGATCCCGTTGAAGTATGCCAACTTCAAGATGCCCGTCAAAATTGAATTCAGCTACAGAAAAGGGAAATATGTCTATGGAAGTAAGTAACAATTTTATCAAGTATACCATTGCAATACATAGGCCTCTGCATCTACATGATGAGATGATTTTATGCAGCGTCCAGTGGCATCTTCCCTCACACTAGATCAGTGAAGGGACCACTCCGACGCTGTAGTGCCTGGGACATGGTTTCATAGATGGTGTAGGCTTGCCCAGCACCTATACCATCCTGAAAACTTGGTCGGCCTAGCCCACACGAAAAACTAGTCAATATGTGCGGAGCCAACCGAGCCGCGGGTTTCCTCACGATGTTTTCCTTCGCCGCCAGAGCATGTAGTATTGCGGCTACAATTTGCAAATGTACGTAACTTTGAAATTAAACAAAGTCATTGGTATATGCCCGCACTGGGGATCGAACCTGGGAGCGGTGGTATCTCTGTGGGTGGAAGGGCGTTCGACTACATTCTATTCGCTAATAATTTCGTTGTGTCCCTCTCTTTTACATAATGTTATCCAAGCACACTTCCTTGCAGAATCTCCGGATATCTGGACAAGTACAACCGAGCGGCACGATTCTGACGACGAAGGCTCGACCGGCGCGTTCACCTCCGACGAGACCTCTTCTAAGTCCTCGGGACCCTTCCCGGGGAACTTGTGGCCCAGGGTTGTGAGGCCTTCGCGTAAGGATTTGATATTCCTGTCCAATATTTCTGAACTTGAAAGAAAAAAATAATTACCTACCTTGTTTCGACTTGCTCTAACAATTTTAGCAACGCATAAATGTGGAGCTGCTAGAAAATGTAAAGTGAGAAAGTAATTGAAAAACTTTTTCCTGTAGAAAGAGAGAGGGAATAATTTTATAAAAACTTGGTTTTATAAAATTATTCCCTCTCTCTCTTTCTACGAATTTTCGCGAATAAACATCGCGCTTTCAGGATTCCTAACAAAACACATGACGCGTTTCCATTCCAACTGCATGTCATCGTCACAATTACGCCGGTTTATCCCTGAAAAAAACACTGCTGAGAAACGTCCGTACCCTTCGTACCAACTCTGCGCAACCCCAGCTCCTTTGCTTATATCATAAACTCCTACAGAATATATTATTATTAATACTCGTGTACTATATACTAGCTACTGGTTGTCCTAAGTAAATAAAATAAAATAATAAAATAAAATACGTTTATTACACAGAAATAAAGCTTAGAATATACTTTACAATGGCACATTTATGAGTTTAAGCGAGAAAATTTCCTCCTCTTATATTCACTGTCAATTAATTCTACATTTTTTCTTCAGAACGTCCAGATAAACCTTTGCACAGAACGGTTGTACAGTATACGGACAAGAACAGCACTGACGTTTTCTGCGAGTTCTACCAATACATCCCAGACCCGAAGAACATTCCAATTTTCTACGTCTATTTAGACAACGGTCGCTGGGGAATGAGGGTTAGTCCGATTAATTTATTTGTTATTTTCACTACAAAGGCTAATGATAGAGTAATGGATACATAGCTTTTTATTTTGACGGAGGGGATCTTACAAAGATACCCAACTTTATAGGGAGAAAACGAGAATTCTTCCCACTAATCCCCCTCTCCCCAGTGGAGTCTACGTGCGTTTGAAGGGGTCTCCGGGATCTCGTTGAACACTCCGCGAAGCACTTGTTTTCTCTACAGGCTCATGCCTGGAAAGCCTCATTTAAAGGGAATGTGTGGCCATCACTTAACACCGCCTCCACGTGGTCGGTAGTTCGAGCCCCAACTCTCACCACCCACAACTCTGGAGTCTCCTTTTAGTTGCCTCCTACGACAGACAGGAGATACCGTAGCCCTATTCTAATCCCGGGATTACAGGGCTAAGAGTAGCTTTTTCGCTAATATTTTATTATTTGACCATTTATTGAATCTCTATGACTGCATTATGTTTATTGTTTATATTGTTTCAGGGATATCTTCCGCCCAATAATTTTGTAGACTACAGCACCGGCTACTGGTCTGAAGAGGATGGTCAAACAGGATCAATTAAGTGGGCGAATTCAAAGCGTGTCCAGTTAGACCCGAACCTAGTAAAAGCGACCCCGAACAGCGTGGTGATATGCGTGTACCCCACCGGGGCACCTTACTTCTGGGGCAAACCCACCATAGCTGTCACAGTCATCGATACATACAATAACAGACGCTTCTTCACTGCAATTGCTCAACAAATTCCTTTTAAAAAGGCAAACTTTAAAGTACCGGTGGAAATACAGTTTGATTATATGAAGGAAAAATACGTCTATGGAAGTGAGTTACTTGCTAGTATCTGCTTATTATTTTATTTATTTTATTTATTTATTGTATTTTAGGAAAACCATCGACTAATACAACAAAATGGAGGGTACATTTGTACAATATAGCAGTAAAAAGTCATTTAAAGGTTTTCACTTATAGCTACATAGAAAATAACAGGTTCGTGTGTTTACAACATCCAAACAAATAATTATATTAACCTAAAGTTGATGTTAAGATTCGGCAGTGTACTGCCGAATCTTAACATCAACTTAATATATAATAATCAAATCAAAACAACCAAGCCCATCATACAGTAGACAACTCGCTACCAAAGAAGTTCGCAGCAAACCTACGCCTAACTGAAGAAACGCTGTCGAGAATGACATCGACATCAGTGTCAAATATTCTCTCAAATATTTTTGTCATGCTGTGGTTGTGCTGCGTGTTGTATTATTGTGGTGCTGTATTTATTTGTTGTCGTTCAAAATAATCACATCATAGTGATTTTTCCGTTGGATGCCGATCACGGCAACTGTTGTGGTTAGGTTAGGCGTCGAGTATGTACCTTGATATACCCGATGTAGCCTTAAATGGTTTTGATGCTATAGGTACACAGACCACATGAAAGTTTGCCCTTGGAGTAGTTGTAATCTATAACTTCAATATATCAGACCGTCAGACGTCTAGAAAATTTGGGTGCTATGTTTCCACATGGTGGTATTCTCTCATAGCGTTATTTACAAATGTCCAAACGGATTATGAGGTCTATTTCTCTGAACATTCACTTACCTGACCGTATACTTCCCTAAACGGCTTCTTTCCTTCCTCTCAAATATATAAAACTGCAAAATGTAGCAATAACTTGAACCGCAGGGTCGCCGGACGTGTGGACGTCGTCGACGGAGCCTTGGCATGGAGATTCCTCATTCACGGAAGCGTCAGCAGCGACCCGCAGCTCGACCGCGTCCGGGCCTGACGTCAGCATGTCCCACACCTCACCGACACTTGAGGTTGAAACGTCCTACGCCACGCCCACTTATTTCTTCCCGACGAACGTGAGGCCAAAGGATGTATCATCGATGCGTGAGTATTGAATCCACATATCTGTGTGAGCGATGGAATTCCTTATTGGCAACGTCTTTGATAAAGCCTAGGATAAAATGAGACTAGAAAATGGTAGGACTGGCCATATCTACCAAAGAAGTTATATGTTGTATTGAATCAGGCGTTACTTTGCGGAAATCCATAATAGCATTAAAAGTTATAATTACTTTGCTAAATTCCGCCAAAAATCCTACAAGCACCATGCGGTTAGCTAATACACCACCCTTCCTCCCATTTTTTCAAGCAGAAGCAAGACACGAACACACCACCACCAACACCAATACTTCTGTGAGAAAACACGCGACGCGTTTCGCCTCTAGCACGAGGCATCCTCAGGCTCCCATTTTCAGGCACACAAGTATTGGTGTTGGTGGTGATGTGTTCGTGTCTTGCTTCTGCTTGAAAAAGTGGGAGGGAGGGCGGTGCATTAGCTAACCGCATGGTGCTTGTGGGATTATTGGCGGAATTTAGCCAAGTAATTATAACTTTTTAAAGAAGTTATAAGCAATGGGATGTAGAAATCTTCAATTGGCAAACCTAGCGTAGGATATCTACCAGCTCGCTAGACTAGGGCTCTGACAAAGGTTGCTGGTGGCGGCCGAACGAATGAGGGAATAGAAATAAGCCTTTCGAGAAGCCTTTGTTATAAACCAATTGGGTAATAGATTAAGTTAGTTGGAATATCTTTCCCAATTTTATTTCCTGTCTAACCATTCCTTTGAAAATGCCCGCTACTCATACGTCGATCAGGCTAAGCTGTGCTTTGTTAGTTTTAGTGAAAGATGTGGTGTGTTTTACTTTAACTGCCCGAGATGCCTTTGCAGAATGTAACTGGCATTGCACACAACTGTGGAATGTTACAACGTAGGGATAACAATAAAGAATCTAAAAATTCAATTTTTTAAGTCCATACTCACTTTGCAAGAGAAGATGCAGGTGTTAGTCCCTAAATTACATTTTTTTACAGAATATCCGAGAGAGCATTGGATCAAGGAAACTATTAAATACACTAAAAATAATAGAACAGACATATACTGCATGTTCTTTCAATATTATGCGGACATCGTAGCTTTTCCAGTCGCCCATATATATTTTAACAAAGGCGATTGGGGAATGATGGTAAGTCAATTAAAATCTCGTCTGCACACATACTTTATATACGAGTATAAGTAGATCTGCATTTTAATTAAAATTTTTAGTCATATATAAATGATTGTAATTTTGGTTATAAACTACCTAAATCCTTGTAGCAACCGAATTCAAAGTTCTTATATTAATAGTTCATATATTAATATTTTTTTGAAAATTGGTACTGTCAGTGAAAAAGGTAGCATTGGGCCTAGTGCCATTATAAGTTAATAACTACTATTTTTCCTTCTGAATGTTTCGAATTAACGATTTTCACTAGTGACATTGTTATTCCTACAGGCATCCTTGAAACCCGACAATATTTATCTGTCGACTGGCTTCTGGACGTTAGTGGGGAACGGGGTCGGCTCGATCATGTGGAGGAACCCGGTGGCCGTGCCCATTCCCGCGGACTTCCAGGGCATCAACATCAAGAGTACCGTTTTTTGCGTTTACCCAACTGGATCCACGGCGTATGGAGGCAAGCCTACCGTCACCATCACTATGGTAGACACTTTTGACCACGCGAAATATTTAACGTTGGTGACGCAAGATATCCCAACCAACGCAGCTAACTTCAAATTACCTGTGAAATTCGATTTCAGTTATGTATACGGGAAATTCATTTACGGAAGTAAGTGTATCGAGCTAACCTTATTTACAGTATTATTGGTACGTATATTAGTATAATATGAAATACATACATACATAACCTCACGCCTGTATCCCAGAGGGGTATACAGAGACCAGGAACCGCCACTTGCCACGATCCTGACAGATCGCCTTCGCTTCATCAACGTTCATAAGTCGTTGCATGCACGGACGCCGGTTCCGGGTACTTTTTATCTTTCTTTTTGCTAATACATCCCCTATTTGGTCGATGTAAGTCCGCCTGAGACGTCCCTTACCAGCCCTTCCACTCTATTTATATTTCACTATTTATATTTCAAAATATATATTTTTTTCGTCAATCTTTCTTCCTTCATCCTCTCGACATGTCCAAACCAACGCAACATACACAATATGAATTATTGTGTAATTTATGCGAATTTACAGAGTCGCCGGATATTTGGCAGATGACTTTGTCGACCACGGAAATGAGTATCGAAACTAATTTGCCCACCACTGAACAGTTAACAGAAATAAGCAATATACTGACCAGTAAAACTTCCACTAAGCCGGGTACTACGCCCAGAACTGAAGTAAATATTGAAACTAACGTGACAACTTCTGATACTAGCAAAGAGTTTACCAGCGGAAATTCAAACTTGTGGCCAACGCTTGCATCTCCGTCCCGTAAGTATCAACATTACTTTGCTTAGTAGTACTCCACTTCAAATAACTCTCGTATTATTGAATTATTGACACATAGCAGACAGTATTTTTAACGAAGTATAAAAGACTGGCAGTTTCTGTATGTCTTAAAAAGACTACACGTGTAAAGCACTCGTCCAACTTACCTAGAGGAAAGATCATTCTAATTCGATTGTAGGATTTTTCAAGCATTATGTTTCACTAAAACTAGATGAGAAAATATTTCCCGTGTACTTCCTGCTAACACATTACTTAAAATAAATTCTTGTGCAGCAAATCGTTTTCGACTTTAGCAAAGCGTATTGAAAAAATATTTTGCGTATTGAAAACGAATCGTTTACGATTAAGAGACATACATAACCTCACGCCTGTATCCTAGAGGGGTAGGCAGAGACCAGGGATTTGGATTAAAGAAATGAAAATCTTTTTTACTGAATTTTGGCATATCAACAAAACAAACATCTAAATTTAATTTTATATTCACATTAAAAAAACTGGTGCTTCGTTGCAGAATTATCTCACGTATACTGGCATAAGACAGTTGTGAATTACGAAGAAAACAATCGCACTGACGTTCACTGCGACCTCTATCAGTATTTAGTCGACAAGTCGCTAACACCAGCGTTTTATGTGCGATTGAATAAAGGACGTTGGGCTATGGCGGTGAGTTTGACGACCTCTGGGGCGTAGCGGTAGCGCATCTGCCTACCATGCAGAGGTCCCGGATTCGAATCCCGGGGGGGACAAAAAAAAACCCTAGGTTTTGGATGTTTACATGTTTGTGATGTCGTTGTTTCTGGTTTCCACGACACAGGGTATCCTAGTGTGGGGCAGAAGCAATGCATGTAAATGTTGTTGTTGTTGTGTTATGTTGTGTTTGAAGCTCACGATAGAACAACATTACTGATAATAATAAATTAATAACTTCCACAGAACATAATCGCCTATCCTCATCCCAAACTCGCACACTCTTTGCTCTGGTAACCAGAGAAGGACATCACGAAACTGAAATCAGATTACAAATATGCAATTTCACACAGACTGAGGACATTTCTAATGATCTAGTACGACAACCTCCAGTGGAAATCGAACCCACGATCTCTGTTTCGACAGTCAAGCGTTTTAACCGCTAGATCATCGAGGCAGTTAGTTATCGAATGATTTTGTCACATTCCATAATATTTCTCCTGTATTATTTCAGGGTTACCTTCATAACAACTACATAGAGTACTGGTGTGGAGTCTGGTACGAAGACGGACATACGCCTGGCGACATCGACTGGCTCGACAATAAATTTGTCAAGCTACCGAGCGAATATGAAACTCTAGATCCAAAGACCTTTGCAATTTGCGTGTACCCCACGGGAGCCCCCTACTTCAAGGGGAGGCCCACCATAACCGTCATTGCCATAAATACTTACAAACATTCAAACTATACTATCGCAGTGACTCAACCAATCCCGTTTAAAAAGGCAAACTTTAAAAAACCAGTGGAAATTAGTTTCCATTACGACAAAGGCCGATTCGTCTACGGAAGTAAGTAACAATGAGCCGTTTCAGTACAAGTTCATAAAGCACTCCATAGATGGCGCTTATAAGCGTGCACATACAAGAACAGGGACAAGTCTGTCAAATTTTGCTCGTTATCGTTATCAACCCTTGTATGTCCCCGCTGCTGGGGCACGGGTCTCTCCCTGCATCGCAGGAAGGGTGAACCATACTCCACCACGGGGGCCAAGTCCGGGTTGGTGGAGGATTGTAAGACAGTGGCGGGCCTTACTGACAGAAGTTATCAAGCCGCCCATAAGGCCTCTGACATGGCTTAACGACTGCCATTATATGACAGCCGGCACCAACGGCTTAACGTGCCTTGCGAAGCACGTAAGCGCTCGGAAAAATGCCACTAGCGGTAGTCACGGGACGCTCACCCGTCCTGTACCTGACCGCGCCTGTTGTTGCTTAACCAAGTGATTGATTCCAATCATTCGGTTTGCCTAGGCCACGAGCGCTTCTGCTTTTTTGCTCAGCAGAGATTAATTTTCACAGAGCCGTATTCCGGTTATCTATTCCGAACTTGTGCTGAATATGGGTCATTAAGTAATAAAACATGTAAATTCTTTACGTTGAAATAAATTGATTTGATTTTGATTGATTTGATTTAAGGTATAGTCCGTTAGCTTTTAGAATATGCCTCGGGCTCTAGAGTAGGCTTCGGATTTCACAATTTTCGTACTGATGATCGAGTTTCAAAATTAAGTGTCATATTAGTCGAATATACC
The DNA here is from genome assembly GCA_934045075.1 of Yponomeuta sedellus. Taxonomy (NCBI): domain Eukaryota; kingdom Metazoa; phylum Arthropoda; class Insecta; order Lepidoptera; family Yponomeutidae; genus Yponomeuta; species Yponomeuta sedellus. The sequence goes on along the minus strand of OW203737.1, from coordinate 21,999,138 downwards.
TATCCGATACTATCCGATAGTAGCCGAGGTATATTCTGAAAACTAACAAACTATAATATCATAAGAGAAAATCCCTAAATGTAACATCTATTAGTCGCACGGTCGCCTGGTTGCATGGTAGCCCATTGTCTCAATTGGTAGAGCGCTGGCACGGACAGCCAGTGGTTGCAGGTTCGAATCCCGGCATGTGTGAAATTTTTAGGCTCTAAATAGGTTTTAAATTTGTCCTTAGCACGGGTAAGTGCATTAAAAATAAAAATAGTATAATGCATGGTAGCAATAAAGATATGACGCATGTGTCCACAGAGTCGCCAGACATCTGGACGATGAAGACGGGGCTGCCGCGGCCGCCTGCCACCCCGGCGGCCGCGCCGCCCGCGCCCTGGCCCAGCGACCTGTGGCCCACCACGGTCCAGCCGTCAAGTGAGTGCTCCGCCTTACACTGTATCTAAGCTCAGATATTTCATTCCGTACAATCCGCTATTTTGACTCTCTTTTCAAGTAAGTCTCAAATGGTATATATGTCTTCCATTAGACCAAAAAATATTTTAGTATAATAATATTTTTTTTAAACAACAAAAACAGCCAAAAACGCAGCCAGCCATTTTTGTCTATGGTTTGAAGACCTGAAAAATTGTAAACAAAGTTTGACATTCAACATCTGTGCGTGATTTGGGAGCATAGTGAAAAATAACAAAAACGCAACCATGATTTCATCGAGTTTACATGCAAAATATAGCAATTATCATTAAATTACATTGTTCGAGAATGCAAAAACATGTCAATAAAGACCCCCGGGAAGTTGTGGATTCGTGTACCCAGTGAAAACTTGCCAAAAGAGACCCCGATACTTTATCGACTAAAACTCTAGTGTACCTATATTTACATGAAGATCACTTTGATGTAAGTCCTATAATAATGTCACAACATGACAATGTCCACTGGCTCTGGCTGAAAGATGTTTGTTTACAAACCAAAGATGCTTTTCAAAATGGCGGGTAGCGTTTTCACCGTTCCGAATTAAAAACGGAAAATATTTTTTTTATTTGCAAATTTTGCAGCCATACTTACTTAGCAAAGTCAATATTATTTCAGTTTCTGACGTTAAATACTACAAGAAATATTCATTTATCGCGTCAAATTTGATAAGAGTCAAGTAGCGGATTCTAACATTTCATAAATTGTGCTGTGTGAACTTGAACTTATTATTATTAAAAAAGCTCTCCACCGAAAAAGGGAAATATTTGACCCATTTGAGGGCAATAAGAATTTAAATGCTAGATATTATTTTATGTATTACCTACAAAAATCAACAAATGATAGCTGTCAGAATTCTACGGGATAAAAAATCGAAGTATACATTAGTATCGCGATACTCATACGTAGTTATATATTATAAACGGGTCTAATCGCGACTATTTATTAGGTAGCACGTAATTACCTTATTTCCCGTTTCGGCAGAATTACAGTTGCCTAGGTCCCAGGTAGACTGAAGTGGCGAGTACAATAAATAATCGCGATTAGACCCATTTAATATGTAACTAAGTATACATTGGAGCGCTCGTGGCCTAGGCGAACCGAGTGATTGAAATCAATCACTTAGTTAAGCAACAAAAGGCGCGATCAGGTACGGGATGGGTGAGCGTCCCGTGACTACCGATAGTGGCATTTTTCCGAGCGCTTCCGTGCTTCGCAAGGCACGTTAAGCCGTTGGTGCCGGCTGTCATATAATGGCAGTCGTTAAGCCATGCCAGAGGCCTAATGGGCGGCTTGATAACTTCTGACAGTAAGGCCCGCCACTGTCTTACAATCCTCCACCAACCCGGACTTGGCCCCCGTGGTGGAGTATGGCCTAACCTTCCTGCGATGCAGGAAGAGACCCGTGCCCCAGCAGTGGGGACATACAAGGGTTGATAACGATAACGTATACATTGTTTGGGATTTCGATTTCACGAGATTATCAGCTGTTTCATACCCGTAGGTACCAACTTTAGTACGGAAAAGAAGATTATTATCAAGTAAAAGTTATTGCAACCCTCCCTTTTACGAAAGGTCCCTTTACTCTCTGTATACAATGTTATCAGTTTATGCAGTGTGGTAATATGTCTTGTAGGAATGCCAGATCATTTCTGGCATAGGACAGTTATTGAGTATAACAGCAAGAATGCTACCGAGGTCTACTGCGAGTTTTACCAGTACATTCCAGACGAAGAAGCGTATCCCATTTTCCACGTGTACTTAGACAAAGAACGATGGGGTCTGATGGTGAGTACCACGTCAAGTATATAATTATCTTAATCTAACATGGGCACCTCATAGCATGGCTAGTTTTTTGCTTTGTCATTCAAAGTATAACTATATTGTTCTGTTTGCTGGGTCATTGTTTTATGACTTCATTTTTAGCTTTGGACTGATTTTCATAAAATCTCTTTAAAAAAAGCGCCTGTTGCTTGAGTTAAGCAACAACAGGCGCGGTCAGTGGGGACATACAATGGGGTTGATACCATGAAACTAGCGTGTAACAAACATCAATCCATACTTACAAGCTTTCGCGTTTATAATATTATTCTTTAAATGAGGTCTATTTACAGATACACATAAATCATTTCGAAATAGAATCCTGGACAGGGTACTGGATGCCGCTGAAGTGGTCCATCTCTTGGCGGAACTACCGGCACATGCCTATCCCGGAGCGCTACCGGGACGCCAACCCCCGCAGCTTCGTGTTCTGCGTCTACCCCACCGGGAGCGCCTACAATGGCGGGAAGCCCACCATAACCGTCACGGCCATAGACACGTTTTCGCAAATGAACTACGAGACGTTGGTGAAACAAGTGATTCCGAGCAAGAAGGCCAACTTCAAGGTCCCCGTCGAATTCGATTTTAGCTTCCAGATGGGGAAATTTGTGTATGCGAGTAAGTGACGTTATTTACATTACCATACAAAGTTTTAGAGCGGTGTATATTACAAATTACTGTCTCATTATATTATGTCCCTCGGCATTTAACTGCAATTCCATATACTATGTGGCTCTTATGATTAGTTATATTAGTTTAGGGGCTAATATTGTGTTCTACTGACAAAAACTTAACTGCAGGTTTGCTAAAGGTTCTTCGAATGGTGTTGTGGTGTTCGGGTCATCTATCTTCCTCCAAAATGGTTGAGACTGATGATGGCTGACCACTGAGTTATGCTCGTGAACGAGTGCTGTTCGTGTGTCTGGCCGCAGCACTTCTGTTTCCCCTACTATTATGCTACATTTGACTAATGCTTTGGCATTTAGGGTTGTTAATGACAATCATAAAATCTTATTAGGTATACGTATAAGTGGCAACTGATGTCCTTGGTTTAAGATAACTTGAGAAACGTACTGTGTGGTGTCGGCCTAGAGAATAGCATCAACCCAAATTCTTCCCGCGGGTGTCGTAAAAGCCGACTATGGGACTCAAACCGGAGGGAGGGCAGCAGCGCCCCCTGCAGTACAATTGTACCAAACTGCGATCCCCAACCCGCATGCCCAGCGTGGGGATTATGGGCATTACCCCCTAATGATGGCACAACCTTGCGCTCATTAGGGGAGGGCTATGTCCAGCTGTGGACTAATATAGCCTGAAGAAGAAGAAGAGAAAAGATGGTCAGAGTGGAGTTTTTTTCCCGCTGTCTTTTTCTCCACTACAATACGTCCCGAAGGCAGCGGTTTACATTTTATATTGACAATAATTCAGCAAACAAAATGTAAATTCTTTACGTTGAAATAAATTGATTTGATTATTCTCTAGCCTAAGTTACAAAATCGTTCGAATGGATTTCCTGGCTGCAGGTAGTTAGACCTGCTAAGTGCGAGACTAACCCGTGGCTTTTTACCCGACTGCGGCGAAGCTCAAAACGAGGGTAATGTGTTTAGTTCGTATGTATGTATGTATGTATGTATGTATGTATGTATGTATGTATGTATGTATGTATGTATGTATGTATGTATGTATGTATGTATGTATGTATGTATGTATGTATGTATGTATGTATGTATGTATGTATGTATGTATGTATGTATGTATGTATGTATGTATGTATGTATGTATGTATGTGTGTGTGTGTGTGTGTGAGGGTGTGTGTGTGTGTGTGTGTGTATGTATGTTAGTATGTCCGATTCTATTTTCCCTTATAACTCCTTAACCAATGGTCAGATTTTGTTAAACAAGGTGTCATTTATGTCATTATTCTACTTTATTACTATAAACTGTAAGATCTCCAAATTTAAAAATAAACAATGAGTAAAGTACCGTGCCAAGCTACTAACATTTTTGTTTTTCAGGATCTCCGGATGTGTGGACGAGGAATCCAGACGAAATCCTGACAACTACGAACGAAGAAGTCGGGACAACGACTGAACAATTCGAGTCTACGGCAGGATATTCCACGAGGAGCAGTCAAAAGTCGACATTCTATCCTTCGATCACTTTCCCGATTCACCTGTGGCCGGAGCATGTGTCCCCTGCGCGTGAGACACCTGACCATACATATTTTATATGACATTCGAATTTTCGAATACAGGATAATGGTATATTTCTACCAAGTTTCATAGGATAAAACAAGCGCTCGTCACTTAGTGGCACCGAGTGATTCGAATCAATCAATAAGGTTAAATAACAATAGACGTGGTGAGATAATGGATGGGTGACCATCCCGTCACTGGCATTTTTTCCGAGCGCTTCCGTGCTTCGCAAGGTACGCTAAGCCGGTGGTGCCGGTCGTCATGTAATGCCACCATCGTTAAGCCACGTCAAAGGCATTATGCGCGCCTCACTGTCAGAAGTTATCAAACCTCTGACCATGAGGCCCACCACTGTCTTACAATCCTCAACCAATCCGGACTTGGCCCCCGTGGTAGAGCATATTCTAAACTTCCTACGATGCAGGAAGAGACCCGTGCCCCAGTAGTGGGGACATACAATGGGGTTGATACCATGAAACTAAGTAACTCTTGTGGTGATTCAGGTTTTTATGTAATTTTGATAACTTTTTTGCAGAGGCCTCAAATATGCATTGGCATTCGACGGTTATAAGCTACGACGAGGAAAACAGTACTGACGTGTTTTGCGAATATTACCAATATTACGTGGAGAGAAACAATACTCCAATATTCTACGTGTATGTAGACAGAAAACGATGGGGTGTGATGGTGAGTTATATATAATTCACCAATATAGCAGGCAATCTTTATCATTTACTAAGAACTGTTTGTATTACTCTCTCTCTCTCTCTTTCTCTCCCTCTCTCTCTTTCTCTCTCTGGGAGGAACGTTTGTAGGCTACATAAAAACAAGTTTGTATTAGAAATAGTACGCTTTTACTAGAATAAATTTTATCCAAACTTTATGCCGCAACCATTTGAAGTTTTCCGCTATTGCTAATGGAATATAATAGGAGAAACTGTGAACTGTTGAGGAGTAAGAGTGATTTACTCCTCAACTAGGTATAAAAATAAAGTTACTGCTATAGTAGACAATAAACATCTGATTGTTTTCATATGACGCAAATTGTTTCTCCAGAAGAATATTGTTGGCGTTATCTGGGAACGGTCGGGTTTTGTGTGCGCCCACAATCAAAATATGTTCTAACAACTATATGCTTTAAACTAAAATGCTTAAGCTTTGATGTATCATGTACGAACACTTTCCGTATAATTACAGGGATTCCTATGCCCAAACTCCCTCGAATACTGGACTGGGTTGTGGAAAATTAACGGAGATAAGCCTGGAGAGATCTACTGGGACAAAAAGAAGCTTGTTGACCTTCCCATGTATGCTACTGTGAACCCGAAGAGCGTAGTCATCTGCGTGTATCCAACCGGAGCCCCCCACTATAAGGGCGTCCCAACTGTCTCTGTGACTGTTATAGACACCTTCAATCAGGCCCAGTACGAGCCGGTGGTGGAGCAAACAATTCCGAGGAAGAGAGCTAACTTCAAGGTCCCGGTGGAAATCAAGTTCAGTTTCATAAAAGGAAAATATTTGTATGGGCGTAAGTGCACGATGATATTATGAAGGGTATATTTTTTAACTGGTAATTTCAGACCTTTGAAACGCTATGCAAATGCAACACACACACGCATATTCATTGCTTCAGTTACGGGCGACATAACTCGCTAGAACATAGAACTAAATAAGAAACTCTAATCTAACCGACATATACCTAACCCAAGACGTCTGACGGCCCGCGCCGAGCACTGTACCATTAGCTGCCAACTGTTAATAGCTGGCGTATATCATTATTCACTGTTTTTATATAAATTACTAGCTGAACAGTGAACTTCGTACCGCCTACCATCGATTCTTTAATTTTATTTTTTTTTTCTCTCCGTAAGAATCATTCTCGTACTTCAAGGAATATTGTAAAAAAATAATTAGCGAAATCGGTTCAGCTGCTCTCGAGATTTGCGCTTATCATTTCATTCAGCGATTCATTTTTATATTATAAAAGATAGAAAGTGCCAATGACACTTTAAATTATTGTTACCTGGATGAGATAGGTATGTAAACCTTATTCTTACAACCAGTGTAACCAGTTGGTGGCAGTAAAATCTTTTTTACTTTACTTAGGGCTGATTTTTCAATCTTCGGATAAAACTTATCCGTCTAACAAAGTGTTACACAATAATATGAAAATGTCACCGCAAAATAACAAAATAAAGGCATTTAGAACAGATTTTTGAATCGGTTGTTTAATACAATATTTTTTAACTTTTATCCGAGGATTGAAAAATCAGTCCTTATTTTACATTAACTTCCTTTACATAGAAACTTTAATCGACCAATTTTGGGGAATTGGGAATTTCAGAAATCATACTGCAAACGTATCTTAATTGCAAAAGTTACTGCTGGCCCACAGAATCACCGGACATCTGGACGCACTCCACGGCCGAGGACCACGACACCACCGAGGACACGACTAACATAGAGACTACCGAGCACACGACAGCTGCAGAAACCACTGCTCAGACCACTGGGTACACAACAGAGGCACAGTATGCAACTACGTCTTCCACCGCCCCTGACATCTTCTGGCCAAACGGAGTGGGGTCCTCGCGTGAGTCCTCATTATTTTCTTTTCATGAAACCCAAATCAGCAGAAATAAAGAATAGGCTAAGGGATGAGTAAAAAAGGCAGTTTAGTCCAAGTATATACATCCATGTTCCCACGCACCAGCGTCGTACCTATACCTTTTTTTCGCGAAGCTATTGGCTCAGCTATGTTGACGAGGCTACAGACTCTTCCCCGTTAAGGCTGGTTTCAATAAGATATTAAAGCTTGCTGAATACACAGTAAGCAGCAGCAGCTACTTAACTGCTGCGTAAGACAGCAGCTTGAATACGGCCGCGCACAGATCAGCACTGGCGGTCGTAAGCGCGGAACGGTCGAGGTTATTCTAAAACGCTACCATAAATTATATCTATAACCAGCATTATCATTTAGCTAGAAGCCCTGATAATAGTAATATACTAAATCTCTTCTAAAAAAACAAACTATGTTTTTTTACAGAAATTCCAGCAGGTGATACCGTTATAACTGTGGTAAAATACAACGAAAATAACAAAACTAGTGTTTTCTGTCAGTTTTATCTATATTACGGAGATGCAAAGATTTTCCCAAAGTTTTTCGTGTACACAGACAAACAAAGTTGGGCGATGATGGTGAGTACATGAAATATGTTTTTTTTTTTAATTTAGAAAGCTGCATATTCAAGGCTATGTTTAAAACCGTCGATTCGCAAGTCCCACTCGCACTCGCGCTGTTTTTTTATCGTATTTAATACTACAAAGTAAACTAACAAGAATGGTATGTTTTGGGTTATTTTCAACTATACTTTACTTTACAACACTATCCTTTTTCTGTTATTCTCAGAGTACGTTAGGCGGTCTTGTCACTGGCAGTCCCAACATAGACAGTGACATGACCATGTCTTTACAGTAACCAATTTTGAAGTACTTATTCACTTAATTCAAATCCAGGTGCATCTTCTACCAGAGCATATCTTAGAATATTGGACCGGGAAGAAAAAGCCAGGAAAAGGGGGAGCCAGAGGTGTGCCAGCTCCTGACCTGATCAACTGGGTCGTTCACGAGCGCGTCGAACTACCGCCCGAGTATGAACGCGCAAATCCCACGGGCGTCGCCATTTGCATTTACCCACCAGGAACCGCGTTCTATGGAGGAAAACCCACAATAACAGTGATAGAGATAGACATATTTCACCCTTCCCACTTCAAAACTGTCGTGGAAGCTGAAATCCCGCCGCAAAAGGCAAACTTTGCGGTACCTGTCGAGATTGTGGTTGAATATGTGAAAGGAAAATATTTTTATGCAAGTGAGTAACTACACTATACTATTTCTTCGAGCCTTTGGAGCTCTATGCGGTGCGTCGCTTGCGCGGTCAAGTGATGCTGATCCTGGTCTGACCCCTTTCTTCGCTGCAATGTTTCCTTAAATCTTTACTCTTCCACGGACCAATATTACATTACATTATTACTGTTTACTGCACACCATACATAATAAAAGTACACAATTACGTTTTCTACGTATTTCTATTAATATCTATTAATATGCACCACTTATTTCTCACGGACGGAGAACTTGGGCTTAGTCAACAAGCTTGCCCATCGGAGATTGGCGATTTCAAGCGCTGACTTATCCGAACGTCTTAGACACTCTGGTTTTCTCATGATATTTTCCTTCAGCGGTGGTGGTGGTGGTATACATAAATTTTTACCATTTATTTATTTAAATGAAGCACCGAACTAAAAGTAGCTAAGTAACTATTACCAACAAATAGAAGGTATTTATGTAGCTAGCTCTATTGAACTAGCAAAAGCTACCAAATATTTCAATGCACTCTTTAATAGAACCTATGCACACCATTGGCTATTGAGTCAGTGTACTAACTACTACTTTTTGGATATTTTAGGCGTTTCATTAGACACTAAATATTACATAGACCAAGTAGTTACATTGAGCATTATTCACAGAGTCACCTAATATGTGGACGACGTCAGCGAGCGCAGGACCACCTGGTACTGATGTTACTTCCGAAGAACTATATGACACAGCCACTCCCGAGGACTCTACTTCCGGGGAAGAGTCTTTCGAGGAGACTACGACGGGCGGTCCGACAATAGACCTCGATAGTGAATATGACTCTGACTCGACGGACGCGACCGACACGTTCCCAGTGGACTTGTGGCCTAAGGAGGTCTCTCCTGCCAGTGAGTATTCTGTATGAGTATTCACGGGCCACGTACATTCGTGAGCAACGATTCGGCCAACCTCGGCAAATGTCGTGAATCCCTCATCTCTCACATAGAATTATAAATTTTCAGATATGACCTTTAATTATATTACTCGTTGTCTTATTGAATTCACTACAAGAACGATACGAGCAACAAAACCTCCTTTGTAGCTCAAAACTAACAAGCTCGAATCGTCAACTGATTTTAATCGTATTGTAAACACCTAAGAACCTTGTCACAGTAACCTTTTCTAGCCTGACGTATGAGAAATTAAATATTTTGACTTTGACAAGGTACTGAAGTGGATACAATATGTTAGTGCACGTGACTGTACTACGTGGCCTTGTAATTGTACAACCGCCGAGGGAGGCGATCGCTTATATTTTTTTGGTTTAGTGATTCCTTTTCCATTCGCGATATCAAGCAATTTTTTTTCTTCATAGTTAGCTAGTATTGTTAAGATTGAATTAGTTCTGCTTGTAATTCTTGCAAACTGTCCACATTAATTACTTAGAACATGACTTGGTTTTAGGTCGAATTTGATGAATCTAAAAATAATGTTTCAATATAAACCTACTTTCTTTTCTAGATAAGCCCAGTGCACATTGGCACAAGACGATAATCCGTTACAACAAAGATAATATCACAAACGTTTACTGCGAGTTGTATCAATATTTTTCGGCCAAAACTACTTCCCCAGTATTCTACGTACTTTTTGATAAAGGAACGTGGGGATTCATGGTAAGTTGACGCTCCACTATAGTTCTACAGAGATATCACTGCAAAAAGTTATTATTACCGAATTTGAAAACGTATTTGAGTGCTCGATATTTCGGAACCGCTACTGCTATTTCAATTGCAGGATTCACACCTTATAATCACACTAATATTATAAAAGTTTGTGAGTGTGTATGTTAAAAGCGATTTAAAAAAAATTGGTATGGAGTTTGCTGACACATAGCTACGTTTTAGTGCGGTAAAATATCTTATTCTCATGGGAGAATCGATTAAACGCGGGTTACACCGCGGAGCACAGCTAGTAAAACATAAATTAACATAATATCGCCTCTATCTCACAGAGGTAGGCAGGAACTTAAATCAATCATAAATAGGGATTGCCTGTCTATTATGATTAACAGAAGCTGGCACGTTAATTACATTTCCTTCTCCTTTGCGTGTCAACATACAATAATGTCTAACTCTATTCTGCGTGTGTTGCGGTCTAATTACAAATAAATAAATAAAAAATAAATATTCATGGACATATTACACAGATCTTGTTAGCCCTATACTAAGTACAACTAAATGACTTGTGTTATAGGTGCTAACTCGACGATAGATTTACAATAAATACATAGATAACATCCAAGACCCGACACAAACTAGAAAAGTTCGTTTCCTAGTTCGACCCGGCCGGGGATCGAACCCGAGACCGTCGGTTTTAAAATCAGCGTGCCAAACCGCTGCGCCACCGAGGCCGGCAATTATGATAAAAGAAAACCAGAACAGATAATTTTAAAGCATTTTGAACAGAATTTGAAGTTCTTATTTAATCAACAGGGGCATCTTCACTCTGTACATGAAATTTCCTACAAGACTGGCTATTGGGTGGCTAAAGGCGAAGCCAACGGAGCGATAGACTGGAGAAACAGCAAGACTGTTTCAATACCGCCGCCGTACCGCTTCACCAACCCGAAGACCGTGGCGCTGTGCGTGTACCCGCCCGCTGCTGGCTACTTCAAGGGGAGGGCTACCGTCACTGTCACGGCCATAAACACGTACAATCACACCATCTACCACACTGTGATAGCACAGACCGTGCCAGAATCGAAGGCCAAGCTTAATAATCCAGTGCAAATCATGTTCAGTTACGGCAAAGGAAAATATATTTATGGAAGTGAGTAATCATAATCCACAATGTTACACATTGGGCTGGTTTCTGAATTGAGAATTTCACTAAGTAGATCTTAAGTAACGTTCTATCACGCTCTTTTCTGAGAAATTCCAAGAGACAGCACTACAGTTAAGTATTTACTTCTCAATTCAGATTCTTTAAGAATTGAACAACCTTCCCAACCTACGGTGCTTAGACCTCGTCTTTGACCGAACTTCAGAATTCGAGACTCATGGTTTACCAACGAATGACGGAGCGCAGCATCCTGGGTATACGCAGGAGTGATTGCATTTCACTCCAAAACCAACGCCACTATTGGAGTTATGTTCGAACTGCGACTGCAGAATTTAAATGGTATTGGTCGGGGCGCGTTTGAGACAGATGCGAAGAAAATGCCACTGACTGGGTCCCACGCGACGGATAACGCAAACGCGGCCCACCTAGTCAGAAATGGCGGGACCTCACGATCTTTCTGCCGGGGTGGAACTGAATGATCGGTTAGGAAGAGGAGTGGAAAGCCAAAAGGGAAGCTTTTATCCAGCAGTGGCACGCACAGTCAGCTAATTTGAAAGCAAGAACAAGTAACTAGTAGTAGAATAGAATACGGTAGAGAAATATATAACTTATCGTAAAATAAATATGCTAGAGTCGCCGGACATCTGGGCGACGTCGTTGCAGCGCAGCGCGGCGAGGATGCTGCTGCCGGCCGCCTGGGCGCCGAGCCTGCGCGCCAAGTTCCCCGGCCAGCTGTGGCCGAGTCAGGTGGACCCCCCGCGTAAGTGCTCCCAACTATCGGGGGACACGGCAGTGCCCCCGCCAAGTCGAGCGCGAAGCAAACACTGCCGTAGCATCTTTACTGGAACCATTTCGCCGCATTTTCAGGCCCCTATTTGAGAACCTCTGGATAAGACCAGAACGCAGAAATTTTCGTCATCCAGCAAGCTATAATCACATACTAAAAATCTGAAATTTCAAGTCTGTATACGTCATTTAGTTCCGAAGCTAAGCGGAAGCAAAGTTTCGCATTTTTTGACACTCACTCGCTCATGATCATCAAAATAGAACTAGTACTTCCCATAAACTAATTAATAGATATCATAAACTCAAAGAGCAGAAATAAACGAGCTGCTCCATCGAGACTTGGCTAGTTTTTACACAATGTTTTTGGTGGGATTAAAGTTATGGCGCCCGCTTAAGGCTTCAGCGGTTGTGAAAGGGCGGTATATCGTGTTATGGAGCTGTGAGAGTTGCCGTTGAAATTTGTACGTGGGTAGTGCGCCTGATTCGTGGCTAGTACAAGTAGACGCGAGTATGGTAACTAGAGTGTTGACTAGAGCAAATGGACAAGTGAATGCTTGATAGTGAAGAAGAAGAAGGAAGAAAAAAATTTATCAAATAAAGCACTCCAACAATGTAACAAGGTACTACAAAGCGAACCAGGTACTCCACAACACAGGGTATCCTAGTGTGGAGGCCGCAGGTACAACCTTCCTAGGCATCATTGAAGTATATTATAATTTCAAGTCTTTCAACATTAATTTATGTCAAATATTTTTAAGCTGTAAGAAACGTACAATGTTGTCAGGATTTTACTTTTTAGATTAATACATTTTTATCTTATCTATTTATCTAATTATTATAAACACAGTACACACGCCAGGTGGACAGGTGGGTATTGGCAAGTGCAAGTGTTGAAAGTAAGTGCTGGCCAGTGTAGTTGGACGAGTGAGTTTGTACTAGTACTCGTGCGTGTGTTTTGAATTTCCTTTTTCCCTTGCACGCAGAGGTTCCAAAACATCATGTGCAACACACGAATGTTGTGTACGACGAAGCAAACAGCACTGAGGTCTACTGCCAGTTCTATCAATTCTTTCCCGACGAGACGACTCCAAAGCTGTTCGTGTATACGAATAATAGAGAGTGGGGCATGATGGTAAGAATATTATTGCAGAATTAATTTACATGAAACAAAATGAAAAATGAAAATTAAATATTTATTTAACTATAAGTTCGATGCGTTTCAAGAAACTGCACATGTTTTTGGTATGGCCAAGACGACATTTAGAATCCCGATTTCTCTAATATCAACCATGCTTATCTAGCGTGTTGATATTAGAGAAATAATACTAAACTTGGGTTGTTTAGTTTATACAAGGAAAATATTTTAATACTTTTTAAGGACCTCCTTGTCGGACTATACTGACCAAAAGCAACTAAGTGAATCTAAAAAAAGTAAGTAAAAGTGAAAGAAGATAATAACTTCCAGACTTATTCTTAGGAAAACACCGTGAGGAAACCTGAGTGTCTGAGTTGTTCAAATACTTCAGCCCTGGATATTGCCAATCCACGGTGGGCACACGTGGTAATTAAGCCCGTGCTCTCTCTCTCTGAGAGAAGGCCTGTGCCCTGCGGGGGGCGGTTAATAGGCTACACAAAATACTTATTTAAGTAAATATTAGATAAGGTGGCGGCCTTGTAACTAATACTAATTTCTTCCAAAAAGAAGAAGAAAAAACATTTATTATAGCCACAGCACACACGCCACAATAACAAAGCGAACCTAAAACACATTACTAAATAACATTAAAACAAAAAAATAAAAGAACACTAAAGATGGCGTGTCACTGCCGCTATAAACGGCAACTGACTCAGCATATGCTGATGGGCAAGCCTTCAGCGATGATTTTCAGCCAGTGCCAGTAAGGTGCTCCGCGAGCGTTACAGACTGCGGTGTGGTGCAAGCATGGGAAAAACCATACTGAATAGAATACTTATATATAACTAGCTAACCCAGCGAACTTCGTACCACCTAACATTCGATTCTTTAATTTTTCTCTCAGTAAGAACCATCCTCGTACTTCAAGGAATATTCTAAAAAAAGAATTAGCGAAATCGGTTACACTATTTTTATTTTTAATGCACTAACCCGTGCTAAGGAAACAAATTTAAAAACCTATTTAGAGGCTAAAAATTTCACCCATGCCGGGATTCGAACCCGCAACCTCTGGCTATCCGTACCAGCGCTCTACCAATTGAGCCAATGGGCGACTCACGGCATCAGTGAAATTTCGAACCTCTTTACAATATTCTCTGTATTACGTACAGGCAGCGACATCTGACTTAAGCAAATTGCATTACTTACAGCCCCGACTACCTACTTTGCAGTTAGGTTTAACATCGGAACGATATCACTGTACCCACATGATTACACTATTTTTATTTTTAATGCACTAACCCGTGCTAAGGAACAAATTTAAAAACCTATTTAGAGGCTAAAAATTTCACCCATGCCGGGATTCGAACCCGCAACCTCTGGCTATCCGTACCAGCGCTCTACCAATTGAGCCAATGGGCGACTCACGGCATCAGTGAAATTTCGAACCTCTTTACAATATTCTCTGTATTACGTACAGGCAGCGACATCTGACTTAAGCAAATTGCATTACTTACAGCCCCGATCACCTACTTTGCAGTTAGGTTTTAACATCGGAACGATAAAAATCGGAACGATGAGGTTTTTAAATTAGCGAAATCGGTTCAGCTGATCTCGAGATTTGCGCTTACCAACACATTCAGCGATTCATTTTTATATTATAGATATAAATTAATAGTTGTATAGAATAGAATACGTAGTAAATTTATAATTATTATAGTTTACTACTTTACTCAATAAGACGATCATAGCGAGTATATAAATGATAATTCAATATCAGTATCGCCGTCGTTCCAGGTTTACTTTCAGCCCGATAATCACGTGGACACGTGGACGTTGGTGCGCGGTCCGGCGCCTGAGGAGAACAACTGGACCAACCAAGTGCGACTGCTGACCCCTGAAGTATATCACAGCCTGAGGCCGCAGAGCTTCGTGGTCTGCATTTACCCAGTCGGGGCCCCTCAGTTCGGGGGCAAACCCACCGTCACCGTGACGCTGATAAACACAGTCAACCACACCGAGTTCGGGCCCATAGTGCTGAAGCCGATACCGGAGGATTACTTCGTTTCGCCGCTGGAAATTGAATTTTCTCACCGGAAGAGGAGATTCATTTATGCAAGTAAGTTAAAAAGACTGAACACTGTACATTAGGGACGTTATATCGAGAACACTTGCGACTCGGAGCTGTCACCGTCTTCGGCTCAGTCTCTAATCTCCATAATACATCGTTGGCACCTTGTTTGTTTATCATACACACTGTTTATCATGTGACTATGCTTTGACTCGGGTGATTTTCCTTTCGGATAGGTAAAAAAGTTTAGTTGAAAATTTGGTTTATGAAGTTGAAGGTCCTTATGTTGATTAAATAAAATTATATCTGAGTGACTATATACTGCAAAGACTTATCAGCTTATCTCGCTAAACACATTTTTTCAGATACATACCTAGTGTCGTAAAAAGCTGTATGGTGAAAATGGGTTGTTATTTCTGAGATATATTAAAAAACCTATTTAGAGGCTAAAAATTCCACCCATGCCGGGATTCGAACCCGCGACCTCTGGCTATCAGTGCCAGCGCCTTTTCCAACTGAGCTAATGGGCGACTCACCGGCATAAGTGAAATTTCGAACCTCTTTACAATACTCTCTGTATTACGTACAGGCAGCGACGTCTAGCTGAAGTAATTTGCATCACTTGCAGCCCCAACTACCTACTTTTAAATTGAATTTTTAGCCTCTAAATAGGTTTTTTAAATTGTCCTTAGCACGGGTTAGTGCATTAAAAATTATATAATTATTTCTGAGAAGTCAAAAAATTACAGCTGTCAAAATTCTGCGGCATAAAAAAATTAAGTTAAGTCAATCTGGGACTATTATTTTCATATATTAAAGTTCTGTATAAAATAGAATTTTTGTATAGAATAAAGAATATTCTATCTATTTATCTATTCTGTCATAATCATTTAACCAACGAGGCTTAATTTTAAAGTCCAGGGCAAATTTCGAGCGTTTCAACATGTAATGCTTACTTTGTTTCAGTGTCCCCTGACATTTGGACGCTCCCGCCAGAGACGTCGTCGACCAAAGGTTATAGCAGCCCCTCGTTGCCATGGCAACCCCCGTCGCGCACCACACACGAATCCAAACCGGACCTCTGGCCCGACTTCGTGGAACCTGCCCGTGAGTACTAGCGCGTAATGGCGAGCCGAGAATTGACAACATTAAAATTGTTTAGCATACGTATTTTAGTGTCTTAAAGGAAACTAGATACGAAATAAAACGACCCATATTTTTTTATTTTCGGTAATTCGATGATTTTCATTCATAATTTTCTGTTTGAATTTCGTCTTATTCTAAAAGGACGTAACCGCCAAATGACACCACACATAGGTACGGCTTAATAATACTAACACCCTTGCCGACTTTTTAAAAACCATTGGAGAAAAGGAATAGTTATTTGTTATACAAGAGTGCAAAGTTGCTTTTTAACCGCGTGTTCAATTTTGATGACCGAGCAAGCGAAGGATTCTAAAATTGAATCACGAGCGCAGCGAGTGATTCAAAATTAGAATCCTGAGCGTTAGCGAGGGAATCAAAAGAGCACGAGGTGAAAAATCTTTGCACTCGAGTGCAACACGTAACTTTTCATTCCACCTCAGCGAGGAAATGACTAAATGCAAAAAAAAAACGTTTTCACACCTCCTGCTCGACAATGCCTTATTACGTACCGTCAAATATCATCGTAAAGCATAGCCTTGTCTCTCGAGGGCAATAATAATGAAGAATTTCCCTAGGGAATAAAGTGATTTGAATTTAGAATGTCAAAATTCGCATGAAAACTATGAAGAAGCCCCGCATTGCAATTCGAAATTCGAATTGTTGTTCGAAACTCACCCCTTTTTTCTTTTTTTTCTGAACTACTGTGTCGTGTGACCGCGCGAAACACCAATAAAAAAAAGAAAAAAAGGCGCGAATTGCAAATACGAATTTAAAAGTTATATTCAATTTAAGTTGCTAAAATACTCAATGTACCTCCACCTCCACCATAAATATACCAAATAGAAATATCAGTATATCACTACATAACTGGACTAACGTATCTAATGTCAATATAAATTTGTAGTTAATTTACGGAATATTTCTCAGCTTAATAAATATTTTTCAACTTATGCAGCCCTGTCTTTTTATTGTCTCCCAGATGGTGTGAAAAGTAGAGTATTCACCTCTGGAATAAAACATGTCTTAGTCTCGGGCGGTATGAACCCCTGGCTTCACTCAGGACTCTACATAACTCCCTCGCTTCGCTCAGGAGTTAAAATTTAACTCGGAGTCCTTCGCTCCGCTCAGGGTTCAATATACCGCCCATGACGTAATACATGGTTTTATTCCCTTAATGCATAATCTACTATTACAATCGCAAGATAGGTACAATTTTATTTCAGTTTAGGTATTAATTACTACATTATGACAGGTAAGTATTACAGAATAATCTTTAAATTATAAGAAAATAATACTAAGGTATAATTAATAAAATTTTAAAGTAACGTTGCTAAAGTTATTTAAATTGAGTGTAATATTTTTTTAATTCACAAACTTAGTGCACACGATGTTCTAAATTCAATTTACTTTATCCTCTAGAGAATAAAAACGGCTTTTCCACTCAGATATTGAAGCTCAAAAAATACTCTTTCCGAGATGGTGGGATGAAAAAGTAATTTCTCCGACATGAAATTTTAATGAAATTGAAAATAACATCTGTTATATAATTTTTAATATTAGGCAACAGTACCTCCTCATTCCATCGTATCGTGTGTCGTCATCACACAGTTTTTGGTTTTTATTTATTTTCTCTAAAATTAAACAATAATAAAAATCCTAAATTTTTTTTTCGTTATCAAGATAGCAAAATTAAGAAACGGTATTTTTAGTTTTGCGCGTTGTAAAATATGAAATGTTGTCAATTGTGGTGTAGAGGGGAGGGGGTGTAGTGAAGGGTTGAAGTAGAAGGTGATAGAAATGCACGTAAGTTCTCAGTAGGGAAATAGAACAGAGAGGTGTGTAGTGGTGTGGAATAGAGTAGAGCGGAGTGAAGCAGGGTGAGAGAGTTTCACCTCGGGTGACCTCTGAGGACCTGTTTGAACTGCCGAACTTTTATCATATGACTGTTAGGTTCTTCGACTCATTTCCCAATTTTGCAGACATATGAAATGAAATGAAATGAAATGAAATGAAATGAAAAGGTTTTATTCAAAGTAGCGCAGATACTGCGGCTTAATGAACGTTACAAGTTAAACTAGGTGTCCATTTCAAAATCTGGATCATTTTGGAGAAAAAATGGACAAAAAAACTCCAAACTTAGTCTTTTCAAATTCCTTAATTAACAGAATTTACACAGATACTACAAAACTCGTGAATTTTACATGCTTGAATTCCAGACATCATTGTCATCTAAATAATCCTTAATATTATAGTAGCTCTTTTGGCACAAAGTGTACTTTACACATTTTTTGAACCGCGCTTCAGTCAAACTTAATATATCTTCAGGGATTTTATTGTAGAAGCGTATACAATGCCCCATGAAGGATGTATTAACTTTTGCCAGCCTAAATCTTGGGATCAAAAGTTTATGTTTATTTCTAGTATTTACATTATGTTGGCTACCTGCAGTTTTAAAGTTGCTAATATTTTTCCTGACATACATAATATTTTCATAGATATACTGACTGGCAACTGTCAGGATGTTTGTTTCTTTAAAGAATTCTCTTAACGAGTCTCTACTGCCTAGCTTATAGATGAATCTGATCGCTCTTTTCTGCAAGACGAAGATGGTCTCAATGTCCGCTGCCCGTCCCCACAGTAGTATGCCGTAGGACATGATACTATGGAAGTAACTAAAATAAACGAGCCTGGCAGTTGCGACGTCAGTTAGTTCCCTAATTCTTTTAACAGCATATGCTGCAGAGCTAAGCCTATTTGCCAATTTTTCTATATGAGGACCCCATTGAAGCTTTGCATCAATTGTGATACCTAAAAATACAGTTTCTTCGACAAGGTCTAGTTTGTCCCTTCCCAATATAACTTTGCTGTCAACTACTTTGACATTTGGTAGAGTGAACTTTATACATTTTGTCTTTTTTGAATTTAACAATAAGTTATTGAAGGGTTGAAGGTGAAAAAGAACCCGGATTGCTAATTTAATAATAGATATTTATTCGACAAAAAGGACAAGCAGCTGATACACAAGAGGTCAAGGACAAGAGAGAGTGAATAACCTAGATAAACGATATTTGACAGATGACAAAACGTTCCGTTATTAGAAATGATAACAATCTGCGTTTGAAGTTTAACTACGTTCCAACACCTGCCCTTAAACTAAAACGCATAACAAATGCATCTTAAATCAATATAGATACTAACAGGCTTTATCTATAATTCTCAAACATAGTTATAAAACTACAAAAATAACTAAATATCGGATAACAAAATTTGTATGTTTATATACAAAAATATGTTTATTAAAATGTATACTTAAGACAACTCACCAAACAATTAACACTGTTATAATTTTCTTATGGATAAATGAGACAAGAATTTGTTAAATTTATCCTTAGACAATGGTTTTGTAAGTAAATCAGCTGTCATATTTTCAGTACAAAGATATTCAATATGCACTAAACCCTTTTTGACAATATCTCTAATAAAATGATGTCTTACATCAATGTGTTTTGTGCGAGCATGAAACATACAATTTTCGCTTAGTCTTTGAGCTGACTGATTGTCATTATACAAAGTAGGTACACAACTAACTTTTAAACATTCATGGTAAAGAGTACGAATAAACAAAGACTCTTTACAAGCGTTAGCAAGTGCCATATATTCAGCCTCAGTGCTGGAGAGAGCTACGGTCTTCTGCTTTCGAGATTCCCAGGAGACCACAGAGTTACCTATTTTAAACAAATAACCAGTATACGATTTGCGATCGACCTCGCAACTTGCCCAATCTGCATCAACATAACCACAGACATCAAGGCTAGATTTGTCATAAATCAGACGATAATCAATTGTCCCCTTTAGGTACCTAAGCACCCTCTTGGCAGCCTTCCAGTGGATGTCAGCGAAACAGTCATTAAATTGACTCAGAAAACTTACAGCATGTGCTATGTCTGGTCGGGTACAAACTGCAATGTACATAAGGCATCCAATTAAATTTCGATACTCACAGTTTTCAGACTTCTTTTCTGCTTTGTTAAGTTTCAGTCCAACCTCCATTGGTGTCGCAATTTGTTTGCAGTCCTCCATTTGAAACCTGCTCAAAACACTTTTAATATAGTCAGTTTGATCAAGGGTAATAGTATTCCCTTTTTCTCTACAAACTCGCATACCTAGGAATTCATGAACAGTTCCTAGATCTTTAATTTCAAACTCCTTCATTAATTGTTCTTTGATTTGCTTTTTCTCGTTGTCTGAAGATGAAAACAGCAAAATGTCGTCGACGTACAAGGCGATAATAGTTAATTTATCATGTACATATCTAAAGTAAACGCAGGGTTCCACTGTAGATTTCTCAAAATGCATATTTTCTATGAGGACTCCATTGATTTTCTCGTACCAACATTTCGCCGCTTGCTTGAGACCATAAATGGATTTGTTTAATTTATAGACTTGGTTTTCCTTCCCCTTTACAACAAATCCTTGTGGTTGGTCCATGACTACATTCTCGGAGAGATCCCCATTAAGAAAAGCAGTTTTGACATCTAATTGATCAATATCTAGACCTTTTTGTGCTGCAATAGCAAACAACATCCTTATTGTGGAATACCTAACGACAGGTGCAAAGGTTTCCTCATAGTCAATGCCATATCTTTGTGTAAATCCCTTTGCAACTAATCGTGCTTTATATTTCAATATCTGTCCATTGAGACCTCGTTTTATTTTAAAGACCCATCGGCATTTCACTGGTGTCTGTCCCAGCTGTAACTCAGTTAGTGTCCAGCAATTGTTTTTATGAAAAGATTCATACTCATCTTTCATAGCCGCACGCCATTTTTCAGCATTTTTGCCACCAAGCGCTTCCTTCACTGTTCTTGGCTCATCGATTCCACTGATCACTGACAGCGCCATACCAGCATAGCCCTCAGTGTCTGATAGACTTGCAAAGCTCTGCGATCCTTCTGTATCTTCAGACGTTTCCTCTGGAACATAAGTTTCATCCAGGGGATCATCTGGACTAAGAGTGGAAGACTGGCCTAAGTCAGCGTCATTCAACATGTATAGCTCTTGTCGTCTTTGTCGTGGCTTAGTTATTGTGTCATCAGACAGATTAATATCATCAGGCCCAGCTTGTAACTGGTCCTCATTGAATGACTCTGGCTTAGACAGTGGGTAGTTTGTGCTTACAGACAGCACATCACTGTCAGCAATGTTATTTGTGACAATAGGGGACATCAGTGAAACATTATTCAAAATATCATCATGTGACACAACCTCCTTTGGCCTGTTTGAAATAAATTTGTTTTCAAAGAAAGTAACATCTCTAGCTACTATGAGCGACTTTGGGCATTCAGGATCCATGAGCCTGTAACCCTTACTCTCTTCACAGTAACCTACAAATATATGTAGTTTACTTTTTGAGTCTAATTTCTTTCTGTTTTGTTTTTGTACTAAGGCATATGCTTGACAACCAAATATTTTTAAATGGCTGAGGTTTACCTTATTTCCTGTCCATTTTTCTTCAGGAGTCACTCCCAAGACCGCCTTGGTCGGTGTTCTGTTCTTAATATAGACAGCTGTTTGTACTGCCTCAGCCCAGAACCGATTATCCAAGCCTGCGTCCTGGAGCATGCAGCGTGCCTTCTCCACGATTGTCCTGTTTGCTCTCTCGCTCACACCATTCTGAGCAGGCGAGTATGGGACTGTCTTGTGGTGAATGATGCCATGCTGCTTAAAGAAGACCTGGAATTTATTATTTACAAATTCAAGACCATTGTCACTTCTTACTATTTTTATTTTCTTTCCTGTCTGTGTTTCTACAAGAACTTTAAATATTTTAAAAGTCTCAAACACCTGATCTTTTGTTTTAAGAAAATAAACAAATGTTCTCCGGGTATAATCATCTGTAAAAGTTAGAAAATACCTAGAGCCTCCAAAAGATGGACAAGACATTGGTCCACACACATCAGTGTGGATAAGACCTAACTTATCGTTAGCTCTATTTTGTGACCTTTTAGGGAAAGGAAGTCTAGTTTGCTTCCCCTGAACACAAGCTACACATGATTGATAGTTAGTATCATCATAATCAATTCCAACAGCCATACCTGATTTCATGACGTACATACTCCGTGAGTTCAGGTGGGCCAGACGTCGGTGCCATGTTTCTTGTGTTTCCTTGGACTGGTGCTGACAGTCCTCTGTAGTCTCCCGGGATACTGCTCCAGCATGGCCCGGCAAGTCTGACAACTGTGTCGCCGAACACTGAGCCTGGACAACATCCTTAGACTGTGCACTGCAACTTAATGCAAACCCTATTGTGTCTAGTTGGTAGACACCATTCGAACAAGTGGCAGTTGCTAACACTTCTTCATTGTCATAGATTTTGCAAATTTTGTTATTGAATAACACCTTGTAACCCTTCCTAGTCAGCTCGCTTACAGATAATAAGTTATGAGATAACCTAGGAACATAATGTACATTAGTTACAGTTCGCACACAGTTTTTCAAAGTAATTTGTACACTTCCTTGACCTGCAGTTAACAATTCATCACCATTTGCAACATTAACTTTCAGTACCTTAGTCGACGAGAAGCTGCTCATAACTGCTTTATTATTGCACATGTGGTTCGTTGCGCCGGAGTCCACATACCACACATCACTTCTCAGGTTGGTTGAAAGTGCTGAAATAAGAGCCTTTGGCGACTCTTCTTTCACGGATGACTGCTTCTTTGCTTTCTGCATACACTGCTTTGTTATATGCCCCAACTGTTTACATCTAAAACATCTTACGGTTTTCCTCACTGCTAAGGCGGTGGCAACATCCTTGTCATCACGACGCTGGTGTTCCTGAAGAAGTTTTGACTTAACAACTTCACTTGACAATTTCATGTTGTTGTTCTCAAGTGTCATTATCAGTGGGTCGTACTCTTGCGGCAACCCACTAAGCATAATGACAGCCACAAAATCATCTTCAAGAGGAGAACCTATGTCACTTAGCTGCTGTACAATCTCGGTAACCGTGGATAAGTAGTTGTCCATATTGTTGTCCCCGAGCTTGGTTCCAAAAAGACTTCGAAGAAGGCCGAGTCGTCTACATAGCCCTCTGTCTTCATATGCAGCCCGCAAGTTCGTCCACGCTGCCTGTGCATTCACTGCATTACGTACGTGAGGATACGCTGTTGGTTGAACGGCCAAGCAGATCTTCGCTAATGCTCTCATGTCCCTCTTCGTATCTGGAGTCGTGTCCGCAGGTGGTTCCACGCAATCCCACAAGTCCTCGTGGATGAGAACCATCTTCATAGCGAACTTCCAATTGTGGTAGTCGTTTATACCTTTCAATTTTTCCACTGGGAACACGTTGGCCTTATCGGCGCCGGCCATTATGTGTGCCCTTGTACTTGATAGTAGAAATTTCAAGTTACAACGAAAAACTTCCGGAACTATGATTTTGAGTAGACAGATACCGAAACTGGGTCCATAACCTGAAGGGTTGAAGGTGAAAAAGAACCCGGATTGCTAATTTAATAATAGATATTTATTCGACAAAAAGGACAAGCAGCTGATACACAAGAGGTCAAGGACAAGAGAGAGTGAATAACCTAGATAAACGATATTTGACAGATGACAAAACGTTCCGTTATTAGAAATGATAACAATCTGCGTTTGAAGTTTAACTACGTTCCAACAGTTATTAGACGTAAACCAGTTTAGTACCTGAGAGAGAGCAGCATTAGTATTGTCAAGGTCATCTTCTTGTCTCTTAATTTTGAAAATAAGTGACGTGTCATCTGCAAATAGTACTATCTCTGACATATTTTGAACCATGAACGGCAAATCATTTACATATACGAGGAAGAGGAACGGCCCCAAAATCGATCCCTGTGGTACTCCTATCCTGACCTCTGACCCTGAAGATTTAGTTCTATTTATATCAGCTCTTTGAATTCTTCCTTCTAAATATGATGTCATAAGTTTTAGGCTATTCCCGTTTATACCATAGTGCTTTAATTTTAAAAGAAGTGTTTTATGGTCAACGCAATCAAATGCTTTTGACAAGTCACAGAATACGCCTATAGCATCCTTGCGATCTTCCCATGCACTAAATATATGTTTAACTAACATGACGCCGGCGTCCGTTGTAGAGCATAAATAATATCGACGGGAATTGTCTGGTATTGATATAACATTGCAATAGGTACATGCCGTGACCAGTCTAGCTTTGATTCCCGAACCCTTAGCCTTTAAGTGATTTTGTAAAGCCCTCAAAGCCTATAATGCACTCCCTGTCTGTTGATTTTTATAGGCAGAAATAAACTTTACTTACTTTATTCCATCCTCCTCCTCTGATAGAACCTTGCTTGTGTGATCAGTACAGCAGAATATAGTAGAGAGATTAGTGAAGTAGAGTAGAACGAGGTGGAGCAGAGAGCAACAGAGTGGAGTGGAGCAAGAGTTGAGTAGAGAGGCTTAAAGCAGAAAGGAAAGTGGTGTGTCCTACCGCCCTGCTTTGAAATAATGCATTGATGTCTTGCTCACAAAAATACGAAAGAAGGTTTTGGCAATAACACCGCTAATTATATACCATGTAAATTAGGTATTAAATATTTTCACGTACTCCCAAAATCTATGTGTGCAATAAAAAGTATTAATCTTATATGATCAAAGTAAACAATTACTCATTTTGGTATCCTGTAATGTTTTAATAAACAAATATTGTTACATAATTTCACAGCAGATCATTTTTGTACAGGTGTTCCGGCGTACAACACGCACCAAACGAGGGTGGCTTACAATGCCGACAACATAACTTCGGTCTTTTGCGAGTTTTATCAATATTATGGCACCAGAGTGTACTCTCCGACGTTCCTAGTGTACGTGAACGAGCGACATTGGGGTATGGATGTAAGTTATGCATATCTTTTGGATGTGGTTACTACAGTAAATATTGGCTAACATTTGGCGGAGTTTTCTTTTCGATATCAACCCTTGTATGTCCCCACTGCTGGGGCACGGGTCTCTTTCTGCATCGCAGGAAGGTTAGGCCATACTCCACCACGGGGCCAAGTCCGGGTTAGTGGAGGATTGTAAGACAGTGGCATTCTTTACTGTTAGAAGTTATCAAGCCCCATACATACATAACCTCACGCCTGTATCCCAGAGGGGTAGGCAGAGACCAGGGACTGCCACTGAACACGATCCTGACAGATCACCTTCGCTTCATGAACGTTCTTAAGTCGTTGCATGCACGCACGCCGGTTCTGGGTACTTTTTGTCTTTCTTTTTGCTAATACATCCCCTATTTGGATCAAGCCGCCCATAAGGCCTCTGATATGGCTTAACGACTGCCATTACATGACACCCGGCACCAACGGCTTAGCGTGCCTTGCGAAGCACGGAAGCGCCCGGCAAAAATGCCACTAGCGGTAGTCACGGGACGGTCACCCATCGTGCACCTAACCACGCCTGTTGTTGCTTAACTCAAGTGATTGATTCCCATCGCTCGGTTTGGCTAGGTTACGAGCGCTTCACGAGACAAACAGCATAACGTGCCTTGCGTTAGCGGTAGTTACGGGACGGTCTCCCATCCTGCACCTGACGGCGCCAGTTAAAAAGAAAATAATAATTTATTTCCACAGTGTCATTGCTTAACTCGAATGATTGATTTCAATACATTTTGATTGTAGATGATGCTTCAGCCAAAGGATGTCATCGACACCTGGGAAGGAATAGATGCTCCTGGAGCCATGAATTGGACATCTCACCGCCGCGTGCCCATACCGGCGGCGTACCGCGGTGTGAACCCAAAGAGCTACTTCCTCTGCGTGTTCCCGCCCAACTCGGCCTTCTACGGCGGAAAGCCTTACGTGACGTTGACGGTCTTAAACTCGTATGACCATCAAATGTTCGAAACTATCGTGAAACAACCGATTCCCCCAGAACAAGCCAACTTCAAGAAACCTGCAGAAATATCTTTCCGGCACGAAATTGGAATGTACAAATATGCAAGTACGTTGATTGCTGCATAAACTCGTTTTATATCAATTTAAAGGAAATCCACATTATTAATTTTATTAATTACTATGTGACCCAGCGAACTTCGTACCCCATACCATCGATTCTAATTTTTTTATTTTTTTTCTCTCAGTAAGAACCATCTTCGTACTTCAAGGTAGATTATATAAAAAAAAGAATTAGCAAAATCGGTTTAACCGCTCTCGAGATTTGCGCTTACCAACACATTCAGCGATTCATTTTTATATTATAGATTTAACAATCAAAAAAACCGGCCAAGTGCGAGTCAGACTCGCGCACCGAGGGTTCCGTACAAACCTGTATTATAGACCTGAGTATTTGGTATGAATTTCAATTTAATACCTCTACGCGTTTATGAGGAAATGGGTAGTAAGTTTAAAATTATTAAAAAAATATATTTTATGAGATGTAACTAAAAATTTATGGTTTTCGTAATTTTTCCTTTATCTTTGCTATAAGACGTTGCTTCGTACCAAATTTCAAGATTCTGAGTTCACGGGAAGCACCCTGTAGGTTTTGATTCCCTTGCAAGTGTCGAAAATTTGCGGCATAAACGGCTGTATCTTTTGATTGCGTTGGCTTAGAAGTTTGATTTTTTCACAGCTTCAAGGGACAGTAGACCTGAGTAATTGATATAAATTTCAGCTTCATACTTCCACGCGTTCCTGAGAAAAAGGGTCTTGACAGACGGACGGACGGACGGACAGACGGACAACAAAGTGATCCTATAAGGGTTCCGTTTTTTCCTTTTGAGGTATGGAACCCTAAAAATAGGTGGGAGGTTAGTCAGTCGACAGTCGATAGCTATTTCGCGATTTGTGTCACGCGTGGTAAAAGTTGTTTGTATTGAAAACTAGATATACACTTTAAATCAACCTAGTGTCTAAAAGCACTACCTCAGAGCCTTATACACTAGGCTTTGTAAGAATCTAGGTTTTACGTACTCATTGACTAAAAGTTGTAATATAAGTAGATAGGACTTTAGCACTAAGTAGGGCAGAACCCCACATGTCACGTCAATACATTCTAAAATAAATAGCTTGCTCCAATTGTTTTTCTAGCCTACTTGCCGTAAGGTAAAAACGGTATTACTACCAGATGAGGAAATTATTGTGTTTTGTGGATAAACCAATCGCATACGATGATTGTATCGTATCGTCTTTCGTAGTTCTGACCAGTGCTGCAAACTCTCTAAAATCTCGACAAGTAGCCACTACATTTCTGCATTCCACCTTTGTTAGGTTATTGAAAAGACTAAGTTAAGAGTTTTTTGTCCATTTTTACTCCAAAATGATCTACATTTTGAAATGGACACCTTGTTTGAATTGTAACGTTCATTAAGCCGCAGTTTCTGCGCTACTTTGTATAAAACCTTTTTATTTCATTGAATGAACATAACGAAACGGAACGTTTTCATTCATCGACTCGATATGCGAATATTACTTATCTGTGTCGGCTCTGACTTCCTTGTCCATCCACAGACGCGCCAGAGTTCCCGAAGCTGTTAGCGTCGAACGGTAGCACGGGCGGTGCGCCCGCTGCCAGCAGCACGTTTAGCAGAACGTTTAGCAGCGCGGAGACCGAGCCGCCGCCGATCGACTTCGACAAGGAGTTCGGCGAGCCGCTGGTCTGCTGCCCGTACTTCAGCATCGGCACGGTGTCGTGCTTGCTGGTTTGCTCGCTGCTTCTGCTGGTGCTGACTCTCGCCGTCCGCCTCATGCTGGCCATCCAGTGCGTGGACCACTTCGACGAGCCCTACAAGGGCCTCGTGCTCTACCGCGGGTACGAGGATGAAGTCATGAGGTGAGGTTATGAATTCTAGGTTGCTTGTGGGTTGAGGTGTTTATTTTATATTTTTGTTTTACTTTGCCGCCTTGACTTGGTAGTGAGGTTACTGTAGTAAGTTGGCCGGCTCATCTCAAGTATTGCGAATTATTTTAATGATATTCGCTACAGTCTCGTTCAATCTAAGTTTTTGTTTAACTCTTGACGTAATAATAATTTAATTAATGCTTAATTTTTGTTTGTGATAATATCCCCACAATATTTATTATGCTCGCGTTGTTTTCTTTTGACGCCCTCCGTAGGTACTCTGTTAAGTGCACAGTGATATACTTTATATATATTAAGTTTTGTGGGGATCACAACTGTTATTTATTATTCAATAAAAAATATATTTCTTGAAACGAATATGGTATTTCATTTCTAACTTAGTGATGTAAAAATAATTTGAATTCTCTTGTAAACACTCGAAAAGTGCCACTTAAACCAGTCCTTGGTGGAGATTTCACACAGCAAAAAAAGTTACCACAGATAAAACAATAGTTTATTCAATCTCTAACCCTACGAGTCACTTCCATGATATCACAATTAGTTGTCGGAGACAATAGTTCAGGTGCCTGAACACATGCCCCAAGTATGCAATCTTTCTCCTTGGGATAGTATTTCAAAGCTCTTGTCGAAAAATAAATTGATGTCAACCCTATGTATGTCCTCGCTGCTGGGGCACGGGTCTCTCCTTGCATCGCAGGGAGATTGGGCGGATTAGGAGAAAAATAAATGATTTAATAAATTTCGACACAGCAACACAGTGTGTCGGTACATGAATGTTAAACACAGGAAAAAAATGTCACAACATTAAAAATAAAGTACATCCTACACATTTTACTATTCGCCGTTAAAGTACTATATACTGCTATAAATGCATTTACATACATTTTAGTGCACTTACTGAGACTTTATGGTCTCAGTGCAGCCGGAGTCGACGTGTTTGGTGTAAATACCTCAATTGCGCATGCGCACTAGGCTTGTTAGGTATGCTGCATTGCCGGACACATGCCACTAGGATATTGCGCTGTAGGTTAAAAAGCAAGAAGTTTCTTTAAATCAAGATCACTTTTGTAGCCATATATCGTCCACAGCTACTTTAAAATTGGATTCATACGCACGTACGACATTGTACTTGTAGATCAAAAAACCATTAGCAAATCTATTCAAAGAATCCTCTAGTTTTTGATTTAATATTTTACGAAGGAAATACTAAAGTATCTCTATCTCTATTCTTATCACGTTACGGTTATAGATTTCTCAACACACTGGCTGATTAGGTCGTGAGACTTTTGTAGAGTTACTTAACATAGTAGAATATTTTTTCTTTCAGTTTTGCGACTAGCCCAAAAATATTTTTGTAGTTTTATTTTGTTAATTCATGCGGAGGTATTTTTTCTATGTTATTGAATAAGGCATTTGCTGTCCTTGTTTTCAAGTTTGAAATGGATCCGGTCGGTAAGGCTTTTTAAAATTTTTCGAAACGGCCTTTTAACAAAGATGTATTTTTTTTTAATATTTTTTTCATTAATTTGTTACAAGAAATAAATAAAAATAAATAATTACTAACGATTTTTTTAAAACTAACACTTACTACCCACCCAAGTAATTTATTCGTGTTTTCGTAAAAAGAGTCGCGTTGATATACTTTATGATTTTTAAGGCCGTGTAAGATACGGCCTTACTAATCAGTACTTTCTTTGTTTGTCACACCGCCAATAATACAAGGCTCAGTCGCAAAACGTCTACTTCGCAGAATGTCTACCAGGCGCAAAATGTCGCTTTCTCATAAACACAAACACCAACATAACACCTTTTTCACATAATAATGAGTGCGGATGATACCATACCATCGATATTAAAACTTCATGATGAAATTAAATTTACGCAAAGAGTTTGTTTACCCTTGTAGCAATCTAAATTGCTCTAATCGATCAATCGCTATCACTATTTGTTCTAAAGGACAGAACGTAAAACATTGCAAAAATGACGCACGCGTGCGCGTTTGATGGCTTCGCGGCCGAGCCTTTCCATTCTCCGCCGCCGCCGCCGCCGCCGCCACCACAGCTACTTCCTGTTGCGACACGAGACATTCCCCCGCGCGGCGCGGCTGCCACCCGCCACTGCCGGCCGCCGGCCGCCAGCCGCCAGTGTGCCAACCGGCAGAGGCCGAGCGTGGGAACCGGCCGGGGCGTGGCTTCCGGCCCGCTCACTTAGGGGTTGCTAATTCATAGCGAGGCGCCAAGTGAGAAGAAGGTTAAACATTAAAGGCCGATTTCTGAATTGAGAATTTCTCTAAGTACTAATACTTAAGTAACGTTCTGTCACGCTCTTTGCTGAGAAATTCGAAGAGACACAGTTAATTTTTACTTAGCGAAATTCTCAATTCAGAAACTGGCCCTATGTTTCTTCACGAGTGTGTGCTCTATTGAATTTGGCTTAGTTACGTTATGAGCAACTTTGCAGCGAAAATTTGTTGTTGATTAACTTTTGAATATAATGATCAAAGAATTTTCAGGGTAAATTATGATGGAAGTCTTCTAGTTATTTTTATTTTCGAGGGGTTTAAGAAGGATTTAGGTAAACCTGTGTAGATCAGACTTGAATATGGCAAGGTTTGTTTCGTAACTTGGGATATTACAACGGAAACTAACTCTCTTTTAATTGACGGTACTAATACTAGTGATTTGTTCTACGATATGTATTGCATGTTGGCCCAATAGTAACATTGAAAATTCCTTCATTCATCCCAATCAAGCAGACTCCTGTCTTGAGTATAAGAATATCTGAATAAAAAAACTGCACATTTATTAGTAAAAAGTATAAATCGAATTTAATCAAAACTCAAAACCATACAATACGAGATTTGGCACAGAAATATACACACAAACAGCGACGAAACCTTAACAAATACATTATACGCGAGCCCTAATGCAGGAGGGCCCCATGGCTTAGGCCGCCGAGCCAGGGCGAGCCGAGGCCGCCGTAGAGCCCGTGGCCGTACAGGCCGCCGTGGCCAACCAATCCGTTGCCTACTAGGCCGTGGCCTACTAGGCCGTGGCCTACTAGGCCGTGGCCTACGAGTCCGTGGTCCACGACGGCGGGGGCTACGACGCTGTGGCTGAGCAGCGGCGCCCCCAGGCCGTGGTTGTAGAGCCCCAGGCCGTGGCCGCCGTACAGGCCGGCCGCCGGCCAGCCGCCGAGGCCGCCGTAGCCGAGGCCGAGGCCGAGCCCGCGCTTCTCCGGCGCCTTCTCCGCCGGCGCCGCCAGCGCGCCCGCCACCAACGTCAGGAATAAAAGCTGCACAAAAAAAAACAATATTATACATACATGCACAAGCTTACGTCTGTATTCACTGGTGCAGCTTGCATCTCAATTAAAATAGTACTTCCGAATAGGTTAGGTTTCTACGTTATTGTTTTTGATTTTGGATCTCCAAGAGGTTTGAAATAAATATTTTTTCTACTTTCTATTGTTTTTCGGAAGTTTAGAAAGAATGCAGTATTGGCCAACCCTTGTGATACTTGTCACAATGCCACAATTATATTTTTTAATCATTGGTCAAAATCCTGACATACTAGAGTGACTCCATAAGAAATCTAGTTGAGGGTTTGCACGGATGTCAATAACATCCGTGAGGGTTTGAGACTAGTTTAATAATGTACTCTGTGCCCCTATCACAGGGTGCATGATGATGGCAAGGGACAAGTTATAGTGAATGAACTGTACATTTAAAACACTACACACACCGTAAACAAAAATGTGTATATTTTCTTGACGTAGCAATTGGACATTTTAGAATTCGAGCGGCAAAGAATTGCTGCCTATTTCTAACTAACCTAGGGGAATAAGCCAGTCCATAAATTCACGGTTTCTAAGTAAAACCAAACAAACAAACCAACCTTTTCACGGCAAATGCCACTGACTGACTCATACCGGTTACATTAACATGTTCGTAGAGCCTTGTTGCAAAACCCTACTTAACTTTTCAATATGGAAGTGTCGCTAAAAACCACTGTGAGAAAACTTTTGCCTATTTCGACACAAATACTTTGAATGCATTTAGGTATATGCATAGAAATATTGATTCCATTTAGCATTTTGCCATGATAAGTTTTACGTTTTTCAACAAAATAGATTCTATTTCTAACAGCCAAATCCCTTATTATATAGAAATTGCATACAAAGAAAATGATAGATAGATTGAGAACACTTTATTCCATAACCATTAGAAAAGAATACAACCATATAGGTACTAAAAGAAGAGATAGTTTTAAAAAATATATATATATATATAAAAAGATATCGCTCGTGGCCTAGGCGACGCTCGTGGCCTAGGCGAACCGAGTGATTGGAATCAATCACTTGGTTAAGCAACAACAGGCGCGGTCTGGTACAGGATGGGTGAGCATCCCGTGACTACCGCTAGTGGCATTTTTCCGAGCGCTTCCGTGCTTCGCAAGACACGTTAAGCCGTTGGTGCCGGCTGTCATATAATGGCAGTCGTTAAGCCATGTCAGAGGCCTTATGGGCGGCTTGATAACTTCTGACAGTAAGGCCCGCCACTGTCTTACAATCCTCCACCAACCCGGACTTGGCCCCCGTGGTGGAGTATGGCCTAACCTTCCTGCGATGCAGGAAGAGACCCGTGCCCCAGCAGTGGGGACATACAAGGGTTGATAACGAATATAAAAAGATGATTTTGAACCCAATACAATCACAATCTATGTCACGCGTTCTATTTTATATTAATAAATAAATTGATACAATACTATACAATCTATCCTTACTTGGCCATTTTAGTAAACAAGATTCTGCTGAATTGCCGAAAGCCAAAGAAAGGCTTTTCAGTTGAAAACTGCCATGTTCTCATAAATGAAGTAACCTGGGTCACTATTTTAGATTAAACTCATAAACACAGTTCACGAACTTACGAGAAAATATCATTGTAGTCAAATGTAAATTTTGAGGTTAGAATCTTGTTTACTAAATTGGACAAGTTAGGATAAATAGAGGAAGCGAGAAATAATAATATAAAAATAATTAAAATAGTGTACAGACTCACTTATGTTTTCAACTTTTTCAAGTATTTTGCTAGTATCCCCAATCTCTCAAGCATGTACTAGTTGTCTCACAATCTCAAAGATCATGTGGTTGATTCAAAAATGCCCGCTTTTCCATTTAAATTACTTTTTAGGGTTCCGTATCTCAAAAAGAAAAACTGAACCCTTATAGGGCCACTTTGTCGTCCGTCCGGGTGGCTGTCAAAAATCTCAAAAACTATCGATAAATAAGTATCCATCACAGATAGCATTCCCACTAGTTAAATGAACTAGGGTGTTTAAACTTGCTGCAAGATTGAATCAAACTCCCTAGTTTCCATTACGACACTTTTTTAGGTTTAGGTTAGTAGTTAAGCCCATCCAGACTCTGAGAGAAGGCCTGTGGCCTGCACTGGGATATATAGGATCCTTACCCACTTAGCTTAAGGCCGCACTACCGCACTACTGTATTGTGTTATTAAGTCTCATACTATGTAATTCCTGGTGGACATACATTACAAAACTATCTATCTATGTTACTCTAAGTATAACGAATGCCATAAATAAGGGGTCGTAATATGTTGTCCTGTTTTATATTCAAATGAAACGGCACAGGATTTATATTTTTTAGTTGTAATATGAAATATGGGATTGTTAATCTGTAGTTATTTCACTCAAAAAACTAATATATATTATGATTACTAACACAAGCGTATTTTTACTACAATTAACTACAAATTTACCTTCACACATGGGTTGTATAATTGATTTATTTCGACTGCAAAAGTTTGTATTCTTTCGTACAAAACCCTAACGGAGGCGGGTTCTACTCGCACTTGTCCGTTTTTTTCATGAGTTATTGTCACCATTTTTCGAGTTCAAATTAGTTTTAATTTCTGTTTTATCTGGCAATAAACACAATTTTTCTTTTTTTTGTTATTTTCTTTAAAAACCCTACATCACACGGAGTATGTCGCGGTACTCACCGTGTACTTCATAGCGGCGCGTGCGTCGAGGGTCGAGCGTGCTCTGTGGCCCAGCGCGGCCCTCGCGCCTTTATAGCGCGGCGCCCGCGCGGCGGCTATCCTTGTGTCCTGTATGTAGCCCTCACGTTGCCACATTGATTCTGTGATAGATATGTGATATTAGCGTAGGGCCATGTTACACTGTCTAATTTTATTTATTCGTTTGGTGAAAATGCAGGCGCAGATAATGAACAGTGCGAGTCGGACTCGCCCACCGAGGGTTCTGTACAAATTTGTAGGTAGGTACTTAAATATGACTCGCAGTTTTTTCAGAGCTTTCCCCGAACTTTAAAAACAATTTTTTATGATTAAATATACAAAAATGTTTTCAGATTTTCTTCGCATTTGTAGTATAAGACGTTATTACATGATGTTTTACAATAATGGTTATGGACTTATTGATATCAACCCTTGGATGTCCCCACTATTTGGTCATGAGTCTATTCCTGCATCGCGAACTTATCTTTCCTATGAAACCTTTTTCACTTTATAGACTCACTCACAGTATGTAGGTATAAGACGATTTTTGTCTAATTCATCTTAGTTCTTTATCGAAACTTGCTGGTGTTTGGCAACTTAGCGAGTAACTGGAAACTTTATAATTTATATTTAATGTTTTGTCTATTCTAATTCTATGACGATGGGAGTGCTATTGCACTTCGGCTTAAAGTGCCTTGCGACGGACGGAAGCACTCGGGAAAAATGTCACTAGCGGTGGTCACGGGATGGTGACTCATCCAGCACCTAACCGCGCCTGTTGCTTAAAGTACGCCACGAGCGCTTTAATATTGAGGTTCAAATTCGGACTTTTCGTTTGCCAAATATTTATTTTAAAGGATCATCATCGAAATATAGAATTTTCTTCTCGAAAACATGTTCAAAATTCGTTGGCAATGTATTGAGAACATTGAAATCTTAAAATAGTGTAGCGTAGTTTATTAATAGTGTAGTTTATACTAACTTATGCTCTAAGCCGCTAGCCGCTGCCGCGTAACCCTATCCATTGCGCGCTAACGTTTCTGTGACCAAAAAAAAATTCTGTTTGTGTAAGTGTACACACACACACAATTTTTTGCTAACACTTTTTGGTCACAGAAACGGTCACAGAAAAGCTATACATTCGGGACACTTCCCGAATGTATAGCTTTGGGTCCGGACGTCAGTTTCGTAACAACACAAGCTCTGCAGGGCATATCTCAGCTCTGCACCTTCTCTCAGAGGACATGATGTCTACGTTATATTTCTTATCTATAGTTAATAAATACAGAAGCGCACGTAGCGTAGTGGAACCAAGTGATTCAATCACTTGGGTTAAGCAACAACAGGCGCGGTCAGGTGCAGGATTGGTGTCCGTCCTGTGACTACCGCTAGTGGCACATTTACCGAGCGCTGCCGTGCTTCGCAAGAAACACTATGCCGTTTGGTGCCGGCTGTCATGTAATGACAGTCGTTAAGCCATGTCAGAGGCCTTATGGACGGCTTGATTATTTCAACCTTCAACTGCCCAGCGTGGGGATTATGGACATTACCCCCCAATGATGGCACAACCTTGCGCTATGGCGCTCATTAGGGGAGGGCTATGTCCAGCAGTGGACTAATATAGCCTGAAGAGGAAGAGGATTACTTCAAAAAAAAATTCTGACAGTAAGGCCCGCCACTGTCTTACAATCCTCCACCAACCCGGGCTTGCTCGTCATTGTGAAGTACAGCTTAATGTTCCTGCGATGCAGGAAGAGACCCGTGCCCCTTAGCAGCAGAGCCGTACAAAAAGTTGATATCACGTAATACATTAGGGGCAGTTCCATTGTTTTTTTTATTGAAACTGCCTTATATTAGTTGTAGAACAAATTAGTGTATAATTTTCGTTCCAGTATCCAGCTACCACTCAGAGTCTGTTCCTATGTTAGAAAAGATTCTAAGGTGCACCTTATCGTTCGATACGAGCTGCGCAGTAGTCGGCAGGTCGACCCTAGCGTAAGCGGACTTCAGTAGAAGGCTAACTGTCCCATTACTAGCTTAATGTTACCTTTAGGGATAGCAGTGGTGTAGCATTGCTTAATTATAGTGCTTACTACCAGTTTACCTACTTGTAGACAACCTCTATTTGACCGGCGATTTACATATCTTAGCACGGAGTCTTTGATAACTAGATAAGAACCTCTAAAACAAGGAAGACTTGTTGATCTAGTAGAGGTTACTATAACACTAGCTGACCCAGCGAACTTCGTACCGTCGAACAGTCGATTCTTTATTTTTTTTCTTATTTTTCTTTCCGTAAGAGTACGAGGAAAAGTACGAGGATGGGTACTTCAAGGAATATTCTAAGAAAAAGGATTAAAAGGCTAAATCGGTTCAGCTGCTCCCGAGATTTGCGCTTACCAACACATTCAGCGATTCATTTTTATATTATAGACTAGCTGACCCAGCGAATTTCGTACTGCCTAACAGTTTTTTTTTTCTCTCCGTAAGAACCATCCCCATACATCAAGGAATATTCTAAAAAAAGAATTAGGGAAATCGGTTCAGCTGTTCTCGAGATTTGCGCTTACCAACACATTCAGCGCAGCGATTCATTTTTTATTATAGACTAGCTGACCCAGCGAACTTCGTACCGCCTACCATCGACCCTTTAATTTTTTTTTATTTTTTCTCTCCGTAAGAACCATCTTCGTACTTCAAGGAATATTCTAAAAAAAGAATTAGCGAAATCGGTTCTGCTACTCTCGACATTTGCGCTTATCAACACATTCAGCGATTCATTTTTATATTATAGATGACCCAGCGACCTTCGTAGCGCCTAACAGTCGATTCTTTTTTTTTTTTTTTCTCCGTAAGAACCATCCCCGTACTTCAAGAAATATTCTAAAAAAAAAAAATCAGCGAAATCGGTTTAGCTGCTCTCGAGATTTGCGCTTACCAACACATTCGGGGATTCATTTCTATATTATAGATTATATATAAGAAGAAGGGGTTGTTAGATTGACTTCCTTCTAGGGGTGCCGTTTGAGTGTGGGGCGATTTCCATGTTCGTGATGACATTGTCTAAATCAATCGTTGACACCACTAGCATGACTATTGTAACTTTTTATCAACACTAGTTCTACTATGAATGGAACTAGAAATAATGGTGCTAATGACGGCTTCGTTATCACTAGTTTCACCTTAGTTATTTGGTACTGGCAAGTCATTATGTTGTATGGATTATTGTAGCTTATTGTAATCCATACAATTACACAACTCTATTGAGATGTCACTCTACACAAGATCCATTGGATGTGGGAATCGTGGCTCGGAGTAGGGATTGCAGTAATTTTAATAGTAAAAGAGTCTTTGTTTCTACATAATCAAGGTCAAGAGATCAAGTGACTACAAGCATATCTCATAGCTCAGTAGTTTCGATTTTAAAGAAACTTTTGGGGATGACAAAGCTATCCGCGAGTTGGGTGCCGCGTTTGCTCTCAATCGATCACAAAAGGTCGCGTGTGACAATTTCGAAGGAGTGGTCGCAATGGCAAAATGTAATGTACAAAATGCTGCCGCATCCACCGTATTTCCCGGACTTGGCTCCCAGCGATTACTTTCTGTTTCCAAACCTAAAAAAATGACTCGGTGGAAAGCGATTTGATTCGAACGAAGAAATCATCGCTGGAACAAATGGCTATTTTGAAGACTTTGAGAAAATCTGTTTTTCGAAGGGGTTAAAAACTCGAGAAACGGTGGTCAAAGTGCATAGCACTTGAAGGAGATTACGTCGAAAAATATATTTTACAGAACGTAAAAATAGGCTTGCTTTAAATGGATACACGAGTAGTATTTGTCACGTGCAGAAAAATAGACATCACACCTTTTTTCGCATCTGTATCGCATACAAGCGTAAAATGCAGGCCTGCTCTCAGATAGATATTATATAGTATATAGAGACCGTATAGGATTAATCACCATTACAGATCGTCCCGAACGTCACGTACATCGTATATTGATTTACAGCGAACAGAATGTAAATAATGATTAAGATTACACAATATTTAAAGCGCTTGTGGTATAGACGAACCGAGTGAGTGGAATCAATCACTTGAGTTAAGCAACAACAGGCGCTTTCAGGTGCAGGATGGGTGACCGTTCCGTGACTACCGCTAGTGGCATTTTTTCCGAGCGCTTCCGTGCTTTGCAAGACACGTCAAATCGTTGGTGCCGGCTGACATGTAAAAGCAGTCGTTAAGCCATGTCAGAGGTGTCATGCGCGGCTTGATAACTTCTGAGGCCCGCCACTGTCTTAGGAGTATGGCCTAACCTTCCTGCGACGCAGGAAGGGACCCGTTACCCAGCAGTGGTGACATACAAGGGTTAACGGGTTAATATCGAATTTATAAACTACATATATTGATATAAAAATATACATAGATACCTACAAAGGAAATACTTATTAGATACTAGATAAGCTACACCCTTAAAACAAGCCAAGGACTATTTATTCCAGTGCCAGATCAACATCCGGAGAGTTGCCAGTCAGTACATCTGTGAAAACATTATGAACGTCAGGAAAAATATCAGTAACTTTAAACTGTAGGGAGCCAACCGAATGTAAATACTAGAAATAAAGATAAATTTTCATTCCCAAGATTTAGGTAAAAGTCAGTACATCCTTTATGGGGCATTGTATACGTGTCTGTAAAAAAATCACTAAAGACATGCTAAGCTTGCCTGAAACGCCGTTCAAGAAAGGTTTATTTCTTTTATCACTTTGTGCCGAAAGAGCTACTATACTATAAAAGATTATTTAGATGATAATGTATGTATGACTTTTATGTTTAATTATAATTATTAATACTCTGTATTATAATTAAAGAATTTGAAAATACTACGTTTGAAGTTTTTTGTCCATTTTTCTCCAAAGCGATCTAGATTTCGAAATGGACACCTAATTTATCATGTAACGTTCAATATGTCACAGTGTTTGTGTAGTTTTGAATTAAATGCTTTGTTCCTATTACAGTGCCGTATCTGTATATACTGCCTGAGCCTACCCTAAACCAAATCATATTTAATCATATTGTGACTTCGTAACTAAGGCTTTCTAACCTACATTTAAGATATATTATCCCGTTAGTGCTAACATAATGTTCATACCAGTAATTACATAACCTCCCCCACCCGCTTATGATGCAGGTGAGTATGTGTGTGGCACATTTTTGTTGTACGATCGTAACGTAAGTGAATAGAGTGCAGGCGTGATAAGGATTTGCATTGGGCGCTAGCACACAGTGTACCATTTAGTGTCGATTGCCCCACACAAGCTAAACGTGGTTTACTATTAATCTGAGTTTTAAGGTTTTTGAGTACTCATAATATGCTAGAAACTCCTATTAGTTGTATTAAAAATACGGAACCCAGTGTCTTAACACTGAGATCCTGCGTTAGTAACGAACTATTACGATTAATTATTCTACTCCTTTTTCGCAGTACAAACCCTATATCACAATGCAAGATTTAGTAATAACCTTACAAATTATTATATCCATCACCAATTTAAGCCCAACCAAACCCACGGCTAGTCATTTGGACAAAAAGACTGACAATTATAAGTTTACACTATTTTTATTTTTAATGCTCAATTGGTAGAGCGCTGGTACGGATAGCCAGAGGTTGCGGGTTCGAATCCCGGCATGGGTGAAATTTTTAGCCTCTAAATAGGTTTTTAAATTATAAGTTTATTACTAACTAATAATCGTCGTATCGCCTGCTTAATGTTGGTCTTGCTGTGTGTGTGAAAATGCAAATAAATGGTTTTATCTATCTATGCAGGGGGATAGATAGATAAAATCATCTATCTAGGGGGCCTCGTAAATTACACTTAAAACTTTGCAGTCCTTGCACGGCTGCTGTTAAGTTATATTATTACTATTAAACAATGTACATACACGAATGAATAAATGAGTGAATTTATTTATTACTGATAATATGCCAAGTTACAATTGTATCTATAACCTAATTTCAATTATAAGGTACAAAGTAGATACAGCTATTTAAAAATACAATGTTTGTTTGACTCTGGCACCTGTGGTAGATGTGAATCTGTAATACAGGTGTCAGCGCCCTCAAAGATATATTTGCACAGTGGTATCACAATAATAATATTATATTTTAATATTTGGTCTAGTTAAAACATAGAGCAATATTGGCAAATATTAAATTATTTATAATTTAGCACTTAGTTTAATTTCATTACATTGTATCAATAAATAGTTAATTATGTTATTTCATTTTATTTTATTTCATTGATTAGCATGCAAGTATTGGTATCTGTGCATAGTGTGTATGTGTGTGTGTGTGCGTGTGTGTGTGTCAGTGTGATTGAATGAGTGAGTTTGTGTTTACGTGTGTGTTTGTATTTATCTATCTACGAGCAAGACTAAATCAGAATATAAATTAAAAAAATCAAAATAGATATATACATTAAATAAGATAAATAAACCGTTAACAATAACAGTGAAAGATATCTATTTAGGTACTTTATTACTTTAAGGAGTTCCTCAGCTTGTGCATACGTAAGACTTGATAAATATCGTTTAACATATTTTTTACATTCGAATCTCTTCATAAACTGTATATTCATACTAACACAATATGCATGCCATATATCTGAAATAAAATATATAATAATTATTATAAATTTTACAATGCGGCATTTTTATACTACGTGATAATATAAACGTTTAAACTTGAACTGAAGCCAGCGCACTGTGTGAAAAAAAAAACTTTTGTATTTCATAACAGGTCGCCGCTAACAGTAAAACCAAATAGGTTTTAGAAAGCGGCTGTATAGATATAAGAAAATATTGAGTACTTATTTTGAAAAATATTTTACTTAGTTTTAGCTGTATTACGCGAAACCAAATTCGTAAAATTTAATATGTCTGCCTTGTTGACAAATCACAAATTTGACTGTCAAAACACAGGTCGCGGGAAAACTTGAATCTCGTTTCTACTAGTTTAAGTGTAAGGTGCATTTCTCGAACGGGCATCATAAAACTAGGCACTGCAGCGTTAGAAAGGTTCGCGCTGGCAACAATCATGTCAATTGTACCGGAGCAGGACTGGTCCCGAGTACATGAGTGTGTCGTGTCCATGTGCGACCGAGGCTCGCGTGCTGGCTTGCGCAACGCGGGTAGAGTTCGCTCTCGATATACGAGCATTAGCCTGATGCATTATACCTGCCCATACTCTGAGCTAAATGTCTGTGACTGTGTGAAATATTACTGTGGGCGATATTGTATGCACACCGATATACATTCCTACTACATAAGCTAAATTTTGTACTGTGTGGCAGCTTATCTTACTTACTTAGTCACTAACTCACTTAATTATGCCGCTGGCTCAGCGACCCAAAGTGGGTCTTGATGAAGTTGCCTAGCTTATTAACTATGGGAAAAGGGTTTGAATCCCAGCACGTGTCGTGGACTAAAAGAGAACTTTGTGAGAAAACCCACGCCCTAGTCAGCTTGGCACCTAATGAGATTTCTTCACTTTTTCTTGTGATAATTCACAGTCTTAATAGCCAACTAAGATGAGAGAAAGATATTGGCTAAACCTGCACCATTTACAAATATGTTCCAGGCACTATGGCTATATACAGGGCGTCCCAAAGTTATGGGCCATGAAGGGAAAGTACCTTAAATATCGTAGATAGGGTATTTTGCTGAAAGAAGACTTTATGTTATTTTTAAAAGTTAGTAATCCTGCATTCAAAGATTTTCTAAAAAATACTTGCCTTGTCCGGGAATCGAACCGACTTAAATGTAAAAAGAAACCACTCCTACTTTTATGATGCCAATCGAAAGAATGGCCAAAAACTAATAACTCTTCTTAAATAACATAGTATTTTAGAAGAAAGGAAAAGCGTTAAAATAATCATTTTAATTAAATTAAAAACATACATGAAACTGCCGGTAGTCAAATAAGTAAGTATTTTTTTGTAAATTAATTAATTAATTAATTAACTAAATGCTCAAAATGTGATCCCTCTTGTCTTACGCAAATCGCCAATCTTTTAATGAATCCGCTGCCTGTTGATTTTTATTTTTCATTTTCAACTTAATTGACGCGGCAGTTTCATGTATGTTTTTAATTTGATTAAAATGATTAATTTCACGATGTTCCTTTCTTTTAAAATACAATGTTAGTTAAGAAGAGGTATTAGTTTTTGGGAATAATTTTGATTGGCATCATAAAAATGGGGTGTTTTTTTTTTAAATTTAAGTCGGTTCGATTCCCAGACAAGGCAAGTAATTTTTAGGAAATCTTTGAATGCAGAATTACTAACTTTTAAAAATAACATAACGTCTTCTTTCAGCAATATACCCTATCTACGATATTTAAAGTACTTTTCCTTCATGGCCCATAACTTTGGGACGCCCTGTATATTTAGATTCTAATCAAATGTAGCACGAAACTGCGACCTACTGAAAGTTACAGTTTAAACAAGGGGGCCATTACAAAATCAATCTTCAACTCTATACTATGCTATTTTTATTTTATATCATTAGTGTTTAACAGTGTAAATTAAAAAGAAATAAGGCTATTAGAGTTTTTTTATCTACATCACCTATCCGTCTTAAATATTGATTTTTTTTTTCTTTGTGTTGAGTAGAGTGAAATTAAAAGAAAGCAGTCGTAGCGAGCGGCGCGGTAAAACGCAGGCTTCTCAATCGGGAGCCAACGACGTTTGAACCCCGGCATGTACCAATGACTTTGTAGCAATACCACTCGCTAACTGCGAAGGAAAGCATCGTGAGGATAGTGAGGTGTTCAAATACCTCAGCGCTTGGTGTGCACGCGTGATGACTAATTCCATACTTTCTCTCTGAAAGAAGGCCTGTGCCCTGCAGTGGGGCTTATACATATAAGCAACTTAAAAAAGAAGAGCAAACATTCTTCTATGTCAGGACATTGTTCTAGGATATAGCGAAGATTGTGACATTGGCGGTGCGCGTAAAGCGGGAATTTTATAAAATTGCATAACTAAAGGTTGACTGCATGATAATGCTACTTAGCATTAAGTACGCTTTTGTACCAATACGATATGTTTGTGCAATGAAAAATTTTATAATAATAAGCACTCTTGTTGCGATAAATATAAATCTAAGAAAAAAATACAAAGATATTCAGGATCAAAACAAAAAGACGCAGTAATTAAAACACTTTTAGTGTTTTAGGGATCGCATCTTATTGTGTAATTTCTGAATATTATTACATTTAAGGTACTAGCTAACTGGACATTTGTTGTTATGTACTTTTATACAAAAATCATTTCCAAATTAGTTAACTCTCACGTATTATTTTACGTTCGACAGACAAACGCTAGTGTGTCTACCTTATTGTATGACTCGTGAAAACGAGGCATCATGCCGGAACACGTTTAATCGCTTTGCGACTGTTTTGCTTAAGTGTGGTAGCCAGCACCACACATGAACAAACATCCGGTATAAAAAGCTTAAAAACAGTACAGTATTTTAATTCGTAGGGCGAATCCCTAACTTACTACAAAATTGTCAAAGCTATAAAGCTTAAAAAGTTTTAATATAATTTTTTTTACTTAATATCATTATTATATGAAAACTCGAACAAAATGTTTTTGTTCCTTTTCACGAAATATTATAAATATAATACACTCTAAGTAAAATACATTTGTATTACATACTAGCTGACCCAGCGAACTTCGTACCGCCTAACAGTTGATTCTTTTATTTTTTTTTTATTTTTCTCTCCGTAAGAACCATCCTCGTCCTTCAAGGAATATTTTGAAAAAATAATTATCGAAATCGGTTCAGCTGTTCCCGAGATTTGCGCTTACCAACACATTCAGCGATTCATTTTTATATTATAGATATTGACAAAGTTTTTTTTTTACTTTATTGTTATTTTATTTTTGTTCATTTTTATTATGAAATTGAAGTTATT
This sequence comes from Yponomeuta sedellus, assembly GCA_934045075.1. Classification (NCBI taxonomy): domain Eukaryota; kingdom Metazoa; phylum Arthropoda; class Insecta; order Lepidoptera; family Yponomeutidae; genus Yponomeuta; species Yponomeuta sedellus. The sequence goes on along the minus strand of OW203737.1, from coordinate 21,954,937 downwards.
TATGCAATTTCACCTTCACTTGTTATGAATATTACCAACAAAAAATTCTATGTCCATGTAATATTATTTATTAATGTCATCTTAATTAAATTTTTGGTGAAGTGGCAAACAGCCGATGTCGACTATTTCTGCCAACATCATGTCCTGACACGACATGCGCGCTTAATATGGTGGTTAAAAACACGACAAAATAAAATAAATTTTACTTTGTCCGGATTTAATAGATAACAATTGTAATTATGTCAACCCTTTGTATGCCCTCACTGCTGGGGCACGGGTCTCTTCTATACCTATTCTATACCTATCACGGGAAGTTAGGCTATACTCCACCGCGATTCGATTGTAATATAGCGGCGGTCCCTGTCAGAAATTATTGTGTAATTATGTCTACGTCTATGTCCAGGCCTACCTTAGGCTACTTATTTGACAGGGTTACCACATCTTCATCTGACATGAGAAAAACTTCTTTAAATACGAATGATTTAATTTCTTAAATAAAAACCAACGTTCGCCTAAGCTCGTCCTTGTGCATGTTATTTCTTATTGAATGTCCTATTTAATGTTTCGTGTGCAATACATTATAATAATAATAAGCGCTGGCTGATGTACTTCGTGATATTCTTTATATATCACATGAGTTCATACTTTAGTAAAAATAAAAGGCATGTAAGGACGTGGCTCAATAATGAAATATTATGTTCTCTTACAAAATGTTGTGTATTAAGCATGTTCTATGCACGTACATTTGTCAGGAGTGCAATAAAGAATAAAAAACTTTCAAGCTATGAGTTACCTATAATTCAACCAATTAATTGGCTGTTAAATAAATCTCTCTCTGTTTTGTAGATTTTGTCATTGCCGATTGTTTGAACGAGAAGGTTTTCAGCTGACCTCGAGATTTGGCAAGTAGACGTGGACAATCAATGCAAGCGTCGGACTACTGCATAAGCTATTACTGCAGTGTAGCATAATATAGAATACTCAATAAAAGTAATTTAAAGATATAACCAATTTCTTAACATTAGAAGAAAAACCATATTAGCATAATTTTGTTATTATGAGTGGGGAAAGTTGACGAGATCACACAATAAGCGGTGGTGCGGGCAAAAGTGCAGAGAAGTGGGAAGTGAAGTGGGAAGCGAAGTGGGTCGGCTGCAACGCGGTGCTCTTGCATGTCACGTCGCCTTCACCCACTAACGCCGCGCCGAATCGATTTCCAACACGACGGCAGATTGAACCAATCATGAAATCATTGACCGTTTCACAACCTTGTTTTCTCTTTATTTAGAAACTTATCTAGTCTAAGTACAAAAATATACAAACATTTGGTAGCTATAAATAATATCACTGTTTCACAACATAATTTACAGGAAGTTAGGAGCAAAACTTATCACTGAATACTCAATCTTTCTTAATACAATCTTTAATTATTACCTTTTCAGCACATTAAGAACAGTTATGAAAAAAAGGCAGCAGTCATGTGTTTTGCTCCAAAAATACATTACGGAACTAAACTACTAAGAGAAATTTACAATGAAACATTTCGCCATACAAAAGACATCAACGCGTGACTTTCAATTTTACAATTTTTTCAATTTTTCTAAGCCTTTTGTTAGACCGGTCTAGAAATATGCTTTTGGTTTCGTTTGCTACAGATTTCGTGACATAAGTGGATACCAGAAAAAACATAGAAATCCGGCTTAATATAAATAGTACCAGTATGATGTATCACGTATGTTTGGATCATCCCCTTCTGTTAGTACATTATTTCCTAAAATAAATAAATTCAGCGTCTCCTTAGCGCGTTTTGTCATCCACACGCACTGTTGCCGCCCGCACAAAGCTGTTCCTGTATCCTTTCTCCCGCACTTTTGCGCTTGGGCTCAATTTATCGGTTCTCTCCGTTTCGTTCGCTCTCTCTTTCGAATCTGCTCTCTCACCCCCTTCAGCGCGTTCTTTTTCCTCAAATTTTTCCTTATCCTCGCTTATCTTCTCGTCGTCATCACTGTCATCTTTGTCGCTGTCATCTTTGATCCGTTCATCCTCGTCCGCTCCCGGGGGTGCGTTATTTTCTTCGGGCTGCTGGTGTTCGGCCTCTATAGAGGCGATGTACTCATCGAACTCCTTTTCGTCAAAATAACTGACAGACCTTCGATAGCGTTCTTGGTTCTCGGGCTTCGGCTTACGGCGGCGCTGCTTCTTGGGCTTAGTGACGCGGTAAGTGGGCGGGACGCGCACGGTGACGGTGTCGATGTGGCTGGGGTGCCGCTCGGTGGGCGGCAGCACGCGCGGGCGCAGCGGCCGCCGCGGGTCCTCGGTCGTAGTCGTGTGCTCGGCCTCGGCCTCGGCTTCCGAGTCGTCAGACGGTGGCTCCTCCTGCAGACTCTCGCTTGGCCGCCGCAGCTGATCCACTAGCCGCTTGTCTCCGAAATGCTCGTCCAAGTAATGATTGGAACGGTGCGGTTCGTCCTCGTCTCTTCTGTGAGGCCTCTCGTCCTCGTTACTCCTATCGTCCTCGTCGCTCCTGTCGTCATAGTCATTTCTTCTACGATGAGGCCGTTCATCCTCGTCTCTTCTCTGAATATGTCTTTCATCGTCGTTTCTTCTCTGGAGCGGCCTGTCATACTCGTTTGTTACGCGAGGCTGTCTTTCGTCATCAATTCTCCTTTGAAACGGTCTTTCCTCGTAATTTCTCCTTCGAGGTGGACTCTCCTCGTCATTTCTCCTTCGCGGCTGCCTCTCGACTTTGCGAATTTGCTTTTTCGGCTTTCGATCGTTCCAAAAGCGGTTGACGGCATCGCCAACCTGGCGTACGGCGTCACCCCGGGATTCCTGCACATCTTCGTAGTCATCATCATACTCCGCGGGAGCGTCATCGTCCAAGTAGTCGACCGGTAGAGCAGCGGGGCGGGGTCGGAACGGGATCGCTGCCGGGACCAATACTTCTGGCTGCTCCGCTGCCACCTGTGCAGCCGGCGGCTGAGCTGGCTGCTCAGCCGCCGGGGCCGAAGGAGCTGAAGGTTGGCGATTGAAGTCAAAACTCAGTCGAAAGTTTGAAGTGATAGAGTCGACACCGTCGGCTGCCTTAACCGGTTGCGGCGCACATGGTGGTGGACCAGCGGCGCGTGGTTTTGCGCAAGGTGGGGGTGGTGGCGGTGGCGGAGGTGGTGGTGGCGGCGGTGGTGGCCTTGGTACAGCTCGCGGCTTCGGACACGGAGCCGCGAGCTTAGGTGGCGGTGGAGGCGGCGGCGGAGGAGCACAGCACGGAGCCGGGGGTGGCGGGGGTGGAGGAGGGGGGGGGCACGGTGGAGGCCCAGCTGCGCGAGGAGCCCCGCACGGAGGCGGTGGCGGTGGAGGTGGCGGCGGCGGAGGCCCCGCTTGGACGTCATCTAACCCTGGGATGGGTGCCAGCGGCGGCGGGAACGTGACCGCATTCGGTCGTTTCACCACCCTGTAGCCGAGCACGTCTGCTAAGCCCCTGAACACGACATCCCCGAAAGTCCGCTTGTGCCGGACCACAGGCGTATCCGAGTCACCAAGGTCGGTGGCATTGCTGTCACTGAGCGTAGCTGCTTTCTTGAGCAGCTCGGTCATGCGGGTGTCATTGCTGTTGCCCCAGGCAACGGTGGCGTTCTTGAGCAGCGCGTCGAGCCGTGTGTCGTTGCGATGGTCCCACACGGCGCCGGCATCGTTGTTCTCGTGAGCGGGCGCGTGGTGGTGGCCCCACGCGGCGGCGGCCAGCAGCAGCAGCAGCGCGGCGCGGCGCGTCCGCATGGTCGAGTGTCGCGCGAGGGCGGCGCGCGCTGGTTTTGTCGCGCGTCCGCGCCGCATTGCCCAAGTTGTCACGCTTCAGTGCGCACCGCGGGGTTGTTGCCGCACAAACTGGTGTGGAAACGCTGCAGATGATGGATGTTAGACCACGCAGCCGGTGACAGCAGCTTTTTTCGGCATTAACAAAGATATCAGCATTATCTTTTATAGTTTTTGACATGAAATTTGAGTTTTGTTTCCTTAGTCCCGTTACTGAACTTGCCACACTTACGTATTGAGCGCTTTATCTGTCGCCAGTAGTTGTCGAGCGTCTTAAACGCTGTCGGTTATTTCGCTCGTGTGGACGGTTAATTTGTGATTAAGGTCTGATTGATTTTTCTAGAAGTCATGTTTCTTTAATATTTCATAGCTTTACTGCTTTCTTTGAAACGAAAAATGGTAAAAATATTTCTTCTTCTTCTTCTTCAGGCTATATTATGTAGTCTACTGCTAGACGTAGCCCTTCCTTAATGAGCGCCATAGCGCCTAGTCTTCAGGTTGCCGCATCCAGCATCTGCCTGCAATTTTTCGCAGATCGTCATCCCACCTGGTCAGAGGGCGTCCTACACTACGTTTGCCGAGTCGCGGTCTCCATTCACGTTTACTCCAACGGTTGTCGAATCTTCGCGAGATATGGCCAGCCCACTGTCACTTTAGCTTGCTGATTCTCTGAGCTATGTCGATAACTTTGGTTCTCCGTCGGATGCATTCGTTACGAATCCTATCCTTCAGAGAAACTCCGAGCATAGCTCTCTCCATAGCTCGCTGAGCGGCTTTGAACTGGTGGACCAGCCCTTTCGTGAGTGTCCATGTCTCGGCTCCGTAGGTCATCACAGGTAGGACGCACTTGTTGAAAACTTTCGTTTTCAAACATTGCGGTATGGATGACGAGAAGACCCGGCGTAGTTTCCCAAACGCTGCCCAGCCCAGCTGGATCCTCCTCTTGGTCTCCTTCTCGAAACTGTTTTTATTATTGTAGTTATTGTCAATTTTACATCGTCACTAAACCCGATTTATTTAAAAATCAGTGTCATTTGAGGAATATTTAGGTAAGTACGTTTCATCGATGACTCAGTGGTATTCAGTCTGGCGAAACGAAAACTCAGCTGAACATTTAACCGGCAAAATGTCTTCATTGCTCCAACTAATGCAAACAATCGGTACCATTTCTCTGTCGACATGCTAATTGCCATCCCGAGCCGCTGGTGTCGTGTCGAATTGTGTAACGGAAACTCAATCATTTCGCGCTGATTGAGTTTTGTTGATCTGAATTCTCTTAGACACGATTAGTTTGTAATCGAGGCAAGGCCAACGCTGTGGGCTGGTCAAGTTCATGTTGTGTCCGTGAATGGTGCGCGCAGTCCGTTGTTGGTTTCCCACCCAAAATACGCTATTAGAATTCCCCTTATAAGAATCACCCCGGCCATTGTGTGGTGAACCGAGGGAAGACTCTTGATATTCGCTATTTCTCTAATTCTAAGTTTCATAAAATTGGAATTCGATTTTGAAGTAGTCTTAAAACAAATTCTATTCACTCATTCAGAGGCTAAATTATATTTGCGACATACCGACCCGCGCACTGGGACACTCGTGAGATATTCTCAGGTACTGACTGAAAACCAGCGCTGAGGGCTCACACCCTCAGCAAAATGCTGAGTCAGCTGCCTTTTGCAGCAACGGAAACACACCGCGACAAAACTGCTTAAATTGTCTGTACTAACTTACTTTTTGATTGCTCTCCGATAAGTTTGTTTCGTATTTGTTAGATGTTTTGTGTGTGTGACTGTTGTAGCAATAAATGTTTCTCTTTCTTTCTAAATATTTTACCTATGCCGGGACTCGGGTCTCAAACCCGCGAACTCTGGCTAACCGTGCCAGCGTTCTCCCAACTGAGCTAGAGCAAGCACCGGCAAGAGTGAAATTTCGAAACTCTTTGCATTACTCTCTGTATGACTTACGGGCAGCGAACATTTGGCTGAAGTAATTCGCATCATTTGCAGCCCTAGTATCTACTTTGCAGTAAGGTTTTACATCGGAATCATATGAATACATGTCGTTCCGAAAAGATAATTGTATGTTTTTTTTAATTGTCCTTAGCACTGGTTAATGCAATAAAAAGAATATGAGTTCTAAACGTTCTACGTTTAGAACTTATAAAGATACAGATGTAGTAAAAGAAATAATTTCAAAAATATAGCTCTTAACCACATTTTAAGTTCTCAATCTTTGAGTTCTCACACCCTGTAGGAGAGTTTGGAGAGGCCCTACCAAATATAGTTGCTTTAAATATAGACTTTTAGTAGACAGTTAGTACGTCGTATTAAGAAAAGGCCTCCGTGGTGGAGTATGGCCTGTACCTTCCTCGGGGAAGAGACCCGTGCCCCAGCAGTGAGGACATACATGGGTTGATGTCGATTCAGAAAAGGTGGCCAGGTGGAAAATAAAGTAATCGACACAAATACACACATTTTTTTAGTGTCCTATAAACGCCCCACTGCAGGGCACAGGCCTTCTCTAAGAGAGAGAGTACGGGCTTAATTACCCCGCGTGCCCGCCGCGGATTGGCAATTTCAAGCGCTGAGGTATTTGAACACCGCAGATACTCAGGTTTCCTCACGATGTTTTCCTCACAATAACAAACATAATTATGTAGTAAAATTAAACAACTAATAAAGTAATTATATTTAGGCCACCGGTCTGTACTCTAAGGTTAAGAAATATCTCTGCCATTTCCATGTACAATAAATTGTTATTATTATTATTATTAATAATACGTTTATTAGGTAAAATAAAACTTACCAGGCAATGCGGCGGACGTAAATGTTCTCTATCTCTATGAACTTATTTACTCAATTCAATCAATTAAACGTACCCTTACCTAGCTAAGGTTTCAGTAGAGCTTCTGCAAGCATTTTGTAAAAAGAAATGGAACAAATACATCGGCCCCATTTCGAGGAAGCAAGTGTGAAGCTGCCTCCTCAATTCATTCGTCTACAATAATTTTAACTCTTTTACAAAGAGAATACTAGAAACATATTTTTACTATTTACTGAGTATCCCAGTTAAGGACTTCACAATCATGAAAATACACGCAGGCCAAGGTCATTTGTACAAAATGTACGACGGCCCTCAGCGGAAATCGAACCCACGATCTCCGATGTGGTATTCAGTCGTTATAGCGCAAGACCAACGAGGCAGAAACTCCCAGTCCTGCGGTAGACTTATGAGCGTAGCACTAGATCATAGTTTGGGATAAATTATTATGTTGTAGTGATGGCATATTACATCTGAATTGTGCTGCACTTGAGCTCCAAGGAGCAGACAAAGGGCCGGTTTCTGAACATAGAATTTCACAATGTAAATACTTAAGTAATGTTCTTTCACACTCTTTGCTGAGATATTCGAAGAAAAGTTAAGTATTTACTTAGCAAGCCCATAGCTAGTACTTCGATAAGGTTGGTCTTAGATATATTGACTTATCTGATGGTAATAATTCTATGGACTAAAATTCTGAATGGCTTAATGCGGCCTTCTCCGCAAATTATATACCAATCATTGTTTTTAGGGTTCCATGTGACAAAATGCACTCCGACCCAGCACTGCAACTTTTGGGTGGTCTCTTCACTCATATAGTGTGAATTAAGGTTCTACTAGATGCTGTATAAATCATCTCATTACCTTTTACTTACATAAAATTCAATGTGCATAGGTAAAGTTTTATCTCAAATTGAAAAAGAAAAAAAGAAAACTTATAAGTCACTTTATGGTCGGGCCGTCCATTTTTCCACCCTCATGTCGAGACCCTTTTTGTCGGGAACATGTAATGCAATCTAGTTGAAATTCATTGAAGTTCAAAGCATTCATGCTTCTGTAAAAATGACCTAAATAATCACTTTTTGTAGCAAAACTCAAAAAGACGTTTGACACAGACATTTGAAAAGACAACCCATCATGTCCCCACCGCATGAATGTATAGGCCATACGGCCACGGGCGTCAAGTCCGGAGTGTTGGAGGCTTAGAAAAAACGCATTTCTTGTCATAGAATATTTAATCTTATAATATTTATTTAAAACGTAACTGAATTACTTATTGAGAATCTAATGTATTGCTAACCTGATTAAATAGGTACAAAAAAATCAGTAATGTAATGCAATATGCACAAACTTATAATTTGTACTAAAATATTAATTTACTTCAATCAAAATTCGTAAATTAATTTATTTAAAATTTCGATGAACTAATTAAATTTTTACTGAACAGACAATTTTGGAAGTTGTATAGGTACTCCTGTAAAAATGTTTCACACTGAATTGTACGTTAAAATAAATAGTTTTTAAATGAAATGTGAAAATAATGTTGGAGTATAGCTACTCCAATTATAAATAATAATAATAAAGACATTTGGGAAATGATGGAAAAATTATATTTTTTTGTAATCAAAGTTATCTCTCCGGGTCGGTTGTATGGGCACATACTTTTCTACTACAAACTTGAGTTTGTAATAGATTGTTCAGAACCCTCAGGGCACGAGCCCTACTCGAACTTGTTCGTTATTTTCATGACTCGGTCAAGGAGATGCAAACTAAAATATTACGCCTCAAATGGCCTTAGACACTGCTAAACAAAATCTGATGGATTATAGGGATTTCGTGGCAAAAACTGTCATAGATATAATGAACGTTTCGTCCTTCAAGGATAAGGAATGTAGTTTAAAGTATATGCGACTCAATCATCAAACCGTTTCGCAAGATCATTTAACTGTGCCGCACAACCTCCCTAACTAAGACGGTAAACTACTCGCTAGTTTTGTCGCTACTTCAGTCTAATTAAACTACGTTATTACATTTCGGTTCTTAATTATCAGTCTACTGGTAGCCCAAAGTTTAGATCATAAGTTGTCAAGGACAGTGACAAATTACTATTAGTCAATCAATTACTTTTCTCAGCAATTTGGCAAGCAACGGGCACACAAAACGCCTGCCAAAAGCATAACAGCAAAGTCACGTGAAACTAATTTGCTAATACAATTATTAAACTCACACGTGGCTTCGCTATTATATTTTTGACAGGCGTTGTATTTTAAGGTTTCTTTTAGCGTGACCGCCTGAAGTCTGAGTAATAAAATACTAATCGCATTTCATATTGGTGTTTACGATCTGACAAAAGGCCGTAACTGTCTGAAATACTAGTAAATGTTTTTTTTGAATTCGTTTATAATGCGGGACGATGTTTTCGTAACCTACAAACAAAGTATACATTGATTTAACAAAGTTAAGTATTTGCATCACTCCAGTTATTAAATCGTTGAACATTGTAAAGTAAATCTTAAATAAATTAATGAAGTTTTTCTCAAGTTTCTCAAAGGGTTGTCTGATTCACTACACAATATCAACAAACACAGGTATGATACTGGAACCTGTTTCATGTTGTGTTAGCATAACTCGAATAATCTTTGTCGGGATACGTGATAATAGAGCACGCTTATGTAAAAAAACTATTTTCGATGCTTCGACTACACGATGTGAATTGACGAAGAAAGTTATACAAACTCCTGAGAATTGTTTCTCTTGATAGAATACAATCCAAAGGCGTCCAGGCCTACATTGCGTTGTACTTGTCTCCAGTCACCCGGCGTTCTCCAATGGGACCCACATCATCTATGTTAACCGCTAGAATTACGGTTTAGCCGAAGGGTTAAGTAAAATACAAAATTCTTATTTCGTTAACTACTACATTTTAGGCAAAGTAGATTCGTATATACTCGGAAAATACCTGTAGCAGTAGTCGCGCCTCTTCCATGAGTAGAATGGTTAAGTTTAGTAAGTTTATCTGGTTAAACTAGTTTTCCCACACCATTCAATAGAATGGTGTGGGAAAACTAGTAGATGAAATCAATTTAATAACATTAACTCTTAACTAATTAATAAATTATCTTTTTAACAAATATGAAACAAATCTACGAAAACGATTTAGATGTGTTATTATGTTTACGTAGGTACGTATAAAAATGTGTGTGTGTGTGTATATATGTAAATGTTTGTGTGCAGTGTAAATGTGCGAATGTAAGTACGTGATAATTCTCTAACCAGCCCTACGGCCAGAGTCTTGTGGGCTCAGCATCAGCCACTTAAAACGAGGGTGGTGGGGCGTGTGAATAGCCCCGCCATGAAGTGCGGAAGAGTGACCACTCGTAAATGTTAGGTACATATGTAAGGTAACACCGGTAGGTAGAGACCTAGGAAACATATCGGGAAAACTAAACCAAAGGGTGGCAAACGGGTAAATAACTCTACCTAGAAGAGGAAATAGGCGGTGAGGTTGATCTTTAAAGTCGGGATAAAGACTAGATTCGCCATTACAGCACCTCTAAAGACAGAATTCGGAATAGGGTCTCAAAAGTATGTCTATGAAAACTACGTCAGGAAAAATATCAGTAACTTTAAAACTTTAGGTAGTAATCAACACAATGTAAATACTAGAAATAAACATAAACTTTCGTTCCCACTATTTAGGCTGGCAAAGGTTAATACATCCTTCATGGTATACGCAATAAAATCACTTAAGATACTTATATATTAAGCTCACCTGAAACGCGGTTCAAAAAATGTGTTAAGCATAGGTAAGTAAGTACACTTTGTGCCAAAAGGGCTACTATGACAAAAAGGATTATTTAAATGACAATGATGTCTGGTATTGAAGCCAGTACAATGCATCAGTTCTATGTTTTATAATTATTATGTAAACTCTGTTAATTAAGGACTTTGAAAAGACTAAGTTTGGATTTTTTTATCCAATCCTCCCAAAGGTCTAGATTTTGAAATGAACACCTAGTTTGAATTTTAACGTTCACTAAGCCGCAGTTTCTGCGCTACTTTGAATAAAACCTTTTCATTTCATTTCATTTCAACACACCTTAGCTTCCGTGATGAACCGGGCGTGGCCGTCTTCAGTTAAGTTCCCCGTCCTCTTGTAGAAGTTCCACGCATTGGTCTTCTCACGCCTGGACAGCAGGAGACTCCGGCGACAACGGTGTTCGGAGTATTGTTAGGTACTTCAATGACTCCTTATAGTACTCTAACCTATCCAGTCAGACAAGCCAGTGCAGCGGCTCAATCAGACGGTAAGTGCTGAGTGGGGTGATGTGCATGAATGGTTGCGTGTGTGATATGTAGATTTAAGTTTGTACTTGCTTAGATTATTACATGCCTCTGTAGCGTCAGCGTTTTGTGTCAGCGGCGTAGCGCTGCTTGTGAAGTATCGCCAGTCGTTTTCCCTTTAGCGTCCTGGGTGCCTGCTGCAGTGTTTAACTTTACACGTTGCTTAATTGATAGACAATCGAAATCTCTAAACCTCCTAAAAAGTTGTTAGCAAAACTGTAAATCTGTTTTATTAAATTTTTAACTGCTTGGTGAAGCATCATAATTACAAAAAGGGGCACTAGTACTTGTGTGCAAATGCACGCTTATTTTGGAGTTGATCGGGTTGCACTGGAGGCTCCCGAGATGGCGCCCCAGTCTTTTGTAGAGCCAATTTTACGTTTATATTGGCTCTCTTTGGTTAAGCTGTCAGCGATTTTTGTTTTATTGTGTGTGAAATAATTTTCTGTGGCACGGACATTGAAAAAATATGTGAGAATAAAGAAAATGGGATAATTTGCATATTCCGCGTCAATTTGTGCCCCCGGTGTGAGTGAGACCCAAAGACTTGCGGTGTATTGTTGACCGGCCGGTCTAGGGACACTTTTTCTTCTCGTATGAAATCGAGTCTGGATGACCGTCGCCCTCCTGCTGCATGGTGGAGCTGAATGTGTACGCTCGTTCGATGAAGAGGTAAGTGGGTTTCTTGCTACGCAGTGCTGGTGTCACTTCTTGTCTCTTTTCCATATTGGCCATTATTGATAGGCTCGTGATACTTATTTAATTTTAATAAAAAAAACATCCGTACGCAAGTACACCTGGTTGTGGCTATTTACACGCCATACCACTGCTCAATTCCATGAAGTTCGCTATTTTGCTCTTAATTGTTGCGGCAGATTGCATTTTAAAAAACAAAAGGATTTTATTTTATTTAACGCTCTTGGCCCCTGAATGATAACAGCAACATGATTGTAAATTCTAATTAAGTGTAGACATATTTTTACAAAGTGTGCTTGGCCCTCAGAAGTAACATGGGTGATGAATAGCCCGACCCTGTGGTCGCAAGCTAAATACGCCTGCTGATTGAATTGTCTGACACAACTGTTAGCATTCGTGAGGCTGCGGCTCGTGTGTGAGAAGTGCCAAGTGGAAGCGTTAGCACGCGACAAGCTTGCCCGCGACAGTTAGAGGACGCTCGCGAGATCAACTCTACATGACTTAATGACATAAAGTGAAATATTTATTTATTGTACTAAGATGTGGTACATTACAAGGCAATAACTATGGCTTTCCCGAATTGCAGTTAGGTTTTTATTTACAAAACCTTGCGAATAGTTATTAGCATAGTTTTGGTTAAATTTGAAATCAAATTATTTATATCAAAAATTAAAATTGGAAGTCCATATTGACATTTCAAACTATAATATTTTGTTTAAGTTATATAACTTATACTATTTTTATTTTTAATGCACTAACCCGTGCCGGGATTCGAACCCGCAACCTCTGGCTATTGGCTGGTGAAATTTTTAGCCTCTAAGTTTTTAAATTTGTCCTTAGCACGGGTTAGTGCATTAAAAATAAAAATAGTATAATCATGCGGGTACAGTGATATCATTCCGATGTAAAACCTAACTGCAAAGTAGGTAGTCGGGGCTGTAAGTGATGCAATTTACTTAAGCCAAATGTCGCTGCCTGTACGTAATACAGAGAATAGTGTAAAGAGGTTCGCAATTTCACTGATGCCGGTGAGTCGCCCATTGGCTCAATTGGTAGAGCGCTGGCACGGATAGCCAGAGGTTGCGGGTTCGAATCCCGGAATGGGTGAAATTTTTAGCCTCTAACCCCCTTATTCATAATAGTCCGCTAGCTTAAAACAGCTGCTAAAGAGTGTTCTCTTTCATTCTGACTTAGGTCAATAGAAGAGGACAGAGTGAGAATAAGCATTGCTTAAAGTTAACAGACTATTATGAATAAGGGGGTAAGTGTATAACTTATAACTTATGTTTATATATATTTTTAATGCACTAACCCGTGCTAAGGACAATTTAAAAACCTATTTATAGGCTAAAAATTCCACCCATGCCGGGATACGCACTCTGGCACAGATAGCCAGAGATCGCGGGTTTTAATCCCGGCATGGGTGGATTTTTTAGCCTCTAAATAGGTTTTTATAACTATATGTGTTAGTATGGTTCCTTTTTTTAATCACATATTTTGTTTTATATATATTTTGTTCGTCTAAATAATAACTCTTGTACTAGTGTTTGTTACTTGTAAGAAATATCAAGCGTCAATGCCTGTCTCTGTCTAACCATCTGGGATAAAGACGAGAATTTGTGTATGAATGTATGTATGTGGCATTAAGTCCGCTGCATTGTATGTACTACTGTATAAAAATGTCAATAAATAAATTTTATTCACAATTAAATATATCTTGCCAGATTTTGAGGAATAGTAAACATTGGCCTTGTTGCATCTATATAATGAGATGATTTATACAGCGTCCTGTGGCATCTTCACCACAATAGATGGGTGAAAGGACCACTCGGGTGCTGTAGTTTTGGGGTTTTATGATCAATCAAAAACCCATGGAATTATCGATACTTTCAGTAATAATTAATAATCAGTATTAAAAGTTACTTTGTATAATAGGCCAATACAAAAAGGTGGTCGCCTTCTTGCAACACTCTGAAACTATAAAAAATAGAGCACTTTTGTGGTGTACTGTACCGCCGCAACGGTTCATCCGCTGGACGCAAATTGGCGGTAATCAACCAGCGACGCGATACAGTTTCGGGCGCGCACGCGCATTCAAGCTCACCCGCATTCCCAGATGTGGAGCTTTGTTGTGTCTAGTTGCACTTAACAGTTATTTAAAGTCACAAAGAGAGCATATTGTTTTTCTCCTACATGTGCCTTCTTGTAATAAAGGTTGCAGCTGTGTTTTTTTTAAGTTTAGTTTCTATCATCATCAACCCATTATGTCCCCACTGATGGGCACGGGTCTCTTCCCTGAGGAAAATATAGACCATACTCCAGCACGGAGACCAAGTCCGGATTGTTTGGCAAGACTAGTTACTGATCTTACTGTCAAAATTTTCAAGCCGCCCTAAGGCCTCTGTCTTGGCTTAACGTCTGCAATCTATTAAGAGCAGTCTGCACCATCGGCTTAACGTGCCTCGCGAAGCACGGAATCGCTCGGAAAAATGCCACTAGCGTTGGTCAGAGACGGTCAACCATCTACGCACTGAACGCGCCCTATGTTGCTTAACTTTGTCTTCGTTTAAGATCACTCATTTGTTTTTATACGTAAAGTGAAACGTGCGTATGTTTCGGGGGAAGGTGGGGGGGGGGGGTATTCAATCTTTGAACCATAACCTGGTTATTTTCTCTTTGTCACCTGTTATTTACTACTTATCTTATTCTTATCTTAAAAGTAGTCATGCGGGGGCCGACTGTTAGCGAGGTAGGTCACGCCTTTTAGGGAAAGTTGCCTAAAATCTTCAGGTTTGGGGGTAGTTAGTTAGTTAGACCTGAGATTTTCCGCACTTAGCCTCATAGTTGGGCCATTATACGTAGCAAGCGTTGAGGTTATATTAACACTAGAGGTCCCTCATGATGTTTTCCTTCACCGTTAGCGAGTGGAATTGCTACTATAAGTTCACAAATTGTACATAACTTAGAAAACAGTCATTGGTACTCACGGCCTCCCGTCATGAGACGGGCGCTTTACCGCCCGGCTTCTCAATCGGGAGGTCGTGAGTTCGAATCCCGGCATGTACCAATCACTCCGCTACCACCACGTTCAGGTTTTAAGGTAAGCCATTCCCAGAAGAGTCATTCTTTTCCCGGCAAGGGCATCGCAGTCGCACATTACGTGTGCCATTGATTCCACCTCAAAACCGCGTGCTCTGCAAGTGTCATCTTGACACAGCCCCATTCGGTGGAGTTGTGTCCCTGCAGGGAAATGCCCCGTCAGAGCACCAGTATGCAGTATGAACTTAGCTGAGCCAACAATTTGTACACCAATATTTTTTTTGGAATGTTTATATGAATTTACTTACTTAATAAAAAAGCGAAACTATCGATCTAAAAACCTATTTAGAGGCTAAAAATAAATTCCACCCATGCCGGGACTCGAACCCGTGACCTATGGCTAACTGTGCCAGCGCTCTCCCAACTGAGCTAATGGGCGACTTACATCAGTGAAATTTCGATCCTCTTCACAGTGCTCTCTGTATTACGTACAGGCAGCAACATCTGGCTGAAGTAATTTGCATTACTTGCAGCCCCGAGTACCTTACTTTGCAGTTAGGTTTTACATCGGAATGATATCGCTGTATCCACATGATTATATTCTTTTTAATGCACTAACCTAGGTTCGAGTCCCGTCGTCGTCGTCAGGCTATACTAGTCCACTGCTGGACATAGCCCTCCCCTGAAGAACGCCACGTTGTGCTATCATAGGGGGTAATGCCCATAATCCCTTGTTGGTGGTTGGGGATCGCAGTTCGGTGGAATTGTACTGCAGGGGGCGCTGCTGCCCACCCCCCGGTTTGTATCCCTTAGTCGCCTTTCACGACACCCGCGGGCAGAATTGGGTTGGTGCTATTCTCTAGGCAGACACCACACAGCTCTGGTCCCGGCATCGGTGGATTTTTTAGCCTCTAAATAGGTTTTTAAAATTGTCCTTAGCGCGGGTAGTGCATTAAAAAAGAATATTAAGAAGAATATCGATCTAAACCGAAAAAAACCTAAAGGCCGGAGTGATTGTTTTGCATTTACTATTAAAAAATAAATGTAGTGTTAAGCCATATTTCATGGCACATTAGTATTTCTTAATAACTTGTGGTCCTCATACACATTTATATATTAAGCGCGTCTAATCTCGATTATCTATTATTAATTGAGGTAATTACGTTTTACCTAATATATTATCGCGATGAGATTCGCAGAACTTTTATTACAGTTGTCCACTGATCCACGAAAGACATTTGATATCCTAAGTAATCATCATCCATTCACCAATCGTCCATCTGCTTCAAATACATATTCCAGTCGACAGCACATCACCTTTTACACGCGCGCATTTTACTCAGTTGCATTGCATTACAGGCGATTTAATAACAAGATGTGAAGATTGATCTACTGTCACGGGTATACGGAAGTGCCGTACATCTAACCTAACTATAGACATACAGTAATCTATTGTACCTATATCATTAAGCCGTTGGTGCCGGCTGTCATGTAATGGCAGTCGTTAAGCCATGTCAGTGGCCTTATGGGCGGCTTGATAACAAACTTTCTAGATTTAATATTTGGTACCTAATTTAATTACGATGTAGGGTAGGTTTCTAAAACTTTTGACACTAAGGCCCGCCACTGTCTTACATCAAACCGTCTCCACCAACCCGGATTTTGGCTCCTGTGGTGGATTAAGGTCTAACCTTCTTGTGATGCAGGGAGAAACCCGTGCCCCAGCAGTGAGGACATACAAAGGGTTGATATGATATCATGTCGCTGAACCGACGATCTACCAGGCAGATCGCTGGTAGCGGCTGGATAAGGATGGCCGAGGACAGAAAGAAGAGACGTGCCTTCATGGTACCAGCAGTGGACAATTGTGGGTTTGTAAACCTTCAGCGTCACTGATGAAAACCTTTAAAGTTGTGGCGACAATGTACAAAGTCGCTTGAACACTCTAGAGAACCGGTACTACCGCGAGAGTGTGCGCCAAGCACCTCCATGATCAACTGATCATCCACGATTTTTTAGTATCACTCACTCTGTGACTCGGTTCCAAATGCAAGAAGAATGAATACTAAAAAAATGTCGATGATCAGCGCCGTGCACGGGCGCATTTTATTCCTACTTTGCTCTGCCTCTGCCGCCTGCCAGAGCAAGTCAATGCCAGAGAAACTGCCAGAGAAAAGTATACTGTGCAAGTGTGTAACCGTAACTTGCCTTTTTCTTCACTACATTACAGCCCGAAGGCAGCGGCTTACATTTTACAAATTGATTTGTTTGATTGATAACCAGATTCTTTCATTGTAAAACACCTTAAACAGTAAATAAACGAGATCGTCTCGCCACTGAAGTTCAAATTCATTGAACCTCGTTTCACAGTGTTTTGGGCAAATGATCGCTGCTTTTTGGTGTCGATTGCGCAAGTTGCGTTGCAATGCAATCGCCAAAATTGCAATTGAATCCTCCTTTCAAAACTGTCCACAGCGGACACTCGCTCGGCGCCAACGGCCGTTACACAACAAACAACAACTTTCCCACACATACCCGAGTAATGCGAGATTGGGTGCCGGCTAAGTATACAGTAATTCAGAGTAAATTGACAAAAAACAGTCCAAATGTCAGGTCACGCGCTCGCGCGGACGGTGATAGACACGAAAGGTAGGCTTAGCATTATAACTACACGACGGGCAACGGAACGTCCTTAAATACATTTAATATAGAAAGATAGATTGATAGATAGACAGAAAATACTTTATTGCACATGAAAAAGGAAATTACACAGATATTTCTTAAACTGAGAGTACCTACAGACGGCAGCCTTATCACTAAAAGAACATTTAGAGTTTTTTGACATTTTTTCTCTGAAACGTTCTCGATTTTAAAATGAAAACCTAGTTCAACTTGTAACGTTCATTTCTGTGTTATTGTGAACAAAGATGCTTTGATTTGATTTATTGCACCACCAGATGAAATAAGGGTAATCAATCTTATTTACGAGAGCACGATTTCTGAAAATAATACAGAAATGAACGTTGCAAGATAAACTAGGTTTTCATTTGAATATCGAAATTGTTCTGGAGAAAAAAAATACAAAAAAACTGTGTCCATTCAAATAGTCCGTGGTAAAGGAAAGACGGTTTAAACTGGCTTTGAGAAGTGTTTTAGAGGAATCTTGTTTCATAGATACGACCGATAGACACAACACAACATCAAGGATTGGGTAAAAAGTTCTTGTACAACACTAACCAGTCACGTCCGTATGGCTTCCACGGGCACGACGCACGGAACCGGATTTTCTGTTTTGTATTGTAGTCTTAAGCTTCCAACTCTAAGTACTAAGTACAATTGTATCTTATCTTCTGTATCTGCTGTTCTGTATCAATTTTCCGGTATAAAGAATATTCTTATCTTATCTTAGTTTATATATAGATTATTTTATATTGACAGAGTGCTGTACTTTGACGATTGTGACGTGGATAGACCTTTAGCCCTAAACTTGTTCTGCGTGGACGTCGGAACGTAATTCTAGTACACATGGATAACTACAATAGGCATATTTATGAGGCAGACAAAAAGTCGCTAATTAAATCATTCTTTAATATTTTCAATTTCTTTATTACATTAACGAAGAGCTGTCATGTTTAAATGAATTAAATATATATTATTCTGTTTTTGGGAACATGAGGCTATTACAAAACCTAACTAATTTTGTGTTGAACGATATTTTAGTGACAATTTCATTTCTAAACTTTAGTTCGCCCACCCTAGGATGAATTTCATTACATGATTAGCTATGTTTGTGACATGTCTACAAAACGGTACAATCAAATCTTTAATAAAAATTGCGGTATTCAACCTAAATTAGGGATCATTTTATTTAGTCATCTGCCCCATAGTGTAGAGTAACATTATATAGGTCATACTTATACTATTTTTATTTTGAATGCACTAACCCGTGCTAAGGACAATACTAATAACCTATTTAGAGTCTAAAAATTCCACCCATGCCGGGATTCTAACCCGCGACCTCTGGCTATCCGTGCCAGCGCTCTATCTAACTGAGCTAATGGGCGACTCACCGGCATCCGTGATTAAATAGGTCGTCTAAAAATATCAAAGTTACTTTAGAAAATAAATTTTTGGCTTCAAGGATCTGTTTAGAACCAAGTTAATGCCTGTACTGGCAATTTTTTGTAGAGTGTAGTGTTTCCGCCCCCGCTTCTCTCAACCGACAACGGGTTGTTTGTAGAAACGTGACTATCACAGATAATTAGGGTTTACGAGTTAACGAGTATAATGGGCCATTCAGCGAGAGCAAGATGATCTAAGTAAAATAAAAAATCCCTCCTAAGTCCGCACATTCGCAATAAGATAAGATAATAGTTTATTTTTTCTGTCCACAAATTACATTCGTATACAAAACGTGTAAATAATGTTTGTTTTTTTACCTTTGCGCTTAAAATTTCCAATCCACGATGAGCATGCGTGGTAATTAAGCCCATACTTTCAGAGAAAACACCTGTGCCCTGAATTGCCATGGCCATTTATAAGCTCTAAAAAGAAAAAACATAGTTTAGGCATTATCCTTGACAGAGCATAAAAAATCCAAAACAAACAAAATCTAAACATACACAGAAAGATTCCTCATACAAAGTAGCACAACAAACAGAATAAAACTAATATCCCAAAGTAATCAAAAATAGCACCCCGGGACACACCCGACCAAAAAATTCCCATGAAGCTGCACCGCCAGGTAATACTTTGCATCAGCGTATGTCCTGGAACGAAATTCAGACCCACAACTCCTCAGATGACGCCCAATTTCCCTAACAAAAACTCTCCCTCATGCCTCCATGCCCCATTGTTTCCACAGCTAGTGGGACAAACAAATAATCAAGCGTACATAAGCTGGCTATATATTACTGGAGTTAGTATGTAACAAGCTTAAAGTAGGATTGTTCTACAAATCTGAGTCAACTCGAACTTTGCTGACATTTCTGTTTCAGATTTTCCTTACATAATCACATGTTACATAGTTCAAAACGTGTTGCAAAAAATTTATGTTTTGTTTTCACTTTTGTGCCTAAATTGCACAGCCCCGAGCTTCGAGTGACCCGCGGTCTGTATGTCAGTCTGTCTGTAACAGTCGCGAGTGAGTAATTTGTTTGTTTCTATGTAACAGTAAATCACCGGCACGCATGGCGTTTCGGCCTTTCTCTTACATAATCACCGATTTAGAAGTAAACTCATCATCATCACCATCTAAAGACATTTGGCAGGCTTTCTTCAAACTCCAGCATTTCTATATTATATTTCAGGCAGTAGTCTATTCTCCACTGTCCATATACTGCTAACATGCTATTGATGTCATGTAAAAAATATTTAACATCTATTTTTGGGTCTCCCGTTTTATCATTTTCTGTACAGTGCGAGTATGGTCTGTTAGCTTTTAGAATATACCTCGGCTACTATCGGATAGAATCGGATATATTCGTGTAATAGAAATATCGGAACTAATATCACACTTAATTTCTAAATCAGAACTCGATCATCTATTACTTTATTACGATATTTCTATTACACGAGTATATCCGATTCTATCCGATAGTAGCTGAGATATATTCTAAAAACTAACAGACTATGTCCTTTGCCAGAACGTTGAGTAAATTATCCTAGGCCCTACACCATTAGTAAGGCTATAAATTCTGCCAACTGCTGACCGTTACAATATAACGTCATAAACTTAATTGAAGTAAAGTAAGTTAAATATACATAATTTTGAGAAAACTGGTATTTGGTAGGTACTAAACGGGCGGGCGTTACGAAACGAGGTTTGCTATCGTAAACCTCTTTCAATCCTTGCTACATACAAGAAATAGTTCCAAACACCAGCAGACTCTGGTCGAAGTCATTGACGAAAATCATTCCCCGTTGTCGGCTGTGTTGACATATTATATTGCACAAGAATTAAAAACAACTTTAATAACAGTAAGTGTAAAAGTAAAAGTATTTTATTGCCATTACTTGGATTACACTATTTGGACAGTTGCTGACTCCCACACTAGGCAAAGCCTGTCTCGTGTGAGAGACTACAAAAGTACAAAAGTAGACTTATTTCAAAAGAAACTTCTTTCAGCCAGTTTAAAAAAGTTTCGGAATAATAAAACAAAAAGCGGGAGATGGCAAATAATATTAACAAGAAAAAAAAAACTTAAATCACTTATTTCACTTATTTCTGGCACGGATAGCCAGAGGTTGCGGGTTCGAACCCCGGCATGGGTGAAATTTTTAGCCTCTAAATAGGTTTTTTAAATTTGTGCTTAGCACGGGTTAGTGCATTAAAAATAAAAATAGTATAGTCACTTATTTACAGTTACATTTGTTTTCATAATATTATTGTCTAACAAAACGTAACGTAACGATTTACTATTGACTTTGATAGATGTTTTTATTACATTGATGTCTCAATCATAGCTACTTACCTACTAGCCGTGGTAGCTTACTAGATTCGGTTGGTTATTTTTGTGATGAGACATTAGTCGTGCAACCCTTCTCTTTAAGTCACTCTCAGGGTTTTAGTCACACATCCTTGGGTGCGACGAGCATTCGCACTTAAATAATCCCGCATTGAAACGTGTTTGGTACTTCATTCGGCCTTAAAATAGTTTTCTAGCGACCAGTGTATTCTCGACAAGTTCTTTAAAAATCGGCTAACTCTAGTTGTAGAAGATATAAATAAAGTCTTGAAGCACAACCACAGACTGCAGTTGCGCCGAAAGTTACACAAGTGACACGATTTTTGCTCGTGACATTAGACTTCTACTTGCAGAAGAATAACAAGCCGCAGAAGTTC
Organism: Yponomeuta sedellus; assembly: GCA_934045075.1. Lineage (NCBI taxonomy): Eukaryota > Metazoa > Arthropoda > Insecta > Lepidoptera > Yponomeutidae > Yponomeuta > Yponomeuta sedellus. The sequence goes on along the minus strand of OW203737.1, from coordinate 21,933,390 downwards.
ATCGCTCGGGACCATTATCACAATACAAATAAAGCAAATAGTAGGTAGTTCACAATTAGACATTAGGCCTCCGTATTGATGCTATGCGCTGATGATAACGATATGAACCCTTAGTATGCCCCCACTGCTGGGGCAAGGGTCTCTGCCTGCATTGCAGGAAGGTTATGGCATTCTCCACCACCATACTCCATGCTATGCTATACACCATGAATTGTGGGTGGTTTACAGAACAGAGAGGCCAACGGGTACTTGCAATTGTACGTTATGACTCAACAAAACATGTATCCTGTATCGAGTGTAAATTAGCCGATCAAGGAAGCCTCGGCAGACATTTTGTGCTACCCTACATACCATGTCATTTGACAATCAGCGCCTTGACTCGGGTAATTAAGAGAAGCCTGCGCGACGCCGCTGGGTTGCCCAACCCTGCTGCGCGTTTCAACAGAACTTTGGCGCGGATTATAACGACTTTCATAAGTCAACTTATTAATTAAGTATTACTCGCTATTAGTGTAATTTCCTGTCGAATAGGTCAAGCTGTCATTACGTGTGGTAAACAGATTTGTCCGGTGTCTTCATTCGGATAAATTATTAGTAAACCTATCTAGAAGTGTACTGTACCTACTCCAGACACTGCCACAGACATTTATGAATATTTATAGGTACAAGAATTTAAGACAAATAATTACACCTTGTTTATTTACATATATTTTTTTAAATAAACTAGTGTTCTTTCAAATTTCTTTTATTGTTAAAGGATTTGGTTAAAGGATTGCCCTAACCATGTATATAAATATCTCACTAGCTCATAACATGGTAATATTCATTCATTAATTACTGCGTAAATTCCACCCATGCTGGTATTCCCGCGACCTCTGGCTATCCGTGCCAGCGGTCTTTCCAACTGAGCCAATGGGCGACTCACCGGCATCAGTGAAATTTCGAACCTCTTTGCAATATTCTCTGTATTGCAGTGTGTATGTGTGGGTACGTATAATGGAAAGGGACGTCACCAATTTTCCACACAGACGTCATACAGACGTCAGACGTCATAGTCTCTAATCCTAATCTTTGATAGACACAACATACGTCATTTGGAGTTTTAATAGATTTCCTTGCACATTTGCTTAAACAAAATTAGACCTGGCTAGGTTTCAAGTACAAATATGGTACTAAGGTACGGTACGCAGCAAACCATCAAGCAGGACGACCTCCGTGGCGTAGCGGTAGCGCATTTGCCTACCTTACGAGAGGTCCCGGGTTCGATCCCCGGCTGAGGACGACAAAAAAAAACCGCAGGTCTTGGATGTTTACATGTTTGTGATGTCGCTGTTTCTGGTTCCCACGACACAGGGTATCCTAGTGTGAAGCCAGAAATAATGTATGTGCCTGTATGTAAATGTTATGTTATCACAAACACGGGGAAACAGGATAATTTGTACATGCCGAAGTACGACCAAGAATTTAGGTCGTTTGTGCACCTTAGTCTTGGTGCACAAATGCTTTACCGCTTGACCTGGAAGGCAGTTGCAAAGTCGTGTTAAAAAAAAGGAAGGTTCCCTGAAGGTTACGCAAAGAAAGAACATTGGTAGCTTGCATCGACTTTGCTTGATACGACGTAGCGTAGTTGAGTGAATAACAGAAATTTTATATCAGTATTCATATTTGACATGCCTTTCACTACTGGCACTTTGGAGTTTCATGCAGTAACGCTTAATGTAATTGTGATGTTGCGTTATGCGCAAAATTACTAAAACAATACTTAGGTATAGTTACAGGTTCATTGAGGTCAGGTATAAACGTCTCTGATGCGTTTACAAATAACTACTTGTAAAAAAGGCTTCAAAGCGCTCGTGGCCTAGTCGAACCGAGTGATTGGAATCAATCACTTGAGTTAAGCAACAGCAGGCGCGGTAATGTGCAGGATGGGTGACCGTCCTGTGACTACCGCTAGTGGCATTTTTTCTGAGAGTGTCCGTGCTTAGTAAGGCACGTTAAGCCGTTGGTGCCGGCTGCCATGTAATGGCAGTCGTTAAGCCATGTCAGAGGCCTTGCGGGCGGCTTGATAACTTCTGACAGTAAGGCCCGCCACTGCCTTGTAATCATCCACCAACCCGGACTTGGCCCCCGTGGTGAAGTAAGGCCTAACCTTCCTGCGATGCAAGAAGAGACCATTTGGTTTGACATATGGAGAGGGTGAAGGAAGAAAGATTGACGAAACAAATATATATAGTGAATATGGGTGGAAGGGCCGGTAAAGAAGAAGAACTCTTTGGTCTGGGACACCAAAGAGTGGCAAAGGGCAACATTAAAAGTACCCGAAACAGGCGGGCGTGCATGCAACGACTGAAATCACTAATACGGGGTGTATTAGAAACTAAAGGGAAACAATAATTGAAAACATATGATAATAAAACTACTTTTATTATGAGACTATCTCCGAAATCTAGACAAAAATATTAAATACATTTTAAAATACCTCTAGCAAATATGTGAAACATTTATAAGTTGTTTTCTATTGATAAGTGGAATAACTTAAGTTTCATCGGACCTTTCTATGATTCACACGCAGTGGAATTGGTTTCATTTAACAATTATGCAACGTGGGTTTTCTTAATTACTTAGTTTACACTAACTACAATACTTTCACTGTCTTCGTTTGTATCAAACCCCCTGAAGTACACACAATATGAAGATATTCAAAGTATTTTTTTGACATTACTCTGGTATAGCTGGTGCACTTGAGTTTCGATTTTTCATAATATAATTCACCGCTATATTAATTAATTAATTAATTAAGGGAGGAATGGAAGACAAAAGGGGAGGCCTTTGCCAAAAAAAAAAAAAAAGTTCACCGCACCCGCGCCCCACGACCCGCTGCGGGTAAGTGCCCACTAGTGAAGCCCTATACAGGAAACATTTAAGAACACACTGATCTATCTGCAGATGGGTAGGTAAGAAGGTAGCGAATGTTACAAAGAAATAGGTCACGATCGTTTAGCGCTGACCTGCGGAGTGTAGGGTGGAGCCGGTGACATGATGACCCATAATCGTGACAGGGCTGGTAATGGCTGCTCTATGGCTGAACGATGCCACCCTCCTTTGTAGGTACAATCGACCGCTGGTCAACCTTTACCTTTTTTTTGCAATATTGTTCGTAATGTAACCGGGGAGAACGCGAAGGTTGATAAAGGTGTAAAGGTTTATATGCTGTCGACTGTACTTGCGATTACTTACCTGCTTATGTTTTATCAAGCGTAAATCATGCAGCCGGGCGTGTGATAGAAATAACAAAAAACTTGATAATTATTTTCAGTATCGATAAATTAAATTACTTCGAAGAACCACAAGACTCTTAGTTATTATTTTTTTTTTCTAAATATAGAAACAGGTTTAGCATTTTATACTATATTGTTTATTATCTTAGAAGTAGTATCCATTTGCATTATTTCTATGACATGTTGTACTTATTGGGGTCTCTTCCTGCATCGCGGGAAGGTTAGGCCATACTCCACCACGGGGGCCAAGTCCGGGTCGGTGGAGGATTGTAAGACAGCGGTGGGCTCACTGTCAGAAGTTATCAAGCCACCCATAAGGCCTCTGTCACGACTTAACGACTGCCGGGACGGTCACCTATCCTGAACCTGACCGCGCCTGTTGTTGCTTAACTCAAGTATTGATTACAATCACTCGGTTGCACTAGGCCACGAGCGCTTCACCTATACTAAACTTTATATTTCATGAATCAATCGTATATTAATTCATGAAACTTCAGAATTTGGTCTGTATACTTTGATTTATTGTTTTCATTTCGTAACCTTCCCGCCGTTTTCTTATTTCAAAATTCTATTTTCTGGAAACTTTGATAGCTCTGAGTGCTTAGTGCGAGTTTGACAGATCCAATCGAGTAACTTTACTACCGCGTTAATCGAGCATTGAGTAGTGTGTATGAATAAGTTAACCGTTCGAACTGGCAAAACGCTGTCACAGTACAACTCGCACTCGCGTTTATTCGTGTTTTGGCTGGTAAACGTGTTCACTTCTCAACGAAAACCATTACAACTCGCAATCAGCAATTTTAATTTCCATACTTGTCGCTAGGTGGCGCTTCCTCGATGCCATAGAAATATGAGTTTACGTTAACGCGATCGAGTAGTTAAAAAACTCGCACTAAGCACTCTGTTCTGATTATACCTACTTGCTAGAATATCTATGGATTCGATGGTTTATCTTACCAATCTAGCTAATCTCTTGGCTGAGTCACTACTTCATTGTTACTTTGATACACAATGTCGCCTATATAAATTAGGCAATTTATTGCGGAAATAGATATGAATCAATAAAATACAAAACTAATGATTAGTCACTATGATAATATCTGTTACACATTCTTACCAAAATATATTTTTCATCACCCGACTATATTAATAAAGTTGCCAATGCAAACTCAAGGCGACCATTCGAGATGGACCCATTAACATAATTATTGAATAACATAACAGCACTTGGCTCAACCGCTCACGGTAACGGCGAACCGAGTAACTGACCCACACGCCTACGTCACTGATCAAAACTGTACCGAAACATCTACTTCAAGTCCAGAGGCCTGATATCCGCTGCAAATCCTGAAGGACTCCTAACATCTTAGACGGAGTTTACACGTTCAGTCTTCTTCTTCAGGCTATATTAGTCCACTGCTGGACATAGCCCTCCCCTAATGAGCGCCATAGCGCAAGGTCGTGCCATCATTGGAGAGTAATGCCCATAATGCCCACGCTGGGCATGCGGGTTGGGGATCGCAGTTCGGTGGAATTGTACACCAGGGGGCGCTGCTGCCCACCCCCCGGTTTGTGTCCCTTAGTCGCCTTTTACGACACCCGCGGGAAGAATTTGGTTCCGTTTCCATCAGTCCACTGAATAGACAATCAGTCTGGCGTCAGTCAATTCTATCAGTCTGGTTAGACTGACGGCAGACTGTTTGTCTATTCAGTGGACTGATGAACCAGACTGACGGGTATTCGAATATTTTGATGCTTCATCAGTCTGGCATCAATCCGAGCTTGATCAAGGACTGAACTGACGCCAGACTGAACGTGTAAACTCCGTCTTACTCTCGAATTCCACACTAATAGGAATCCAAACCGTCTCTTACTTGATTTCGTTTATTCAATACGTTTATTGAATACGTTTACTAGCTGAACCCGCAAACGTCGTTATGGCAACATATTAAGTCGCTTAAAACCTATTCTCAGACCTACTAAATAGACAGAAAAAAGAATCGTAAAAATCTGTGAAGCCGTCGAATTTGTCAGAGAATTCGATAGCAAACACTGTAACATAAATGTAGGTATATTTATAAAAAAAATATATTAATATTAATTTCTAGATTCACTTACTTAATTTAAGTTAATAATGTGTAGTACTTAATAATGTGTATTCAATAACTCTTCAAACAAACTAACTGTATGTAAGTTTTTCTACTTTTATTGGATTCCATTGTAAATATCGTGTGAAAACTCGCGTATGATTTAGCTCTGCATGAATAGAAATTGCCTTTCTAAGCTGAGTGAGATGACAATGCTGGGCAGGCTATTCCACAAAAGGTATTAATTCAGTCACTAGAGCGTCGACCGTCTGAGTGGTCACCTCGCCTATCAATAGTGTAAGTTAATCTACTAGATAATGTTTAAATATTTAGCTGCAACATTTTAGCGTAGACGAAAAATGCTTAAATTTTTTGGATAATAATTTGATAACATTGTTTTGTCAGACGTTTAATCATAAATAATAGGGAACTCGCCTCTAAACTACTATAGAGTAATATTTTATTTCTACCACAGCGGTCTGAAAATAAGAAATATTTTTAGAGTTTTCTCGGAAAATCAAGCTACACCAACATTAGAAGAAGCGTAATAGAATTAGTTTTCCACTGATTCGAAATGATTTCTAATAAAGGTTGATTGCATTAAATATTGATTTCATTAAAAATTCAAGGCTTCAATCGCCTTGTGACGTCACAGTTTACGTACTATTTATACGGAGCGTGTTTCTACCACGTGACTAGTCTCACTTTTCGACTGTTTATAATATGAAAAGTCGCACTCGCGGCGTTTTAATCGCGGAGAGAATTTTGTTATAACTATTATTCATTTATACTGACTCGATTTAAATATTTTTTGCAATTGCTCTATCGCAGCAGATACAAATCTGGTTTCCCGCCAATATCCTGCTAATAACGTCAGTTAGTGTTAGTGGATATCAGGCAGTGTTAACATGCCGATAGCATCGTATCGTTATCGTTAGATAGTGCGTCGCCTCCGCATTATTCATCCGATTTTTCCGGATTCGGATTCGGATTTCATCCGATTACTGCCTACCATGGTATTGTAGCTTCTGTGTTGAGGTATGGTCTAATATTTTGGGGTAATTCCACTGACAGAGATATAGCGTTTAAAGCGCAAAAAAGGTGTCTAAGAGCAATGTTTACATTAAAAAAGACTGACAGTTGTAAATCTTATTTTAAAGACAACAATATTCTGACACTTCCATCAATGTATATTCTAGAGATGGGACTCTTTGTAAAAACTAACCCAGATATTTTCCAACCGGTTTCGCTCGTCAGCACTCGCTTACAACGAGACGAAAGTAAAGTCTGTACTCGTAGAGCCAACACTGCACTTATGCAAAAGAGTGTATTTTGTATGGGGCCTACAATCTACAATAAAATACCAAAATCTTTACGAGAATTAGATATGGACCAATTTAAATTTAAATTGAAAAAAATGCTGTTGGATAAATGTTATTATAATTTAATGGAATTCCTGACTGAATGAATTATATACCCTGACATAAGCAATTACTTTATTAGACATATTAACCTATTAACCTTCATTGACCTTGTGTATACCCTTTAAAAATGTTTCATTATAGGATAGGCATCTATTATTATCTACTGACTGAACTGGTTTTTTTACTATTGAATTATATTTATTATCACATTTTTGACATATGCAAAAGACAACTTATGGTGCTCTCTCAAAGATTTTGTAAGTCCCAATGGACAAAACATGCACAGGACATATTATTTAATATTATTTAACAGCCTTATACTTATAACTCATGTTTGACAAATAAATAATCTTTATCTTTATCTTTATCTTTATCTTTATCTTTATCTTTATCTTTATCTTTATCTTTATCTTTATCTTTATCTTTATCTTTATTAATATTTAGGGCTGAGACTACACTATGCAGCGACGCGGTTCGCGACACGCAAGCGATTTTAAGCAATGGCGACGCGACGGCTACATTATGCGCCTTTGGCTAGCAAACAGATTTGTTCGACAGGAGCAACATTTTAATGACTGTATCTGCGGTAACCTGTCAGCGAAATGGAAATAAATCTTCCATTTCCACGAAAACGTTTTACATACTTCGTTTAATATTACTAACGTGCGTAGGTGTACTTGTTAAAAACGATGGACGTTTTCATCGTCGTTTATAAAAGGGACGGTTTTTAAATGGATTTTTTATATTAATTATATTAGCAGCTACATTAGGACCTACGTGCAACAAACACTGTCAATATCCTGAATGAGCTGTTTTAATCACAAATTCACAAAGCCATTCATAGATACAGCAGCAAGCAATTCATACTTACATACAGACGTTGCAAAATTAATCTGTTCTAAGCAAAATAAGGACGCCCTCCGACCAGGTGGGATGACGATCTGCGAAAAACTGCCCGCAGATGCTGGATGCAGCACGCTGAAGACAGGGCGCTATGGCGCTCATTAGGGGAGGGCTATGTCCAGCAGTGGACTACATAATATAGCCCGAAGAAGAAGAAGCAAAATTTGTCTGACGCGTCCCTGCATGTGCACTTTAAGCGCCATCTAGAAGTGCTTTGTGAATTTGTGCTGAACACGCCTTATATTTGATAGTTCGATGTTCAATCCTTAAAGATTTGGTACGTAGAACTAGACCTCTGCACTTGACAGGGTAATAAAACAAATGCTCGTAAGGACGTAGTATTATGCTTCATCAGAGTGATTATTGCGGGCGCAATAATCACTCTGATGAAGCATGTATAATGTGGTTACCTTATCACCGGAAATTCGTGGGGATTTTTGCTTATAGTGAAACCTTACGATCGATCTTAATTCGCTTTTCCTGTCGGCCGTCTCATCACAAGCTGCAGCCTATAGTATTCAGCGATTTGCGTACCAACGTTATGCGTATTGTTGACAGCGATAGCCGATTGCTTTTTTGTTAACTATGGCAGCGGCTACATTACAACCATTACGAAAGACAGGCCGGGCTTTCATTAAACTACAATTTGCAATTTATTATAGCAATTCAAGTTACACTGCCTAGCAAAGTCTACTCGGTCCTGGATTGGTAGGTATATACACCTTAAATATTTAATTCTGCCACATGCTACTCATGCCAGCATGGGCGCTATGGCGACCCATACAAAATAACGTTGGGGTCGCTGGTACGTGCAGCAAAGTGTGACTGTGATGATCTAATAGCGTTCACAATAAAACAATCGATAACAATACTGTGGCTAGGCTTTTAGGCTTTTTAGGCATGGGTGAAATTTTTAGCCTCTAAATAGGTTTTTAAATAGGCTTTTAAACACAAAAATTTGGACGCTAACTAGGAAATTACCCTGTGATAAGGTAATGTAATAAAAAATGTGGAAATACAGCCTCACTGAGACTCTTTAGTACCTCATCAAAATAAGCCAAATGAGCAATGCTCCGCTACCTCGCCCTGTCTCTGGGCCGCGCTCTTCGAGTCAGGCCCCAACCAGAAGTTAATGATGATAAACGTTCAGCGTTAAACATAGGTATTGATGATTGTTTGCAATGACATTTAATTAATTATGAGTTTCACTTTTCTCTCGGTCATTCATCCATCATAGTTGAAACTACAATTATCAAAACTTATTGCAGACGATACTTACTAACTAACAAGCATTTTGTACTGCGCATTCGACATGGAGAAATAGGTACACTGAGATCGAGTGAAGACGCAGTAACTGTTATAGATGTAATAGAGTATGCGGGGTCAGCTGATACCCATTTAGCGGTGCTTCTCACGCGAGCTCACAATGGCCCAGCTTTAGAAAGTACACTGAAGCATCCGAATTCCGAAGCCGTGGGTAAGGCGGAAATTAGATTTGATACTAACGAGATTACGTTACGTTGGTGAGTTGACAGTAATAAAACTTAAAAAGTTGGTGATCTTTTGATACTTAGTGATAGTGTTAAAAGGTAGTCATCCGGACATTTCGTATTGGTATTAACTGGCACTATTTTAGCGACATTTCGCTAAAATGGTGCCAGTTAATACTCGGGTCACTTAATTTCTTTTGAATACAAGAAACACTTTCGGATACCTACATCTACACAACACAATCAAGCCTCGATATCAAGGTTAATCTGAATCGCATACCTGTAAAATTGACCCCAATTCAATTATTTTGCGCGTTGGTTTTAAATGTGTTTTCCGAAGTTTTATAACTTTTCAGCCTTTACCTTCTTAGAGAACTCTGCATAAAAAGAAGCAAGAAAGTAGCATTAATCCAGTAGAAATGAGGTCCTTGAGAAGTATGTGTAGTGTTACTTTGAATGACAGGATACGCAATAGTCTGATTAGAGAACGTTGTGGACTGAAAGAGGATGTAGTGACTAGAATTGAGAAAGGAATGTTGCGTTGGTTTAGCGATGTGGAGAGGATGAAGGAAGAAAGATTGACGAAACAAATATATATTGCGAATGTGAGTAGAAGGGTTGGTAAGGGTCGTCCCAGGCGGACATACATCGACCAGATAGGGGATGTATTAGCAAAGGGAAAGATAAAAAGTATCCGGAACCGGCATACGTGCATGCAACGACTTATGAACGTTGATGAAGCAAAGGTGATCTTTCAGGATCGTGGCAAGTGGCAGTCCCTGGTCTCTGCCTACCCCTCTGGGATACAGGCGTGAGGTTATGTATGTATGTAAGTAAGTATAAAAAGTGTATTTATGTTATGTATGACGTCAGCATCAACTGTAGCGTTGGTATCAGAAAATCGTTTGTAGTTCACGCACGTTCGTGTCAAATGTTAAGACATTATCAGTGACCTCTTCTCTGAACAAATAATACGAAATCACAGATAACCAGAGACTTGTAGTTCATATTGTAGGGAATGAAATGGAGGCTAGTCGATCTGCTGACGCAAGGTCCGCACGTAATGTGGGCGACACACGTGGGGTCGGCGCAGCAATTCTTCCGTGACTTGCAATTTCTGTTTTCATATTATTTATTCGCGTCTAGTCTAGATAAAGCGGTGGTAGCTCAGTGGGTAGAACCATAGACTGGCAAGCGAGAGCCCCAGGTTCGATCCCGAGTGCGGGCATGTACCAATGACTTTGTTTAATTTCAAAGTTACGTACATTTGCGAATTTGCAGTCGCAATACCACACGCTAACGGTGAAGGAAAACATCGTGAGGAAACCCGCGGCTTGGTTGGCTCCGCACGTATTGACTAGTCTTTCCTGTGGGCTAGGCCGACCAAGTTGTCAGGATGGTATAGGTGCTGGGCAAGCCTACACCATCTATAAAACCATGACCCAGGCACTACAGCGTCGGAGTGGTCCCTTCACCCATCTAGTGTGAGTGAAGATACCACTGGACGCTATATAAATCATCTCATTAAGTAGATGCAAAAAGGCCAATACTAGTCTAGATGTCGTCGATAGTCGATGAAGATGGATGATATTCACTCTCCGATACCACGGAAGGAGATGTGACTTATTTCTAAGTAAGCAGTAAAGTAACGGCACAACCATTTGTGTTGTCTATATGTTTGAAATAAGTTGGAACTATTACTGCACTTGCAAAAATTAAAGTGCAAAAGGTCATGTCATGTATGTCACTTAACTACATTGGCTTAAGGTCACTCACGTATTTTGAATTTAACACATGGTTTTAAGTGTCTATCAAACTGCGGCGCTTTTAAAGCAAATAATCATGAGAACACATAATTTAGTGCTTTTGTTATAAAGGGAATACTAGGCCATAAAAATGTTATTATACTCGTTATTCACCTGTAACCGATATGTTTCAGGAATTACGCTTTTTAGAAGTAACCTTGTTTAGGTACCGATTTGTTTTATTTTGTTTCTTGATTCTACAAATTTCTTTGATTCACATAGAATGCAGGACGTACAGTCTATTTATTCTTACTTGTCCAATTTAGTAAACAAGATTCTAACCTTAAAATTGAGATTAGATGCCTAAACTAGACATTTTCTCGCAAATTCATAAACTATCATGAACTTTGTTTATAAAATTGGCAGTGTGTTATATAAAAGAGTGTCCCAAGTTACTTAATTTATGGAAATATGGCAGTTTTGGACTAAAAAGTTACAGTTTATGAGTAGAATCTTGTTTACTAAATTAGAACAGTAAGAATAAATAGACTGTATAAGTCTCAATGTTTAGTCATTATTTTTGCAATTTGCTTAGTAATCTTTATTACAGTAAAAATATATTTCCCTTGAAATAATCTGTAATGCTCTGTTTCTGCTCATCGTCGATACTCTATTAACCAAGTTGGCACCTGCCTCTCAATTATAGTTAGGCTAGCGATGCTCAAACATATACGGACCTAATCGCGATTCGCGTTTAGAGCCGGTTAACATATAGCTATTTGTAGTCAAGTATTAGTCAAGGATTAGGCAGAACTGATAACAATTTGTTATTTTCCAGTATGTATACCTCTAGTAACACTAAAACATAATTTTACTATTATTCAATGTCTATTACTAACAAAATATGAGTGCCGTGTGTCTGAACTAAAAATATATAATAATAATAATACTGTAGCAACACCTTTTACTTCTGTGCTTGGCAAGTACGTTAAGCCGTTGGTGCCGGTTGTCATCGAGTGGCAGTCGTTACGCCATATGGGCGGCTTGATAACTTCTGACAGTAAGGCCCGCCACTATCTTACAATTCTCCACCAACCCGGACTTTAAATACACGATGTTTAAATACCTCAGCGCTTGAAATTGCCAATCGTCGATGGGCACGCGTGGTAACTATCCCCATACTCTCTCTCTGGAAGAAGGCCTCTGCTTTGCAGTGGGACGTTTACAGGCTACATACAAAAAGGAGTACCTAAATACATTATCTATAATATAAATCGCTGAATCCGTTAGTAAGCGCCAATCTCGAGAGCAGCTGAATCGATTTCGCTGTTTTTTTTTAATATTCCTTGAAGTACGAGGATGGTTCTTACGGTGGGAAAAAAAAGAATCGCCTGTTAGGCGGTACGAAGTTCACTGGGTCAGCTACTACAATATATAAACTCTTTACTACATTTTTTACTAATACACTATTATTACACCTGCTTGCTCGTGGTCAGTAGCAACTATTTTAATCTTGTTAGAATCTAAAGTGAAGATGCATCAGCACTGACCCCAGACGAGCTACGTTGCGCAAGTTCGGAACAATGGACAATTAAATAATCAAACGTGCATCGATGGAAATGAAATAATAGCGCGGCCCTCAATGGGGGGCTATCCTGAGCACCTGCGCTGTTTACTTGCGGGATTTTGATCGCTATGTATCTGTGGTTAGAAGAGGGGTTTGCTTGTGAATACGAATAACGTTTAGTATGGTGACCATTTAACAACGATATCCGTTGTTCTACGCAAGTTACCTTAGTACTTGTAATTACCTAGACTAAACTGGGTACCTTATTTACTCACTAGCCGTGTATGTGTCCAGTGAATCTTAATTCACCATAATAGAAAATCTAATTGTCTGGTCGTTAGTGTCAGATCAAGTTTTTGTTGTGTACGGAGAATTGAAAAAAGCTTTATTCTCAAACAATTTAAGGATTTTTGCATTACCTATATCTTCTTCTTTTCTTCAGGCTATACTAGTCCACTGCTGGACTCCCCTAATGAGCGCCATAGCGCCCTGTCTTCAGCTTGCCGCTTCAAATTACCTATATAACCAAGCTTAATATTAACAAGGCATCAGTTTTAGATTACAATCCTTTTCATGGCGAAGAGCAGACATCTGCATCTTGCTTGTATTAAACTGAGATACCCTTTCACATCTACATTCAGTGAGATCCAAATAAATAATGAGGCGGTGGCTTCACCATGGCTACACTACAGCTATAACTTTATTAACTTAACAGAAAACAGCACTGACGCATTCCTTAATAGCCTCCAGGCTAGTAATTAATGCAGAAATTGTAAGACACAGTAATATTACGGATGCGTTTTTCTGAAATCTGACCATCCATCGCAGATTGCATTTTCAGATAGAACAGCAGTAATAACTGAATTCTTTAACGCGTAAGATTCTGAGGGTCAATGTTTATCTTTTTTACTAACGGCATGCGTGAATTCATCCGCGTAAAATTTTAATAAAAGTATCATAATTATGCTCACGACTAAGAGCAACGTGAATCAAAATCCATTCGTAATTGAATGTGCATAACAAACCGCTAAACATGTCAACTTACTTGCTCCAGAACATTTACATTACTGAACATTTTGATAGAGAGAGAATGAACCGCGGGTGTCTTGTAATTCATTAATGAGCTGATTAATTAACATACATAATTGAATCGACGCTGCTTTTTTGCTTTCAAGGTTAGGTACTTGTTAAAATCTAGATTTTTATTTTTTACTACGGTTTCACTTGATTGTTAGATTAACACGATATTTCGGCAATATCGCTAATTCCGAACGAGCCGCAAAGAAACTTAAGCAGGTATTTACCGCAATCATTATTGACAGAGTGCCCAGAAAAGGTCCTTTGTAAGTGGTAAAAGTGTACTGCATTAAGTATACGCTGTAAAAACATTAGTAATGAATTGGATGCAAGGCCTGTATTCACGCCTTGAATACAGAATAGTAAACATGACGAAGAGCCAGCCACAAACCACGAGGGTGTTGAAGGTCCATCTAACAGCAATCTAAAGTGTAAAAATATTTAGAATAGAATAGCATAGAATGCATTTATTGGCATATTAAGATTTTTTTTTTCGCTTCATGCATTTATTTGACGAAGTTACACGAGAATATTGTAGAAAAAAAGTGACATACGCGGCAAATTGATAACCTTCTCCTTTTTTGAAGTCGGTTAAAGAATGAAATGTTTTCGAACCGAGGCTCCACATGTTTTGTAGCAACTTAAACTAGTTACGTTACAAGCGTATGAAAATTCTTACGTTGTAGAAAATAGCCGCTGTCAATGTGGTACACATAATAATGACCCCTTCTTAATCCAAACTTCGGTCTTTACTCGCTATTCACGATAGATGGTTATCCATCAAGGTTTTCTTCTACATTTTTGCCTAGCAAAAAAAGTACGCCAACGCCTCCTCTTCATCTCATATCTTCACTTTAACGTCGTTCATTGTCGAATCCATATTGTAGAAACCAGTGTTTGCCAGCTTAGTCGAATCTCTTTTGTGCGGCAGTTGCAGGGCAGGCCCAAGATTCTGTTTCTGTGAAAGCTAGAGTGCAGGGCGGCAAGCAGCGGGCACTGGTGTCGATTAAACTCCTTCTCTCTCTTCGAGAGAAGGGTTGTGCTCTGCCAATGCCGTGGGGAGTTAAAGCGCACCATGCCTGAAACCACAATGCGTGATTGTCATTTTATTTTAATGCCGCTTCAATTGCGCTTTCACTAAGACATCACAAGAAATAGGAGCATCAGGACCAGTGGTTTTACTAGTCATTTTTGAGGACCCGATGGGTCTACGAATGGACGATGAAATAGAATATGAGATTAGAGGATGAAAGACTAGGAAGCAATGTACAAGATTAGGAGGGACAGAGAGGGTTGCTATGAAAGAGTAAAAGTTTGCGTACCTAACGCGTGATAGTGGCCTTGATGTAAGTAACTCATTTTGCCTATGTCTACGCTCTTCATCTTTTAGTCTTATCCAAACTAAGGTTTCCTGGAAAAGATTGCTTTTAGCAGTAAGACCGCCAGTTGTATAATATGTTACTTAGATATTAAAGTTTTTCATATGTTTTCAAAATGTATGTTGTGCAATAATATTAATCTAATCAAATCTAATCTTATCTATATCGGGCTATTGTGGACATTTGTTTGACACAAGTACACTTTTATAGGCCCGTATTGAGCAGACTTTCTGCAACCCACTGGCATTGTGATCGACGGTCACGGGCGCGCGGCGCGTGCGATGCAAATCACACACAGCATTACGATACGAGCGGGCGTTCATTAATTCTACGTGCCTTTACGCTTCACACTCCCCGTCGCGAAATTACGCGATGTTTCATTTCAACGTATACTACCAGATTCGTAAGGTATTTAATACACTGTTGTAGTTACCAGACCAAAGACAGACAGCAATTCAGTGATTAGAGAACAGTCTACCGTGACTGAGCTGAGAGTCCGGTACGCTCCTCTGGCGTAGTAAATCGTGGCAGGTGTAACGAGCTCCTTCCGCTTTGTAGTTCTGTTCTGTGGTTCCCTAAATGGGTCACTTACCCGCTGATGTACAATAGACTGACAGACTTCATACTATGCTACTTATTTCATATGTCACAGATATGGATACTCTACGATCAATTTAGAGCGGCGGTAACCTAGTGGGTAGAACAATGGACCAGAAAACTCGGAAGAGAGAGACCCAGGTTCGATTCTTAGTGCGGGCACATGCCAATTCAATTCAATTCATTTATTTCAAGTATCAAAATTCATATAAATTTGTTAGTCATCTTATTCTAGTGTTAGTACATATTGTTATTGTTATTTTTACTATAACTATATTTACAATAACAATGACAGTGTATATATATACACTGTCATTGCTCGCTACTTGAAGACGGCAACAATGGTTTATGTAGGCATAATTTACCTTATCGGCGAGCATAGCCAGGATGGTGTTTTCTAATGACTTTGTTTTCTAAGTTATGTACATTTGAAAAACATCGAGGAAACCTGAGTGTCTGAGGTGTTCAAGTACCCCAGCGCTTGAAATTGCCAATCCGTGGCGGGCACGCGTGGTAATTTAGCCCATACACTCTCTCTGAAAGAAGGCCTGTACCGTGCCCTGCAGTGGGACGTTTATAGGCCACATTAAAAAAGGATCAACCTCGTAGGTACAGGCGAAATGAAACAGTGTAGACGTGAGAGATGATTAGTTGACGCTACTCTAAGGCTTAGTAGATTTGTCAAGAAATTCCCTTCCGACCACGGCGCACCAATTATATATCAGCAGATAACACGCTCGAGTGTCAATTCGACAATGCTACGCCGTTGCCAATGCTGCGCGGGAGCTTTCTCCAGTAGGAGCATCGCGGGGGCAAACGGTTGACCCGGTAACTAGACGAACGTGCCAATTTGGACTACAGACGAAGGAAAACTTCGTCTGGAAACCATCGCTAATCTTATATAAGATAAGATAATTGTTTATTTGAACTCAAAAAGAATTTTTTTTTACAATATGATTGTGCCCTGACTCCCGAACTAGGCGGGAACTTGTATCTTAGGAGCCAGTGCTGTCCCAAAAGGTATATGGAAAATAAAATTGGTGGGCAGGCGTACTCCAACTAGAGGTAGAGTTTTTCTTCCCGCTGCCTTTTTTCCACTGCATAGACGATCCGGAGGCAGCGGCTAACATAGTAAATTAATTACATTTAGCAAACAGAATGTAAATTCTGTAGGTTGACATAAATCATTGATTTCTGAGTGGTCACTTAAGTTATCTGAAAATAATGTAAGTAAGAAATATGAAAAAGTTTGCAACGCTAATCAAACTATCTAACTTTATTGGAAGTTACGGTATTCGTTCAGTGGGAAACCGTTCGTTGATTGATGCGGCTGATCGAGAACAAAAAATTGTGGCGTGTCTTGCGGGAAGTCCATCAGTGCAACAATGTAAGCTTAAAAATTAGATCGGGCGCGGATAGATGGTCCACATCAATAGAAACTAACGGTGTTATTTAACTTTAAAAAATTCGGTTATGCTAAAATACTCTACACTCAGTAGTATCCACTTTATAGCAGAAATTCCTGACTTAAACCGGCTTTTACTCCGTCTTGAGTGTTTTAGTGGAATAGACTTTTTATAAAATTAACGTATAATTATTCACTTAGTGTTTTTTGTTGTTCTTTGAATGTTTTGTTTAAATTTTCTATTTTTAGTTCTGACGAAACTTTTTATGAATTAATTTTATTGTAATATGTTGACATTTTTGTGATTTTTTTTATTGTTATAATTATTATTTCTTAATTTTCTTAATTAAAGTCTTATTTGTTTTTAATTTTCTTATTTGCTTCTTTTTTCTCTGTTTGTTTGTAATGTAGTGAAAACTTTGTGAATAATGTGTGTTAATGTTTTGTTGCGTTTTGTGAATTTCTCCCTTCGGCCACTTTGGAAAAGGTTCGAAACCAGTTTCGAAAACAGTATTTTTTCTTTTCAGGTGTTACTGTTTTGATACGTTGTTGGTATTGTGGCGTTGAATACATTATTTCTTTCCTCATTTTTTATAAAATTAACGTATAATTTTATAAAAAGTCTCTTCCATTTCTCTTTCCACTCCACTCTTCCACTTCCTATTCTACCACTCTACGCATTTGGTGATTCCAATACGTACTAGTGATTTTGATCAAAGTATGACGTCGCCGGATGTGATTGTCTTGACACATCATGCTAGTGGTCCCCAAGAAACAAATTACCTCGGCAACTCTTCCTGCGCACTGCACGCTATCGACGCATTCGATTTGTGTTGACAATACTTTGTGATCACCAACACCGCTAGATGCACTAGCGCTTGAATCAACCAACTTTACTATTAATGGGGACAAATTTATCCATCAGCGACTAGCGCTGAAGGCGAAGCTACGGAGGTGACCACGACGAATGTGTGGATAATTACACATTTATAAGTCCAATTATCCGGCTCGTCGGCTGAATAACGCCCATGGAAATACCGCACTCGATGCTCATCCGGTGAAATAGAAAGTGAGTAAATTGGGCTAACGCGTATCCGATGTGTGTCCTTCAATATGGCCTACGATAGTGGCTCAAGACTGGCGTGGATGTCACACATAAACACTGTCCAATAAATGGAAACCGTATTTTTTTGTATCAACGACCATCGTAACTATCTCGCAGGTACGTCGAAAAAATGGTCACTGGTAATTATGATCTTCTTTACCACATTTATTTAATATCATTATAGTAGAGTTATAGTAGCATTAACCACTCACTAACGGTGAAGGATAATTTCTTGAGGAAACCTGAGTGTCTGAGGTGTTGAAATACTTTCGCGCTTGAGTTTGCGTTGGGTGGGCAGTCGTGGTAATTAAGCTCATACTTTCTCTCTTTCTCTGAGAGAAGGCCAGTGCGATGCAGCCTGGACAATGGTGCAACTGGACATTTATAGACTACATAAAAAAGACAGAACGTTCTTTATACTCGTAGTGTGTAGAGCAGGCTTTTTATTATTTTGTTCATGTTTTTTTATTACTCATCTTTGTTTTCTCCCTATGTCGGGCTACTTAGCCCAGGAGATGCCTGCACTCTTCGTCGTCCTCCTGTGCCGGTGCGTATACGAGAGGTTTCGGTAAATTTCGTACACGTTATACTAAGTGCTTAAAATTAAAAGCATAGATAGAGCCAAAAGTGCCACTAGCGATAGTCACGGGATGGTCAGCCATCCTGCACCTGACCGCGCCTGCCTGCTCCGCACCTGTGGTGGAATATTGCCTAAACTTCCTTCAATGCAGAAAAAGACCCGTGCTGGGGCATGGGTTGGGACACGTCTCGCAGAGGGGATATACAAAGGGTTGATATCACCTCTGAGCGTAGCGGTAGCGCATCTGCCTACCATGTAAGAGGTCCCGGGTTCGAATCCCGGCTGGGGACAAACAAAACCCTAGGTCTTGGATGTGTACAATGTGATGTTCTTGTTTCTGGTTCCCACAACACAGGGTATCCTAGTGTGGGGCCAGAAGCAATGTATGTAAACGTTATGTTATGTTATGTTATCATAAAGAGTGGGACACTTCTCGCAGTGGGGACGTACAACGGATTGATATCATAAAGAGTGGGACACTTCTCGCAGTGGGGACATACAAAGAGTTTAGTATTTTCTAAGGTTAACACGAGCTGTAGACATAATTAAAACTGTTTTTATACGGATTTATGCTCGTTTATTACATTTTTACAATTTTCCAACGTTTCGGCACTTTTTCAGGTGCCGTGGTCCCGGATGACCAGTCATCCGGGACCACGGCACCTGAAAAAGTGCCGAAACGTTGGAAAATTGTAAAAATGTAATAAACGAGCATAAATCCGTATAAAAACAGTTTTAATTATACAAAGAGTTCATATGCTAAAGCGCACAACGGCTTTGTGATCCTTGCAGCGAACAGTGAGACAATTTTGACCAACGAAGTAAACCCAAATATATCCTTGAAGCCGAATAGGGCGCATTGGCGAGTCTGATGGCCTTGTGCCATTTACCGCGTCCCAGTTCCACGAATACGCCCTACAGACCACTGTCGAACCAAAAGACAACGTTTGCATGTTTAACGTGAGAAACGCCAGCTGTGTAAACTAGGTGGGCCAGTTCTTTTCTGTATGTTCGTAGCATTCCTTTGGTCTGGCGACAAAGTTTTATGGCACGCTTGGGTACCGGTCGGGTGCCTTTTCGGTGGTACAACTGAACCACTAATATCATCATCGTATAATCAGTTTAGGTTACTTTCCTATACACTTTTCACTAGAAGTGAGTTTTCTTTTGTTGTGATTATACAATAGTTTTCAGTAGTCGATATCAGCTTAACGATAACGATTCACCTGCTATCAGCTGATAAAAACTGTTGAGTAAGTATTCCGTGCTTCGCAAGGCACGTTAAGCCGTTGATGCCGGCTGTCATACATATAATGGCAGTCGTTAAGCCATGTCAGAGGTCTTATGGGTGGCTTGATAACTTCTGACAGTAAGGCCCGCCACTGTCTTACAATCCTCCACCAACCCGGACTTGGCCCCCGTGGTGGAGTATGGCCTAACCTTCCTGCGATGCAGGAAGAGACCCGTGCCCCAGCAGTGGGGACATACAAGGGTTGATAACGAAGTAAGTATTGTTGCTTAATTTATACTCTTGGTACACAAATTATTGAGGCACTTACGCACTTATCGTGCTCAGGGCGATGTAGAGTAAAGATCAATGTACTGGTTACACTCATCAAGATCAAAATTGCTTCTTAGGCACTCGAGAAGATCAAACTATCTTTATATTGACTTAATCCTACCATTTATTTGCAAGTGAGAGTGGATGTGAACTCTACATTGCCCTAAACACCCTAATTGTGCTAGTTCAGCTAGCTTCTAGCACCTTTTTGCCAGTTAACTGCTTTTTATTGGTTAGATGTCGAGGGCGCGCCAAGCTAAACCAAATAAAAAGCATATACGGAGTATTGGAAAACGGCCTGGTGGAAATTAATTCTGCTTATATTCTTTTTAATGCACTAACCCGTGCTAAGGATAATTTTAAAAACTTCTTTAGAGGCTAACAATTGAGTAAAAATTGAGGCTCGAGTCTCATGTCGGGACTCAAACTCGCGACTTCTGGCTAACCGCGCCAGCGCTCTCTCAACTAAGCTAATGGGCGACCCACCGGCATCAGTAAAATTTTAAACCTCTTTTACAATACTCTCTGTATTATCCTCTTAATACGTTTTTAATTCTGCTTATCAATAAGTGTATTTTTTTTTATTTCAGTCCAAATCTGATATCGTGAAGAAAAAGTCGGCCGTTGCCGATTTTTATTGCCTATATTTTGTAAAATTTTTTATTTAGTGATTATTAGGAGCGAGAACCTAGGATCACTGAGTTGGGACTAGATGGCTATAGTACCAAAAACTGCTGTTTTTCGCGTTAATGACAAAAATATAACGGCATTATTTATAAAAATACTATTCCTTAAATACTTCAAAATGAGAGACCAGTACTTTCGTCTTACTCACATTAACTATAATGATAAAGAAATCGCAGTAAGGAACCTTAGACTTGGCACGATTTTATCTAGATTTCATTACTTTTAAGAGATAAAGGCGACTAAGGGATACAAACCGGGGGGTGGGCAGCAGCGCTCCCTGCAGTACAATTCCACCAAACTGCGATCCCCAACCCGCATGCCCAGCGTGGGGATATGGGCATTACCCCCCAATGATGGCACAACCTTGCGCTCATTAGGGGAGGGCTATGTCCAGCAGTGGACTAATGAAGCCTGAAGAAGAAGAGATAAACGAGTAGCTCCATCGAGACTTGGCTAGTTTTGTACAGAATGTTTTTGGTAGGTTTAATATTAACATTATGTAATCCACTTAGGGGAGAACAAGTTGAAGAAAAAAGTTTTATTAGCGGCTCTTTACGCGGTGGAATAAAGCAAGATAGGGCTAACCGATAATGGGATAAAACTTTGATCGTGCCGTTTGTACTCCCCTAGTCGGATTACACATAATATAAAAGAATGATTTCTTTCCATTGGTGGTGCTAATGCACTGCAGGAGCCCCTTAAGTTCTATTTTACTGGACCTTTCTGCAACACCGGTTCTTACTAGAATAGAAAGCCGGTGTCTCTACATTAGGAGGAATTTTAAATTGAATCAGTTTCTTTCTTTGTCCTCACTGGGCAAAGGCATCTTAATTGCTCTTTCTAAATTGAAAATCAACTCTACGGTTGTGCTTTGTGTGAGAACTCAGTCACAACAATTCACCTTTAGCGCGCGCCGTATATCATCGCGCCCGCTGGCCTTTCCGGTGACATTTCAGAAGGCATTAGCTGTAGGTGTTCACTTGTTTTTCCGAATTTGTGATTTGTGTGGCTGATTACTTTGAGTCTATAGTTTATTTTATTATACTTCTCAAAAAAAGAAGTAAACAATTCAATTGGTAGAGCGCTGGTACGGATAGCCAGAGGTTGCGGGTTCGAATCCCGGCATGGGTGAAATTTTTAGCCTCTAAATAGGTTTTTAAAAGAAGTAAACAACCCCAAACGTACTAGAGTTTCTGTAAACAAATTAGCCAACATATAACCACGATATAGTTACATATTAAACGGGTCAAATTGCGACTATTTATAATTACGTTTATTACGATAATTACGTAATTATTAATAGTCGCAATTTGACCCGTTTAATATATACCTAACTATGTATGAGTATCGCGAATCATTACGAAATAATATAATATGCAATAGTTTATTTTGCGAATTGGTAAGACCATCTCAGATAGTTTTTCCACATGTTTATATTTTCATCTTTTATCATTACTATTTCTTTTGAATTATTTTTTTTATTGGAGACCCCGTGGCATTCCTCCTTGTCTTTAGCCAACTCCGCCGCCAATGTTATCCTTCACCGTATCAGAATACGCTGATGCATATTATGTTATTCACGGGCTCATTTGTTACGCGCTCCACACACTTGGCGATGTCTCGGCCGCGTCTGCGCAAGCGCAGCCCAAGGCGAGCCGCGGCGCTGCTCTTGACATTTCACCAGCAAGTCGCCGCAGAATACTAAACAGTGCCGATGGCTCTTGGCTCTATGCTAATAGATAACTAATGGCTGATCGTCTAGGACAAACCAGACATCTAGGCCGTGGACTGGGATAATGAAATCGTAATAGTCACAGTCACTCGGGTAATGCAGCTTGTATGCAACGTTATGTCTGCTCTTAAACACCTTATACCTGTATGCCTCGCTACAGGGTATAATTAAGGCATTTTTCACAGAGAGATAGAGAGGCTTAATGACAATTAACCACTCCAGCGGATTGACGCTTTCAAACGGCAGAATACACGAACACATAATCAATCATACACTAAAATTTCCTCATGATGTTAAATTTTTTCTTATAAAAAATGTCAATTTTGAACTTTTCATTATTAGACGTGGTGCAATTTATCGATGCTAAAGGAACATCCAAGTTCAGCTTTAGATGAATAAAACGTTGTAAGTAGAATTTAGTAGATATTGAGTGTCAGGTACACACCTGCAACTCAATATGTACTAAAATTTTCTTATTCCTGAGAATTTCCACTTTGTGGATTCATCAGAATCAGGTACACGCTGTTCTAAATTATCTTCTTCGTCTTCCGCTAGTCGTAGAGTAGCGACGGTTGGTTATAGCCAGTTTCCAAATTCTTACAAAGATTTTTTCATCAAAATTTAAATTAGTAATTTCGACGACATCAAAATTACAGAGTTCATATTATTGAGGCAGCACTATGTACCCCTAAAATGTCGTAACCCCCATATATAGTGGATATAGGAGTTCTTCCAGGGCACTATTCCGTTGGTACAGGCATACTAAAAGGATTTAACACAACTTTACTTATAGGTGTCTTTACTGACCTACAAGTAAGGTTATGTTAAATCCTTTTGCTTTCTATTTAACCTCTATAAATATTTTGATATCGCCGAAATTATTTTATTTCTGTGTTTTCTCACTTTCAGCAAGTGAAACTAAGTTGCAAAGATAATTAATGAATGGCAACTGCGGCCTTGCAGCTCTCTTGTCTAAGCCCTTGTCGACATCCATCTATTATTTTCATATTTCAAGACGCATTGTTTGAGCGGAATCGGGCACCGCAATAATGGAAGCTGGATCCAGAGCGGAGACAATCGGCTGCATTGTGACACTACACTATCGACCATCGGTAGACAATGCTGCTGGCCATTCTTCATTAGCCGCGGACGACACCAGCACAGGGTATTCACACTAATGATTATTGTTAGTGCCCTATTAGCATCGAAATTATTTCATGGCTTCTTGTTTTCCTGTCGCGTACCGTATTAGGCAAGCCTGCTAGCTTCTGATTAATCAATATATTAAAGTTGAGATACAATACAATGAAAGGCGTGGCTCACGAGTGCAGCAAATATACTACTGTTCAAAACCTTGTCGATGTTCTGTTTATTTACTGCCTATGAATGTAGATAGATAGAGAACACTTGATTGTACGAAATTACACCATGATATAGTTTTTAGCCTATGAGTAGATAATTATATAGTTTTAGTAATTAAATCGTCTCTGTACTCTTAGGTTAGGAGTTACTTGTACAATAGACGTTCATATCTACAAATATGTGTTTATAAGTAATAGTCATTTTAATAACCTCTACACAACACAATATCATGTCCTGGTCCCAAACTAGGATACCCAGTGCTACGATAAACAGGCAACGACGTCACAAACATGAAAAACACCCAGTCTGAGACCACTCGTACAAATGTACGGCTACCCCTAGTGGAAATCGAATCCACGCCCTATGTCTTTACCAAGACAGAGGTCGCCTTAACGGCTAGACCTACGAGGCATTTACGAGTTGTAAGTTCAGGCAGGCATAAGTTCTTTGGTGAGGTTGATAAATAAAAAAAATACAAATTGACAATTGAAAACTTTACTAAAAAAATCTTAAATTAAGTAATTAGCTAAAATATAAACGAACATCTCTCTACTATGAACAATGCGATAAAAGATAAATATTACATAACTACTTCATCTTTGTTTGTATAGAGAAACATCTGGATTCAAAAATACTTTTGATTATAATTAAGGCAATTTGTATCACATCATTCTTTTCATTGGAAAAGGTACACAAGTAGATAACAGATAAAAATCGATTGATACTTCACCCAGTGAATGTAGAGTATAAAATATACGTAGGATATGTTTTAAATATTAAGTACATTGCAACGAGGCTTCAACAGCACTGATAAAGGTCCCACACAATTTGAACGCAGGATGTTTTTGTTATGACGAATGGTCAACAAATCCTTCAGATAATAGAATGGCGTTTCTGATCAATATCGGTCGTATGTGCCAGAACCGACACATCTAATAGATAGTATATTTAATAAACACTACGTTAATTTGACTGTTTCGCTAATATTATGCCTACAACGTGAATGTTGTCGGATGCTTCATCTACTCATCTAGCTGGTAGTGACATGGTATTAGTCTCAATCATTACTACATCTATATATGTACTTAATACTACAATTAGTTGCTGGAAGAATGATACCCAACAACTGCAAGAAACTGTAAAACAGCAAGACTACTAAATATACGATTACGAAATGTTTCAATAATTCTTTCAGAACCAGGGCGCTAGTACCCAAGTTGACAGGTATTGCGTGCGACTTCCCCCGTGTCACATATTCATTAAGGCACTCGCTTTTGGATACATTCTTAACTCTATGGCTTCTTTCCGCTACACTTAAAACGGGGCCAGACAGGCTTCAGCCGGATAGCGTTACTTGTACAGGGTTCTATGTGACGGAGGGATGAAATGTCACATGCAACCTTGTGTTAGTAAATGACCAGCCCCATATTTGTAAAAATAAGTTAATCTCATGTTAGCAATCGAGTCAGTCCACTAGGCTTCTTCTCACCCTACGAATGGTTATGTTATATACATAGGTGAGCTTTACATGACGCGCTAATCAAATTTTATCTTCTTACTTTGTCTTATGCTGAACCGGGACAGCATTCGCATTACGAGAAAAGTTGACTGACTTAAATGCAACTTTGTAATTTAACTAAAAAAACAGTGAAGTAACTATTATGTGAAAGTATGTTCATTTGTTTTTCACAGTAATTAATTTATGAATAATGCATGCGTATAGTCAAAGCGTTCCAAAGAGCAGATACAAACATTACCCATCCAGTAAGTAGTAGGACTTAAACGACAATGGTAGTCTCTCCCAGGATCGAGTGAATGTAGCCGATCAAACTTGGTACACTTTTAGTTCTTCAACTTTACTTAAGTCTCTATTAACAGGGTGCAACTAAATCCGAATATAAGGCGTTTTACAAGTCAATACGAACAATTATTATAACGGGAAAAAAATCGAAATCGTGTATTGGCGAGTAGACCCTCCATGTGGATGTATGAGGATTTGGTTATTGCATAAATTTAATAAGCTTTTACGACTTTTAATTACATGCTTTACTTGGGTAGTAGATGTCTTAGAAGGCAGCCTAAGTAGACCTACGTAAATTTTCACCAGAGCGCATAATCCGTTCAATTCACAAAGTTTCTTGCGGCAATTTCTCACCTTCTCACACGCGACAATGCGCTGCGGTTTCGACGTATGAAAGAGCTTTTTTTGCGACACAGTGCCGTATTGTGGCGGGAAAGCGTCAAATGCGCCCGGGACTTTTTCAGAAGCGTTCGAACAATAGGAAGAAATCGGTTTACCCACCGCGCCCGCGCCCGCGCCGCTTTCATCCGACGCGCTCGCGATATAATTACCGCCGCGGATAGCCATCATTTGCATTGTTTGCGGACTGGAGAAAATTAATTACATCAATCGATCGGCGACATAACGAATACCTGGGACTTGGGGGCTAAAACAGGTGCGCAGCACCTTCACTTTTATGCGTGTGCACTGCAGAGCAGACCTCACCGGCAGCTACAGATATTTGTTCGATTTACGCATTATTGTAACACATGTTGTGTAGGACCAATGGAATAGGTAATAGACAGACGATCTTAAGCGGTTTTCGATAGTCTTAAGATACACGAGCGCATTTAAACGTTGGCTACTGTGGGTGCCTTTTAGTGTACAAAATCACGTCAGCCAGACCTTCTATTCTTCCCTATTGTCCGACGGCAAGCACGCACGCCATTCCAGCCAGACGTTACTACACTCATACTCACAACGTGATCCCCTTGAATTCTCAGCAAGGCCGCGCTCGCAGATCTACGCTTATCACTCGATAACACTTCACAACAATGTCACTGCTGCAGTCCCCACATTATCAATCCATGGCAACTAAGCAGCGCCGGCTTCCTGCTTCTGCTGTATGAGGGACTCCCACTTGGCGATGAGCCGCGTGGAGCTCGGTGCAAGGAACTCCTGGCCCGGCCCCAGCTCGCACAGCTCTGCCAGGGACTTGGCCGGCTTTAGGCTGCCCAGGGACTCCTGCCCCGAGCTATTCCGTGGCGAAGGCGACCGCAGCTCCTCGTTCAAGGCTTCGTACAGCTCACCGATAGATTTAGTAGCCTTCAGCTTCCCCGGCATGGGGATCTCCTCGTCTTCCGACTCCGAACTTGTCTCACCATCGCTCAGTTCTAAATCAAAAGGCTTTGTTTTCTTCCTCATTTTCTTTAGCTCATGCTCTCTATCTTTCATTTCGCGGAGTTCTTTTTGAATTTTCTCTTCGACGGGCACGTAGCCTTTCCTCACAGGTTTTCCCTCGGGGGTTCGGGTGATGACAGCTGGGCTTTGGGCCAGCGGGGGTGCCACGATAGGGGATGGTGTGAAGACCAATGGCGGCGCGAAGGCCGCCGGAGGCGTGACAGGCGGTCCCACAGGCGAGGTTAGTGGCATCTTGCCCTTGGTAGCGATGAATCGCTGCATTATTCCTTTAGTGCCATTCTGCGGGGTGAAACGACGAGCGTAACCGTTGGTAGTCAGCACAGTTGGCCCCGAAGGCGGTGACGGCGTCACAGGACCCATCAGGTGAGAGGTTGACACAGCACGGTTAAGTGTCTTAGGTGTTGAGTTGTGGTTCACATCACCGTTTGTGTGTCCATTCTGTTTGCTAACCTCGATGCTGGACTCTGATAATAGACGGTTGATCCTGAAGTGACCCTCTTTGAATTCTCTCTCTCTTTCTGTCACCTCTATAATCTCTCTCTGGATCCTCGTAAGGGGGTCCTCTTTCAGCAGTGACTGAAAAATAAAGAAATGGTTTTGTTAGCACATTGCCGTTCAAAAATACGTCGGATATCTCCTACATTTAGATGCTGCCTTGTAGTCGTAAGTGCACGGGTAGGTAGCTATTCAATGAATATTCATAATGAATATTTGGTATATACCAAATCTGGGTATTAAAAAGCTGCGAGCCTCCCAAATTTGTGAATCACTGGCGATGAAAAGTTAAAATCAATAATGATTCGGATTGGAGACAAAAGGAAGGTAAAAAAGAACTATGCATCCGCTGTACGTGCTAAGTGAAGACAGGCGTTTCGGTTTGCTCAGTGAATCAACCGCTTCCCAGAACTGATCGCGACCGCGGAGAAACTGCGAGACCCGCGACTAAGTGCTTGCGCATGCCGTTTGGCAGTTCACCTTCGCTTTCTAGAGTGACCCATTTCCATTTCATTCATACATTTTATAATTTCGGCGACAGCCGTAATTATAAAGTGTACGACAAACAGTCCAGTGACAAATGAACTCGAATTACGTTGCCGGTTTCAAGTCTCTACATCTCAACGTCGACGTATATCAAACGCTCGGACGATTAGATCCAACGGTTAACAATATTGTCTTCATATGACTAAACTTAAAATTAACTATCGGATTCAGTGTCCCCACTATTGTATTGTATATATTGATAAGTGAGACTGCCAGCCAATACGATTGAATCTAAGTAGGTGCGTAGTTATTTTATCACCTTCACTGCTGACGTAGGCTCTTAATGATCTAGAGATCGATTGTAGGTTATCGAGCCAGTTACCTAAGTAAAATATAAGTACATAATTATGTAGGTAACACACGGCATGACCGTAATTAATGTGACTTTGCTGATTAAAGTCGAATTGCTCAAGGATCTCAACAAAAATTATTCAGTAAAAAATGACGACCATCAGTGGACCCTGGAGATACTAACCAGTCGGTACCAACTTAGTATACTTGGTACAATTATTGGAAGTTACACTTCTTGGCTTGGACCAATGTATGGTGCCTTTAATTCAACAGACCAAATTATTTCGAACATAAATAGAAATGGTAGAAAATCTTTATAACATAACATTTACATACAAGCACATACATTGCTTCTGGCCCCACACTAGGATACCCTGTGATGTAGGAACCAGAAACAACGACAGCACAAACATTTAAACATCCAGACCTGGGCTTTTTTTTTGTTCTCAGCCGGGATTCGAACCCGAGACCTCTTGCATGGTAGGCAGACGCGCTACCGCTATGCCACAGAGGTCGTCTTTATTTGTTACTTATACAGCCATTCAATATTATAGACAACATACATACATACATACATACATACATACATACATACATACATACATACATACATACATACATACATACATACATACATACATACATACATACATACATACATACATACATACATACATACATACATACATACATACATACATAAGGTCACGCCTGTATCCGGAAGGGGAAGGCAGAGACCAGGGTTTGCCACTTGCCATGATTCTGACAGTCCTTTCATCCATTAAAGTTTTTTATTTCCCATTAGTCTTATTAGTTATTTCAAATATCTGTGTAATTTCAATTTTATGTACAATAAAGTGTTCTCTATCTATCTATTAGTCGCTGGTCATACAGCACGCCAGTTTTGGGTAGTAGGTATTACACTTACAAATCAAACGGTTACCTATCTGCAAATGTGGTTTAACCATGTTGAGGGCAAGGCAAACCTGGGATTTCCAACGACGGTACAAATATCATGCACCAGTCTGAGATTGCTTCGTTTCTTCATTATGCAACTCTTTATGCATGGCCCAGGTATTCCATAAAAAAATGGTTTATTCATGGTAAATCTTAGTTCAAATCAGGTTTACTTTAGGGGTGAATAGACCTGTGGTACATTATTATTATTAACTTGTTGCAAGATTTCTATAACGGGGCGTAGCCCAGTGGGTAGAACAATGGACCCAGGTTCGATTCCCAGTGCGGGCATTTAATTATGACTTCATTTTCTAAGTTTTTTACATTTGCTCTCTCTCTGAGAGAAGGGTTGTGCCCGGCTGTGGGACGTTTATGCGCTACATAAAGAATGTACACTTGCGAAGTTATAGAAGCAAGTCGACTGGCTAACTGTGAAGGAAAACATCGTGGGAAAACCTGAGTGCCTGAGGTGTTCAAAAGCCTCAGCGCTTGAAATTGCCGATCCGCGGTGGGCACGCGTGGTAATTAAGCCCAAACTCTCTCTCTCTCTGAGAGAAGGCTTGCGCCGACAGGCTACATAAAAAAAAGGTTTCTAGGCAAAAAGGCAGAAGTAAGTAAGCAGGTAAACACGTCGCCAGCTGTTTTCAGCAACCTATTGTTCAGTTGGATTCTTACAAGAAGGTTGAATAAAGTTATGACTCATTTGTTTTTCATTACACTTCGGTAATCAAAGTCTATCAATCGCAATCCATTGTTATCAGTTGCCTATTACCTGCGTAAACACCAATTGATCTAGAACTTATCAATCACTGACCATAGTCTCAATGATGAGTTACGTGATTGGTATCTAGCCAAGTAGCAAGTGAAATACCCAACGTTTCAAATACAGTTAAGTATAGGAATCTTTGATTTAAAGTCTAGGCCTTTTGATGTAAAATTTTTCGCTACATAGGAAGTACCCTGTTATTTAAGTTTTATTTATAATAGCGTTTTTATTGTGCAATAAAGTGTAACAAAATACCTACTTACATTTAATTCAATCAATTAATGCCTACTTACTTTGTTACATTTTCGGATACACCGATTTTAGGTAAAATGCAACGAATACTGCTTGACAGTGTAAAGGTTGATGTGCTGGCGATTGTACGTGGGATAGCGATACCTAAATACCTATCTACCTTCGTTTACGTAAGTAATACTTCGTGAGACGTGATATTTCAATTAGGTAAATAGTTATTACACGTGCAGGTATGCCTGAAATGCAAAGTCGACGTTTATTGAAGGTACGCCTACCTACACGCTGCCATTCTAGACTCGTTGACCATAACGGCATGCGCTGATATTGCCAGAGCCAAAGAGATGCAATCACCAGTGTATAATACACTCCTACGTCGCGTCACTAGAGAGGCAGTAGAGGTACCTACATTCACGACTTCGTCACACATTCAGATCTGCAGAATCGGCAAATTATTTAGCTCAAGTAACGTTATATCTTGCGGAACGAGCAAAGTTTAATTCTTTCGACTCATTAACCCGCTGGCAATTCCTCGATAGCGCTAATTCCTGCAGATAACACACAGCCACTAATTTGTTATTGCAAGAACATTCGATCTGATAGCAGCAATAAATAAAAATAATACAACACAAAAAGCGGACAATTTATATCGGTGATAATGTATCGAGTGTCGACTCGTTATCAGATGTTGGAATATAACAGTACTTGGCTAATCTTGGCTGGGCCGACGAGAATAATGCCGCTGGCCGAGCTTTCTACGGGCTTCGGACGAATCCAGGGCACCAGCGACCCGCGACGACCCGCACAAAGCGACCTGCCCTACGAACTGGCCACTGCCTCACACAGATGCGGTGATAACCAGCCGACAAAGACTCCACGTACTGTACTCACTTCGCCCATCGCGACACTCGAAGAACAATCCAATAAGCGATCAGGAAGGAAGTTGAACACATCGACGAACACGTTCACCGTTTTAACATCACGAGCGAGGACGCGGGCGTGCGGAGCGGAGGCCGGCCGCTAGCTGACACGGGCTAACGTCCTCAGCGCGGCGCCTCCACCTCACCTCACCTAATTGCGTGCGAGCGAGAGCCGCGATAACGCTGATAACGAGAGCGACAGAGACCGCCACTCGGCCTGAGACACCTGGCGGCGTGAACGATCCACGTACGAAGGCTCGACTGCTAGACCCGGGACCAGGGAGTAGGGACTCCCGGATTTCCGCACGATTGGGTTACAGGAGGAGGGTGGACTGTCCTGCATGCCTGACCCTCAACTATCTTTGTCAATAGCTGTATGCACTGCTTTACGCAGTGCTTACATATACATTTGCGAATTTGTAGTCGCAATACCACACGCTAACTGTGAAGGAAAACATCGTGAGGAAACCCGCAGCTTGGTTGGCTCCGCACGTATTGACTATAGTCTTTCCTGTGGGCTAGGCCGACTAGGCTGTCAGGATGGTATAGGTGCTACCAGGCACTATAGCGTCGGAGTGGTCCCTTCACCCATCTAGTGTGAGTGAAGATACCACTAGACGCTGTATAAATCATCTCATTAAGTAGATGCAAAAAGGCCAATATTATTATTAGATACTTATGCCCATAATTTATATTTTAGTGTGTAATAAAATAATAAATACATACAACAATATAATTATATCACCATAGGAGGCAGTGGAACTCAAGGTATCTGCCACTTGCGATTTTTACCTTGTACATTTTTAAATAAAAGTCAGTGAGAAGAAAGACAGACCATTAGCCGGAATGGTGTACTCTAATTATATACATATTCCGAAAGAAGAAGTTGCAGAACTTGAAGATACAGTTTCTATACAGGGATACCTGAAAATGATAAAATTCCTGATTTTCATTTACAAGAGAAGTTTGTTTTTTCCTAAATTTCATTTTACTCGTATCAATTTCATTTTCATGTGGTTTTGCTGCTATTTAGTGGGGCTGTTCGGCAGGCTATAATTAACATTCAGTTACGTCAGAGAATGTTTTACCAGAGGCTCCGTCATTGACATAGTGCGAATATACTGAAATTTTGCAAGACCAGGGAAATTGCAATGAACATTTGAACAGGCGTTTTGTCTTATGAATTGTGGTTTTCCCATTCTTACTCGCCTCGTAAATGGTATACTCGTGGGCAGAATCAAGAGTCGACAGCATATTAACCTTTATATTTTAGTTGCAAAGTCACCCGTAACGCAACTAAGTACATAGAGTGCACGTAAATAAAGTTTAACGTTGTAGAGACTTTATTAATTACTAGCTGTGGTAGCTATGCCCCGCGGTGTTACACGCCTTTTGTCGATTTGAATAAGATATTTTCCCGCGTTAAAACGTAGCCTAAGTGTTAATATCCAGGGTGTCAGCTAACTCCATACCAAATTTTATTTAAATTGCTACAGCCGTTTAAACGTGTTATACGTATAAAATTAGGGCGTTATAGCACTATCAAGCCAGCTTGGCACAATTTTCCGCTGCCAAAGTATCGACTGCTGTGCTGTCCCCATTGACTAGAGCTGTACGTGGTTGAGAAACGTAAAATGTATGGACTTCTACCTGCCTAGACTGACTGAGAGAACGACTGACTCATTGCACCGCGAGTGTCGTCCGTGCAGGCGAATCAGGCGAACTGAAATGAACATATATTTTGGATGACATATGGACAGATGAGGTATAAGTCGATTCAAGAGACTAGTCAACTAGTATCAAGTAGTATCCAAATTATTATTGATGTACCCAGAAGCAACAGAGTATGACACACACCGGCTGGCAAATTCGAGGGAGCAAAAAAAGATTAATTGATTTATTAATACTTTTATTGCACTTAAATTAATTATAGAACACGGCGGACTTATTGAAGTATGTATACTTTATTAATTTTACATATCACTAAATGTAATATTGCCGAGATGCAGTTTTAATAAATACTTGTCAATCTTAAATAAACACTAAGTGCCACTTGCAGTCTTATGATGTTACACGGTACAGTTAACAGCAGTTCACCTTTACAAAGCCGGCACTAACGCCAGTAAATGAAGAGCACGAATGTTATGGTCGATTTGCAGTAGGTACAGATGACATCGTCAACCTTATTTTTACTTTTTTAGTTGCCAAGTTGCATTTTACCCAGTTCTAACTGGGTTTCTAAGATTTAAAGGTTGATGTACTATCATCTGTATGTACGACTCATACAAGCTTACAACAAAAATGTGGCGTATCACGTTCGAGCGTATCATACATAAGTGGAAATGTTGCAAACGTCGCAAAAACGTTTGATGAGTGACTAGAATTCATCAACAATCATGATTAAATAAGAAATTAAATTAATTATTAAATTTAATAATACTTTTGACCTACATAATTTTAATATATTAGAGATAGGCACACGAACTTTCGAAGTTTTAACTGATTGTTCATGCATACATTTATAATGGTAATTTTCTCATTGCACCTACCTAAAGTGTATATTTTGAGTCCCAATTAAATAAAGCTCTCAGCTCAGATGACGATAGGTTTGATGTCAGTTTTTTCTGTTCGTATGCACATATGCGTGACTCGCATGTGTCTGGACAGATCACAGGCGCGGTAGAAGCCGCGCGCGCAGTGCGGACACACGTGCGGCGTGTGCTGCGTATGCTGCTTCAACAAATGGAACTCCAGCATCGGAGCAGTGGGGAACGACCGTGAGCAACCGCCCAGAGAGCACTTGTACTTCTCAGCATTGCGGTGCTTAAACACCCAATGGTTGGCTAGGCAACTTTTTTTTGAAAAACCTTTGTTGCAAAGGTCACAAATGAATGGCTTTTCACCAGTATGCTTTCGCATGTGCGCCTCCAGATCGGAAAACGGTTTTAGGCATACTGTGCACTGACCGGATTTTTCAGAATGCTTTCTTTGAATGTGAATGGTTAGGTTTCCTTTGACAGAGAAAATGGCGCCACAGAAGTTGCAGATGTTAGCGACGTCACTGTTTTTGGCGTTTGAGTGGATGGTGGAGATGTGAGCGCTTAGAGAACTCTTGGTCTTGAAGGCTTTGTCGCAGAGATGGCAGAGGTGGCTGCGCTCCTTGCTGTGTACCGCAGAGTGCTTGCCGAGGCTACTGCTGTCCAGGAATGACTTTCCACATATTGGGCATGAGTATGGCTTGTCCCCTGTGTGGATGCGCTTGTGCCGAATGAGTGATGAGATCTGAAATTTTTTTTTCTTATAACTAGATATTTGTAAGAACCTGTAAAAATTTTAGTGACATTACAAAACATTCCTATTTTATCATTTGTAGGGATATATAACTTTATTCAGTATAAGTCGAAAATCGGTTTTTATACAATTAATCACTGATGATGGTAGGTACAATAAATTGTGGTACCAATCATTCAATTTAATTTTAATATCCAAAATTAAATCTAATATACTAACCTGTAGGAATCTCTGTGAACAGAACGAACAAGCATATGGGCGTTCTCCTGTATGTCTACGTAAGTGCTGTATAATCTCATTCTTGCGGTAGAAGCTGGCGCCGCAAGTCTCGCACGTAAACTTGCGCTCGCGAGGCAGGTGGCGCGTCTCAGCGTGTCTCTTCAATGCTCCGTTGGACTTGTAACTGTGTTCGCATTGTGCACATTGGTATGGTCTCTCGCCTGTATGGGTGCGTAAGTGTACTTGCAGTGCGGAGGGACATTTCACTAAAATTCCACATATTGTGCACTGAATCGGCCCTATGCTTTTCTTTTTATTGCCTTTTCTTTTCACCTTTAGGCGTTGTTCCACTAATTTTAAACGTTCATCAGGTTCAGTACCTGTAATTGAGGGTAGATCGTGCATGTAGAACTCATCTTCAAACTTCATTTCATGTTCAATGCAGAGTTCTTGTTTGATTTCAAACTTTACATTTTGTGGTTCGGATCGCAATATTCGATCTGAAGTTTGACATCGGTTGAAAAACTCATGTGCTATGGCCAGTAGTGCGACACAATCGGTGCAGAGGAGTGTCGGGAGGCCGTCACCTTCTGCGATCACTACGCTAGTCCACTGCATGATTCTGGCACTGTGTTGGCCATCGCTTTTGTGGTCGAAGAGAGAAATTGAACCGGAAGGTTTTAGGCAAATCCGGCATCTTTTATCTTGGTGCTCCATAATGTGGTCACGGGTGCCTGGTTAGTTCAGACCTCTTTCCTTTACTGTAGGCTAAGGGGAGGAAAAGCAAGATCTGACTAGAGCTCAGGAATTTATTAGAACCTTGGAGAAAAATATTTGTGGAAAAATAAACAAAACTTCACAGACTATTTAGAAGAAACTAGGCGTGATCGTTGCAAAGACGAACCGTTTTATAAGACCGTTTTGTGTTCCGCGACAATAGGACCGTTTTACGTTTCATTATAAAGCAGTGCCAGAGACTCTAAAGCAGTGCCAGCGTTTGTTCGTCGCGAGACCAGTCCTTAGATTGTTTGACGCGGATATGTCCTTTAGTGCTATATTAATAGAGCCTAGAACGTAATGAGATCATTGCGACGTCGTCGTCGGCTCCTTACTCGTTCCGTTCGTTTTGGTCTGTGATACAATAAAGTAATCTTTATGTCTATGAGTATACAGTCGAATATCGTGTAAAACAACTTATTTTTTCCGATGTTTCGTGATTTCGTCTCGTTCGCACTCGTTAGACCGTCCTCTGCGCCTTGCTCGTTCGCATACAATGAAACCAGTTGCGAACGAGGACCGTTTCGAGGACCTGTTTTCGTTCCAGAAAAAACGGTTGCGTTTCGTCGTCGAAAAATCGGACAACGACCCACTCCTAGAAGAAACGAAATGAAAGGAAATGTTTTGTAGAGCTGTGAACGTTTCTAAGAAATCCGGTAAAAACCGGTTCGTATAAAATCGATAATTACGGAGCAATGCGTGCTCGTGTCCTAATGGAACAAAGTGGTTGGAATCCATCACTTGAGTTAAAAGCAACAACATGCGTGGTCTGGTAGAGGATGGGTGCCCGTCCCTTGACTAATGTTAGCGGCATAATATGCGAGCGCTTCCAAGGCACAAGGCACGCTAAGCGGTTGGTGCCGACTGTCATGTAGTGGCAGTCGCTATGCCGTTAATGTCAGAAGCCTTATGGGTGGCATGATAATTTCTGACAGTAAGGCCCGCCGCTATCTTACAATCCTCCACCAACCCGGACATGGCCCTGTGGCGGAGTATGGCCTAACCTCACTGCGATGAGAGGACATACAAGGGTTGATATCGATCGACCGAGCAATTAAACAAGTGAAAAGCCTTTGTTTTTTACATGTTGTTTTGGCAAAAATTGATAGAAAGAAACCTTTTAACAACGACGTCACGTCCGGAGAAATAGAAAAAAACATTTCTTAACTGAATTAATTAAAACTGTTTTTATACGGATTTATGCTCGTTTATTACATTTTTTACAATTTTCCAACGTTTCGGCACTTTTTCAGGTGCAGTGGTCCCGGATCTCAGTCATCCGGGACTGAGTTTGTTTTATGCATCAAAATGATAACTAGACATTCTTATTTAATTATTTGTACATATCTACAAGGGGGGAATTAAAAAGTAGTGAGAACTACATACTCCTTGGTAAAAAAAATACTGGCAGGCATAGCTCAGATACATATTTGTAATACGAGTATTAATAAAGAAAGAGATAAGTATTCAATTCGCTTTTGTTTTTTTCTGAATGTAGTACCTAATTTGTTTGGTTTGTGTCGGAACGTGGTCTCAAAAACGGAGAAAAATGAAGTGCGAGCCGTTATTACATACCTCTGTCTAAAAAAATAATGACGCAAGAGATTCATTTCGATTTGGGAGGCAATATTAGGAGAGTGCTCCGCCGTATTCCACTGTCGCAAGGGTGGCTTCCTAATTTCGAGTTGGGAGAACGAGCACGGAAGACGAACATTGTTGCTGCCGTCCATAGACGTCAGTCACCCAAGTAAGTGTTACGAAAGTTGAGGAATGCCATCAAAGAGAAAAGCAGTGGGAAACTTTGAAGGGGCGTGCTGTCTCATCACGGCAACGCACCAGTGCACAGGTTGGCAGTTGCGATGGCTGCCATTCAGCAAGCGGGCCTCCAATTGGTTGATCACCCCCTTATTCACCAGATCTGGCGCCTAGCGATTTTTGACTTTTCCCCAAATTGAAAGAATACTTAACCGGTCTTCACCCTTCAAAAAATAACATCCATTAAATGATGACGTACAACCCGGTTTTGGTCCCGGCACCTACCCCAAGTTACTACACAACTCACCTACACCAGTTAACAGTGTTGTAACTTTTCTAATTTACGTTTGATTTTAGTTGTGTGAAAGGCTTTATCATGTTGAATACTTGTACAAGAAACTTATAAATTTATTTTAAAAACTACGAAACACCAAAAAGCAGTTGGAAATTGGTGGTTATAAAAATATTGCATAATTTCTGAATAAATATTTTCGTAAATTTCTCATTAGTACATATAGGAGAGGGGATCAAAAAGTAGCGAGAATGAGATAGAATATAATGACAATTGAAAACTAAATAATTTATTTTTCTACATAGTCTTTTCGAGTCACTCTACCCAAGGCTTCACTCACTTTCAAAAAAAAAAAAGGGTCCTGCAAAAAACTCTTCACCGCATCCATCGCCTTGTTATCGTCTTCGTACCTGTTGCCCCTTAATTATAAAAAATTAAACACCTATTAAACAGTTTTTGTAAAAATAATTTGTAAACACCGGTTCAAACTCTGAACATTAATCTGCCGGCCAATAATCTGTGGTGTTTATTTGTTAATACTCTGTGTTTTAAATTCATATTTTTTTTAGTATTGTCATCTAAAGCTATGCCAATAATAATTATAAAACTTTGTGGTAGTGATTGATAATTATCGGCATTGGGGCTATCGCAGAAGCGAAATTGACGACCGAAAATTGCAATCTGCGACCGGTCGTAAATCAGGCTATCAAGAGAAGTCTTCTTTTACCTTTACTGAATCTTGATATAACTACTATAGCTTCTTGGGGTTCAAGCTAACACAATATTGGTAAATAAAAAAAATCCGACTTGCGATGGACGTGGGAGTAATTGCGGCCGCAGCTATTTATTTATTCATTTACTATTTATTAGTTTTTTTATTTATTTATTTACAAGTATTAAAGAAGTATGTACAAAAACAAAGTTATTTAAAAAAATGGCGCAAAAGGCGCAAAATTACGGGCTCAGATTGATAATCTAAAAACTTGAAGGTCAATTGACTTAACCATGGGCCACTGTGTAAACAGGGATGGGCCTCGCTACGCCACGATCCTTTGAAATGTCCGATTGCACGCCACGATAGGCAATTGTCCGCCACTGCACACCATTACCCCGAGTACACAATGGCAATGGCGAGCAGTGGGGCCAGCATGGGCCATTGTGTACTGGCCTGGCCGCATTAGTTTCGCCATTAGTATTGGGCCTGCTCGGACATTTTAAAGATCGCTCCGTACTGTTACATTTGAGACAATGTACTAGTACGGTATATTAGTACTATTAGGACCTCATAGTAGAACCATCTCAACGTTGACGTTTTGACCTTTCAGCCATAAAATATGTTTTTTTAATATCTTAATTTTTACAGGACCATTATAATTTATGATTTTTAATGTTGCCGTGCTACCATTATATTATAAAATAAGTATACCTACTATAATAAAATATATAAAAAAATATTTTTACTTCGAGTAATTTTTTCCCTACGTACAATGAAATAATTATTACCATCTATATTTTCGTAAGCTACCTACTTTTGTTATTTACAAAGAACAATAGTAGCTCGCAGAACAAGAGTACTACTAACTACAGAAATAAGGGTCCCAAAGCGCACGAAACAGAAAAATCTCCTTCACCAAGTAATTCACTATAATAACACAGTGAAAATATTATGTTATATTCGTTAGAGAAACTAACATCCAGAAAACAACACAGTATTACTTTTAAAAAAGTACTTGGATTAGCGCGCGAACCAGCAGAATTGACACAATGAATGAAACAAAAAAACCAAACAAGTAAAAACAATCTTTATTGCTACGCCATACGTACCTACTTCTAAAGTTCGGAAAAGACCGACCGGCTGAAGGGAGACCGATCGAAACAATTTCGCTCCGTTCAGTTCAATCACCACACTCTCATGCAGCGTTCGTTCGCTCTCGGCCATATTCGGTCACCCGGTCCGGTTCATTTATTCATTCAGCCAATCCGTGATCGCGAGAGCAATGAACGAAAAGACCGAATGTCCGATTATCACTGGGAAACGTTTCCTTTCGTAAACGTTTAGACACAATACTATTCGCCATGTCCACGCATCTGTCAAAGTTATATACCGCAGCACGTTTTCTAGCAAATCGCCGTACTAAATAAATGGGGTGACGACAGACTGGCAACACAACACACTGCACTAGGAGTGGGTCGTTTTCCGATTTTTCGACGACGAAAAGCAACCGTTTTTTCTGGAACGCAAACAGTTCCTCGAAACGGTCCTCGTTCGCAACTGGTTTCATTGTATGCGAACGAGCAAGGCGCAGAGGACGGTCAAACGAGTGCGAACGAGACGAAATCACGAAACATCGGAAAAAATAAGTTTTTTTACACGATATTCGACTGTATACTCATAGACATAAAGATTACTTTATTGTATCACAGACCAAAATGAACGGAACGAGCAAGGAGCCGACGACGACGTCGCAATGGTCTCATTACGTTCTAGGCTCTATTAATATAGCACTAAAGGACATATCCGCGTCAAACAATCTAAGGACTGGTCTCGCGACGAACAAACGCTGGCACTGCTTTAGAGTCGCTGGCACTGCTTTAGAATGAAACGTAAAACGGTCCTATCTAGGAGTGGGTCGTTGTCCGATTTTTCGACGACGAAACGCAACCGTTTTTTCTGGAACGAAAACAGGTCCTCGAAACGGTCCTCGTTCGCAACTGGTTTCATTGTATGCGAACGAGCAAGGCGCAGAGGACGGTCTAACGAGTGCGAACGAGACGAAATCACGAAACATCGGAAAAAATAAGTTGTTTTACACGATATTCGACTGTATACTCATAGACATAAAGATTACTTTATTGTATCACAGACCAAAACGAACGGAACGAGTAAGGAGCCGACGACGACGTCGCAATGATCTCATTACGTTCTAGGCTCTATTAATATAGCACTAAAGGACATATCCGCGTCAAACAATCTAAGAACTGGTCTCGCGACGAACAAACGCTGGCACTGCTTTAGAGTCTCTGGCACTGCTTTATAATGAAACGTAAAACGGTCCTATCGTCGCGGAACACAAAACGGTCTTATAAAACGGTTCGTCTTTGCAACGATCACGCCTAGTCCTATCGTCGCAGAACACAAAACGGTCTTATAAAACGGTTCGTCTTTGCAACGATCACGCCTACACTGCACACAGAAACAACGAACGAAACAACCGTACCGTACAACAAACAACTAAACAAGTCAGACAGTTTTGGACAGTTTGTGGACAGAAGTCAGAACCAGAACTACAGAAGGAATCAAGGAAATTTAATTTGTGACTGACAGTATCACAGCGAGTAGGTACAGTCTGTAAGGAGATCGCACGAAATAAAAAACTCGAAACTATTTAAAAGTTATTGTTCAGTTCTGAATTCAAATGGATCTTAAAATATGTAGGCTATGCTGCGCACACCCCGGCACTATCCGTCTCTTCGAGGGAGAAAGGGAATTGGCGAGACAGCTAATGTATTTTTGTGTTAGAATCTCGATAGCCGAAGGTGATGGTCTGCCACAAAATATATGCTTTGGTTGTGAATCGGAGCTTGCCCGCTGCACCCAGTTTGTTCTTCAAGCCGAAGCCTCAGACCGCAATTTATGGAAAACCTTTGAGGAAACACCGCATGTAAAGAAAGAACAAGAAGAAACTAAATATGCCCCTTACGACTCTTGCCGTGATGATTTTGCCCCAGAGAAGATCGACAGTCCTAACTTTCCAGTATCACCACTTCAGGTGGAAACAAAACCAATTGGAATCAAACAGGAAAATCACGAATTGACTGGGGGTTCTAAAAAGAGGATATTTAGGAATGGGAGCAGTAAAAAAGTTAAGCCGAATGTATGTGCAACTTGTGGTCGCGTCTGTACGAGCCGCTGTGCACTCATTAGTCATATGAGACTGCACAATAGTGAGAAACCTCATGTTTGCCCACACTGCAGTAAGCAATTTAAATCAAAGGGCTCCCTGAAGGGACATATAGAGAGAGTCCATAAAGAAGGAACATGCTCACAAGGAAAAATGAAAAAATATGTGTGTGAAACGTGCGGAAAAATCATTAGCAGGAAATACAATATTGATATACACATGAGAACTCATACTGGTGAGACTCCATACTCATGTCCAATATGTCCTGCAAAATTTACACAAAAGAGTTCTCTTATACGGCATGAAGCTCGTCATTCGGGCACTAAACCATTTCACTGCAGTTCTTGCAACAAATGCTTTAGCACCAAAGATCAGTTACGCACCCACATGCATGTACACACAACTGAAAAAAAATACACATGCCCTGTCTGCCAAGTCCAATTTAAGTATCAGAATAACTTGACGAAGCACATAAAGCTGCATGATCAACAAAGCAACTTTGTATGCAACTATTGTGGACGTTTGTTTAGAGCTAAAGGGAATCTCAAATCACATATAGAAAAACAGCATTCTGAGCGTTCCGGGCAATGCAATATTTGTTTCAAGACTGTCCCTAACATAGAAGTCCACATGCGGAAGCATACAGGTGAAAGGCCATTGAAATGTAAGCTGTGTCCGAGTACTTTCTTTGAGCAAAATGGCTTGGCCCACCACATAAACTTTAGACACAAAAATCAAGGTAAATACAAGTGTCAGTATGAAGGATGTACAGAGTCATTCCCTTCCCAGCCGATGCTGGACTTCCATCAATCCAAGCTGCACACCGGCACCCTGCCATTTACATGTGAGCGCTGTCCACGGGCCTTCTACAGGAAGAATGATCTAGCTCGCCATATGATAGGCACTCACAAGGAAAGACTCAAATAAGTATCAAAATAATTTTTACAAAGAATTTGGAAAGACCTTTGTTGCAGTTATATATTTTTGTTCATGGTTCATCATATCTGTGAAAGGACTTTTCTTAGAAATATGTTTGTGATAAATTTTAAGTAAATATTTTGGGTTTCACCATGTGTGATAAACAATTATACTAGAGTGAATGTCAACCCAACCAGCTTGTGCTTGTCGAGATCTTAGCCAATAAAACAATATTAACTGTCACATAATCTATATTTAGTGCAGGGTTATCCACATGCTTCATGAGCGACTTTATCACAGACCACTACAGATATTACAGATAAGAGTAAAATTGCAAGCGATGAAGAGATATCACAAATTGTACTAGTCTTAAAGTTAGTCTAAAATCCAGGGTATAAAGGATTGTGGCAGACTTAGGGTCTGTTTCACAATCTGCAGATAAAGTTCCGCATAAGCTATCCGCAACTAGGGCTGCCATTTGTTCTAAATTTGAAGCCATAAACGAACACACGCAATACAGGAAAATGAATTTAAATTTAGAACGGCAGCCCTGGTTGCGGATAGCTTATCTGGAACTTTATTTGAACATTGTGAAACAGGCTTACTGTAAGGAAATAAAAAATTGAAGAGTGTACAGAATAGGTACCTATCTGAAGTCTGTGTTAATAAAACTGTTTTTGGTCAATTAATGTTTATTTCTGCCTTCAATTCATCATCATAATCAATACATCTCATATATTTTGTACAAAACATAGTTTTAACCTTAACATTACACATTGCGTCTATGTTTGTAGTCCACTATGTACACTGCTGGCGTAAACTCATTTACTTGAATAAACAATATAAATTGCACATCATTACAATCAACTTTTTGATCCAGTCAAAAATGGCGATATATAAAAACAATACAAAAACTACATAAATACAATATAGTCGATGAGCTACGAATTCTTACTTCGTAAATAAAGCGATCGCCAATAGTTCAGAATACATGTCATATTAATTTAATAACGGCGTTGTGGCTTATACTACATACTTACATATATCATTAGTTTAATGTGATGGCAACCAGAGCGCCATTGACAGACTTATATACACACTAGTGTCGAAGATATTCTGTGCAAATGTAACATTGAACAACATAATCAACATACATGGAACAATATAACACTTACACTCACACTTAGGCCATAAATAACAAACAATTTTGCGCTAAAATGAGAGATCGCAGGGCTAACATGAAAGTACTTGACAATGTCTTAATTTTTTAAGTAAAGTTTTACCAAGTCTGATTTCAACGCTTTATGAAAGCCCTGTCAATCATATAAACTATTCAGTGCCAGTCAGAACCACTCTCCGTTAATATTGCACTGTGTATACTGAAAACAGCAGTATCGTTGCGCCTTCGAGCCTTCGTAAGGCACCGTGTCCTTAGCTACAACAACGCTGTTCAATACATACTTGTTACTTAGGCGGAACTGGGTAGTAGGTAGCACCACAACAAACTTAATTTTTTAAAATCTTCCCGAAATAATGCTCAAGTACTATAAATAATAAATTGATGGAATTTAGATTTCCTATGTTTTAGGTACAAGATTTAATTTATCATGACACTTACTTTATAACGAAGTTAATTATTGTACAATGCAAATAAATATTAGGCTAATATAATATGAAAAAGCTACTTTCATTTAATTTTAAGCTCAAAATCTTCATTGTGAGGCCGAAGCTGCTTAAAAATAGTTTGTAGTTTCACTAAGGCATTGTGACACCCACGGCGGGTCGCTGACCCACCCACTGCACTTAAGCCAATATTTCGTTATTTATTTAACTAGTTACCCTACCGTAGTTTACTTCTCAAACCAGCCTGTTTAGCAGCGAGCCTTCCCCATATCTCTGGCCCAGTTACAGTTCATTCATGCATTGTGTTTGTTGCTAGCCTACACATTTGAACAGTCCGTAGATAGGTGTCAATTATACAAGATTGGTAACACCAATATCGTGTTTGTAAGCCTAACATTGTAAAACTCATAATTTATCATAATAAAAACTATAATGATTAACATGTCAAAACGAAGATAAAAATTAGATTTTTATATGAAACCCCATCCTATCGTAATAATAATAATAAACATTTTATTTGATAAAATAAATTAGAATAATAATAAAATCTATACTCTATAACTAGCGCAGTCAATTGCAGATAATAATTTAAGAAATATGTACTCTTTTAAAACTAACATCATACTAACACGCACGGTTTGTTTTACATCTATTATGCGTCATTTGTTACTGAACAACTTGTCACTATAACCCAG
Source organism: Yponomeuta sedellus (assembly GCA_934045075.1). Classification (NCBI taxonomy): domain Eukaryota; kingdom Metazoa; phylum Arthropoda; class Insecta; order Lepidoptera; family Yponomeutidae; genus Yponomeuta; species Yponomeuta sedellus. The sequence continues at coordinate 21,888,513 of OW203737.1, read as the reverse complement.
AGTACTTACCTCGATCGTCGTTGTTCTAAAGTACATAATTAATAAATTAACATACATCCCATTACTGTAGGCCTGCCCATAGCTAGATGGCTACTAAAAGCGAATTATTCAGTCGGAGTTTTTTACATTTCATCGCATAATCCGAAAGTATACTTGTTATTTACGTCACTGGAACAACAAGAGTTTTAGTATCATTATTGTACCATCGCGCGGTGCGTTATTAGGGCAGAGTGTAAAAAAAATCACAAATCACCGTTAAGGCCCGACTGTGGCACGATTCATCTAACAGTTCAATTCACTACGGAGATCTATCTAACAGCAGTTCTAAAACTCACCACTTACTTAAAGCTAAAGTAATCTACCATTAGCCGGATCTTTGCCACTAAACTGGATCCAGTTGTCCAAGTCTGAAGTTGGTGCGTGCTGCCCCACTTTTCTCCATTTCTTCAAAATCGTCACTAGCTCAATTCAATAGCCAATATTGCTCTGAACTAGGCCGATAATGTTCATTTACTGTACAGTGCCACAATAGATCTCTTGTTTAGTCATCTGCCAACTGGCGTACAAGTTAGTCTAGTTAATAGTCTGTTCACCAGATTACCTTTAGTTCAGTAGCTTTCTTTAGCGTCCAAAGTAACGGACACAGGCCTACATATTGTTTGTAGACATTGTCTCTCAGTCGACAAGGCATTCCAATTGCCTATCACCGGATTTTAAGGCCAGTTTGCTGGTGTTAAGCCCTAAAGCCAGCCAATCCGGGCGGCTCAGTTAATTGCCTGCTCGGTCATCTGAAAAGAGAAAACAAGACATTTGTGGTTATAAGGTAAAAAAACAAATATAGGTATTGGTCAGGTCATTGGTACAGGGTCATTAGCAAGTTATAGATAATAGAAAGTTTCGTTGCACATTAGGGAAGTGTGACACCTTGTGGTAATTTGAGGCTAATATGTGGTGACATTAAGTAGTATATGCAATTTATATTTAAACAAGGTAAGATAAGTATTCAATCATGTGTGAACAATGCGCCGATTCTCATTTTTGCGCTGCCTGCTCCCCTTTAAGCGTATAGGTATTAAAAACTTTGAACATACACACATGCTAACATTTAGGCGTGCGTGCGCGCACACACACAGTTACTTGTACAATATACCTAAAACAAAGGCTTAAAGTAGCGACGCCGAAGGCCGAGCTTTGTGCATCAGGCACAAGCAGCCGCGGCGTGGCCAAAGACGATTAACTAACGAAGCCGAAGGCCAAGCGTAGTGTCGGCTTATCGTCTTGTTTTAGATATATTTTTGTCGTTCTATAAATTCTGTTAGCTTTTAGAATCTACGTCGGCTACTATCGGATAGACCGACAATAGTGCAATAAGGTAAGGTTTATTTTGGATTGTTATTTATAAATCCATAGAGTTGTTAGTACGAGCTTAGTCTATGTTAACTTTATTATTTATAGATTTAATTTAATTTTTTAGTTTTTATTATTTATAACTTTACATAACTTTTCAAAATTGGGAAGAAAAGTTTTATACAGGAAGTAGTATTACGCTCGTGCGCTTTCAGCGAAAACCGAAGCCTAGAGTCCGAGGTATATTCTAAAAGCTAAGAGAGTTGTTCAAAAAGAGAATACTACTCAAAAATTAAAGTGTTTATACCACGTTTTTCTGTCAAAAACTAAGTACACGTCAATTAAGCAGCTACGAGAATGAAGGAATCCTCCACCAACACGGAATTGGCCCCCGTGGTGAAGTATGGCCTAAAGTTCCTGTGATGCAGAAAGAGACCCGAGCCCCAGCAGTGGGGATATACAAGGATTGATATCGAGATTGAAGCACAGAGCGGCGAGTTACCTGCAGGCACAGCGCGTCGAGACTGGCGTAGTCGTGCGCCGGCGGGTACGAGTGAGACTTGCCGCGCGCTAAGGGGGCGGTCGCGGGGACGGTCGCGGCCGGCGCGCCGCCCCCACCGCCCCCGCCCGCGCCCGGCGCCGTCCAGCGGCGCGCCGCTAGTGGCGGCGGCGGCCGCCATCTGCCGGACGAACGGCACCCACGTTACTTTGTTTACGATCTGTTCTTTTGTTTATTACTCCTAAATACCGATCTAGATTTTGAAATGAACACCTCGTTCAACTTGGTTACGGTCACTTGGTTAATCGTACGTTCAGTCTCAGTTTCTGTGATACTTTGAATAAAAAGTTTTTGAATTTAAATTTGATGGGTCGTGGAAACAACAGCATAGCCTCCGATGCGTCGCCGAATCCGACCGGCCGGACAAAAGTATGAAGCAGCCAAGTGCAGCGCTAAAAAAGCATGGCATTTTTACGTAGCGTAAGAATGCTGTTTCACTGCAATTATTGTAATAATAAAAATGTATGACCAAAATGACATAGGTACTAGACGTAACAGCATCTTAAATCAAAGTTTTACGAAATGCCACATGCCGCAAAAAGTGTCTAGGCGGCACCAAATCTTTGCAGAGCCAGCAGTACCTAGGCTAGACGCACGGCGGCGGCAGTACAGTACTACACATCATAAAAGTTTCTTCGGGAATCTACGTTCGCGCAGACTAAGAAGAAGTGTAACGAAAGTACCCGAAGCTATAAGTACATTCAACATGATCTTTAACCGATACGGTTAAGATGCAGAATTGATTGCCGCAGTAGCGCTACCTATTTCGCTAATATTGCCAAACTAATAGCAGGCGTCCGTCACTCGCTCAAGGTCACGCGTTTTATACCTGCCGCTCGGCGTATCGTCCACGATACAACCGACAAAGGGCCGCTACGCCCGCCTGAGCGCTCGCACTGCACGTTTCCCGCGTTTACTACTCGTAATGCCGAAACCACGTAATTATTGTTCAGTGGATGGGTGTAAAGGTAAAAAAACAAATGAAGAATTATAATTTTTTTCACTGCCGAGAGAAGAAGAAAGGTAAGCGGTATTTTAAAAAGTATATTTATTTCTTTAAACATTTAGGTAGGTAGGTACTATAAATGTAAAATAAATACATACAGGTAACTGATTTTTTTCGTGGACTTGTTAATTTTGATTCTAAATAACCACATCCGTTCTAACATTATTATGCGTGTCTCTGTCTGTCACGTTTTCACGGCTGTACTGTGGCTATACCGAAAATTTTTAAAAATGCACAACAATCATAGTCGTAAATTGATGGAAAATGCCAAAAATATCAATTTTATAATAGTTCGCTCCACGACTTTTAGCAGTTGCTAAAACTCGTGGAGTCGTGAAAAACAAATACATGCACGACAAAGATGGGTAGTTACCATCGATAAAATATTACTATAGTAATATTTTATCGATGGTAGTTAACCATATTTGTCGTGCGTGTATTTTTTTAATGTTAATTTAATTTAGGATCAACTAAATTGGCTTTTTAGTGTTTCGTAGTAAACATTAGAAACAAAACATGTACAACAAACATGGATGTCAAATATTTACGTATTTCTCGAATTCAAACCAATATAATGTGGTCGACTCTGACCGCCACGCCCAATCCAAAAACTAAAATCAGTTTAGTCTGTCCCCTTTTTAGATATTTGTCTTGGAATAGAGAGGGACAAATAGAACCCATTCCAATTTCAGGATTAAACGTGGCGGTCAAAATCGGCCACAATGACGAAAAATTCAGTTTGGTAACTTAATGTTTGCTTTTCAGACGCCGCAATTGGCCTGAGATAATAGGGAGGCCTGATCTAATAACAACTCAAACAAAGTCAGCTTGTCATTTTATATTACATATATTTGACAAATAAATAAATATGGTTATTTCACAACATTCGTTTTTATTACAGTAATAATCATCAACAACCCTAGCGCATACGTGCGATGACGCGCTTGCACGTGAGTCGCACGGTGGGCAACACAATCTCGACTCTTTGAGCGGGTACTTATGGTATATTTCTCCTCGCTGTGAACAGTAGTTATTATTATTAAGATTTTGTAGGCTATTATAGCGTAGGTATTTTCGCTTTAGTATGGGAGTGATGTATCTGTTACGTAGTAACTATTATCTTATCTGTGCTAATAGTCACCTGCATCGATGACGTTGAATCAACCAATAGCAACAAAGGCGCGCGGCCTGCCATAAAATGAAACTTCAACTTGCCGCACATCCAAAATTTGGTCATCTGCGCAGGTACATCCGCGAGACTTATTTCTTGTGTAGCACTGTACCTGGGCTGGGCGCACAGACGGCGGCGATACCTGGGCTTGGCGCACACACGGCGGTACCTGGGTGGGGCGCACACACGGCGGCGATACCTGGGCTTGGCGCACACACGGCGGTACCTGGGCGGGGCACACACACGGCGGCGATACCTGGGCTTGGCGCACACACGGCGGTACCTGGGCGGGGCGCACACACGGCGGCGATACCTGGGCTTGGCGCACACACGGCGGTACCTGGGCGGGGCGCACACACGGCGGCGATACCTGGGCTTGGCGCACACACGGCGGTGATACCTGGGCTTAGCGCACACACGGCGGTACCTGGGCTTAGCGCACACACGGCGGCGATACCTGGGCTTAGCGTACACACGGCGGCCATACCTGGGCTTGGCGCGCTGCCGCAGCGGCGTGGCGCACACGTGCCGGTAGAACTGCCGCGGCGGCAGCCGGTGCCGCAGGCGTCGCAGCGCGGCCGACAGCCCCGAGAACGACTCGTGGTGCAGCGCCTGAAATGACGGAAATCAATTTTGCATCACAATAGCCACTAAATACATTTCGACCCACTCGGTCGAAGTGCCAGAGGGCGGGGCGCGTAGCTCGAAGGCTCGATGATCGTCGGTGCGAACGAGTTCGGACCAGGTGACCGCTGACCGGACGCAACGTAGGCGGGCCCCTCCATCGGATGGTCTGGTAACGGTTGCGGTGACATGGAGTCACCGGATGCGGGCGGCACGAGACCGGGAAGCTTGGAAAACCACGGCGGAGGCCTACATCCTTCAGTGGACGTCGAATGCCCGACGGCGAGGCCACCCAGACTTTACTCACTCACTCTCCTAGCTCGGCGACTCGAAGTGGGTCTCTTTCTCGGTCCTGCGCGCAGGTCCTCGGTCGCTTCGTCCGTCCAGCAATATCTGACGCTCAGACTTAACTCTTTGAATTGAAAAAAAAACCTAACTAGAGGCTAAAAATTCCACCCATGTCACGATTCGAACCCGCGACCTCCGCTGCCTGTATGTAATACAGAGAGTATTGTAGAGGTTCGAAATTTCACTGATGCCGGTGAGTCGCCCCTGGCTCCTTGGCTCAGTCGGAGGTCGCGGGTTCGAATCCCGGCATGGGAGGAAATTTTAGCCTCCGAATAGGTTTTTTTTTAATTGTCCTTAGCACGGGTTATTATTATTATTTGTAATTCAGGCAGGCAGTTATAGAACTGGTGAAGCCTGTATCCAGATGTAAATTGGTGTTTAACTCCTTGTCTGTTTTGTTTCCTTTAGATATTTATCCAGTTTGTTTTTAAATATCTTAATGCTTGTGGCTGTCACTATTCTTCAGGGAGTTTGTTCCATTCTTTAACTACTCTATTGGAGAGAAAGTTCTTGTGTGGGTTATTATTTGATGAGGTCGTTAGTGCAATAAAAAAAGAATATAATCCTTCAAGTGATTTACCTGCTCGACGAGCCAGCAGTGCAGCGACAGCGGGTCGCAGGCCTCCCCGTCGTCGCCGGCCGCCGCCCCCGCGCCCGCCCCGCCGCCCCCGCCGCCCGCGCCGCCCGCGATCAGCGCCGTCGACGCTGCGGGGACCAAACAAATGAAAACATTACAGCGGAAAATACACGAGCAGAGTATCTCACACGCGATACACTATTACACACTTGCACTGAGGTGTATAGTGTATCTGTAAGCGCCAAACAGCATATCTAGCATTTTACTCGTATATACTCTAACAAGCGCCTCGGCGAGCACTCGTTTCTTAAATATCAAGTAATAGTAAATTAGACTTTACATCATCATCAAATATGCTTATCAGATGATACTGTACTGTACAGCAGAGTAATAATAATAATATAATATTGGCCTTTTGCATCTACTTAATGAGATGATTTTTACAGCGTCCAGTGGCATCTTCACTCACACTAGATGGGTGACGGGACCACTCCGACGCTGTAGTGCCTGGGACATGGTTTTATAGATGGTGTAGGCTTGCCCAGCACCTATACCATCCTGACAGCTTAACCGGCCTAGCCCACAGGAAAGACTAGTCAATACGTGCGGAGCCATGTTTTCCTTCACGGTTAGCGTCTGGTATTGCGACTAGAAATTCGCAAATGTACGTAACTTTGAAATTAAACAAAGTCATTGGTACATGCCCGCACTCGGGATCGAACCTGGGGCTCTCGCTTGCGAGTCCATGGTTCTACCCACTGAGCTACCACAGTAGAGTAGGGCATCACTATAATCATCATAAAAACCTGGATCTGTTTGTTACTCTCGTTCTTCTTCCTTTCCTTCTTAGTTCCCTTGCTTCCTTTTTGTTTCTATTTTTTCTTCCTCCCTCCAAATTATTACTATCTAGTATTAAGCTGGCCTTTGTACAAATTATGTTTTTAGTGCCATAAAGAATTATCATGCATTAATTAATTTATTCATTCAAATTATTTCATTCCTTATATTAGTTTCATACTCCTATGTCGTATTCTTTCACAGTCGTACCGCACACCGCTTTGCCTCGATGAGCACATTCGAGCTTTGCCAGCACAGAGTCGCCCAAACGATCACAATCAGTTTCGGCGGCAATGTGTGGCGGCTCGGGTTTTGGCAGCCGGTGGCGTTGCTGCGCCGTGACTACTGAGGTACTCTTCTTCTTCTTCAGGCTATATTAGTCCACTGCTGGACATAGCGCTCCCCTAATGAGCGCCACAGCGCAAGGTCGTGCCGTCATTGGGGGCAATACCTATAACCCCCACGCCGGGCACGCGGGTCGGGGATCGCAGTTCGGTGGAATCGTACTGCAGGGGGCGCCGCCGCCCACCCCCCGGTCTGTGTCCCTCGCTCGCCCTTTACGACACCCGCGGGAAGAATTCGGGACGGTGCTATTCTCTAGGCCGACACCGCTCAGCAGTGCGCTTAGCGTGGTCCGCTCGAGAAACGCCCTTTTCTATGCAAAAATGTCAGTTTCTCTATAGAGATCGTGATGCGCCCGACTTTAGCATGGCCATCGCGATCGAGATGGAGAAGACCGAGACATGTCTACAAGCAGTAGCACGGTGACGCTGCCGAGATAATTTCGGTCGAGATACACTAATTTTGACGTATGCGACCGACACACGTCTGGTACCCACGGAGGTGAAGATCTCGTGTTTCGGTTGCCATGTTGGGACTTAAGACTTGGCAAGTCTCTCACTCGACATCGAGAGAGAGTCAAAACGTCCACGCTAACCGAACAGGTATTCCTCGGCCACGCAGATTCGGCGCCGCGCCGGTGCCCCGCGGCGGGCGGCGCGCGGGGGGCGGGGTGACTCACCTAGGTCGAGCACGGTGACGATGAGCTGCGGCAGGTCTGAGTGCGGCGGCATGGGGCTGAGCAGCGCGGCCTTGAGCCGCGGCAGCAGGCGGGCGGCGGCGGCGGCGGGGGCGGGGGCGGCGCGCAGCTCGCGCGCCATGGCCAGCAGCGCGCCGCGCCGCTCCCGCAGCCGCGCAATGGACAGCAGCAGCTTGTGCCGCGCGCCCAGCGTCACGCCTGCGACACCCGCGCGTCAGCGCCCCCACACACACACATACATACACGATACGACATCGCATCGTGCTACGACACGACTTCGATGCGACGTCGCGTCGTGGAAATCTACGACGCGACATCGTAACGTGCCGCGATGCACTGCACGACGTCGCGTTGTGAAAATTCACGACGCATTCGTGCAGTTGTTGTTCAAACTTCCTTCCCAGTTATTCATGGTTAAAACGGGTGGAAGATCCAGTATCTTCTGAGTATCCGCTTTTTCTTTATCAGTCTTCTGAATGACAGCAGGCGCAGAGCGCGTCTAATACGGTTCACTTTTAGGAATTAACTGCGACAATTCACCTGCATTGTATCGACGGCGTCGTGCCGTTCATGCCGTGCGTCGTGCAGTGGCACGTTACGATGTCGCGTTGTAAATTTTTACGATGCTAATAGTAGATTTCCAGGACGCGACATCGCATCGTGGTACGATGCGACGTCGTATCGTACCACGATGTGTACGTATTATGTGTGGGAGCTCTTAGGGCCGGGACACATAAACACGATAAGACGTCGTGTCGTACCACGATGCGACGTCGTTTCACGATGCGACGTCACGTCGTGGGAATCTACGACGAGCATCGTAAAAATCTACGCCGCGACATCGTAACGTGCCACGACACACGGCACGACGTCGCGTCGTAGAAACTCACGATGCGTTCCTGTGTTCACGTCAGTTGTTATTCAAAATTCTTATATTCTTCAGATATTTTGTCCCATAGTACGGGACTCTGCTCAACTAGCGTTATTAAATGATCGACCTCAATAGCGTCCGTCATCTTTGAATTTTGAATAACAACTGACCTGAACACAGGAACGCATCGTGAGTTTCTACGACGCGACGTCGTGCCGTGTATCGTGGCACGTTACGATGTCGCGGCGTAGTTTTTTACGATGCTCGTCGTAGATTCCCACGACGCAACGTCGCATCGTGAAACGACGCCGCATCGTGGTACGACACGACGTCGTATCGTGTTTATGTGTCCCGGCCCTTAGGCCCGTCCTAACTCCACCACGCGACGTCTTTGACGTAGAAAGGTGCGGTATCGCGGCACGGCGCGTTGACATAAGATCTAGTGCACGGTACGGCAACGTCGCGTGGAGCGATACGGTACGGCGGCGCGGCGCGTTGGCATAGCGTGCCAGTCAGTACACGGTACGGCAACGTTGCGTGGAGCGATACGGTACGGCGGCGCGGCGCGTTGGCATAGCGTGCTAGTCAGTACACGGTACGGCAACGTTGCGTGGAGCGATACGGTACGGCGGCGCGGCGCGTTGGCATAGCGTGCCAGTCAGTACACGGTACGGCAACGTCGCGGCGGGCAATCGTGGTAGTTAAGATATAGGCCCGAGCTGCAAGCGAGGGACGTAAATCTGCGATCGAGAGCTTTCTTTATTACCTCCCGTGTTGTGTACATCTTTTTATGTCTACACTTGGCCAGAAAGTCACTTTATTGCCAGGTGTTGCATAATAGTATATTTCATTACAAGTGCGGAAAGGCTGTCAGTTCCGACAAATGTCTACCCGATCCGAGGCGCAGCCGAAGGCAAGGGTTGACAGTCGGAGCAAGTTGCAATGACGGTTCCGCACGTGTACTGAACGACTATTTTTAAAACAGTTGCGAAAAAATGAAGCATTTTAATAAAGAAAAATTATTTGGAAAATGGCGCCAAACGTAAAAGAATATACTTAAGCAGAGATTATTTTTCTTCACCCATTCTGGTAGGCAATGGGAACTATGCCCATACAGCCAAGTCTTCAGTAGATTTTTTTTATTGATATGAAATGAAAATGAAATTTAATGAGATGAAATGAAAAAAAAAACCTATTAATAAAGTAATGAAACAAATTAATAGCTTCTTTTTAGAAATATACGTATTTGCATAAATCATAATTTTTTTCAAATCATAAATGTGAATCATAACAATGGGCGTTTTTCCTTACAGATAAATTCTGTAGCAATAATTGTCAAATTCGGTCTATTATCTGTGGTTTCCTTATAAACCATAGAGAAGTGCACGGAGTTTGACAGTGGTTCCTTCCAACTATACTTGACATTTACAAGAAAAAATACCCATTCCATGAATTTTTTTAGTAAAAACTTCATGGTTGGTTTTTTTTAATAGACATTATTTTGACAGATGAAAAAGAGAATACACTAGTGGGAGAAAGGTAAAAAAAGCACGAGTGTGTAATAGCCCACATCCCGCACGCTATACGTCCCTGCACTACGCCACTTTTTGAGCAACTGTATTAAAAATATATTTATCGAGTTTTTTTTTGTACATGAGATGTCTTATTTTAAAGTATCAAACAAGAACCCTCCTAGGGCGCCGCACTCAGGAAACTTTCTAAACATGATAATTTACTTGCTACTTTCTAAACATGATTTTTCCAGTAAAGATTCCAGGCTATCTATTGTGATTCCTAAAAGAGAATTTACAACTTCTATTGGTGTTTTATCGAATGAATAATCTATCTCAAGGGACGTTTTTGATGGAATCAATCGTATTAACATATAGAAAACAGACTAAACTTACTTTACCATCAAAACAGACCTTAATTTATGGGGTTATCGGTGACTATAGGTTTCGCTTTCATGGCATATTAGAGTAATTAAGCGGGATAATTCCGAAAGTAAATTAAGAATTCCGCAAAACTAGCATAGATCTAAAATCAACCATGACACTTTTGTATAAAATAAGCCGATTTATAGTAGAACAAGAGGGCTGGGGGCCGATTCTCGCCCATGCGAATTGAAAGCGTATGCAAATATTCGAAGGTCTATGCATTTGTCGCATAAAAATAACATAAGATAACTCAACCGAGTCATTAGACATTTATTTTCTTATCTGAATTCAACCTAACATGGCGTTCAAAATACAAATTTTGGCTTTTGCTGGTTTTTTTATGTTAAATTCAAGTTATAAACCTTAAGAGTCGTAAACGAATTATTTGCTAATGAAGTGAGAATTGGCTCCCTGGACAAATTTCAAATGCGTGTACTTTTTTAGAACAGGTACAATCAATCCGCATTGGACACGCCTGGTAATTAAACCCATAATATCTCCCTCTGTGAGAGTACATTACACAAAAAAATATTGTTAACGTCTATGACCACAGTATCAAGTATCTTCCTATGTTTGTGATGTATTTGTCTGATTATTCCAGTTAAGTTCCATGAAAAATTGTTGGGTTGTAGTTGATTATAAACGTAGTGTAATTCTTAAGTTGCTGCCATATAATGGCAGTCGTTAAGCATGTCAGAGGCCTTATGGGCGGCTTGATAACTTGACAGTAAGGCCCGCCACCACCAACCCGGACTTGGCCCCTGTGGTGGAGTATGGCCTAACCTCCCTGCGATGCAGGAAGAGACCCGCGTCCCAGCACTGGGGACATACAAGGGTTGATAACGATTCTTAAGTTCCCCTAAAGCGTGCTGAATTCTCGATTGTTCAGCCTACCCATGAAAATATCCCCACGTTTAGAGACAACACAACTCACCCAGTTTCTCGAGGTACTCCTCGTCGATGGCCATCATCTGCTCGTAGGAGATGTTGGTGAACAGCCAGACGTACTTGTGCAAGCGGAGACTCTTCAGCCACTGCGCCACCGTCGACATGCCCGGGTACTCCACGAATTTGTTACTCCTGACGGACAGTGAGGAGCTTTGCAAATTATAAGATATACAGACATGACAATTTAATAATTTGGACTGATATAACGAAGCACTCGGGCCTAGTCGAACCGAGTGATTGAGTGAGTTAAGCGACAACAGGCGCAGGATGGGTGACCGTCTCGTCACTAGTGCTAGTGGCAATTTTTCTGTTAGTTTCTGGTTAAACTGGGACATATATTTTATTTTTCTATGTCTATATGACACCTGTTATTCAAACTACTTACAAACTAAACACCATAGTATACACATATTTTCCTTCTATTATTATAATTATAAAATTTTCCGAGCGCTTCCGTGCTTCGCAAGGCACGGCTGTCATGTATGGCAGTCGTTAAGCCATATGAAGGGTCTTATAGGCGGCTTGATAACTTCTGACAATAAGGCGTGCTCCAGCAGTGGGGAGTTACAAGGGTTAATATCGATCGGACTGATAACAAAACTGATATCGTAATAACAATAGAACAGTATGTATATCCGAGCATCACTGTATGTCTGTATTGAACGTGCTGACGACAATCGGGAGCCACGTAAATGGTGAAAATATGATGTATATTTTCATCTCATTGACGCATGTAATTTTGAAACGTGCGCGCGAACACTTGAAGCACCAGGCTGCCGTCGCTGCAGGGACGAAAGTCGACTCGCTGCCCGTGGTCCCGTACATGACGGGCACGGGCCGCAGGTGCGCCAGGCTGCGGCGCCGTAGTGAAGGAACCCCTACCTCAGCTCGTCGAGCCTGGTCTCGCTGCCCGTGGTCCCGTAGATGACGGGCACGGGCCGCAGGTGCGCCAGGCTGCGGCGCCGTAGTGAAGGAACCCCTACCTCAGCTCGTCGAGCCTGGTCTCGCTGCCCGTGGTCCCGTAGATGATGGGCACGGGCCGCAGGTGCGCCAGGCTGCGGCGCCGTAGTGTCCGTTGCCTTACCTCAGCTCGTCGAGCCTGGTCTCGCTGCCCGTGGTCCCGTAGATGATGGGCACGGGCCGCAGGTGCGCCAGGCTGCGGCGCCGTAGTGTCCGTTGCCCTACCTCAGCTCGTCGAGCCTGGTCTCGCTGCCCGTGGTCCCGTAGATGATGGGCACGGGCCGCAGGTGCGCCAGGCTGCGGCGCCGTAGTGTCCGTTGCCCTACCTCAGCTCGTCGAGCCTGGTCTCGCTGCCCGTGGTCCCGTAGATGATGGGCACGGGCCGCAGGTGCGCCAGGCTGCGGTCGCTGCAGAGCGAGAAGCTGCGCGGCTTCTGGAAGGGCTCGCTCAGGTTCTCGGCCGACGAAGACGCCTGGAGGAACGTGCTCGACGGGGGCGTCAGGCTGTTAGACCTGGGGGTCACAATGTTACACCTGGGTAAGACAACTGTTAAAAGTAAAAAAAAAAAGTAAAAATGCATTTACTGTAATTGCATTGACAAGCAGGGGGGGCTGGTTGGGACTAGGCTGTAATACACTGTAAATAGTTTACTTGTGACGGTGCAAACCTCTTTACACCATTTTTATTTCTTTTTCTATCTATCATTTTCAAATATTTAAATTACGTCACACATTCCTCGATTTCCCTCATTTTTCATCACTACTACTTTACCCTTTGACCAGATCTGACTTTTCACCTGCTTATCCGTTTTTTTATCCAGTTTTTCTATTTTAACATTACTAAGTACATATTAATCTACAAATAAAAGCACACCTAAAGTCGTTCCAGAGTTTATTGTTAAGTATAAAAGTTATACGACGTTCCATACTAACATAGCATAAGTCAAATTGTTCCTAACACTATTATGGGCTTTGCCTGAAATAAATTAATAATAATAATTGCGACCAACAATAAAGACGAAGAATAAAAGGAGAAATTACAAATAATGACTTGATAGTTGGCGACAAAAGGTGTGTGCTCAGCATATTGTGTCGCCAGAGACAAGACAATGCCTGTGGACGGCGCTATTTTTCAGCATTCACCTACTTAAAAACTAACTACAAACTAGTTCCTAATTCTAAATACAAATAAAGTTTTTTTTTCTGTTTTCTATAAAAACCAAATGTTTTGTTTACTTGTTGAATGTCCAAACTAAGTTTCACAATATATTATATAATGTAAAAGAAAAAAACGTTTACTCAGATGTAAGTATAATATAATTATAAAATTTATGAGGCTGATAGAAATTTTTCAAAGGAGCTAACAAATAAAGTCTACATTTATTCTTTTCATAATCAGTTTTTACCTAATTTACTTATTCTTTTACTTAACACTGTTAACTTAAAAGTTTTTTTATTTATTTCCAAATTATTTATTCAATTCAATTCAATTCAATTCATTTATTTCAAATATAAAAATTCATATAGATTTGTTAGTAATCTTATTCTAGTGTTAGTACATATTGTTCTTTTAACCATAACAATAGGGCACTGTCATTGCTTGCCACTTGAAGACGATTTATTAAGGTAAATTATTTATTTCTAAAAATGTTCTACTTTTACCAGTCCTCCCTAAATTAGGCTAGGCCTGTATCATACATATATGAATAATACTCTTTATGCTTTACTTCTGGATTCTCAAGAGAGGTCCATGCGCGGCCGTGATCCGTCCCAAAATTATCATTTTTAAACACCGGTCAATTTAGGTTTCCTCACGACGTTATCCTTTACAATAAAGTGGTAGTGGCACAGTTAACGCATGAGTAGAAACAGATCATCTACCAACTTATCATAGTCGCGAACCACCGTCTTCTTCAGGCTATATTAGTCCACTGCTGGACATAGTCCTCCCCTAAGCCCCACGCTAGTCATGCGGGTTGGGGATCGCAGTTCGTTGGAATCGTACTGCAAGGGGCGCTGCTGCACACCCCCTTAGTCGCCTTTTACGACACCCGCGGGAAGAATTTTGGTTGGTGCTATTCTCTAGGCCGACACCACATGTCTGAAATTCAAAATAGGATTATAGCAATTAGGATGTTTACTTCGTACCTTTGAGACTTCGGTTGCGCTATCGTCGCGTCAAATACCAACTTATCGCCTTCTAAGCTGATGTCGACGTCGCGACCGTTCTTCGAGAAGGACTCCTGTAGGTCGCTGCAAAAGGCGTTGTGGTCGCCACTGAAGGCGTTATGGTCGCCACTGAAGGCGTTGTGGTCACCACTGAAGGCGTTGTGGTCGCCGCTGAAGGGAGCGTGGTCACTGTCCACGCGGAACTCCACGTTCTTACCGATAGTCCTGCGGATAGGAGCAATTAGTGAAGGGCGAACATTTTTTATAATGTCACGGTCCTATCGTGAACCATCTAGAATAGAGCCTTCTGGAAGCCTATCGAATAGTCGCCGCCTGCTTTGTTTTAGTAACGCTGCAAGGAATAATGACTCGTATGTCTACTAACATAAGGCTCACAACTCTATGACATGACGCTGTTCTAGAGTCGTTGCTACTTGCACCGAGGGAATGTTAATCGAACCGAGTGATTGAAAGCAATCACTTGAGTTAAGCAGTAATAGGCGCGGTCAAGTGCGGGATGGGTGACCGTTCCGTGACTGCCGCAGTGGCATTTTTCCGAGCGCTTCCGTGCTTCGCAAGGCACGTTTAGCCGTTGGTGCCGGCTGTCATGTAATGGCAGTCGTTAAGCCATGTCAGAGGCCCTAAGGGCGGCTTGATAAATTCTGACAGTAAGGCCCGCCACTGTCTTACAATCCTCCACCAACCCGGTGAAGGTTAGGCCATACCTTCCATCGCAGGAAGGTATGGCCTAACCTTCCTGCAATGCAGAAGGAGACCCGTGCCCCAGCAGTGGGGACATACAAGGGTTAATAACGATAACGACCTATTCTCAGACCTACCAAATATACAATACACAAAAAAAATCATAAAAATCGATGAAACCGTTTCGGAGGAGCTCGATATCGAACATTGTCATACAATTTAAAAAAGTGGGACGGAGGGCGGTGCATTAATTAACCGCATAGTACTTGTGGGATTTTTGGCGGAATTTAACGAAGTCATTTTCACTTTTTAAAAACCTATTTAGAGGCTAAAAATTCCACCCATGCCGGGATTCGAACCCGCGACCTCTGGCTATCCGTGCCAGAGCTCTTTCCAACTGAGCTAATAGGCGTCTCAGTTAAAAAGAGCGCCTGTTAATAGGTTTTTAAAAATGTCCTTAGCACGGGTCAGTGCATTAAAAATAAAAATAGTATAATTAATTTTCACTTATTAATGATAATATTAAACGGAAACGAACCAACACAACATTCATTCCGGACGGATTAGACCCATTTAATATAACATAGGTAACATTTTACATATATTGCTTCTGGCCCCACACTAGGATACCCTGTGTCGTGGGAACCAGAAACAACGACATCACACACATGTAAATATCCAAGACCTGGGCTTTTTTTTTGTCCCCAGACGGGATTCGAACTCGGGACCGCTCGCATGGTAGGCAGACGCGCTACCGCTCCGCCACAGAGGTCTTCAAATATAACTATGTATGAGCTTCGCGAGTCATTAAGAGATACAATAATTGTAACAAACACTGTAAGAAAATATTTTTAAACTAAAACTTTCGTAAGCACAACACATTGTAGACTTTTAGTCCGGATCTACTTACGGTTGTTGTTATATCCGATATAACAACAACCGTAAGTAGATGCGGACTAAAAGTCTACAAAGATTTTTTATATTAGAATATGCCGCCTACCCGCTGGGCCGCTGACATTAAGAAGGCGGCAGGAGGGCAATGGGCGAGGTTGGCAGAGGACCGGCGGGGTAGCGTTACGGTGAAGAGGCCAGTGTCCAACAGTAGGCATTGTTCATGGGCTGCAAGGAAAATTAAATAGGTACCAAGAGATTCGTACCTCCGGAAGGTGCCGGATTTCCAGATGTTGGCGGGGGGCTCGGCTCGCGGCGGCCACACGCCGTCCAAGCCAGCGATGTGGCTCTCCAGGAAGTGCAGCCATTGCGTCAGGGTGCTGGGGGAGGGAGAACATTTTAGTTTGTAAGGTTGTAAAACTTTGAAAACCTATTTAGAGGCTAAAAATTTCACCCATGCCGGGATTCGAACCCGCAACCTCTGGCTATCCGTGTCAGCCAGATATATAGATAAAAGGATAGCCTGAGGTTACGGGTTCGAATCCCGGCATGGGTGAAATTTTTAGCCTCTAAATAGGTTTTTAAATTTGTTCCTTAGCACGGGTTAGTGCCTTAAAAATAAAAATAGTATAAGGTTGTAAAACTTTTATAATAATAAATAACACTGGAACGACTTCCGGTGTGGGTTTATTTGTAGATTTAGTATAATACTTTATCAAAACAGAAAACTGGATAAAAACGGATAAACGGCGAAGCAGGTAAAAAAGTCAGATCTGGTCAAAGGGTAAAGTAGTAGTCATGATGAAAAATGAGGGAAATCGAAGAATGAGTGACGTAATTTAGATATTTGAAAATGATAGAAAAAGAAATAAAAATGGTGTGAAGAGGTTCGCACCATCACAAGTTGCACTCTTGTTGAACCATTCAAGACTAACCCAACTTAGAGCACATGTTTCCAGCACACTCGACATTTGTATTGCACAAACATAATTATGGTACATTTATAGTGAGGACTTATTTTATCGTACTTTTATATCCCTCCATGTGACTGTTTCGTCACTCCGTAGATATGTATGGAGATGCGCGAAATGTCACCCAGTTGTCACGTCGTAACATACGCGCATCTCCATACATATCCACGATCTTGATAGGAGTGACGAAACAATAACGTAACGCGTGCGCGGTTAGCCTAAGAGAAAGCGCTGACTGAGGATGCTTATCCAGCACTCTCGACCAGAGGTCCTGCGAGACGCTCGGCGGACACTCAGTTCTGTCTCAACACCCGTCGCGGTGACTTATCTCGGTTTCAATATTATTTCTATGTCCTAATTTCTGTTTCTAATTCGTGGAGCAAATAATAGTACATTACACAACTAGGGTGGTAATGCAAAGAAAGGCCGAGATCGCAGAAGTTTGCGGCCCGAGCTGCAAGCGAGGGACGTAAATATGCGATCGAGAGCTTTCTTTATTACCTCCCGTGTTGTGTACATCTTTTTATGTCTACACTTGGCCAGAAAGCGGCTTTTTCCGTACGCGCAGCGTGCAGAAAAAGCCACTTTATTGCCAGGTGTGGCATAAAAGCTTTTTTTAAAAAGACTATATTATCCCGTGACAGTACGTTTAGTACGACGGTGTTGACTTTGTAGCGGTACTGTCTTCATATTAACCTTCAACACAGGGAACTTGTCACTGTCAAACAAGCAACTAGGAAGGATACGATGCAATTTCACCTGTGTTCGTGCGGCGCTATGGCGGGATGAACCAGCAGGTAGCAGAGGAGTTGGCGGCAGCGCTCAGCGGCGGCGCGGCGGCGAGGCGCGTCTACGCAACGCTGGACCTGCATGACGGGCATGACGAAAGATTTTTTAATCCCCTTCCATACATCACGGAAGAGGATTTAAAAATCATGGGGACACATCGACGACCTCTGTGGCGCAGCGGTAGCGCAAGCTTACCATGCAAGAGATCCCCGGTTCGAACCCCGGCTGGGGATAAAAAAATCCCCAGGTCTTGGATGTTTACATGTTTGTGATGTCGTTGTATCTGGTTCCCACGACCCAGGGTATCCTAGTGTGGGGCCAGAAGCAATGTATGTTCTTGTATGTAAATATTATGTTATGTTATGCACATACATACATAACCTCACGCCTTTATCCCAGAGGGGTAGGCAGAGACCAGGGACTGCCACTTGCCACGATCCTGACAGATCACCTTCGCTTCATCAACGTTCATAAGTCGTTGCATGCATGCACGCCGGTTCCGGGTACTTTTTATCATTCCTTTTGCTAATACATCCCCTCATGGTCGATGTATGTCCGCCTGGGACGTCCCTTATGTTATGTTTTCCATAATATCGTTAAAACTTTGATTATTTGATATTGTCGTCACGACGATTGTGGCAGATTTAATCGGAGCTTTCACGATGACAGAGCATGCACATGGACCATGTGAGCTAATGGCTATTGGAAAGCTACTCGTATCGTGTACACTGGCGCTCGTACTACATTCTGATCAATCAATGAAATGAAATGGTTTTTTTCCAAGTAGCGCAGATGCACAGATGATCATTACAAATCAAACTAGGTGTCCATTTCAAAATCTAGATCATTTTGGAGAAAAAATAGTACATTCTGATAAACAGCTAATTGTTGAAATAAAATAGAATTTATTTTACGTCTTTTTCTATTCCAATGGGAATAAAAAAACGCCAAGATGTTGACATCTCGAAATTCTAAAAAAAACGAAGAACCTCTTACGAGTATATTGGTTCTGATTAGGATTACTTTCAGTTTTGTTTGTTTCGACGACGTATTACAGTGTATGAAGTACTTCCGGTTTAGACTCGGATTCTTTTTTCTCTTCAAAAATTTATTAAAGCAACCTAAATCGAAATATTAGGCCCAGCCTCTGAACACTACTTAGATTTTCTAGAGTAAATTTTAATACAAAAACAGAACTTTACTTCTTAGGACAATGCTCACATATTCCATGTACAATTTACTAGAAAAGACCTTGAATAGTGTGTGTTTAACAGTCTGTTTCTATACTTGATCTTAATGTTGAATCCCCTTTTGATCAATTTGTTATCTAAGAGGTATGTACTTGTTTGACTATTTTACTTTGTCCTATTTTGACTATTTGCCTTTGTCCAATATCATGAATTTCTTTTTGAGAAAGTATTTGATTGTTTTGGTTTAGGTAAACTTTACAATTGTAAACTTGTCATTCTAGACTAGACAAGACAGTAGTCAAACAGTTTAGTCAGAAACCACAGTACACTGTCTATAAAGCTTGGTCTACGACTTTGTAATTCAACCCATAATGAATGTTCTTTTCTTTATGATTGCCTTAGCTTGGAAGTTTTACAAGGACCACTTTACACTCAATTCAGTATAAGAATGACTACTGGGTTTTACTGTTGCAATTAAATATGGTCGAGATGTCAGAAATAAATTGTAGGTAGTTTAGAGTGAAATGTTTTTAATAAATAAAGAGACTATTTATTTAAAAACCTATTTAGAGGCTAAAAATTTCACCCATGCCGGGATTCGGCTATCCGTGCGAGTTCAATTGGTAGAGCGCTGGCACGGATAGCCAGAAGTTGCGGGTTCGAATCCCGGCATGGGTGAAATTTTTAGCCTCTAAATAGGTTTTTAAATTTGTCCTTAGCACGGGTTAGTGCATTAAAAATAAAATAGTATAGACTATTTATTGCTATTTAGAAACCTACTAAAAGAAACCTAAATAGGTTTCTTTTAGTAGGTTTCTGAATGCAGTTCGTAATTTTAATTTCGATGGACTAAGGCAGATAAGTGAATGTGAATGTGATAAGCATTAATTTACCCAGCAGAAAAAAATAGTATTACAATTTTTCTTTACTTATAATAAGCTCTGCACTGGGAAACCCAGTATTACAGGGACTAGGGCACGGATCAAGTACTAAATTCAATAGTTAAAACTCAGTTGCCACTAAAATTATTAATTAATTTAAATTAAACCCCAAAAGAATGAGTACAAGAGTAGAACATACCTATTCAGTTTTAAGCATGCAAATTAGAACCAACATTATCCTAATTTTCATTCAGCCAACACAAACACACCAATATAAACTTAAGTAGGAATTTAAAAGAAACATAGTTCTCCATCTGGTGCAGTAGGGTAATAAGCCTAATTTTAATGTGACTCACCAGAGCTGGCGCGGCGTTGACATAGGCGTCTTTAGCCCTCTCGTTGTCTGGCCTCAGGAGGGGCAGCAGAGCTAGCAGGCGCTGCAGACGCTCGCCTGCTGGAAGCAATTCAAGGGTTTGTTAGATCTATCTCAATTCTTAAGTATACATAAGTTGTATGGGTGTAGAAAGACGAGCTATGCTTGTCTGTGTCTGGGTTCCCCTCGACAAATGTTGCTAATTATATTTACTTTCGTCTTTTCCTTCCAATGTAGCTGATGAAAGTGGTGCGAAAGTAAACTAGTGTCTGAACGTAATAAAGAGAATATTGTAAAGTGGTTCGAAATGTCACTGATGCCGGTGAGTCGCCCATTAGCTCAGTTGGAAAGAGCGCTGGCACGGATAGCCAGAGGTCGCGGGTTCGAATCCCAGCATGGATGGAATTTTTAGCCTCTAAATAGGATTTTTAAAATAGTGTTTGTAAAGCAGAAAATAATGGATATTATTGACTGCCTTGTTGATCTAGGGGTATTACATCTGATTACCATGAGATTGTGGGTTTGATTTGAATTGGGGGCCACCATACAAATGGCCTGTCCGGCTATATTTCAATGTTTGTGATATCCTTGCCTGGTTACCATAGCACAGGGTAACCTAGTTTGGGACCAGAATAGATGATTGTGTTGTGCATAAGTTATTTATTTATCGATGGATGCAGAAAAAAGTGGATATTATTACCAACATTGTCGGATCAACAAATTTATTATGTGGTTAACATGTAACAGGTTTTATTGCAGGTAAACCCGTTAAATTAACTATGTACGAGAATTCATAAAAAATTAAAAAAATACTCTTAAAGGCATGTTCACCGCTGTACATTGATTTGTAATGTTTTTCATAGTGTTGTGTCCTGGCCTCGTTAACAGCCACAAAGCAACCTAGTTGGAGACCAGAACAAGTAATTGAACAGAGAACTAATTAATTCAATGACCCAGACGTTAACATGTACCTAGCATTAATTTTTAAGATTTTTATACTATTGTCAACAACATAAAGTTGTTAATCCAAGGTAATGGTAATTATACTGTCAACCACAGCTAATGCAGGAGTTTATTGACTTTTTTGCATTGGATGGAACACTGTAGAACACTGAACACTGGAACACAGGAGAAAATTTAAGCTAAACTACCCTCAGAACAACCTTTGTTTTGTATGTAATTAAAAAAAACAACAGCTTGTACATTCAGGTTTCAAACTCACAATATTTAGTTACAAACTTTTGGAATGTCCCATTTAGTACAGCACCTGGGTGGTCACTACACCTGTGGTGTGGACAAGAGTTTCCAATAGACATTGTATAAATAAAACTAGAAGTATTTCAGAATGGAATTGTAAGTACCTACATAATATAGTTTCAAACATCAAGTAACTATGCACTTAACACCAGTTAGTGATGATTCATCTAGGTACCTACTTAGATAGGCAACTTTAGCGGTCTGATAGAGACTTATCCACTGCTCCAACAGGATTATAAGCATGAGTAACTTGAAAAATTGTAAAAAAATGTTCTAATTAGTTTTCAGTGGGCCTTACAACACAATGCACTCTGAACTATTGGAGACACTGGCATAAATTAGGGGACGTGGGTTGACTCAGATGTCTTCCCCGGGATTTACATGTAATGAATTATAATTGGTGTGGCGGACTATCGCTTTTCCGAGGCAGACTTCTATTGTAAAATAGCTCCAGATACGCTATTGATTGGACAAGGTGTAACAAAAGCCATACCTTCATCATCGTCGTCAGCCCCGCGTGTGGCCAGAAGCGCCGCTAGCAGAGCCTCATCGTTAGCCTCTCGCTCGAGGCGCTCGTCCGGCGGGGGCGCGCTGGTCAGCGCCGCGTCTACCGCGGTCTGCAGGAGCCGCAGCCCTGGCCACGGCACGCGGCGCGCCAGCGTACAAGCCAGCACGGTCCGCTCGCAATCGCCCCACTGCTCGAACGCACCCGCCACACCTTCCAACTGCTGCCTGAACACACTCATCCTCGCATAGCAGCTTGTTTTCTGTTTGTATACCCAACGTCAATGACAAGACAGCTGATCACTGTCGTTCTACTTCACCGAGAGGGACGGCGCCTGGAGCCGATGCGCGCGACCGTTGCGGGAGACCGTTAGGGTTTTTGTAAATTGATCACGAAAGGTAGGAAGAAAACATTGCAGCGAATTTTACTTTTTGACGGTCAGTTCAATTCAGTCAATCCAAACATTTTGGCCTGAAGTCCAAAATGGCCGCCCTCAATGGGGTTGCTATCACAGATAATAAGTACGCCTACAAATGGTTCTCTCTAGTGCGCTATTCGACACTAGATGGCGTTTTAAACAAGATAGTTTTTGATTCAGTTTTGATTATGTACCTATTCAGTGCTACGTCTATGATTCAGTGGCTTCAGTAAATTAAACTGTTAACTTTAAGGGCCGGGACACATAAACACGATACGACGTCGATAAAAGTTGACGTAAGTAGGTGGCAGTCTCATAACAGTGAAACTGCTTCTAGTTTTAATATTTTTACAAATTACAATCGATAACATTTGTATTATATTTATGCATGAATTAAAATAATAGTCGTTAATATCACTCCACTATACAATGTCCAACACTATACCTACACTAATACACTTACTGGCTAAGTTAATTGAATGTAAATACCTAATAATATGAATAATAATATGATTATAATTAATTTTATGTACAGAGCGACGTTGATTTGTTTTCCTGCTATGGGTTAATTTGTATTCGTATTGGTTATTGTTAATTCCGTTCTAACATTCCTTGGCCGTAGCTGAAAATCAGCAAAATATTTGCTTTTTTGAAAGCAATATTTATAATGCTTGAGATACGGCCCTTTTATGCTGCTGTTGTGCGTGTACGTGCGTGTACGTATGGCCCGGCAGAGCCATATTATAGTTCAAGTGATTTGATGGAAGTAATTGGAGAATTTTATATCAACTGTTATAATCTTAACTGACTGTCATTCGAAATTTATTGTTACTATTTTAATTAATTATTTAGCACGATGGAATTTGAATATAATTTGATAATTCTATTTTTATTTATTATTGTGATTTAATTCAATGTTATTTGTGTAATCTGATAATTCTATTTTATTCATTGTTATGATTTATTTCACATTCTATATTGTTATGATGATCATTGTGTTATGCTTTATGTGTGTGTGTTTCAAAGCGCAAATAAATGTTTTATCTATCTAATTGATAATTCAAAGCAACCAAGCTTCACAGCGACGGCTTCGCCGCCAAGCATGATTATCATAATTATCTGTCGGTGTTCTACAAGATGTACTTAGGAGAATGTGCTTATGAAATCCATAAGCTCATACCGCCATCTCCATTCCGCAATCAAAGCACCAGACGTACTGCGGGTTACCATTTCGAAGCTCCTCACTAAGCGTGTTTCATCATCCTTCATAATGTGCACAGCCAAAGTGTGGAACACCATGCTGTCGACTATTTTTCTGAACGATTAAAACCTAAAGCTCTGTGAGGTGCGTGTGAACAGGCTTTTTCTGCGTATACTCGGACTATCCTAGACCTCATCTTCACCCACCGGCTAGATAGAGGTCAAGAGTAAGCCTTTAGAAAAAAAAGTCCTATTCTGTTTTTTTTTATTTAAATTCTATATGCAGTACTTACAAAATTTGTATATTTACCATAAAATTTATGCATTAAAAAATATCCACAATGTCCATTTAAAAAACCTTTGGTTGACCCCAAATCTGTAGGCGCGATTTCTAGAATATTTAATCTGATTAAACGATCACTTACTCAACGTATTTATACAAGAAAAAGATAAATCTCGTTGGTTATCCATTTTTTACATTATGAACTTTAATCATGAAAAATCGGTGGAGCAGTTTATTTTATAAAAAACTTCGAAGATTTTTTTAAGTAAGTGGCGCCACCTATGTTTCTAAGTGATGTAAGTGTTACTGCAGCGGTTAAAATCGTTTATTTTAATCCCCACTATCACTACCCGATATGGCTAGCTTCCATCACAAAAATAAATTCCTTTTCTTTACAGTTTCTACGACGCGAGGGCAATGATCCCGCTTTTCCAGCACACGTAAATCTTAATATTTCCTAAACTATTATAGATATTGGCATGACCTTTTTTATTTAATGCACTTTTACATTTCTAACAATATGAGATGTAAAAAACATACCCTCTTCATACAATTTTTTTGCATGAATGCGTAAAAACTGAAAATTTACAAATTGTCATGGTTTTTTATTTTCTTTTAAATTTTTGTGATGATAGATTAACAATTTCCCTTTCGATTAAGATATTAATCATTGCAATCGGTTCATCCGTGAGCTGAGCGTGTCAGAATTTTTCAAAGGGTTTTTCGTTGAAGTGGGGCCCTCTCTGTTCCTAAGGGGTTGAAACTTGTGCTGCTGCTGCTGCGGGTCATCCATCACTGTACAAAACGGCTTGATTTCATCATAAAATGCAGCTTTTCGGCAACAAAGTGCCGTAGCTGCCAGGACTAACTTGGGTGGCAGCCTCGATGCTGCTTTATCACTAAATAGCGGTATGTCGGATAGCAAGTACCTACTGGAAAACGCAGATTTCAGTTTCCCGGACGCGTATTTCTTTTTAGGGTTTTGGAGCTGCGAGGTACGGGCGCCACATTGCCATGATGATTTAAATTTAAATGTTTCTCTTATGGAGGAACAACAACATTTTCATGTGTTCCGAATTTTTTTTTTTGAAAAAAACAAAATAATGAATAAAAACTTTAATTGGGTAGGTTAAAACATATTTACAGTCTGTTATATACTACTTACAACTTAACGGACGTTTGAGGCTTACATGGCCGCGCGAACCGGACGTTTGAGTGGTTAATAAAAATATTATGCATGTAGGTACATTGTATAAATATTAGTTGTAATATTTTTCTGGTTGTGCAATAAAGTGTTCTCTATCTATCTACATTGGGTGCCTACCCAATGTACCTACATACATAACAGTTTTATATTCATATTCAAGCAAGAGAATTATATTTAACTACCTACATAGCCGAATTAGTTGCTGACTTAATTACGAGGTGACACATAAAGAACTGAGATTAAACTGAATTATACTTAACATTCTATTACCCAATTAGCTACCCTAGTATTTAATGACACAATCAGCCTGCCACTACTGCCTGTTGACATGGCAGTAACATTTCTGTTTTCCGCGGGCTTCGGCGATCCTTTCACTAAGGTATCGGTTTTCTTGCTCAAGGAACACCTTCCTGATGGTGAGCTCACGTACCCGCTGCTTTCGCATTTCGCGGCTGCGCTTGACGGCGGCGTTGTTGCGCGCGCGCCAGTCGTCGTGGCTCGCGGCGCCGCCGTCGTCGCGGAGGACCGAGCGGCGCGTGGTCGTATTCGTCGCCGTTAGCGACCCGCCGTTGCTCTCGCGGATGTCCTCCAGCATGGCCGCTCTCAACGCGGCATACCGCAGACGAGATTCCGCCTTCAACCTCTCGATCATATTATGTTCTACTGCGGCGGCGGCGGCTGCCGCACTCATGTCTTCCATTTGATCAGCCGAGAACTCTGGTGAAAAGGCTTGATGCGTGGAAAACGCAGTTTTCCCAGTTTCCCGTTCTTCGTGCTCGAAGCACACTTTTTTGTTTCTGGAGCTTCGAGATACAGACGCCACAGTGCCACGTTGACTGAATTATTTGAAGAGATGTTCCTCTTACGGCGTAGACAGAGAATAGAATAGACCAGCCTAGCGCAAGTAGGAACTTTGAATTATTTGTTCGCATTTAGCCCCGTTTTAATGGCGGCCATATATTTGTCTCACTCTTTAATACTACTTCTCTTTCTTTGTTGTCAATGTCAAACTGAAAACATAACAAATATGGTGGAACGCGGCACATATTAGAACGTTTTCTAGTTAAATTTTTTGTGTTATACTCGTAAGTTTGTTCAATATCTAGCTGTGTGTATCTTGTTGTACAGTGTTTAGTGATTTTCTTTTAATAATGGCATTGATCGGATGGTGTCGAACTTGTGCCATTTGTAAAATAAGATGCAGCCGGTCAAAGGGTACCAAAAGAAAGTTTATGGGTAAATTTCCTAGGGATGAAGACCGGTAAGTATTTCTGGCTACAGTTTTTGTCATCTTGCACAAGAGCAACATCATAAATTAGGTTAAATAACGTAATTATTATACTATGAGAAAAATACTATGTTTCAATGTCATAGTGATGTGCCATACTTACACATATTCAATATCGATAAAAAAATATATGATGAGTACCTTGGTCAGAATTACTACTCAGTGTACGACGGGTGAATTGCTGTAAGCCATAACAATGTTTCAACGATGCACTATTAGTGGCTGCATTGAATGTTGTTTTTTTTTTTTAGATGCAGACAATGGGTGAAAATTGTGG
The DNA here is from genome assembly GCA_934045075.1 of Yponomeuta sedellus. Classification (NCBI taxonomy): domain Eukaryota; kingdom Metazoa; phylum Arthropoda; class Insecta; order Lepidoptera; family Yponomeutidae; genus Yponomeuta; species Yponomeuta sedellus. Next base: position 21,861,889 of record OW203737.1, on the reverse strand, counting down.
AAGATCTTATATCGTATATCCCCATCGAAAAACTCCACCAACATAAATATGTTTGTAGAGATCATTTCCGGCCGAAAGATTTTTACAACGATTTTAAAAGGAAGCCGATTAAAGAAATGGTGAGTTGTGTTATAAACTTATAATGTAACACTTACTACATTTCATGAATAATTATGTAATAAAACACAAAATACGCCTTGCTTTACGTCGAACATTTGAATGTATTTTGCTCCGTCATTTAGAACGCAATATTATTATTACGTCTTAATACATAAATGACATACTTTGATAAACATTTTTTTACAGGGCTGTATCTTCTCTACTTATAAATGCGCCTCCTCTTCCTGATTACTTACTAGCTGAGTTTCCTTACCACGTAGCCACGTCGCATCACTTGAAACTGGTTAGTGATTGGAATTACTAAAATATATTTTTTACTAATTTTTAACTTAAAATATTTTTTTATAAAAATGTATTTGATAGTTACATAGTCAATTATGCAGTTATGTGGTAAACAGTAACAAACTATTTTTTTTTCGGACTATTCTTGCAATTGTTTATTTTCAGATTCAGCTATACAAAAACCTATTAGTTGTCGAGCTTCACAAAACAACTCTGGTACGTAGACTTTTCATGTATCGCTGAAGTTTTTTGTAACTAGAGTTTGTTTACTTTGATAAATTACAAAGTATTATCATTTTCAGCACCTTGTACAGCAGCCAAAATATCAGCTGTTGCTATTGGTCCAGTAGGGTTTGACCACAATTATTGTGGCCTGAAATCTCAGCATATTTATCAGAACTATCAATAAGTAAGTAGCATAGTTTACCAACAAATTAATAATCAATAACGACTCAACTTAACTTTTTTTGACGATTTCAGCACCTGAATCCAAACCACCGATTGATGAAGTTCGCTCAGATTGGACACCTCTAAGGAAAAACCAAATAGCTGCTGAAATAAATTCAATAGACCTTGACCACAATTATTGTGATTTGATAATCAATAATAAAATACTAATTTCATTTGTCGTTTTATTGAAAACATTGATTTTTATTAATTTCATTTGGCTAACTGCGGAGCCCCTGGATGAAAATTTATCGATATCGATAAATGTAGTACCAATGTAAGTGGACGTCCCTAATGCACAGACAAGTTGTTATGTTGGTAGCACTTTTGACATTGCATTTTTGCTCTATTGGTTGGTATTGCTAACGGGGCTAAACTCATTACAAAAGCTTATAGGGAGGTCCCGTCTCTTAAAACGTAGTGTTTATATGCTCTGTGGAATAGACTAGGCCTGCGCGCAGTGTGACCAACTTCAAAATACGAATCCTGCCTTACAAAAGCTGAAAAACTGCCAAAAAGTGCCCAGCCCAAAAAATGCCAACTTTAAGTAGGTTAGGTACCTACCTAATTAAAGTTGGTACCCATTATGATAATGCGTATGGCCTGATAAGTTTCTTTATTTGTGGTCACAAAAGAAAACATTTTGCTAGGTACATACAGAATATTGTACTTTTATTGAATAAAAAAAACTTCACAGTGTATAATAATATTAATAATAGTATATTTCTTTAATTAATAATGATGAGGTACACTTACTCACCGATGACTGCCCACTGTACCCAGACATATTCTTCGTGTGTTTGTTAGTTGTTGCATGTTCTTTTAGAGCAGACAGTCGTGTATCTAATTTGATATTGCAGGCATTACAAAACGCAATATCTGTATCGTCTTTGGCTTTAAATATCCATGAAGAAAGCAATGGATCTTGTTCCCACTCCGGGTGGTACGCTCGTTCGTTTACTCCGTTTTCTTTGTTAGAACAGTTACTCTCAAAACCAACGAATAACGATGGCCGGTGTCAAAGATCCTACTCTGATTTCTGCCTGACAAAACAAAAACGAACCAACTATGCAAACTCAAGAGGCAAAACTCTTAGAAACAAGTCTTACTGCTGCCAACATTAGAACTATTAATGTTAGAAGGTGAATATCGGGAGAGTCCCCAAGAAGAAGCCGCGTACGGTATTGCAGGCATTGCACAAATCAATGTGTTTATACAGGGTTACATGCCATTTTTATTTTATGCCTTGCTTAATAGGGCCTTAGTTCAATACTGCCGAAAACTGCCAAAAATCATAAACTGCCACAAAATCTGCCAGAGGTTAAATTAGGGGTCGAATCCTGCCCAAAAGGCAAGAAACTGCCACATATGGTCACACTGCCTGCGCGTATACCTTTGAAATGGATATAGAAATAGGTACTTCATCATAATAGTTGCTAGCATGACCTACAATTCCCAAAAGTATGTTACGCGTATTTACGAGTTGTAAACAGTAAATAGGGAAATAAATCAACAACTCAATAGAAGCAAAAAAAAAATATATTAAAATTATACGTGGTACACTCAGAAAGTTTTGAGAAACTAAAAAACGAACTTCTATGAAAAAAATATTTTTATTAAATCTTTTCAAAGAACTCTCCATCAGCCTCCATACCAAGTTTCATGCGCCTGAAAAAATTTTTAAAACATTTTTTCCAGTTCTCTGCAGACACGGCCTTCTCAAACGCTGCTAGCGCGTCTTCCGGCGATGACAACTGTATCCCTTTGAACTGATTTTTTATTTTAGGGAATTAAAAAGAAGTCACACAGAGCCAAATCAGGATTTTTCAGGCTGTCCTTCGTAGGAATATCAGTATCATTTGTACTAGTACTTGCAACCGCAAGTGATGGAGAATACGATGATGCAGCCTCAGGAAGAGCCTGGCAAGAGCACAAACGGCGTTAAAAAAAAAAAACCTACACTATTTTTATTTTTAATGCACTAACCCGTTCTAAGGAACAAATTTAAAAACCTATTTAGAGGCTAAAAATTTCACCCATGCCGGGATTCGAACCCGCAACCTCTGGCTATCCGTACTAGCGCTCTACTAATTGAGCCAATGGGCGACTCACGGCATCAGTGAAATTTCGAACCTCTTTACAATATTCTCTGTATTACGTACAGGCAGCGACATCTGACTTAAGCAAATTGCATTACTTACAGCCCCGACCACCTACTTTGCAGTTAGGTTTAACATCGGAACGATATCACTGTACCCACATGATTACACTATTTTTATTTTTAATGCACTAACCCGTGCTAAGGAACAAATTTAAAAACCTATTTAGAGGCTAAAAATTTCACCCATGCCGGGATTCGAACCCGCACCCTCGGGGATATCGGGCGTGAGTTTTTTCTTCACATTTGGCCTTGTTTTAGAAAATACTAAGGGATTTTTTGTATATTAAGTCTGGTAACACTAACATTATTATAAACCGTCTAAATTAAGATTGTCGCATTTAGATTTCCAATCTATCGTATGAATGAGCGCCTACATAATTTAGACGGGTAACACCAAAATCAAATTTTCGATTTAGTTTTCACGGCACATATTTATCAAATTTAGGGGAATTGAGTGCAGTAGATGCATTTTATGCCTTGCCGTAGTCTTGAATATCATAAACACAGAGATTAGAGGAGAATTAATACCACTTACGAATGAAAGGTTATGTTGGCTTTTTTACGCTCACTGCGGCTTCTACAGCCTAAAATGCTGCAATTTACCATTGTATCACTTTCGTCCAGCTGCACCGAACACGAAAAGTACAATTTTATGGAGAAAAACACCGATATCTGCCTAAATTCAAAGTAAAACTCGATAAAGCTCAGATTTGAAGCTCAGGTTTGTCTGCCACAGATTTTTGAACTGTGGCGTGGCAAACAAAAAAATCGCATACGCGCGTAAGGGACAGAAGATTATTATAAGACTCGTATTTAAGTCATCTCTTTCTTCTTTTTTTTCTATGGTTATGTCTCGTCTATTTGAATGTCTAAATAGGTACTAAAAGGGCACTTGTCCCCTATTTATTTCTGAATTAAATTTTACAGGAGATAGAAATAACTGTATAGTTTTTGAAAGAATGATGATACAAACTGGGTTTTTATGTATGCTATTGAGAATGTACATAACAACATTGTTCACACTGCGATGAGCATTAAACCTAACAAGTGACCCGGTGGTACTTGTTGCTATATTGAAATGCACAGGAACTTACAAGCTAACTGACACCTACCACGATGACACCCTGATGGCAGCCAATGGGACAGAGAAGATAGCGTGACGTTTAATTGGCCAATCAGAACGTACTAATTTGAAGTTGCCTAATTTTCAAAATTGTTAACGAACATTACTTACTATTACCAACTGTTGCTTTTACACGCAAAATTAAAGGACTCTTGAATTTATATATTTTACTGGAGTTTTTCATTCCACACACATTAAAAACACAAGGAGAGGTCACCACAATAAGCCACAGGGCTCACGCCTGAACATTTGGACCTTCTTCGCTGGATTCTTCAAGGAACCACACAAGACCTTCAGATCCAGGGGCATTGGAAGAGGCGTACATCAGACCAACAGCATTCCGGTAAGACGTGCCAGCTAAGACTCCCAACCCCTATCCCTTTCACTTGTGTTAATACCGTGTTTCACATTATATTCTAGTCTTACAAGTGCTTCGCTTCATCATCGCGCGGCGCAAAGGCAAAGCCATATCACACGCATCAGACGTGGATCAAAATCGTGAGTACCTCAGCCTCTTATAAGACACACCAAAATTATTATTCAGCTGGTGCTAAGACTTGTGATGCAATCAGTATCCTTATGCGGAAACACGGGGCTTGCAAGGGTAGGTTAACGAACTTATCAAAATATGTCGAGTCATTTTCCGAGCAATCTTTAACTTCAGATCAAAAAACCGAGATTTAATTACGCACACAAGGAGCCGCTTCACTGCTGAGCGAATTTAATGAAATTCAGTCTAAACTTGAGGAGCTTAGTGAAGACATTGATGAGCATTTGGAATAGCGTGAGAATTTAGAGTTAAAGTACTACAATACTCAATTGCGAAAGCACACACTTTGTCCATTGAAAATGATAAGCTCACCGGGTCAACTTCCAATTGTTCATTTCAACCTGTGAAATTGCCTACCATTTCCTTGCCGAGTTTTAACGGTTATTATGAGAACTGGTTAGAGTTTAGAGATACCTATCTATCACTAGTACACAACTCCACACAAATCAGTGCAATTCAAAAATTTCATTATTTGAAATCTTCTCTAGAGGGTAGCGCAAAACTAGTAATAGATTCACTCGAATTTTCAGCTCAGAACTACGATATTGCATGGGAATTGCTCACGAATAGGTACGATAACAACCGATTATTAGTGCACAACCATGTCAAAGCATTATTCTCGATTCAACCATTGACAAAGGAATCACCAGTATTGCTTCGAAAGTTCATCGATACCATCTTGAAAAATCTTCGCGCTTTAAAAACACTCTGTGAGCCAACAGAGTACTGGGACACACTCGTGATTTACACAATGGTTTCTAAACTAGATTCCACTACAGAGAGAGAGTGGGAACAGTATAAGGGCACACAAGACACTACCTAAGGACTCCAAGTCCAGGTTGAAGGTCGAGAATTTGCTTGAGTTTTTAGGTTGAAGAGCGGACATGTTAGAAACATTGATTGTGATGTGACTCATAGTAAGGCGCACGATCTTAAAAAACACAAGCCACACGCGTTAAATGCAAATTACGCCCCGAATAAAATTCACTGCAACGTTTCTTCCACTTCCACTTCGAATAAACAGCAACCAATTATTAGGCACACACACAAATCATGCCCTGTGTGTCACGGACTGCATCCAGTTTTTGCATGCCAAGGCTTTCTGGATATTTCAGTATCCGAAAGGTATGATGTAATTACACGCAACAAAATGTGCACATACTGTCTGCGCTCTGGACATGAAAAATGTTCCAAGAAACACAACACACTACTGCACCGCGACCAGTCTAATGGAAGCACACAAAATACCGCCTTAGCGTTATTCACATTAGACACGGATTCGCAGTCTAGTCACTTATCGACGCCTTACACACACGACCACGGTTCACATCATGACACTCTAAGCGCACAGGTGCCCATTGCCGAACCGGTCTTGTTGTCTACCGCCATAATCGAGATTGCTAATAAACACAATAAATATCATCAAGCACGCGCTCTACTCGACAGCGGTAGCCCGAGATGTTTTACCACAACAGTCCACTCACAATATCAAGGGTGTAGGTAACTCAGTTACACAGTGCACACAGACCTGTGACATCACAATCAGGTCCCTGTCGAGTAACTACACAAAACACATTCAATGCCTTGTGCTTCCAACTATAACATCCGATTTACCATCATGTAATATATCAGATAAAACTATGCGCATACCAAACCACATCCAGTTAGCCGACCCTCGCTACTTTGAATCGCGACCAATCGACATTTTAATTGGTGCCGATTTATTCTGGGACCTCCTAGACGAAGGAAAGATCCGCCTGTCGAATGGTCCATTCCTTCAAAATACGAAATTCGGTTGGATTATTTCAGGGCCTATTCACAACAGTACACAGAGTAGGTCGCTACAGGTTCAGTGCAAGTTTACTCAATCATTTCATTAGACACCCAATTTAGAAAATTTTGGGAACTTGAAGAGTTGCCGGGGCCAACTTACACGCGCAGTAACGAAGAAATGGCTTGCGAGGAATATTTCATAAAGACTACTACGCGCACTCCAGATGGTCGATTTTGCGTTAAAATTCCTCTAAAGAACAACCCTGACACGTAAGGCGAATCATTTCCTCAGGCTGAAAGGCGGTTTCTCACAATAGAGAAGCGCCTAAATCACGCACCAGCCTACAAGGAATTATATGGCGAATCAACCAATCTACCAGAAATGAAATTTTTCACTGATGCCGTGAGTCGCCCATTGGCTCAATTGGTAGAGCGCTGGCACGGATAGCCAGAGGTTGCGGGTTCAAATCCCGGCATGGGTGAAATTTTTAGCCTCTAAATAGGTTTTTAAATAGTCATGTCACAAAATCAAAATTACATTGCAAAAAATTCGTTCATAGAGTATATAGGCTTTTGGACCAACCATTTATACAGAGTTGAGGTAAACTGTTTTTCTGGAAAAAAAATTATCTTATTAGGTAGTTTATTAAATATTTTTACTGACATGTACCAGCTATTGCGTTTGAATAGCTCTAGGTTAGGATGGGGATAATTTAACGGTTGTTGTCGTGCTATCGTTTGTTTGTGTTGTCTCGTATTTCAAACAATTGGATGTTCCTTTTGACAAACGAACCTCTTTACACTATTCTCTGTATTACGTACAGGCAGCGACATCTGACTTAAGCAAATTGCATTACTTACAGCCCCGACTACCTACTTTGCAGTTAGTAATGCAATTTGCTTAAGTCAGATGTCGCTGCCTGTACGTAATACAGAGAAAAGTATAATCATGTGGGTACAGTGATATCGTTCCGATGTAAAACCTAACTGCAAAGTAGGTAGTCGGGGCTGTAAGTAATGCAATTTGCTTAAGTCAGATGTCGCTGCCTGTACGTAATACAGAGAATAGTGTAATAAAGAGGTTCGAAATTTCACTGATGCCGTGAGTCGCCCATTGGCTCAATTGGTAGAGCGCTGGCACGGATAGCCAGAGGTTGCGGGTTCGAATCCCGGCATGGGTGAAATTTTTAGCCTCTAAATAGGTTTTTAAATTTCTCCTTAGCACGGGTTAGTGCATTAAAAATAAAAATAGTATAAACATGACTATTTACTATAATTTTGGGTTGACATTGCATTATCTATTTTTCAAGTTGTATGTACATATTTGTAAATAAGTTTGTATTGTAGGTATTAGTTTCTAAGTTGACATTTTAATATTTGTATACCAGCTGCACTGGTGTGTCACGCCTGTGCCATGAATTAATTTTGACATCATATGAATGTACCGTTTTGCTAACAAATAAATAAAATTGAATTGAATTGAAAAAAAGAAAAGGAGTCATTCATCAGTCATCATTCTTTTTATTAAAAATGTTCAGTGATACCTTTAGTAAAAAATGTTTTTTTTAAAGTGACTGTAGCAATTAAACCCCTTATTAACCGGCGGTAAACCAACTATGGTTTTATAATTACAAAAATAGCGCAACTCATATGTAAGGATATCTCATAGAATCAACTTTCCCTATAGGAAAGGTTAAATATGCGTTTTTATAGCATGATTTATCTAAATCATGTTATAAAAACACAAATAAAAGTAACTAGTTGGAACGGATTGTAATCTTTGCTAAGTGATGGGTGCACGTGCACGTGTTTCTTTTGTATTTCGCAGGTGTAGGTGTTTTACAAGCCTAATTACACCTACATAATATTTCTATATATACACAAACGTTAAACCGGGTCGCAGAGATAACAGATTTATTTTTCTGTTCTCTGAATGAGTTCACAAAAATCACTCTTTTTGTGTTGTGTTATTGTAAGTAGTATTTTTTTAGTGTGTATATTAATATTAGTTTGATTAAGTTTTAAGTACCTACCTGGTTATGTGGTATAATTGCTACTCAACAATTCGGAAACTTGCTAACGCAATAGGGATCCCCTGTCATGGTAACTTAAGTTTATTGGAAAATAAATAAATAAATAATTTTAAAAAAAATATAAACGATAAAATTAATTTACTAATAAATATAATAAATATAGGCCGTAGCATCAGACTGACTGACGAACTGGCTGAGGACGGTCCCTGTCCTTATGGTTATTGCCAATGGTTGACTTCAAAAAGTGTTAATATATCCTATTATCCTACAAAATGTGTAAAATAAAAATAAATTTAAAATACCAAAAATCACGACTGCCTATAAAGTGAACTTTAAATAAAAACTGAAAAGAAAAAAAAGGACAGTAGTAAGAGATATGTTAATTAAAATTGAATAACTACATCATTGAAATAGTTTTGTGATCGATACCCACCCCACATAAAACAAATAATAAATTGTAATGGCTATGTTCCCCATTATTTAAAATTATACTTTTTAGGCTGTCGGGGTTTCATTAAACTTTTATTTTACACTTTTCTAAATAGTTAGAAGTATTCTGAAAAGAACAGATGCGTTTGAAATGTGGTGCTGGCGGAGAATGCTCCGTATATCTTGGACCGAACGCCGCACAAACGTATCTATTCTAGAAGAACTTCAGATAAAGACGAGCCTCTCTACAATCTGAACCCAACGCATCCTGAAGTTCTTTGGACATACCGTCCGACGCGGGCCTGATAACCCGGAGTATGTTATCATTTTGTCATCACCGGTCGAGCGAACGGGTAACGAAGCAGAGGACGACCACCAACGCGTAGCGCCTTGATTATGTAACTTTTCACCTATACATCTATGTGCAAAAACGAAATATCTACTGGACTTTGTTGTATGTAGGTATTTGGTTCAATTTCTCTGTTGCGGTATCCACTATGTGTGATAGGTACATATTCCGCCTCATACCATACGGTAGATCTAAGCAAACAATCCGCTTTCGCACTCAGATATAGGTGAAAAGTTACTCGCCTCGATCAAGACACTCGTCCGGGATAAGAGTCCGAGTAAGTAACGACAAGTCTATAAAACCGTTCATTAAGGTTAACGATACCACCCATCTCGTGTGGGATAAGTAGCACAAAGAAGCGCAGGCCATGGGCAATAGACGCAAAAGGATTTAGTTAAGTAGGCACGCTTGATCGCTCGAACTATACAAACCAGTCTCAAGAGCAATCGTAGCGACCACAGCGACCAGCCGTAACTTGCCCAAAAGAGCTCATTGAGCTGTCACTAACAGACCAACTGTCATCTGGATCATACTCTGTATTACGTACAGGCAGCGACAGCTGGTAGTAGTGACAGTAGTCGGGGCTGTAAGTAATGCAATTTGCTTAAGTCAGATGTCGCTGCCTGTACGTAATACAGAGAATATTGTAAAGAGGTTCGAAATTTCACTGATGTCGTGAGTCGCCCATTGGCTCAATTGGTAGAGCGCTGGTACGGATAGCCAGAGGTTGCGGGTTCGAATCCCGGCATGGGTGAAATTTTTAGCCTCTAAATAGGTTTTTAAATTTGTTCCTTAGCACGGGTTAGTGCATTAAAAATAAAAAAAATAGTGTAATCATGTGGGTACAGTGATATCGTTCCGATGTTAAAACCTAACTGCAAAGTAGGTAGTCAGGGCTGTAAGTAATGCAATTTGCTTAAGTCAGATGTCGCTGCCTGTACGTAATACAGAGAATATTGTAAAGAGGTTCGAAATTTCACTGATGTCGTGAGTCGCCCATTGGCTCAATTGGTAGAGCGCTGGTACGGATAGCCAGAGGTTGCGGGTTCGAATCCCGGCATGGGTGAAATTTTTAGCCTCTAAATAGGTTTTTAAATTTGTTCCTTAGCACGGGTTAGTGCATTAAAAATAAAAAAAAATAGTGTAATAGTTTAAAGAGGTTCGAAATTTCACTGATGCCGGTGAGTCGCCCATTAGCTCAGTGGGACATCGTCATCGACTTGGGTCATCACTGTGCAAAACGGCTTGCTTCCATCATAAAATGCAGCTTTTCGGCAACAAAGTGCCGTAGCTGCCAGGACTAACTGGGGTGGCAGCCACATTCATGTATTCCATTTGTGCAGCCGAGAAATCCGATGAAAAGCCTCGATGCTGCTTTATCACTATAGATAGTATGTCGGATAGCAGGAACCTACTGGGAAAACGCAGATTTCAGAGTTTCCCGGACGTCGTCGTACTCGAAGCGCATTACTTTTTAGGGTTTTGGAGCTGCGAGGTACGGGCGCCACAGTGCCATGATGATTTAAGTTTAAATGTTTCTCTTAACAAAATTTTCATGTTTTCCGATTTTTTTTAAAGACATAAAATAATGAATAAAAGCTTTAATTGGGTAGGTTGAAACATATTTACAGTCTGTTAATATTACTAACTTACAACTTAAATAATAAAAATATTATGTATGTAGGTAGGTACATTGGGTAGGCTCATATTCAAGGAAGAGAATTATATTTAACTACCTACATAGCCGAATTAGTTGCTGACTTAATTACGAGGTGACACATAAAGAACTGAGATTAAACTGAATTATAACATTCTATTACAATTATCTAAGTATTTAATGACACAGTCAGCCTGCCACTAGGTACTGCCTGTTGACATGGCAGTAACATTTCTGTTTTTCTCGGCGATCCTTTCACGTAGGTCTCGGTTTTCTTGCTCAAGGAACGCCTTCCTGATGGTGAGCTCACGTACCCGCAGCTTTCGGAGGTCGCGGCTGCGCTTGGCGGCGGCGTTGTTGCGCGCGCGCAAGTGGTCGTGGCTCGCGTCACCGGCGCCGTCGTTGCGGAGGACCGAACGGCGCATGCGCGGATTTGTCACCGTTAGCGACCCGCCCTCGCTCTCGCGGATGCCCTCCAGCATGGCCGCTCTCAACGCGGCATACCGCAGACGAGATTCCGCCTTCAACCTCTCGACCACATGTCCTACTGGGGCGGCGACCGCCGCACTCACGTCTTCCATTTGATCAGGCGAGAACTCTGGTGAAAAGGCTTGATGCGTGGAAAACGCAGATTTCCCAGTTTCTCGTTCTACGTGCTCGAAGCACACTCCTTTTTTTGTTTCTGGAGCTTCGAGATACGGACGCCACAGTGCCATGTCGACTGAATTATTTGAAGAGATGTTCCTCGTAAGGAGATCCAACGGATTGTGAGGTTGCGCGGGAGTGTTTCTCTGTCGTTTACAAGAAGCGCTAGTTAGGGCTTTTGTTCCCGCCTCCTGTGGGATGGACAGCCGCGGGTGGGGCTGTGGGGTGGGCGGAAATGTGATTGGTTGTACCTACTTTGGTACACGGCAATGGTTAGTGATATCAACAAAACCATCAAGTAATGAGATTACCGCCTTTACACGATACTGCGTTACTGTGTATTGACTTTTTAGAAATTAATGAATTACTTACTTACTTTGTCCTTGGAAGACAAGATCTTATTTTTAATCTATAGGTACATAAATTTTGTTGATGCCAAGAAATTCATTAAAACTTTGAAAGGAAACGTCTAGTAACACAGATCAAAATACTTCATATTGCTTATAATTTGATGATAAAAACAAGCTTTACGAGCAATAATATTAATAATAATAATTTGATTTATTTCGAACAACAACATTCATAATTGGTTAGTGTACTTTGTGGGGACCCTACTTAAATGCTTTTGAAATGAAACTTTATTGTTTGAATCTGGGTTAACATTAGCAGTTACAGGTGCTTTATACAAATAAGTACATGTCCAAATTCTTCCTTTTCAGGAGAAAAAACATTTTTTTACAACTAATGCTATAATAAGTTTTAATATTTACATTTAAAATCTGAGTACATACCTATATTATTTACATATTTAATTACAATAAAATTGCTAACCTAAATCTTAAATTCTAAATATTATTTTATTGAGTAAAACCCTCGGGACAGTAGGTAATGTTTTGTGAGCCTCTTGAATGTAATTATTTCTTCGACTTTATATTTATCTGGTAATTTATTAAATATATCAATACACATTATAAAACAGTTTTTTGTTGTGAGCGTTAATTTTACAGGTGGTCTATGCAATTTATGTTGATATTGAGTGCGGATGACTCGTTTGCAGACATTTTGCTTATTTTGGAATAAATACCTACATATATTTTTTACAAATGTGGAAACTTCTAGTATATACAAACATGGTAATGGAAGTATTTCATTTTCTTTAAAATACGGGCGACATGAGTCTGTTTGGCGTAGACCAAATAATGCCCGAATACAGCGTTTTTGCACTTTAAATGCCCTGTCCACATCGGAGGAGTTGCCCCATAGTACGATCCCATAGCGCAAGATCGAATCTACATAACCATTATATGCCTCTTTAGCAGCTTGTAGTGAGACCGTCTGACTAATTTTTCGTAGCGCGTATAAAAATTTGTTAATTTTTGTACACACACTCTCTACATGACATTTCCAGTCACAATGGCTGTTCGCCGTTATATTCTAACCGCTATATTCTATACGAGGCGGAGCATTTCAAACGAGAAAGGTTGCATTTTATATCCGTAGGGATTTTACAGTTTGGTAAGATAGGTAAGTGTAACAACGGTGTAATTTATATATAATTTTACGTCCCGATCTTAAAGTAAGATTAATTAAATTAACCTTAATAACCTAAAAATAAGAGGACGTCAAAACAAAATTAAAAAAGTCATTGTCATCATCATTATCAACCTTGACAACTTATCCTAAAACTAGTTTAGAAAACCCTGAAGGAGGTCTATGTTCTGAAGTGGGAGTCAAATTACTTGACCCTAAATGCCTTAAGATGCCTTAAATCAGTTGTCCACATAATATAATTCAATTAAAATTCCCCACGTCCACAGTTAAGCAGTTGTATGTCTTAAACAAGGGTCAATTACGACTCATGAACTTATTCCAATAAAAAAGGCTTAAAAATGCAATCAATCACCTTAGCACAATCTGCGCCCCATCTGTGTTGTCAATATTATTTATGAAAGACCTCCAAACGTAGAAACGCCGAGCAATCTTTTTGCTATCACAACCCTTTGTTTTGTCTATATCCAAATTGTGAACTTTGCGCCGTCCGGGCTTCGTGTTTTCCTGCCTATTGATCTTTTGTCTATACCAAACAATAGGCTTGTTGTAATCTTTCCAGTAAACGCAGAAACTCCGAGAAAACTTTTTGTTATTTATCTATCACACACCTTTGTTTTGTCTGTAGGTATGCAAATTGTGAAGCTTGCAACGTCCGGGCTTGCTGTCTTCCTCCCTATTGTTTTGTCTATTACAACAATTGGCTTGCTGTAATCCTTTCAGTAACGGCAAGCAAAGCTAAAAGGTATGTCGAGAGGTCCAACTTACCCTAAAACTAGTTTGGAAAACCCTGAAGGAGGCATATGTCCTGAAGTGGGAGTCAAATGATTGATGATGATGTGATGGATGACTCATAGTTGATTAGAAATATTGATCAGCCGGCCTGACTTGGCAGGTAAGTATATCTTTAATTCCGTTTCCCGCCGAGATGTTATTTTTTCCGTCTTCTTAGCAGGTGGATGGCAAGCCATCGTATTGAAAGAATTTGCTAATTGGCGTTAGGGACTCGCTGATCGTTTCTTTTTCCGTATGTCTTCTTTAGCGAACGCAGACGTAAGTCTATGACCTCCACGTTAGGGGGTCGGAAACGTGTAGGTTTCAAAAAACCAATTACCTATACCTACTTATCTACATTTCTGTTCAAAAGACTATTTGATGTCCAGTTGGTTCATCGCAGCTCCAGACACCAAGAGCTGGCAGGAATAACTATTGACCAACCTCGAGAATTAGTGAAGCTATTGCTAACTTAAACGCTAAATTACTCGTTATTTGTGATGGTGTTCTGTTCTGCATTATAGTTTTGCATGCTGCAATGTAGAAAGTAGGTAAGGTACCACTATACCTGTGAAGTTCCAACATTTAAGGGACTCCGAGATAAGTGTTTCCGGGAAGTTTTGACCTACCTGAGGTTGGTGTTCTTTAGTTTTCAATTCTAGGTAACGGTACATCTAGGGCGAATTTGGTACCCCCTTATCTTAAAAAACTATTTAGAGGCTAAAATTTCACCCATGTCGGGATTCGAACCCGCGACCTCTGGCTATCCGTGCCAGCGTTCTTCTGTTTAAAATGGATTGCATGATTAAAATAGGTTTAGTAAATTACGTTGTAAATGGGTTATGAAAAAAAAGTAGGTGAAGGAAAGAAAAAGAAAAGGAAAAGAGAAGGAACAAAAAGAAAAAATAAATAAATAAAAGAAAACCCATTAGAAAAAGATGCAATTTTAACATCAACAAGTTTTTTTTAGCGCAATCTTAAAATTTTAATTGTATTATTTTCATCTTGTAATAATTTAATGTATTATTTTAAAGACACGAATTAATTGTAAATTTTAAATAAAACGGTGGCAGTAAACCCAACCAAAAAAAAAACAATTGGCGGGCATAACTATTGGAAACAGCGTGAATTGAACCGGCCCGCCTCGCCCCATCCTGCGAACGTAATGACAATGACATCGCCACACAACCCTTTCGCTCGCCCTATGCAAGCCAGAGACACTAGAAGACGTTTGGACGTGGCTTCATTCTCAGGCAGGTTCATGGACAGAACTACAGCATGCATCTAGTGTAAGAATATGACCAACCTATTCAGAAATCAATAATTTACATTGTGTTCGTGCTGATATATTAGGCTTGCCTGAAACGCGCTTCAAAAAATATGGTAAGCACACTTTGTGCCAAAAGGGCTAGGGGAAATACGGACAAAATGACATAGACGGACAAAATAGTGGTCTTATTTGAAAATTGGCGGGGCTTGGAACATCAAAAACCAGCCAATAGCAATCTTTGTGTCACCATTACGAACCTTAGGAATTACTAGACCAATCCGGGCGCGCGTCGTTTCGGCACAACACATCTCAATGATTGTTTTGAAAACCTATTTAAAACAGTACCTACGTAATACAGAGAATAGTGTAAAGAGGTTCGAAATTTCACTGATGCCGGTGAGTCGCCCATTAGCTCAGTTGAAAAGAGCGCTGGCACGGATAGCCAGAGGTCGCGGGTTCGAATCCCGGCATGGGCGGACTTTTTAGCCTCTAAATAGGTTTTTAATATTGTCCTTAGCACGGGTTAGTGCATTAAAAATAAAAATAGTATAAATATTAACTATTAAGTACCTATATAACATTTACATACAGGCACGTACTTTACTTCTGGCCCTACTCGTAACTAGGATACCCTGTGTCGTGGAAACGAAAAACAATGACATCACAAACGTGTATCTATACATCCAAGACCTAGGGTTTTTTTCGTCCCCAGCCGTGTTTTAAGGAAGAGTGTTTTATAAATAAATATATACCTACATCTCTTATTGTTAATAGCTACCTAAGCGTTGAGGAGATTTTTATTCCACTCATTTGAACCTCTAATTATCTAATCTGTGCTCTAGGCTCGTTAAACTACCTGCAACATCTAGCTATTCTATTTGGCAACCAGACCCAAACTCATTCATTCTAATCATTGATCTGACCGTGGCCCTTTGTTCGGACTGCCGTTTACTCTAAAGAAAAAATATTTATTGCGTCTACGTTGTACTTTTCAGGTACTTTCTCGGAATTCAATCTCTTCTCAAATTCTCAAAGGCGAATCTATTTGTCGTCAACGTGGATCTGGTGAAGAGTACCTATTGCGCGGCAAGCCTTTGCTTCTTTTGTCTTTGTTTCAAACTGCCAAACGGCAACCATAGCCAACAACCACGTCTTAGTCTTCAAGGTCATTCGATATCCGATATTCGATATACCTAGTTTGGAGCCGGTGCCAAGTTACAACATTCATTTTGGCACCAGCATGCATCGCATGTGCACCAGCACATAGTTGTGGCACTGATTACAAAATACATTTGTACTTTAGGTAGGTAAGTACCTACATTGAATTCGATTCTCATATTCGCTTAAATTATTTTTATATTTTTAGTGCAGTAGAGTTATAAAGTCGGTTTAGGTATAACACGTATTTTATTAAAAAGCGCAACTTACTTTTTATAGTAGGTAGGTACCTATTGATTGAGTTCCAAATCTTTATACTCATAACGCGAATGGTCCTCGGTCCGCGAGCTCTTGGATTGGTCAAGCGCTTGGCAAGGCCACGCCCCGCGGCGCGCGTGAGCATATCAATTTATCACGATCGGTTAGCCTTGCGGCTAACTACTTTTGAATAAGGAATTATTTTTTTATACTAAATGATTATATGGCCTATTTAAATATGTACTATTTCACATATTTGGGCATAACATTTTTGGGATGTTAGCAAGAACGTTAAACATCCTTGCAGCCTTTAAACTTTCCAATGCAGGTCTTATCTAAGCTTTCTCTCAGAAGTTATTATTCCTTAATCAAGCTCATATTTTCAAGCGCTAAAGGGGACACTTCATCATACATCTTCATCATAATAGTTACGTAATCGTTCTTAACAAATCCAAAGAACTGTACCTATGAGCGAAAGATATTCTCGTGAAGGCGATGGTGAAAAAAAACTACATTTGTGTCCAGTTACATTACCTATAATCACCAAGAAAACCATCAGCGAAACCCAAGTTTGCCATTTCACAATGGCTTCTGGATATCATTTCCAATGATTATCATCGTATCACTACGGCGACGCGTGGTCAACGAACATAGAGATAGAGAACAATATATTGTACATGAAAAAGGAATGATATTCTTTTTAATGCGTTAACCCGTGTTAAGGACAATTTTAATAAAAACATATTTAGAGGCTAAAAATTCCACCCATATCTCTAATTGTATGTCGGTAATTTTTATGAGGCTTCAAAAATGGAGGTAATTAAGAATCAATTCGACGCGTTGTAATTTTTTACAAAAATCTCGCTTATTATTATGTTCGTCAAATCTTAACCGGTTTCGTTAAATGGATTTGTTCGGATAGAAACCTACCTATATCGCATTTTAATTTGGGGAAGATCTGATGATAATTTTCAGGGATGGATAGCGGAACTCTTCAATGGACAGCAGAAAATAAGTCTTAATGATCCCCATACTTTAGTAGAGTTTAATAGAGATCTTGATGATCTTTAAGGCAGGGAGGGGTCCGGAGAGGTGTCCCAATGTGATACCTATCTTTACGATACTCCGGTACGTCGAGTGCACTATTTTAGATATCTCGGCCACGTGCTCACGGAGGACCTTAGGGACGGTGATGATATTGTAGCATTTGTAAGTGGGTATATCGAAAAGATGTATCGGGGGTAGGCAGTCTGTTTCCGAGCATTAAAACGTGTGTAATGTATTCCGGTGTTTTATTGGTTACGTTATACGTTATCAACCCTTATATGTCCCCACTGCTGGGGCACGGGTCTCTTCCTACATCGCAGGAAGGTTAGGCCATACTCCACCACGGGGGCCAAGTCCGGGTTGGTGGAGGATTGTAAGACAGTGGCGGGCCTTACTGTCAGAAGTTATCAAGCCGCCCATAAGGCCTCTGACATGGCTTAACGACTGCCATTATATGACAGCCGGCACCAACGGCTTAACGTGCCTTGCGAAGCACGGAAGCGCTCGGAAAAATGCCACTAGCGGTAGTCACGGAACGCTCACCCATCCCGTACCTTACCGCGCCTGTGTTGCTTAACCACGTGATGGTTTCCAATCACTCGGTTCGCCTAGGCCACGAGCGCTTCATTATTATTATTAGATTTGATATTGGTTAATCCAAATAAAACATAACAAATTGGCGACGAAATAAGCACTTACGTGTGCAAAACAGTGTAAAGTATTGCATTGACAGCTAAAAGTGGTATTTTGGAAGAAACAAAATACAATGAGTGGCACAAATGGAATGTTCGGCGGCAGCCTCTATTTCGATCATCGTGCTCAAGAATGGGGAATTTTTAAAAGTCGTTTCACCCAGTATTGCTTGGCAAACGATATAACGGAAGAAAAAGATAAAGCCGGAGTAAAAAGGAAAGCTTTATTACTAACGGCACTGGCAGAAGATACTTACCTATCGGGTGGTAACGGATTTAGCCTACCCTACCGGCTTAGATAATTACCATTATGACGGACTGATAAAACTGTTGGACGCGCATTTTGTCCCAAAAAAGAGCAGTTTCGCTGAACGTTATACCTTTTATAAAGCAGAACAACGACCTGGCGAGGATTTAGCAGACTGGGCGGCTCGAGTGCGCAGCCTAGCACAACACTGCGGCTTCAAATTCGAACTCGACATGACTTTACGGGACCGGTTTGTGTTGGGATTAGAGAATGTAAAGGAGAAAGAGAGGCTTTTCTCCGAGAGTGTGAACAGTCTCACTTTTGACCGGGCGTTGGACCTAGCGCAAAGCGTACGCTGCGCGCGCCTGGCACTTCAGAAGACGCAAGTATCGGCTCAAGGCGCGGCTCAACCCGTTTACTCAATGCGCAGAGGCGGCGGCAGCGGCGCTGCTGCTCAAGGTGTCACTAATAAGACAATGTGTACGGCGTGTGGATATTGGAACCATTCAAGGGAAGACTGTCGTTTCATAAACTATAAGTACTTGTCAAAATTGTAATAAGAAAGGGCATTTAAAACGAATGTGTAAATTAAATCAAAAAAACATTCACTTTTTGGCGGTCGATGACAGCGGCGCAATGGAGGGTAACTATACCTATGATTTATTTAATATTACGAGCCGATGCGACAGGTTGTTTCGATCGCGGGACAAAATATTACATGCGAAATTGATAGCGGTAGTGCTGTTTCTGTCTTACCTTGTGGATTGTACGAAGCAGTATTTAAAACCCATTGTAGATTGGAACAGTGCAAGGTAGTTTTAAACTGCTATAATGGGTCAAAGGTTTTGCCACTAGGCCGTGTAACGCTACCAGTAAGCTATAATGATAACACAAAACCAATAAATAAGTTTGTTATCGCCCCAACTCAGATCAACCAGTTTTATTAGGACGAGACTTTATTAGCGCTTTTAATTTACAATTATGTAGCGTAAATAATATTGCTCAGGATTATGCGAACATGTTAAGGGAAAAATACAAACAACTTTTTTCAAATGAATTGGGTACCTTCAACAAATACAAAATTGAACTGAAAGTAAAACCGGAAGCTAATCAGAATGTTTTGTCCAAACAGACCTCACAATGTAAACAATTTGGCGGGCAACGGAAAGTGAACTTCACAGTGGGAGAAAAAGTGCTTGTAAAACATTTTTATAATAACGGAAACAAAAGTGTGTGGAAGCAAGGTATTATTTAAGAAAAAATCGGTAGTAGGATGTACCTTGTTTACGTATTAGAGTTAAATATTAGTATTAGGAAACATGTTGATCATTTATTACGGTATAAAGGAGGGGAGGCCGAAGAAGATTATGAATTAACCTACTATGATTGTGAGGCATCAGTACCCGAACGTCCTCCGGAGCCGGAGGTGGTAAAGGAAGTAGGTATAGGGGAGGTAGCTCAAGGTGTCCCAGAAGCTCCACTCGGTCCGGATGATATTTGTTCGGGTCCTGATGACACGCCCTTTATGGATTGTGAATCTGATAATATGGTCCCTGAACCAGGCAATATTGAGCCACATGTTCGATCTTCAAGAAACGCTAACCCTATGTATAAGTTTTAGTGTGTTCATATTATTGAGTAATTATTTTGAAATATTGGTGGAGGTATTGTAGCATTTGTAAGTGGGTATATCGAAAAGATGTATCGGGGGTAGGCAGTCTGTTTCCAAGCATTAAAACGTGTGTAATGTATTCCGGTGTTTTATTGGTTAATCCAAGTAAAACATAACAGATATAGAGCGAGAAAGGAGGGCCCTTGCTGTTAGATGCAACATGCTCGCGCGCAGATTCCACAGGTGCAATGTGCAGGTCAAAGTTACATTTTTAAAAACCTATTTAGAGGCTAAAAATTTCACCCATGCCGGGATTTTTAGCCTCTAAATAGGTTTTTAAATTTGTTCCTTAGCACGGGTTAGTGCATTAAAAATAAAAATAGTAAGTATAACAAAGTTACACTTTTCAAAGCGTATTGTCAAAGTATGTAGGTACACATACCACCTGTGCCATGCCAGCTAGACTGTAATAGGCTTAAAACATAATTGCTAGAGGAACGGGATTCCTATCACGATTATTAAATAAATTGTACTTAGTAGTAGGTTATTTGGTTCAGATTCCTAGTAGTAAGACCGCCGGTTATTGAGGTACCTACCTACCCCAAGGTAGGTAGAACAACCTGACTAGCATTGTTTTTTAATAAAGTTTGATCCGAAGCTTTGGCATCGCACGCACGACGCCTGGGTTGAAAATGATACTATTCTAAGAATCACACATAAACGCACAAACTGGACGCCTGTAGGTAACCCGGAGGTGTAGGCTAACTAGGTAACTGTAGGGACTAACACTCCATTATGGATCCAAAACTCTTGATTCTCAAAAAGAGCTAGATCAGCTAATTTTGTTCTTCTAAAGAATCTAGTGGTTTTTGCATAGACATAGAATTTTCTAAGGTTAACACGAGCACTAGACGTAATACAAACTGTATTTGCAGGGATATTAATTTATGGATATTAATTGTTACTTTACTAGCTTTTGCCGAGGCTAGTAAACTAACGGTTTATGCTTTCAAAAAGACGCCTGTCTCCTAAGTCTTCCGGGGCCACGGTACTTACGAAAGTGTCGAAACGAGTAAATGTCCGTGCAAATACAGTTGTATTGTACACATAGAAAACATTTTTTTGAAGGCCTTTCTAACGGGAGATTACACAGGTTACCGGCGCCAACCTTCCACAACAGCGTGCACGTCCGCTTCACCGCTCCGGCTCGCTGCACCGTGATTGGCTAACCGCAGCGACGCCCCGCCCCCCAGGCACGTGATCCATCCAGCGTTGCACATTCTAGCTTTGCGCCTCACGCAGACCACTACTTTCTTTTAAACATTTTTCTTATTTTCTGCGACATCGCCATGTCTCTGTGGACACCATACGCCACTGAACAAGCGCTCGACTTGAGCAAGCCTGCTGCAGCCGTGATAGAATCGCCATCAAAGCAATCTCTGCCAGCGGCCCCAGGGACAGAGATTTACTATCATGACGGGCGCCGTTACGAGCCCTACCAGCAACATCGTCTGATGTACGACGATTGTTCGCCGCCGTCTTCGAGCCCTGAGCCTGGGCAGGAGCTCTCATCGTACCGGCCGTTCAAGGCAGTTACCGCAGCTAGGCCTGCGTGCGGTACTCAGGAGCAAGACCCGAGCTACGTCGCCTTCCGTGCGGCGATGTTGGCGGCGATGCGCGTCAGGAATGGCGGTAGCCTGACGGTGTCAAACCCGCGCATGCGGCGCGCGGTTCATCGCAATGCTGAGGTGGGCGAGGACGCAGACTACCTCTAACGACGCGCGCGCAACAACACCGCTGCGAAAAGGAGTCGCGACCTGCGGAAGCAGAAGGAGGACGAATTAGCCATCCGCGTTGCGTTTCTCGAGCGCCAAAACGCTGAGTTGCGGGAGCAGCTAACCGCCACCGCTGTCGCCGTCCGCTGCCCGCGATGTCCCACCGGCCATCCCGATTGACATCACGTTGTCTTCATCGGAAGCGGAAGAACGATGAACTGGCTATCCGCGTCGCCTTTCACGAGTGCCAGAATGTTGAGCTACGAGTGCAGCTGGCCGCTGAACAAGTGCTCGATTTGAGCCTGCTGCAGCAGTTGTGGGAACCGGGATGGGCTGAGATTGCCATCAAGGCAATCTCTACGGTGATTCGAAGAATACGGATTCACAATAAAACCTTCAAAATACGTTCTCGGAAAGTCAGATGGGATCCTGCCGCCTATATACCTACCTACCTGAAGAAAATGCCACCGCTATTTTAGAGTTTCCAAAGCCTTCGACAGTCGAAGAACTACGACGGTTTCTTGGCATGATAAATGTTTAGTCATATTCTTCAATTGAGATGAGTTAATCTTCAATTAAAAATATATTTCTCCAGTTAAGAATAAAAAGAAAGATAATATTATTCTTTAATCATGTAAACACTGTTTCTTAGCTTGAGAATATTTACTTAGTTAAGTCAAACAAATATTTACGTAATATTTACAAATGAAATATGACAAAGCATTTTTGTATAAGTACCTATATCTTATTGTCACTGATCGCGATTATTTAATAAATAATAGTTTTAATATAATTAGTACGTATGAGCATATAAAGTCGTTTAAAAATATCCTAACATTTTTAAAAAGGCGTATTTTACCTTTTTCGGGACCACGCCCTTTTTACGAAAAAAGTGCATTAAGAATCCAGTGGGCAATATTTTGGTACCTACTACCCATAAAACTTACCTTACAATGCTTTTTTATTCTGTTGCTGTTTTTGCGTCGCCGGCAAAGCCCACGTGTCACTCGTTCAGTGGATAAACCCGACCTATTCATTTGCACTTCCAGAATACTTCGGTGTCGTTGCCAAATCTGAACCGCGATCGAGTTACGAAAACATTTGTCACGTGGATGCTTGAGAAAATAATCGTTATCAACCCTTGTATGTCCCCACTGCTGGGGCACGGGTCTCTTCTTGCATCGCAGGAAGGTTAGGCCATACTCCACCACGGGGGCCAAGTCCGGGTTGGTGAGAAAATAATACTCGTAACCAAAGAGTATATAACCACCTCGTAACGGAGGCAAGGATTGTCATATGTCACCCAATACATCTAAAAAGATTATTATCATTAGACGCGTGGCGCGGCGACCGCTGTCATTGTGACAGAAAAAGCAATAACGTTGATTGGAAGATAACTCTTCAGCTGTCAGCTGTTTGTATAAATTAAAAGTAGACAATTGCTTAGAAATCGTATTTCGGGCAACGAAAGTCTCCGTTTAGTACATTGAGCCAATTCATTACTGTTATACACATCTTTGTAAACGTCTGCTTGCTGCTACAAAAAGTTCGCAATACATGTATTATTTTATTTATTAAGAGCATTAAAAGAGGCCTTACACAATCTGAAAATTCGCACAAACCTTCGTCATAAAAACTAGCACAATAAACAGTTAAAAACGAGAACTATATTTTGTGTCATCAAAGTTTATATTTGTCATCAACTTATATAATCTAATTAATAGATCTATCGCCTTGAAATATTTTTATTCACAGAAAAATAAAAGGTGTCGACAGGTACAAATTACCAAATTAATGTCAATATGTACGTAGAAAAAGAGATGGATTATCTATAAAATCGTAGTTCATCCATTGAATAAAAAAATTGTTCTCAAAATAATAAAGGTTTAGGTATTCCGAAAATAACGGTTCCATACTCACAATAGTAGACCTGTCATCAAATAAATCGATTATCGTCCGCAGATCGAGATTTTTTTTATTTGTTATTTTGTAATCAGTACAGTAGTTACAATTTTTTTCGATCAATACTCCAAATAATAGGTACTATTCGTTACCAATTTAAAAGTTCAGTTCATTAATTTTATGAAATAATTTTCAAAGGGGCTAAATTTGGATCTCAAATTGGCTTCGTAAAAGTCTAAAGTAATTCTGTGTTTCATTTATTATTCTAATACATTCATACTACTTGCTTACCTATTTATAAATAGTACCTAATTCAAAATTAATAAATATTTACAGGGTGTAGGTAAATAAAACTACCCCAGGTCACAGATTAGATAATAGTTACTACGCAAGTGTAGATATACCTACCTAGAAACAGCAATGGGTACAACCAGTATACAAGTAGGTACCTAATGTAAGATAGTAGATACATTCATAGATAATCGCCTTAAGTCTGGGTCTGGGGGCAGGCTGGTGTTGTCTGAGATGATCGCAAATGATAATATTTGTCGCGGAAACTTCTTACGAACGGTGAAGGTGCAACTCTTAAATGTTATTCAATATCATGCAAGCTTCTTATTCAACTGGAGGTTGTTCTTAAACCCGAAATAAGTATATTAATAGTAAGTATACTGGAATAAACGTTATTGGTAAGAAGGCTGATGAAGCGAAGGTGATATGTCAGGATCGTGGCGAGTGGCAATCTCTGATGCTGGCGACACATTGTCGAAAGGCAAAATAAAGATGCAAAACTGCACAATGCCTTACACACTAGCAGCGCAATGGACAACAATTCGTGTTTTTTTTCCTTTGCTCTGTTTGAAAAGGAAGCTAAACTGGATAAACCTACGTTCTTACTTTTTACTTCAGTTGAGATTTTCATTCACAATTTTCAATTTGAAAACCTTCTCATTCTAAAAGGGCGTATAAGCAAATCGGAACGGAATCGTAGTATCATATCCATATCCAAGCCCACATTGGTGAGTGAGTGATTTCTGCTTTGTTTTGGATTGGACCCGTTTTGGACCATTCTGAGTGACAGATTCGAATGAGTGATATTTCTTCATATGCCATTACAGATACAAATATGATTTTGATTCTGTGATTGCTCAATGACCTGTTGTAGTGAGAAATTTAATGGACGAATTTTTTTCTCGATAATTACAAGTTATAGAAATTAAGAAAAAATTTATTCCTGTTTCGTGACCGATCATTCCGTGTTCTAAAAGAAACTTTCTCGATTCATGACTCTGAGAGTATTGTCCATTCAACGGAAGCGACAATGCTACCATTTGAATATAAACTATCTGCAGATGAGGGAAGTGAACCTTTGGGGCGAAAGAAATAAGGTGTATAGTCTGATCCGAATCAGGAAAAGGGGCAGGCGTGACGAGTACTAATCGCAAATAAAAGGCTAAAGGGTACAGTTACGACGGGTGCGGTTTCCAAGGCGTTACCGCAACGTTTGCGGCGATTGTGCCGATTGTGCGAATCGATTGATGTGAGTTTAAATGCCAGCCCTCGACCGCAGCACTGAAGGGGTGATTGACATCTCTGCATGTTCAATAGGGGCTTTAAACTGTATTTTGGGCGCAGAATGGTAATGCAAGTGTGTGTATTTTGTGAGTGTGTTATGTATGAATCATAAACCGTTTTTTAAAATAGTGAAAACCTCAAACTACTTACACCGAGAAATAATTATGTATTTTGCCAAGGCAGTGGCATCGTGTGATTGTCAGTGACAGCAAGAGTTTAATCTAAAACCAAAAAACGCCATGTTCCCGGACACAGTGTCCGGCAAAATATTTATTTTATTGTTTACCGGGGAGCGAGTGTTCTGGAGAGAGCCCTGGCTACCATCCGCCGCTAAGTCTCACGCAAATATCTTGCTCCAAACCATCTTCAAACCGTGGAAAATGTGTGATACACGTGCGTTTTAAAAGAGGAATAAATATGGCAATATTTCTCTTAGAAAGCCAACAGTACCTGCCTTTTTTGTCCATCATAATCCGCTGACAGTGGGCATTGTCAACGACGGACAATCATATCTGCAGTTTATTTTTGCATCCTTTGTGGCTTTTATTAGTCAAAGGGTAAAGGAGATTTTCCATTTAATTTTGGGGTGAAATGGGTTTCGCGACAATGGGCAAGAGTTGGCTGCCGACCTCATTGCAACTTCTAGGAAACGTCGTAAATATTATTTTTGTAGTTAACTCAAATGCTCTTATCAAATGAAATCAGTTAGTACCTAAGCCGGTATAACTAGAAAATCCTTACTTTGATATACTTATCAACTTACTTCATTATGAACAACGTAGAACACTACGGTATAGTCTATGATAAAGGCTAAAAATGTGGAAGGCGTTGGATAAAACTGCGTCCAGCAGAGAATTTTCTATTCAAAACCATCCACCGTCAACTTTTAGCATAATTTTCATACTCTAGCTGGGATTTTAATCGTGGTATTAAGGCTCGCATCGCGTGTGACCTCCTAACATGAGATGAAAAGATACTTTTCTCACAATACAAAAGAAGGATTCTTCAATTATTGATCATACGTGGTAGCTTAAGCTAACCGAACGAATTTGGCGGATAGTCTCCTTAAATATAAGAAGCTAAGCCAAAGTATGTAGCTACCTAGGCCAGTATTACAGAAGCGTACTCAAGCGCCGATCTCTACTTAAGACTAGTTTTGAGTATGGATTTAATTTTAGAACGTTACTTGAGTCGAGATTCATCAAGCGCGACTCAACTGAGTAATAGCTAATTCGAGAACGATACTTGGGTAGCAATCTCTACTTAAGTAAAGATCAAATCTGTATTTACTCAAGTGTGGTCGGAACCACGCTTGAGAGTCGATCGGCCAGTTATTATAATGTCAATTTGGAGTGTTTATTGCAAAATTCTTTATTATTGATTACTATGACGAAATAGTTAATGATAGCAGCAGCCGCTTAGGCATTTAAGGGACGCTCAAAACCCCTACTGCATGGATTCTAATAAGTGTTTATGTGCAAAAACAATTACATTAATATTGGGGTGATTTCATTGAAAAAAATTCACGCAACACTACCTACTATGATAACCAGGCAAGGACATCACAAACATGAAAGTACACCGAGACTGTGGCCCTTTGTACAAATATAGGCCCACAGTGGGAATCGAACACACAAGCTCGGTCTTGGTAACCAAGCGCCTTAGCGGCTAGGCCAATATGACAGTCACAAAAGGAATAAATAAAATAATCAGTAAAACAATCTCAGCTTTTTTATTGCTCATAAAATTGGAAATAATTGAAACATATCCTATAAATCCACTGTGTTGAAGATGACTTTTTATCTTCCTCGAGGAGGATCCTCTCCACTGCGGTGAAGTTGAAGTTTTATGTACAAGCAAAGTTCCTCTCCACTGCGGTGAAGTTGAAGTTTTATTTTCAACGAGCAGGTTTCTCTTCACTGTGGTGAAGTTGAAGTTTTATGTTCAACGAGCAGGTTCCTCTTCACTGTGGTGAAGTTCAAGTTTTATGTTCAACAAGCAGGTTCCTCTCCACTGCAGTGAAGTTGAAGTTTTATGTTCAACAAGCAGGTTCCTCTCCACTGCGGTGAAGTTGAAGTTTTATGTTCAACAAGCAGGTTCCTCTTCACTGTGGTGAAGTTGAAGTGTTATGTTCAACGAGCAGGTTCCTCTCCACTACGGTGAAGTAGAAGTTTTATGTTCAATGAGCAGGTTCCTCTCCGCTGCGGTGAAGTTGAAGTTTTATGTTCAATGAGCAGGTTCCTCTCCGCTGCGGTGAAGTTGAAGTTTTATGTTCAATGAGCAGGTTCCTCTCCACTGCGGTGGAGTTGAAGTTTTATGTTCCATGAGCCAGTTCCTCTCTACTGAGATGATGTTGAAGTTTTATGTTCAACAAGCAGGTTCCTCTCCACTGCGGTGAAGTTGACTTTTCATCTTCTACGAGGAGGACCCTCTCCACTGCAGTGAAGTTGACTTGTTATGTTCCACAAGGAGGATCCTCTCCACTACGGTGAAGTTCCATTTTCTCACACCTCGTTTCAAAACAGCGATTAATGTTCAAATTATACCAAACCGACTATGTACAGATATTAGTAAATTTAGTAAACAAACGTACCTGTTTAATTTGTGAACAAACGTAAATAAACAGACAGACGTCAAGAGAATTGTGGAATTATTATGGAATTAGACATTTGTTACGTTCCGTTCTGTACTCGAAGCGAATAAATGAATTAAGAAGCGTGAACGTTTTGCTTCCTTTAAATATACGGTTCACTACAAACTAATAACGAAATAAAGAAACTTGGAACATTTTAATTTCCGAATAAATAAAAACTATTTTAGTTTCCTCTGTATATTTCACATAATTTACTAAGTTTCATCGTCACGTTATTGTAACATGCGTAAAACGGAATAAAAATCTACACTAGTATTTTTCTTGTCATGGAAAACAAACTTTGATCATAGACAATCTGATTGCAGTTCTGAATCTCTACTTAAGCAGTGATTGGCTGATCTCTACTCAAGAACTGTTTGAAAATAAAGGGAGTGCTTGAGCATCGATTTAGCGCTCAAGTAATGATTGAGTGATCTGAGATCAATCTGTGCTTGAGCATCGTTCTGTAATACCGGCCCTAGATTACTTTTAGTAAATTAATATTTCTGCAAAATATGTAAATATACGCGATATATATATATATATCTATTGTTATTAGACATAAAAGGCTTAAAAATAAAGATCTAGAATATCACTCAAGCATACACACACGTCAGATCAAGAGGATGTAACTCGCTTACAAATCAAAAGACCACGTAGCGTTAGCGTTCGAATGCTCGAATGCTAGCGTCGGAATGCTCGAATGCCAGCGTCCGAATGCTAGCGTTGAATGCTAGCGTCGGAATTTAATTTTTTGTCGCTATACAGAAATTGAGATTATTGTTCGCGTCTGTTCAGGGAACTCTACAAAGAGCGCAACTGCCCAGTTATTGACCAGTGGAAAGCAACGATCCTGAAGGTTCGCCACCACCATCCGCGACTCGCGCTGTTACTGTTTCAATAGTCCAATAAATGTCATCATGGTAACGCACTGAATGAACCAACCTCAGAGATATTTACGCTGTCGTTCGTTTTGTGGACACTGATAGACTGTACCTAAGATCTGCAGATTGTTGGAAACAAATATCAATATTTACTTTAATGCACAAGAAAACACGACACAGAAAGTGAAACACTGCATAGGTTTAAATACAATGGCCAAGTCGATACAGGTAAAGCTATAAATCAGTTCGACAAAATAGTTTGAATATGGTTTGACTGTACTTTTAGGCATGTAGAATCTTACACATGATCATTACATCAATTTGACCACGAGGAACGAAGTTTTCACGTGGCCAAATCAGTTTGACAAAATAGTTTGACTACTTACGTCCACGTAAGTAGTCAAACTATTACAACAAAGAACCCAGTTTTTCGTGCACTAACAAATTAATGTTAATCGTGCATACCTAGATAGTCTCTTATGCACCATGATCCACTAACAGTACTAACAGTACTAACAGTAGTAGCAGTACTAACAGTAGGTTAACAGATAGCGTACGAGAAACTGGGGTAAGTGATAATGTCTAATAGAACTTAGCAGACACATAACTCGATCAAATGAAACTAGATGAACGCGATCCGGATTAACCCTGAGAGAAGTCAAAGATTAACCCTGAGAGAAGGTACAGGTGTTAACTTGTAGAATTTACTTCAGGATCTAGAGTAGGTTCGATTTTCACTAAAAGCAAACGAGTGTAATACTACTTCCTACTCTGTATTAGTACATTACTGCAGAGGCCGAGAAGTAAGGGATTGCTGGACGAGTTTGGGATAGTCTAGAACGAGTCCTGCAATCCCTGTTCCGGCCGAGGATTGTATAATGCTTTTCTCAAACAATGCGAGGAAATATTAATATTAAAATAGGTAATTAAGAAATAATAGTTTATTAGGAAAAAAATAACGTAAAAATGTATTTTTCTTTACTTTTAGCCGGTAACAGATTCTCCATAGCAAATTTTGCTTCATTTCTCAAATTAGGCGGAGTACAGTCCATAATTTCCGCATCACTCTCGTCACTAGAACTAATTTTCAATATCTTCGATGAAATGATTATCAGAAAAACCAAGCAGAAAAAAGTTGTTTAGTTTGCCGCCTTTTTTATTTTTTAAATACACTAACATATTTGAGCACCATGTTTGACCGCACAAAAACCAATACCATAGATTGTTTTTCTTTAATCTTGCAAGTATGCTTACAGAACTTAGTAGGTGGTTGGCTGTATGTAATTTTTCCTTGGTCAGTTTAATTTTAGTAAGTAAATTTAAAAAGTTAGAGCAGCGGACGGTAATGGATTTTCATACTTTACTGGCTCAGGCCAGTAAAGTGAGGCGGGAGCCATAAAAGAGAAACTTTGTGGCTTTATTTCATGGTAATAAAATAACACAAACATTTCCGAGCATGTTTGAGAAAAAAATGTTTCTTCACTATTTTGAAAACATAATTAGGTATGTAAAGTTAAGTGTCATATTAGTTGCGATATTTCTATTACTTACATGAATATATCCGATTCTACCCGATAGTAGCCGAGGTATATTCTAAAAGCTAAGACTGTACCAAGCTGAGCTAAATTGGACAAACGCTAGGACTTAAAGCTCTGAATGCAATGCAAATGGAAGCGACAAGTCATGCGAGTGCGGCATAAAGACGAGGTGTGAATGCGCGCCGGCTATGGCTCTGGCCAGTGGTCACTTGCGGGGCTGTTGGTGACTCATGCACGGGACGGGAGGCATTCGGTCAGTAACGTTAGCAGAATAGTTCTGTTCGAATTAGTGTGGTTGATAAGGCAGTAGTATAGATTGGAGTTTAGTTTAAGGCTAGATCCAATGATCTAGCCTTTACACTTCAATTCACTCCTGAAAACTTTTTAGGTAGGAACTTGAGGTAAGTCAACCGTGAAAGAATAAAGAAGGAAATTTGAATTGATTGATGCTTTTTACGTACTGCTCGTAGGTACACAAGAAGGAATCGAGATATGATGTATATTTACTAATTAAATTCTCATGTAATATGTTGAACAGCGGTGTTGGGCGTAGTTAACCACTTTTTTGTAATCAGATTACTAACTGCGATTAAAAGTAGTTATCTGTAGTTACGGTTAATGTAGTTAACTACAGTAATCAAACTACATTAAGTAGTTGTTAATTTGATTGCTGTAATTGCTGTAATCATAACTACCTACTTATGATTACTGATTATTTGAGTTGTAAAAACTTATATTTCCGTTCGTTCGCACAATAGTGGCGAACGGAAGTGCACACTGTCAGACACAATTTAATACACTACCCTGCATGCGTCGCACCAAAAAAACACATGTACCTACCCGACATGCAGGGAGTAGGTAGTGCGCTCTAACTACCTACGTAGCAAACGACAAGTCGATATATGAACGACACGCGCGCCACGCCCCTGTTTTTTTATACGCAAGTTTATTTAAAAATGTTGTTAAGTATAAAAAGTAATCTTGTAATCGTGATTGCAACTACAATTTGCAGTTAGTAATCAAAATGTTTAACTACTTATTCTGATTACTTCATGTAGTCTGTAATCGTGATTATCAACTACTTTATGTAATCGTAGTTAGTAGTTAGATTACATTTTGCCCCACACTGTTGAACAGTCGATGTAAATGGCTCACTGAAAACAGTACCTACGTAAGAATAGTAAGTATACTTATTCTTATGGTTTTATCTCTTACCGGAAGTCGCCTATTATTGTGGCCACATGATGTAGCGGCTCGGTTCTGACGCTAGTATTTTTTTTCACGTAGAATCAGTAGCAGGAGGTCGTGGTCATCGTAACTTGTGTCATTAAAGAAACAATGTAAAGCAAACAGCTAAGCAATGCTTTGTCTTCATCTTCGGGATATGATTAGAGCGTGACGACGTGTTTGGTGATCGTATCTTTAATATTTTTGGTAGAATTGATAATTATTTAATGAAATGAAAAGGTTTTATTCAAAGTAGCACAGAAACTGCGGCTTTACAATTCAAACTAGGTGTCCATTTCAAAATCTAGATCATTTTGGAGAAAGAATGGACAAAAAAACTCCAAACTTAGTCTTTTCAAAGTCCTTAATTAACATAGTTTACATAATTATTATAAAACATAGAACTCATACATTGTACTGGTTTTAATTCCAGGCCTCATTGTCATCTAAATAATTCTTTATTTATTTATATAATTGTTACCCTGCGAAGGTTGGATAGGCCATGCGCCCGGTGGACCGACAACATTTTGAAAGCGGCTGGGAAACATTGAACGAGTCTAGGAAAGGAAAGGATGGCTAGGCACGAAAGAGGAAATGTCTATGTCCAACACAGGGCTCTGTCTATAGGCGTATTAGATAGATTATATTTTACCCAATTACATCCTACAAGATATTTTTTTTACTATTATTTTCCGCACTACTTCTGCTATCGCTCCCCAACCCTGCAAATGGCCGTCTACGGTACGGACTTAATCCGAGTCCACGCGGAAGGGTTGATGTCGCAAATACCGTGGCTGCACAACGCCGCTCCGCCCACCGACTTTCACTCGTAAGACCTTGCTGATAAGGCTGCAATTGCGCTGTCTTTGCCGGCAGATGTGACATGAGTGACGCGCAGATGCCAGGAGACATAGTCGCGCGACACGCCCGCTATTTGAACGGGATTTGCGACAGTTCCTGTTTATTTTCGTCAACGTGGCCCTGGTGAAGGATATTGCGCCGCAAGCTTTTGTTTAAAAATTCCAAACGGCAACCAATGCCACCAACCATGTCTGAGTCTTCAAGGTCATTCGATCAGAGGCATCAGAGCTCAAAAACAAAAAAAAAATCCAACGTAAAGAATTTACGTTTGTTTTGACATAACCTTCAAATTCAATGTAGGTAGGTAGGTACCCAAATATTGTAGAGTACCTACTTTGGAGCCCCCGTTCCTTAGTGGTCATACTGGCATGTCATAATAAAGCGACATGTTATGTTACTAAAATGTGCAGATTTTTTAAAGCTGACTATATCTACAGGGGCTAAGAAATATATTATATATAGGTATTTAGAGGGACAATCACAAGTAGGTATGACCAGCAATACAGGCGATTCTCACTGGTCATATTAGTAGGACATGCCAGTATGACCACCAAGAAACGGGGTTCGGAGCTGGTGCCAAGTTACAACATACCTACATTTTGGCATCAGTATGTGCACAAGCACATAGTTGTGGCACTGATTACAAAATATATTTGTTCTTTAGGTAGGTACCTACACTGAATTCGAGGCGCATATTCCCTTAAATTATTTCTGTATTTTTAGTGCTGTAAGTAGAGTTAAAAAGTCAGTTTTTATTTTTAATAAAAAAAATATTTCGCGATTTCTGTGAATATCTCTGAGACTCGGCCAAATTGTGTTTTCTAAAAGCAAATGCATGAATCACTATAAAAAACACCCAAATCGTTTGCAAGTGCGCTTTAAAAATTGTAAATCTCCCTTGATTTCCCTGATCCCATCATCAGATCCTTACCTACTTGGTGACTATGGCACCATATATGAAGTTTAGGTACCCCAAACAAAAAAATATTTTCCGATCGGTATACTACGCGTTCATAAATAATAAAAATAAATAAAAAAATCCCGACGAATTGAAAACATCTTTATTTAGACTATCCTTTCTTAAATCTGGTTGAAATCTAATAGATACATAAGTTGGTACGATCAGTGAGGAGTTTGAAAAGACTAAGTTTGGAGTTTTTTTGTCAATTTTTTCTCAAAAATCTAGATTTTGAAATGGACACCTAGTTTAAATTGTAACGTTCATTAAGCCCTGGCTTCTGCGCTACTTTGAATAAAACCTTTTCATTTCATTTCAATTCAAATATCTTTTCGAGGTAGTTATGAACTAGGTACTTACCTCTTTTACATCATCATACGTCATCGTTCTTAACAAATCCAAAGAACTGTGTGAGTGAAGGATATTCTCGTGGAGGCAATGGTGAAAAAAAAACAACATTTGTGTCCAGTTACATTATAATCACCAACATAACCATAAGCGAAACCGAAGTTTGCCATTTCACAATGGGTTCCGGGGATCATTTCCAATAATTATCATAGTATCACAATGGCGACGCGTGGTCAACGGAGCCATCGAGGCGTCAGTAACGACGCAACTGTCATGTGACAGCGGAACTTCCGCCCGCCCGTATGACAACTCTTTCATTTCGTCACAATTATTTTTACACAAAAAATGTCCATTACAATGCTATTCTTATCTAAATGTATGTCGGGTAATTTTTAACCGGCTTCAGAAAAGGAGGAAGTTATCAATTCGTATATTGCCGTTATTGTTTTATAATGTTCTCGCATAACTTCGTGAAGCATCCTCCTCTATAGATTGCTCTGAGTTGCTTCATAAGCTCAGCCTGCGCATACCCAGCCGAGTCCGTCATACATAACATAACCCATTATTGGCAAAAACTAAAGCTTCAACTAATTATAGGCAAAATAGTTTTATTGTGCGTGCGAGTAATCGATATAATAAATTACTTAAATTACACGGTGAACTTGATTTGTTCAATACGAAGGTATCGACTTTAAGGCGACTAATGAGTTCGCCCTTTTTTTGCGAGCGATGTCTGATTATGTTACATGGCTTGTTTTTTTTTTTCATTTTTTTTGTATTCACTGCATGGATTAGCAAGTGTCCACACGTGTTTTAGTTTTTATAATGTGTTACTACTGGCGAGAATCTGTTATTAGCTTTTAGAGATTAAGTCACATTGTTATGTTAAAAGTTTAAGCTGATGATTCTCCAAACTGAATAAATAAATAAATCATTTCGATAAATTTATTGGTTAGAATAAATATATCGTCGCATTTTAATTAGGTGAAGATCTGATGAAGTCTTTCAGGGATGGATAGTGGAACTCTTCAATAGACAGCAGCAAACAAGGCCTAATCATGCCCATCCTTTAGTACCTAATATTCATATTTTTCATAAAATATAGCGTACAATTTGTGTCGGGGTAATTTGTTGAAGTTGTGGTGAAGACTTTCAGATTAATTTCAAATTTAGAACTTTATACCTATTTCAAGGCAAATAATAAAGTTAAATTATGACTATACAATTTTTATTTTTAATGCACTAACCCGTGCTAAGGACAAATTTAAAAACCTATTTAGAGGCTAAAAATTTCACCCATGCCGGGATTCGAACCCGCAACCTCAGGCTATCCGTGCCAGCGCTCTACCAATTGAGCCAATGGGCGACTCACCGGCATCAGTGAAATTTCGAACCTCTTTACACTATTCTCTGTATTACGTACAGGCAGCGACATCTGGCTTAAGCAAATTGCATTACTTACAGCCCCGACTACCTACTTTGCAGTTAGGTTTTACATCGGAACGATATCACTGTACCCACATGATTATACTATTTTTATTTTTAATGAACTAACCCGTGCTAAGGACAAATTTAAAAACCTATTTAGAGGTTGAAAATTCCACCCATGCCGGCATTCGATACCCTGTACGTAATACAGAGAATAGTGTAAAGAGGTTCGAAATTTCACTGATGCCGGTGAGTTTAGCTCAGTTGGATAGAGCGCTGGCACGGATAGCCAGAGGTAGCGGGTTCGAATCCCGGCATGGGTGGAATTTTTAGCCTCTAAATAGGTTTTTAAAACGTATATTTTTTACAAATCGCATAAAATCGAATCACCCGAACTGTAGGTATTTGTTTGTTTACGTTAACAACACGACAAGTTGAAACAGCTGTGCTTGCGCGTCCGATTTGCGACGGTTGCTCGCCGCCGGCTTCGAGCCTTAGGCCGATATTAGACTATCATATATTCATCATAGAAATATGATGTCATATCTGTCAAATTTTAGGATCATTTTTTTCTATGATGCTGCTCTTTAATTGCATATTATATATAAGATCATATCCACGTCATAGGTAATGAAAATGCATACCAATTTAGCCACGTTTTCCATTGCTATGAGCGCAATTATAGTAATTGCCTTTAGGTTGAAAAAAAAAGTAAAGAATAAAAAAAGGAACAATCGACGTATTTGGGATAGACCGTGGATTGCGAGGCAATCAGAGATAGGATTCATTTACATAGTACTAGAACTTAGACTAGAATACTTAAAGTCCTACAAAATGTACCTCCGTGTGGACGGAGACGTATTTAACTATTATATTGTCAATGATTTCAAAACAAAAAGTCATTTAAAATGTCCAATCAGTGCAAAAGATCATCTATTAGTTACTCTGAAGTTACAAATATGATCATAATTGTACGCATGCTGTCAAATAGGATCATACTTCTATGATCATAGACAATATGAATCATATGTTGACATTACACCGTCACAGATTTTTCATACAAATATGAGTCCTACATCTATGATCATATTTCTATGATAGTGTAATATTGGAAGGAGCCCTCATTGTGCCGGCCTCTCCCGCGACCGTTCAAGTCAGTGATAGTGAGCGCCTTGTGCCTGGCGGGCTGTGTTTTGTACTTGCTAGGTGCACGTAAGATTTAAAATTGAAGATATGTACGTGGAAAGTAAATAATTAAAATAAATGTTTTGTCACTTGGAAACTTAGACACAAAATTGTACAACAATATTATGCGTAATACATAAATATTTTTTTAATAAGCTTCCTTGACTACCAACAAGAAAATTAATCACAGATTTAATTATTATCATCAGCGCACCCTCGGCCCAGTGCTAACCTTTCCTATATTTTTCAACATAAAAGTTGAGTAAGTAGATAGCAGCAGCTCAATCTACATTTTTATATGTGGATGATAGATGTATGAAATACTTTTGATACCACTACCTACAATACCTACATGGTCTGTACTGTGTAATAAATAAAGTAAGAAATTAATAAAAGTAGTTAAGTACTAAAACAAACAACCACTTTTCTTCAGTATGACTTGCAATTTACTTTTATAGACCCTTAGCTCAGGTAACGGTATAAATCAATAGATGCACCCATGAAAATGTGTTAATCCCTGCCAAAGACTGAAGACAAAGGGTTGGGGGCTTTCAGGTATAATGTGGGCTCTGTTATTACCTGCAGAGCTGCAGATTCGCTTCAAACAAAAGCGCTTGTTTCCCCGTATACATAAATCAACTGAATAGTCTGACAAGACAATTCTGTTAAATATTAAGTCAGATGCCTAATACTATCTCATTGGAAATTTTGAAAAGAACCGCTTGGAACATTTTACGGAAAGAATCCAACTGGGGTATATTTTAGTACGGTCAGTAAAATGTAGCTTCCAATGCATTTTTTATGTAGCCGTTTTTTCGGCGCCTGCAAATCCCACGTGCCACTCGTTTAGTGGATAAACCCGACCTATTCATCTGTATTTCCAGAATACTTTCGTGTCGTTGCCAAATCTGACCGCGATCGGGTAACGAGAACATTTGTCACGCGGAGGCTTGAGAAAATAATAACGGAGGCAAGGATTGTTATCATTAGACGCGTGGCGCGGCGATCGCTGTCATTGTGACAGAAAAAGCAATATGTTGATTGGAGGATAACTCCACAGCCGTATTTCGGGCATCGAAATTCTCCGTTCAGGTACGTACATTGAGGCATTTCATTATAGCCTCTTTTGGCTGCTACAAAAAGTTAGCATTATATAGATGATAAATTGATTGATAATAAGCGTGACGACCGTATCAAATATAATTAAAGATTTAACTTTATTAGGGGAAGTATACATAAAAATGATTTAAAATACGAAAAAAACCAATAAAATAAAATATACTGTTTTCAGCTATTTTGACTGAAATACCAATCACACTAGTCATAGCAGCTAAGAAAATAAAGGTGCACTTTATGGTGAAAGCAAGTTGTTTTGCCCAGTGATAGTAGAGACAAAATTAAGCGATTTAACCCGCAGCAGCACAATTTCACCCTTGGGAACAGAGAGGACACCACTTCTTTGAAAAACACTGACGAATTCTGACACGCTAACGCATGAACCAATTGCGGATTTTCTTAATAGAAAGGGAATTACTTAATGTATCATTAAAAAAATAAAAAGAAAATAATAAGCCATGACAAAAATCTTCCGTTTTGTAACAATGTTTTTGTAAATTTTGAGTTTTCACACGATCATGAAAAAAAATTGTATGAAGAGGGTATGTTTTTTACAACTCATATTGTTAGAAATTGAATACTGCATTAACTAAAAAAAAAGATCATGCCAATATCTTTAATAGTTTAGGTAATATTTAGGTTTACGTGTGCTGGAAAAGCGGGGTTCTTGCCCTCGCGCACGTCGTAGTAACGGTGAAGAAAAGGAACTTATTTTTGGAATAGAAGCTAGCCATATCGCGTAGTGATAGTGGGGATTAAAATAAACGTTTTTAACCGCTGCAGCAACACTTACATCACTTAGGAACATAGGTGGCGCCACTTACTAAGAAAAAGTTTTTGATAGAATAAACCACCACCACAACCGATTTTTCATGAATAAAGTTCATAATATAAAAAAAATATAAGCCACGAGATTTGTCATTTTCTTGTATAAATACAAGTTTTTGGCAGTTTAATCCAGATAAAATATTCCAAAAATTGGGGTTCTACCAAAGGTTTTTTAAATAGACATTGTGAATATTTTTGTAATGGATGAATTTTTAAAAACCTATTTAGCGGCAAAAAATTCCACCCATGCCGGGATTCGAACCCGCTACCTCTGGCTATCCATGCCAGAGCTCTTTCCAACTGAGCTAATGGGTGACTCACCGGCATCAGTGAAATTTCGAACCTCTTTACAATATTCTCTGTACTACGTATGTACCTACGAGTACATATGAATGAATTGAATGGTAAAAATACAAAATTTGTAAGTACTTGCTTAAAGAATTAAATTAAAAACGAAATGCAGAATAGTCTCACTTGAATTATTGATCTTCTGCCGTCTTTAAGCTTATTGAACTGGAAAAGAAACACGGCCGTTCTACTTAGCTTTTGTTAGCACAATCGCCTTAGCAGGAGTACATTGCAGAGTGAAAAGTAGGCACCTACAGTGTATGGGGTCGCCGCCTGATTTACAGGTGCATTGCTCGAAAAGGAATAATTCCGACC
Organism: Yponomeuta sedellus; assembly: GCA_934045075.1. Taxonomy (NCBI): domain Eukaryota; kingdom Metazoa; phylum Arthropoda; class Insecta; order Lepidoptera; family Yponomeutidae; genus Yponomeuta; species Yponomeuta sedellus. Next base: position 21,822,794 of record OW203737.1, on the reverse strand, counting down.
AAATGGCCGTTGGTCCATTGTGGAGCCCATATTATTCTTCCGTGGTAGGACTTTTTTCATCCCCAAAAAGATGGACATGGTATTTGACCTAGTAAATTCAAGGCGGCTGATGTTGGCGGAAGGCTTGACAGTAGCTTACTTCATGAAGCAATACCAACCTGCCGCACTCGTCTCTGGAACGTAGAGTCATGAGGCTAATTGATAGCTCAAAGCTAGTGGCAATTAAGATTCACAGCTTAGCCGATCGTCGCCACAAACAATATGAGTTGTAAAAAAGTTACCTTCTTCATAAAATTTTTTTGTATGATTGAGTGAAAACTAAAAATTTACAAAAAAAAATTACAAAACGTTAGACTTTTGACAGTTGTCATGGTTTTTTATTTTCTTATAATTTTTTAATGATACATTAATAATAAGTAATTCCCTTTCCATTAGGATATTAATCATTGCCATCGGGTCATCCGTTAGCGTGTCAGAATTTTTCAAAGGGTTTTCAAAGAAGTGGCGCCCTGCCTATTTTCGAACATTGTGAAAGGGGTTCCACAATGTTTGTTAGGACTGTGTTTAGATATACGAAGGCACTGGTTTTCACTCCTTTTTCACAAAAAAACACCTTTGTTGGACCCAAATAGGAGACCCCAAGCCAAACCATGAATGCCGAAGGATGATGGCCACGCTGAACACGTGGCACACGTCTGCTCGCTTCTTCACTAGACTGTGCATACACTTTATCATTTTGTTTGTTGTAATTCTCTTCAACATTAAAAATTTTTTCGTCCGAAAAAGTATTTCGTGGTATTTTTTATACCTGCGTACCACCGCCTTAACAAAATCCGGCCGGCATCTTTCGAGTCTGATTTTCTTCAGCCGTGTGTTAAGAAGATGTGCTGTTCTTTTTCTGTAGGCACGCAGTCCTAGGTCTTCATTCAACACCCTTTTAACAGTGGTTCTGCTTAGTCCCATCTGCAGAGCCAACATTTTTTGCTTGCGGATAGGATTTCGTTGGATGCGCGCCTTCACTGCTTTGATGACCGCTGGAGTCCGAACAGTAAGAGGTCGACTGCTTCTTTGTTTATCATCTAAACTTGAATCTTCCCAGAATCGTTTGATAATACGATAAATAAATCTTAGTGGAATTTTCAAATTTTTCAGCAGTTTGAAAATCTCGGTTGGCGCCTGGCCGCAACGATGCAATGCAATTACTGCGACTCTGTCTTCTTTGCGCGTCCACTCCATATTGGAAAATGAAGAAAATTCCAGAAAAACGGTGTTTTTATTTTCTTGAAAAATTCAAATTTCGAATGCCAATAACTTTTTTGTGGCCAGCATTTTAAATTAGAAATTAAACCTATGTGACAGAACTTATGGCCCGACTAGGTACATATTTATTTCTTTTTCAGCTGTAAATTTAATTAAAACTGTTTTTATACGGATTTATGCTCGTTTATTAGATTTTTAACCCGGTGGTAGCTCAGTGGGTAGAACCATGGACTGGCAAGCGAGAGCCCCAGGTTGGATCCCGAGTGCGGGCATGTACCAATGACTTTGTTTAATTTCAAAGTTAAGTCCATTTGCGAATTTGTATTCGCAATACCACACGCTAACGGTGAAGGAATACATCGTGAGGAAACCCGCGGCTTGGTTGGCTCCGCACGTATTGACTAGTCTTTCCTGTGGCCTAGGCCGACTAAGCTGTCAGGATGGTATAGGTGCTGGGCAAGCCCAAACCATCTATAAAAACGTCCCAGGCACTACAGCATCGGAGTGGTCCCTTCACCCATCTAGTGTGAGTGAAGATACCACTGGACGCTGTATAAATCATCTTATTAAGTAGATGCAAAAAGGCCAATATTATTACGTTTTTTACAATTTTTCAACGTTTCGGCACTTTTTCAGACGCCGTGGTCCCAGATGACTGAGGTGACAGGTGTCTTTTAGAAAGCATTAACGGTTAGTTTACTACCCTCGGCAAAAATTACAAAAGTTAATTATGAAGTTACGTTCCAAAATAGACAAAACAATTATTTTTTTATATAAAGTCAACAATATTGATTATTAGTAATTGAAGTTAAAATTAAATTTATAAACTAATTACTTTACATGAACTTAAAGATACTGATTATTAATTGAAATTAAATTTATTTTTTATTATTTATTCTACAGTCACACTTCTAGCAAGGGGGTCTCATGCACTTAAGCACTGGCTCCCATGCTACCGTTATGTTCCAACCACGATCTCTATTAAAATTTGGATGCCGTTGGATCTCTATTGCCTCGCGTATCATTCTAGGGAAGAAACGGTCTTCTCGGGCTATAACTTTAACTTTATCGAAATGTATAAAGTGGTTGGTACCGCTAAGTGTATGCTCGCTGACTGCAGATCTACCAGAGCGCTTATGTTTCACATCAGCGATATGTTCCTTCACCCGCTCAGCTATGGTACGCTTCGTTTGACCAATGTACGAGGAACCACATTCACAGTCTAGCTTGTATACTCCTGCCTCTTGTAAGGAATCCTGTGCTTGACACTTCGCATGAATTGGTGTATCTTTCTTGGCGGCTGGTAGATGGTTCTGATTGAGGTATGTTTCAAAATACTTCCAATTTTGTCAGTCAATCCTCTCACTGTAAATTACAACACAATGTAATCTCAGAATATTTGCCTCCATAACATAATTCCGCGGAACAAATGACCGCTCACCGTAGGCGTTGAGTCCGCGACAGGTACTCGGAGGACATTTTTACGATTCAGGGACTTTTGTCCCTTGGGGACGCAGCGCAGTCCTTTACTGTCCTTTTTGACACAAGGTGGCGCGCAAAAAGGAGCGGTGTTGGGACCGGCACTCCATTACCTAATGATAGCGAAACTCTTTTGATGAATCATGTGTTTTTAAAATTTTAATATTGTAATCTTAACTTTGTTAGATAGGTACCCTATCTAGGTTGAAAGCAATAATGTAAATATTACTTTTACGATACAAAATTGAAGTCTCATAGAAACGATATTTTTTTGAAGGCCACGGGAGATCGCACAATGTTACCGCGTCAACCTTTCGCAACAGCGTGCACGCGCGCAGGGTGACCATCTCAAAAAACGAGAATTTGCCACACATTGTCTAAAAATCTGCCAAACGTAAGGCCAAAATCTGCCAAAAATGTGCCTTGTTTATTTCTATCGCTTTAAAGAAGAAGGAAAAAATAAAAGAACCAATACACTATGTACATACTATAAGAAAAATATTTAATACAGGGACACAAAATTTTCAATTTAACGATTTTAACACTAAAATTAACAATTAATCTACGTTTGCCTCACAATTTTCATTTTCTATATACATTGATTTTGAAGACATTTTTGATAACATATTTTTTGTGGGTTTAAAAGATATGGAGTCTCCGTGTTCCTTTGTTCCCTCTTTTGCCGTAATGATAGACGACACGTGTTTGTTTATAAACCTGTTCCTTCCTTTAGTTTTATTTAAATTCACCTGGTAGAATATTCTCTCGCACGAAGCGTTTGACATTGGCAAACTTAGAAAAGGCTTTGAAAAATTAGTTATATTGGGATATTTTGCGGCCCCTTTTGCATCACGCATTTTCCCAACGGCTCCCCAAAATTTAACCACACTTATATTTGTGCTGGTGCTACTTCCACCCGATTCCACTTGTGTCAAACTTAATTTGTCTTAATTCGTCATCAAGCATTTGAATGTTGTTTTCGTCTATTAAGTTGGGAAATTTATGAGCAACGTTTGAAATTGATGCAAAATCTTTGTAAACAACATTCTGAGAATCAAGGAACTGTAATTCTTTAAAAATATTGTTCAGTGGCAAACGCATTTTTAGTTGATTGCAAAGTTCCATCAGGAATGTTTGCATTCTTTGAAGGAATGCTTGGATTCCAGGTTTCATACTAGCATCCGCGGATAAGCGAGCGATTTCATTGCCCACGTTCACGCCTAAATATATTTATTTTAGATGTAAAAAGTTTACGGTGGATTTTGGATGAATAGAAAGTGGATCTGCGGTTTTCAAAAAGTTTCCTTTCAACTACTCAAAAGGCAAACGTACACCTCTGAAATGTTTTTGAACGCTGTGTGGACTGTTGGATAATCTCCTTGAAATATGGTGTTTAGTTTGTTGACTGTGTGCAATATATAATCCAAGGCATAAATATATAGTTTATATATCTTGTCCGCCAAACTGTTACACAGGAATTCCGTCGAAAAGTTTTTGTCTTCTAAAAACTGTGTCTGAAAAAACTGTGGCTGATAAGTTGTTGACAATATTTAATTTTGTCTTTGCAAAGTACCTAATAATTACTTACCGACGGTTGGCCACTATACCCAATCATGTTCTTTTTATGTTTCTGGGATGTTGCGTGTTCTTTTAGAGAAGACAGTCTGGTTACGAATTTACAGTTGCAAGCTTTACAGAATGCAACGTCCTGGTCATCCTTAGCACTTGCAATCCAGGGAGAAAGCAAGGGATTTTGCTCCCACTCCGATCGATAGGAACGCTCGTATTTCCTTTTCGTAATGAATGTATTGTTTCGCAATCAAAATCTCACTCAACCAACGAACGGAAGTACGCGCCGAAAGAGAATGGCATAAAAAAGAAATAAATAAACAAGAGTTTTTGTGAAACTCAATGCAATGTATTAGGAATATGTATCCTTTTTTTTTTTTTTTTTCACCCAGGAGAAACCCCAATTACGGGTACCACCGGCTCGGGGGAGCACAGTGGTTATGTCGGACTCCCCGCCCTGAAAAGGGCGGTATACCGACTAAAACTCCTGGGGTGTTCCTCCGCACCGCAAAGGACGGGGCCACGGGAACGCTTGCGCACACTTCCGCGACCCCGTCTGCGGGCGCCCTTTCGGGCACTCCTTCGGCGGCGCTTCTGCCCCGTCGGTGCTCGACGACGGGGCTAGAAAACGCCGCATCTCTTCGTTGGAGCGCATAGGGGCCAAGTGCGTATGATCTTGGCCCCCATACGCCCCAACGCGCCGCCCCCTCCATCCCATCGCAACCCGGTCGATGAGACGGGGAGGGCGGCGCACCTCCTCGTTGAGGCGCGTGGGGGCCCAAGGCCCGGTCCCCACACGCCCCACACGTGAGGCCCGTCACGTCGCCCACCAGCACTTCTCTGAAAGCAGAGAAGGCGGTGAGCGACCGCGCGGGCCCCCTCCGTGCCAGAAGGCACCCTCGGAACACGCAAGGGCGCCTTCCGGCCCGCCGTGATGGACGCGGAGAGTCCCCCGACCCTCCGCGTCCCGGCGGCCACTCTGGTCCGACTGGTACGAGGCGCGCGCGCTTCCGCGCAGCGGCGCCCCCCCCAGTCGGTCCTTCATTCGGTTGGTCGCCTGGGTCCCGCTCCACAAAGTGAAACAGGGCCCACGCGACCCCTCCCTCCAGATTTTTCGCCGCTGGCCAGCAAGATCCCATAAAGAGAAGTTACTGACCAGCGCCCAGGGTGCACCGGCCCTTGCCACTTACCCTTCCTACTGGTTCAAAAATGAATCAGTAGGAACGGAAGCGGAAGGGCACACGGGAAGGTAATCTGGCATCGCACCCCAGGAATATGTATCCTATTCCAACTGCATTAGGGTTCATAATCATGTGACGTACATGAGTAATAAACAGAATATGTCAGGAATCCCCGATCAATCTGAGCTTGAATGGGATTGCCAGTTCAGAGAAATATTTTTTGCCAAATATACTTTTGTTAAGAATTCAAAATAATTGAATAACGATGTCATAGCGAATAAATTGAACATAAAAACAAATTTTAGGTACAGATTTCCTTAGTATCCTCCAAATCTGCCAAAATCTGCCACTTTTGCAATTCGTCAGCAACATCTGCCACAGCTAAAATTTTGGAGCCAAATCTGCCAAAATTGCAGAAATTTGCTACAAATGGTCACCCTACACGCGCGTCCGCTTCACCCCTCCCGGCTCGCTGCACCGTGATTGGCTAACCGCAGCGACACCCCGCCGCGCCGGCGGCCAGGGTTGCTTGCTCATTCGAGCCTTGCGCCGCAAGTAGACCACTACACTCTCTCAGATCCTCCCTTTTAAACATTTTGTCTTTTCTGTAACATGGGCATTTCTCTGTGGACATCACACGATACTAAAGAAGTGCTCGACTTGAGCAAGCCTACTGCAGCCGATATGGAATCGCCGCCAAGACAACCCCTGCCAGCGACCCCCGGGCCAGTACTTGACACTCATCACGTGCGCCACTACCAGCCTGATCAGCTCTCTCCTGGAGCTGTGCTGCATAGCCGTTCATTTCACGACGATTGCTCGCCGCCGGCTTCGAGTCCTGAGTCTGGGGAGTCGTCATCGTGCCGGTCTCTCCCGCGGCCGTTCAAGGCGGTGAGCGCGGGTGTGCCTGCTTGCGGTACTCAGGAGCCGGACCCGAGCTACGTCGCCTTCCGTGCGGCCATGTTGGAGGCGATGTGCGTCAGTAACGGCGGTAGTCTGACGGTATCAAATCCTCGCATGCGGCGCGCGGTTCATCGTAATGCTGAGGAGGGCGAAGACGCGGGCTACCTGCATCGACGCGCGCGGAACAACGCCGCAGCGAAACGGAGCCGAGACCTGCGGAAGCAGAAGAAGGATGAACTAGCCATCCGCATCGCCTTCCTTGAGTGCCAGAATGCTGAGCTGCGAGAGCAGCTGACCGCCGCCCATGACACCGTCCGCTGCCCACGACGTGCTCCCGGATATTGAGATGGTGATGTTGGCACAACCTTGCGCTACGGCGCTCATTAAGGGAGGGCTATGTCCAGCAGTGGACTAATATAGCCTGAAATCAAATCGAATCAAATTAATTTATTTGTGAAACAATTGAAAAACAAGAAGAAGAAGATCACAAAGGATCAAATTAGCGTGACTGATTCGGTTTTAGATAACGCATCCGAAGGCTAAATTACTGAAGTGATAACAAACGCAGGCAGGCGCTATTTTTATTATAATGCCTTGATTGACAACTGACGGTTTCACGGAAAATCTACTTCGTCGAAACGTCGAGGTAAAATAGCAATAAATTACTACGCGACTAAGCCTCGAAAATATTTTAACAATCTGTACGTAATACAGAGAATAGTGTAAAGAGGTTCGAAATTTCACTGATGCCGTGAGTCGCCCATTGGCTCAATTGGTAGAGTGCTGGCACGGATAGCCAGAGGTTGCGGGTTCGAATCCCGGCATGGGTGAAATTTTTAGCCTCTAAATAGGTTTTTAAATTTGTACAATTTAATAAATTTTAGTTTTTTAAGCTTTTGATAAATAATAAAAATAGTTGATTACTGAAACAAATAACCACTTTTCTTTAGTTAGCGGCCCCACTTGCAATTTACTTTCACAGTCCCTTAGCTCAAGGAACGGTACCCTCTAGATATCAATAGATGCACCGACGGAAATGTGTTAATCCCAAAGATAAAGATAAAAGGTTGACCGGCTTGCAGGTAAAATGTGGGCCCGTTATTACCTGCAGAGTAGCATATCGCTTGATTTTAAATTTTGGAAAGAACAGTTAGGATTTTTTGCAATTTGTAAGTAGGCACTACCTGTGCACTTAGGTACTATGCACTTTCAAAGAAAAAAGACAAAGACAACATGCAAAGAGTCTCCTCTTCTGTCTTGCCAATTCTGTCTTGAGCCACAGCAGACCGTAGACAGACATCATACTTAATTTGACTAGGAAAAGTAGGTTGATACAAAAATTGTATATTTAAAGACCTGCGCAGATGAGGCCTTTAAAGAAAACATCGAACCTTTGTCCAGTTCGGTCTCTTGATGTCCTCGGTAACTTGAGGGACGAGGTACTTTTAGTCCTTCGTGTGCGTTATTCGATACAATTTATATGAAATCTATATTGACGGACAAAAAGTAACAGAGGGATAGTCCCTTGTCTGCGCAGGCCCTTAGAATGGCCTAGGCAGTAGTTCGTGCTAGGCAGTAATGCCTAGCACGAACAAAAGTGTATAAGCGATATCAAGAGACCGGACTGGACAAAAGTTCGGTGTTTTCTTTTAAAATGCCTTTTCTATTTCAACTTCTGGTAAATTACAACACAATCTAATCTCAGAATATTTGCTTCCGTAGCGTACGCTTTACGCAATTTCCGGGGAAAAAAATGACCACACACCGTACGCGTTGAGTCCGCGACAAGTAGGTACTCGAAGGACATTTTTTACGTTTCAGGGAATTTCGCCCTGGGGGACAAAAGTCCCTCGTCTACGTAGACCTTCAGGCTGCTCTGGGAAAGTATGCGGGCGACAATTGTGAAACTGGTGGTCTGTTGAAAGTTTTATTTTATTGCGGGGCTCCGACTGCCGCCGACGTGGTTTCTATGAAAAAATATATGAAGGGGTAGGTATTCTGAAAATCGGTCTTTACCAAAGAGTTCCGTGTCAAGTATTTACCGTAACTTTACATAAGTACTTACTCAGCTTTTGTAATTGTTTTAAAAGTGACGACATGACCACGCGTGTCATGACGTCAATTTTAAAAGCGTGTTCGTTGTTTGAAGAGGGGACCTTGGGGACAAAGTCCCTTGTCTGCGCAGGCCTTAAACGTGTCTAATCGTAATTATTTAATAATTAATAGTTTTAATGTTATGTATGAGCTAATATGTGCGTGAGCATATAGCGAGTCGTCAAAAAATATCCTAACATTAGATCCTTAAAAAGTGGTTTCACTTTTAAAGGACCACTGACTTGTTACTTTTGAAACATCGATACAAATATATTGTCGCGATCCTATCCCTAACCATCTAGAATTGAGCCTTCTAGAAGCGTATCGAATAGGTAGTCCCTGAATGCTGCGGCGGGCAGGCAAAAACTTTCATTCTACTTTGAAATCTTATTCGCTTAATGATTTTGAGCAATATCTTAATAAAAGAAGAAAGATTGACGAAACAAATATATATTGCGAATGTGAGTGGAAGGGTTGGTAAAGTTCGTCCTAGGCGGAAATACATCGACCAGATAGGGGATGTATTAGCAAAGATAAAAAGTACCCGGAACTGGCGTGCGTGCGTGCATGCAACGATTTATGAACGTTGATGAAGCGAAGGTGATCTGTCAGAATCGTGGCAAGTGGCAGTCCCTGGTCTCTGCCTACCTCTCTGGGATACAGGCGTGAGGTTATGTATGTATCTTAATAATATGCACATTAAACTTAAATTTGACTCATCAAGAATAACAAGACGTGAAGTTTGTTGTTTGTCATCAATTTAGTCCTGCGGCTGAGCATCACCTACAAGTAGGTAGGAATTGAGCATTATCAAAGCACGTGCATAAGTCGACCTTGGAGCACGAAGCAAATAGTAAACAAATTAGCTAATGAAGTAGTGGATGCCCTGCATTGCAATAGGTAAATGATTTGGCGACGCTATATCACACACCGTCTTCATTAATTTGTACAAGTTGTTAATAAATTCGGTATGCTCTATTGCAGATGAGTTAGGTAGGTTTGTAAATTTGAGCTAATGGGCGACTCAATTGGAAGAGCGCTGGCACGGATAGCCAGAGGTTGCGGGTTCGAATCCCGGCATGGGTGGAATTTTTAGCCTCTATTAAATATGTTTTTAAAATTGTCCTTAGCACGGGTTAGTGCATTAAAAATAAAAATAGTATAATACAAGTATTAATAACACGAAGAATGACTTTAAAGTTTCATATATAAAAATATAAACTTGTATGTGCCTTATATGATCAATATTTGTATTTTGTACCATTGTTACATACTTTGTAATAAAAAACAATTTCTTTTTCTTATTGATGCTTACAAGATTCTTTGTTAGACCAATTTAAGCCTCTGCCGGCTTTTAAGATATTTAGTGAAAAGCGGTATTAGCCTAAGGTCGCTTAAATTAGTTTTGGCAAGATTAGTATGATGGCGAGCAGCATTCAGTTAGATTGATACGAGTATTAGAACAATTTTAAAGCAAATACGCTTATATGATGGTGCCCAAACCAGGCGTATATTATAAGATGATTTAGAATCCATGTAAGAGTGAAAAAATAAGAGTCTTGAGTCTATTGTAAGCCTAGTTTTTGCTGGTTGGGCACACAAGGACACTACAGACATCAAAAAGACTACACTGAGGCAAAAACTATAGGTAATTGTACAATTTGTAAGTACCTATACCTATATAGATACCTACCGCGCCTATAGAAATAAAACCGCGACCTCTGCATTGATGAACCAAGCGTTGTATCGTGTAAAATAACACGAGTGACAGCTTGCCAGATACACAATATTGTGAATTTGTAAGTAATGTTGTCAGTAATCGCCACCGTAAGATGAAGATAGTTCTAAAAATAAAGATATGGGTTCTGATGAAGGAATACTACAGCTTTCCGTTAAGCGCTGTGGATATGCTACGATTGCTTAAATAACTGCGCTACTACTGCAGAGGTCATCTCTCAGAGAGTGCAATTCACTCTTGCCCACCGCAGATTTACAATTTAATTCTATCGTTAACTGTATAGGCGAGTATGATGTGATGAGGCAATATTTAACTGCAATAATCAAGTGATGTAGGATCCAAGTGATCCAGTTAATCAAGTCCCTTTGCTGTTTTATTAATTGGTTGCACAAACTCTATTCAGCAACGAAAGGAAACTCAATGTTGATAGCTACTACAGTAATAAGTAGGTTTATGGAGTAGGTGATTGCCAAGTTATTTGTTTATTAGTTTCCGCCTGCCTGGTATATAAATAGGACCAGAACTAAAATAAAGGTGTCATGTGATCCATCAAAGAGAATGTTAAGTAGGTATGTACGCTGTTTATTTTTCTAAGAAATAAATAAGAGACAATATTGAGCTAATTGGACTGACCCTGCGTCGTCAGAGGATATATGTCCATATTCAGGGTGAGAGAGAGATTACTGGGCACGATATTGGCTGCAGGCACTCAGTAGGAACAAACGTGTACATAAACTTAATCTTAGCCCTATCTTAGGCATGGGAAACCCAAAAAAACTCTGAAACATCTGCACCAGATTAAAAAGCTCTTAACGCCACGTGTTATGAATTAATGAATGGAAAATCGTTGTTGCACTAAAACAAATTTGTACAAAGGCAAGCCTAATACTAGATAGTGTTTTCTTCCAGCTAACCCACGATAATGCGGACAGTGGCAGGGCTCCTCATCTAGCGACAAAACCGAATGTTGGACAAAGGAAAGACCCAACACCCGTACAAGGCCGTAGCGGAACAGTTACGATGTTCGCCAACAGATAAGGGGGTTGTATAGAATCAGGCGTTACTTTGCGGAAATCCATAATAGCATTAAAAAGTTAAAATTATGTTTTCTCACACAAGTATTGGTGCAGGTGGTGGTGTGTTCGTGTCTTGCTTCTGCTTGAAAAAGTGGGAGGGAGGGTGGTGCATTAGCTAACCGCATGGTGCTTGTGGGATTTTTGGCGGAATTCAGCAAAGTAATTTTAACTTTTTAAAGACAAGGGGGTACCAATTTTGCCCTAGATGTACCGTTACCTAGAATTGAAAATTAAAGAACACCCATCTCAGGTAGGTCAAAACTTTCCGGAGACTTATCTCGCTAAGCGTAAGTGTCACTTAAATGCTTAAACTGGTGTCTGGAGCTGCGATGAACCAACTGGAAATCAAATGTCTTGAACAGAAATGAAGATTAAGAAAAACCGAAAAAAATATGTTTTATGAAACCTACATGTTTCCGACCCCCTAACGTGGAGGGCATAGGCTTGCGTCTGCGTTCGCTGAAGAGAACACACGAAAAAAGAAACAATCAGTGAGTCCCTAACGCCAGTTGGCAAATCCTTTCAATACGATGGCTTGCTAATGATCTGCTAAGAAGACGGAAAAAATAACATCGGGGAACGGGAAACGGAATCAAAAGATAGGTCTGCCAAGTAGGGCGGCTGATCAATATTTCTAATCAACTATGTGTCATCGTCATCATCATCAGTTATTTGATTCTCACTTCAGAACATAGGCCTCCTTCAGGGTTTCAAAACCAGTTTTAGAGTAAGTTTGACCATCTGGACATACCTTTAAGTCTCGCTTACCGTTACGGTTCCGAAAGGATTACAGCAAGCTAATTGTTTGCAATAGACAAAACCTCAATAACGCAGCAGCAAGCCCGGACGCTACAAGTTTAACAATTTGCATACGGACAAAACAAAGAGTTGTGATAGCAAAAAGTTTGCTCGGCGTTTCTCCGTTTTTAGTCTCGCTTTCCGTTACTCAAAGGATTACATCAACCCAATTGTTTGCCATAGACGAAACATCAATAGGAAGGCAGACAGCAAGCCCGGACGGTGCAGGTTCACAATTCGCATACAAACAAAAAAAGGGTTGTTATAGCAAAAGGTTTGCTCAGCGTTTTTGCGTTTGGAGGTCTTCCCTGAATTATATGGGTGACACAGATTGTGCTAGATGATTTTGTTTATTGGAATAAGTTCATGAGTCTTATATGCCTCATGTTCAACACATCCTGGAACATACAAATGTTTAACTGTGGACGTGGGGAATTGAATTGAATTAGAAAGAAAGAACGAAAAACATTTATTTAACGCCACATAGACATACAAAATTTGACAGAAAAGGAAAATACAGAAGAGCAGTAGTAAAGCAAAAGAAAAGACGAACTACAGTTGAAAGAAATAAACATAAATTCCAACGATACACAGTATGTCACAGAATTATATGTGGATTACCTGACCTAAGGCAACGCGGTTAGTGTTATGGTCAAGTCAGAGGCCTTAGGGCGGCTTGAAAACTTCTGACTGTAAGACCAGCCAGGTAGTCTTGCTAGCCTCCAACAAACCGGACATGGCCCCCGTGGTGGAGTATGACCTACCTTTTTCAGGAAAGAGACCCGTGCCCCTTGGTGGAAACGATATAATTTGTTTAATTTTACCTAATATTGTTTTGAAATCCTCTTATTTTAAGGTTAATTAAATTGAATTCAAATAAGTAGGTATTAAAGGTTAATTTAATTATGTACCTACTATTACTCAAAGAACCGAGACGTAAAATGATAGATAAGTTATAATTCAATGGTTATACTTATGTTATCGTCAAATCCCTACCGATATAAAAAGCAACCTTTCTCGTTTGAAATGCTCCGCCTCGTATATAATATAGCGGTTAAATAAAGCATGTGTATAAGGCAAGGGTCGGGTAAATAAATAAATCATTGCACAATGGCGTTGTTTACAAGCGATCGCGAGGCGGGACCGCTTTTCAAGTTTTTGTGGCGACTGGGCGCTGTTACCCTATTGCATAATAGTTTCGGGCCTCCAGCACAGATTAGATAATAGTTACTGCCTCCAGTCCTCGACCAGGGTCACGGGGCGGGGCGACGAGGCGGGCCAAGGTGTATGTTGCTTGGTGGTCAGCTACCTACTTATAGCGTGCTACAAAAATCGGCTAAGTTCGAAGGCTCCGTAGAATCTTAGTATCTTAAACATTTGAATACTTCAAGGATCTACCTGTGGCCTTTATTAATATCGAGCAAAAAACGGGAAATTAATCATGTCTGTTGTATGGGAGCTCCCCTTAAATTATTTATCATTCCTATGGAACCAAATATTCTGTGAATATTTCTCGCGTTATTAACCGTGTGCAAAAGATCACGTTTCTCGCATCCCACTTAGGTACCTAAATTTTTTTTCTCTGAATTGTGTGGAAATTTCAACTGCTTAACTACCACGGTTCATGATATACCTACCCTGGTGCCCGGTGATAGACAGACAAACAGACGAACAGTGGATTCTTAGTGATAGGATCCCTTACCCTTTCGGTACGCCATAAGTGGGCGTGAAGTGGCCAATTCAAATTGGTATGACGTTACTACGGTACCTAATCGGTATTACGCTAACTGCAGACATGTTAGATGAAAATATGGCACCTTGAAATCTTATATTCTATTATCCTGACCACGCTATATTTTGAAATTGAAATTGAAAAATGTTTATTTATCACACACAGATTAGAGAACACATGAATACTATGAAAAAATAGAGACAATACTTATGTGATAAAAAGGATAGGGCTCAGCTAAGTGCTGTGAGTGCATACATCATCACAGCGCTGATTTTCAGCCCGTCCTTGTTCTCACTGAATTATAATATAATTTAGTGAGGACAAGGACGGGCTTATTATGTAATAAAAGTTAGCGGATTTTAAAAAGAGAATTGTAATCAAACAAAAATCTGTTAAGCATTATTTAGCTTCCACCCAACGATTTTGCTCCTAGCGACTATATTCTTCACGCAATCCATTCCGTCCAATGATTGTCTGTCAAGAGATCGCTCTAAGCGAAAGACCACCAATTGTAATTATATTGTATAACAATATACTTATATTTAAGAAATCATGGTTGTATCTATTCTTTTATTCTGGTTGTGCAATAAAAAGTGTTCTCCACCTATGTATTTTCAACCCGCTCCTTAGGCAACTTCAGACCTACTTTCAGAGTATGAGTAATGAATATATACTTATATACTTACCTACTTTTAACTCCACTCTTTTTTTGTTAGAAACACAAGACAGCAAGACGAGTATACTACATTGTAGTTACGACTTTACTCCGTTGTTACCACGTAAGACTTTTCTTACAAAAAAAACCCTCACAAATGCAATTGTGTACCTACCATTTTCTTCTTGCGTCGCGTCCTTGTACAATGTCAAATAGCATTTTGCACATTTCTGAGAACGAGACTAACTCTTTCCCATTGTCTGACAACCAAAGAAAGTTACTAACTTAAATCTGCCATCATGCCGTTGAATTTTGTTTCGTAAGACATTCGAAATAAAATCCAAGGCAAGTGTATAGTTGAAGATAAATCGGGTAAAGTCCGTCATCTTTCGGACAATGCCCACTATTAGGGGATTATAACTTGCAATATGAGTCTGGGGGCAGGCAGGTGGTGTCTGAGATGATCGCAAATGATAATATTTGTCGCGGACACTTCTTGCGATCGGTGAAGGTGTAACTCTCGACATTAAAATACCATGCTAGCTTCTTATTAAACTGGATTTTTTGCTTAAACCCGAAATGTATACTAGCCTACCTACGGTACCTATTGCAAATATGTTATTAAGATAGGAAGCGCTCGTGGCCTAGTCGAACCGAGTAATTGGAAATAATAATCACTTGTGTTAAGCAACAACAAGCGCGGTCAGGCGCAGGATGGGTGATCGTGTGACTACCGCTAGTGGCATTTTTGCGAGCACTTCCGTGCTTCGCAAGGAAAGAAAGAAAGAAAATGTATTTATTTGACGGCACAATACTCAAAACAAAACAAAAAAACACACAAACCAATTAAAAAAAAAGATTACACAGAACGCAAAAAAAAAAAAAAGACACAGCTAAAAAATAAATCAACTTTACAACACGAAAACAACATAATTTAATACATAGGTTTTAAGTATTGAGCCCCCAAAAAGGCACGTTAAGGCATGTTAAGCCGATGGCACGTTAGCCCCCAAGGCACGTTAAGCCGATGGTGCCGGCTGTCATGTAATGGCAGTCGTTAAGCCCCGCCACTGTCTTACAATCTTACACCAACCCTGACTTGGCCCCTATGGTGGAGAACGGCCTAACCTTCCTGCGACACAGGAAGAGACCCATGCCCCAGCAGTGGGGACACACAAGGGTTGATATCGGCAGCAAGGGCGGAACTCGACCGCTATGTTGAATTTGATCGATCGGTGTGTCTGTATTTAGTTGACATCACAGAGTCGTTGTGGGCCCGCAGTATTGATCATCATAGTCTATTCGTTGTGAATTTAGGTACTTACTGTTCGTTATCCGCTCTTTAAAGGTGCCACAGTCGGATGCACTTTCCAAGGAAGGATTGTTGTAAGTAACTTTATTGTAATTAAACTTAATGTTTGTTTGTATAATTGCTACCCGTAAGTAATAGTTAATGTAAGTATATTACTATTACTATTAAGTATAAGAATGTATCAATATTTATATTTGCACCAGCTATAAGTCGAACTATTCCTTCAGCAACCCTCCGTCATCGGTTGTCAGGAAGAAATTGCTCTAAGCAATATATTAATATTATGGGCGGCTTGATAACTTCTGACAGTGTGGCCCGCCACTGTCTTACAATCCTCTACCAACCCGGACTTGGCCCCCGTGGTGGAGTATGGCCTAACCTTCCTGCGATGCTGGAAGGGACCCGTGCCCCAGCAGTGGGGACATACAAGGGTTGATAACGAAATATATTAATTGTTGTCATGGCTTAGGTTCACATAAATTATTTCTTATAACTCTACTCTCCTTATAAAGTAGCTTAACCAGCCTGTAAACATCACACTAGGTATAGGAACAGGCCTTTTCTCAGAGAGATAAAGGGAAAGAGAGTATGCATAGCCGCCGAGGATTGAGGACTTCAAGCGCTGAGATAATTATATGAACATCTTGATGACGATTTATTTCATTTCTGCTACATAACTAATGTGTACAAATTGTTAGAATATTTTCGGGGCTTAAACGCGTTGTAATTTATTGCTATTTCACCTCGACGTTTCGACGAAAAAAAGAAAGTTTAAAATATGTTATAAACGTGTACAAACATTATACTCCATCAATCGATCAGCCTGTTCTTGTTCACTGCTGGTCACAAGTCTCACGCCGCTTCCCTCTGTCCTCGGCTCATTCTCATCCAGCCACAGCCAGCAGTTGGGCTATGGACTAGTTGCAAATAAGTTGTTTCTTTGTTTTTATTGTGTAACCTGTTTATTTGTTGTTTATTGTCTGTAACCTGTTTTGTGTGCCAAATAAATAAAATAAAAAAATTAAATTAAATCCAATGTAACACTTCATGTCTGACTATATTTATAGGTTATATTCGCGCTAATGTCGAGAAACTATGAACGAGAAACCCATCGCCTTGATTATGTAACTTTTCACCTATACATCTGTGTGCAAAAACGAAATATCTACTAGACTTTTTTAAAAACCAATTTAGGGGTTTATAATTCCACCCATGCTGGGATTCGAACCCGCGACCTCTGGCTATCCGTGCCAGCGCTCTTTCCAACTGAGCTAATGGGCGACTCATCGGCATCAGTGGAATTTCGAACCTCTTTACAATATTCTCTGTATTAAGTACTGGACTATGTTGTAATTGGTTCAATTTTAAATACTGTCACTTATCAGACATCCACTGAAATGCGGTTTCCACTATGTGTGCTATATATTCCGCCTCATTGTCATACCATACGGCAGACCTAAGCAACCATTCCACATTCGCACGCAGATATACCTATAGGTGAAAAAATACATGATCAAGGCGCTCGTCCGGTAAAGACAAGTCTCATTTGGGTTAAAGATCCCACCCATCTCGTGTGGGAAAGTAGCACAAAAAGCCTAAGCCATCGGCAATAGACGCAAAAGGATTTGCTCAAGTGCACGCTTGATCGCTCGAACTAAACGAATCTGTCTCAAGAGCAATCGCGGCGACCAGTGATAATTTGCCCAAAAGAGCTCATTGAGCTGTCACTAACAGACCAACTGTCATCTGTAACCTCGGAACTTCCGGCCGCGCCATATTGTGCGATTGTACTGTAACAATGACGTCACGCATGGACCACCATTAGCGCCGCACAAAATGGATTGATCTTTACAGTGATGGATCAATTCTGGTAGTTTCGTTTGCGGATTGATAATGATGCTCCCGACGCTTTATACAGGTTCGGGAGTAACGGGTGTCTTGTTGAAATAGCCTTTTGAATTGATGGCTAAATAATGTATAAGTACCTACCTACAGCAGAGTCAGCGATATCCAGTAACTGTATGTTGTCCGCAATTTGATTTGCACCGCTTGCAATGCGAGCAATGTACACAAATGAAAAATGAGAAATTTGAAAAATGATATTCTCTACCCTAGAGCCCATTACTGCCAGACTGCGCCGTTGGTCTAGCCGTTAGGGCGCTTAACTACCAAGAAAGAGATCGTGAGTTCGATTCCCAATGGGGGTCACCATACATCTGTTCAGGTGGCCTCAGTCTAAGTGTATTTTGATGTTTGTGCCGTCCTTGCCTGGTTACCACAGCACACTGTATTCTAGTTCAAGACCAGGTCAAGTAATTGAGTTGTGTGTAAGAGATTATTATATATCTGAATGCCATTAAGTTTTATATAATTCTGTTCAGTCGTGACTTACGATATAAACACTATATTTGAATTTGGTCAAGCTTAAGATGTCCAAACGTGGATGGGAAAATTCGTGTTTTGCGCTTTCCCATATTCTCAGTCCCTCAGTTATTTTGTTTTGCTGACAAGCAAAAGAAAATAATGACATCCATAGCTTGAACATACACATTCAATATTTGACATGCCTTCATAGCGACATAGGTATCATTTATTGAATTTAACAAATTTGTTTTATTCAAATTAGCAAAGAAACTGCAGCTTAACGAACGTTACAAATTAAAGTAGGGGTGATTGTGTCCTATACCAAGGCCGTAGTTCGGTATGCTGAGAATTAGCTAAGTATGCCAAGAAAATCAGTAAACCTATGCTTACCTGCCGACCCGGACAAGCACTATGTTATGCTCCTGAAGGTTGTGTCTAATGCAGGGGATGTAGTTCGGTATGCTGAGATTTAGCTAATTATGCCGAGAAAATCAGTATAATTATGCTCACCTGCCGACCCGGACGAGCACTATGTTATGCTCCTGAAGGTTGTGTCTGATGCAGGGAGTGTAGTTCAATATGCTGAGATTTACCTAATTATGCCGAGAAAATCAGTATAAGTATGCTCAACTTCCGACCCGGACGAGCACTATGTTATGCTCCTGAAGGTTGTGTCTAATGCAGGGGATGTAGTTCAATATGCTGAGATTTAGCTTATTATGCCGAGAAAATCAGTATAATTATGCTCACCTGCCGACCCGGACGAGCACTATGTTATGCACCTGAAGGTTGTGTCTAATGCAGGGGATGTAGTTCAATATGCTGAGATTTAGCTAATTATGCCGAGAAAATCAGTATAATTATGCTCACCTGCCGACCCGGACGAGCACTATGTTATGCTCCTGAAGGTTGTGTCCAATGCGAGGGATGTAGGAGACCATCTCCTTGCCTTTGTACAACCGCCTCAGTACGCACTTGCAGTTGGCAGAGTTCGGCTTCTTGTGTTTCTTGATCACTGTTTTTAGTAGGTACTACGCCCTGGAGAAGGCGAAAGTACTTAGATATTAATGGTTACAGCAATCACTAACAAAAAATGTATTCGTATCATTGACTTATAATATTAATGTTAATGTTATTGTTACTGCAAGAGTAACGGACTGCTTTTGCTTTTGAAAGTCATACATAACATAGGATAGGAAACAAATAAATAATATATGAATCTGGAAAGCTAACTTGAGATCAGTGAGCGGAATAGTGATACACGAGCGGGCAGGCACAAGGGAAGGCGCGAGGGAAAGCGCAAGGAAAGGCGTGGCGTTTGTAGAGCTTAGGCCTCGTGTCAGGGCACCCTGCGTTGCGAGCGGCGACGCGGCATGTGAGCTCAGAGCTGGAAATGAACATTTGCTTTATTTGTTAGGTACTCTAATCAAACTATTAAAATTGGAAAATAAATTGGAAAATTGTCTATAATGATAATAACAAAACTGAACGCTTAAAATCAAATTCATGGTGCGGGGATTGAGGCTGCCTTTTCTCTAAAGGACAACACGTCGTCATTAAAGTAACGTCATCTACAAAACGTTGACGCTGTAAGACAGAGATGAGAACTTCAGTTCCCTAATTCGGTATTACCTATTGCACACTAATCAGTTAATAATTAACCACGGATTGAGAGCTCCATCACCCAATACCGTTAGTCGCACAGTGAACGCGTGTGACAATCCCGCAGATGCTGGCGACACATTATCGAAGGGATAATCTCTAGCGCGAAATAAAGATGCAAAAAGCACAATGCCTTACACACTAGCAGCGCAATTCAACGTGAAGGACAATGATACCATTTGAATATAAACTATCTGCAGATGAGGGAATCGAACCTTTGGGGCGAGAGAAATAAGGTTGTATCGGAATCAGGAAAAGGGGCAGGCGTGACGAGCAATCGCAAATAAAAGGCTAAAAGGTACTCGTACAGTTAGGACGGGTCGCGGTTTACGAGGCGTTCCCGTAACGTTTGCGGCGATTATGCCGATTGTGCGAATCGATTGGATGCGACTTTAAATGCCGGCCCTCGACCGCGTAACTGAAGGGCTGATTGACATACCTACATGATCAATAGGGGCTTAAAACTGTATTATAAGCGCAAAATGGTAATGCAAGCGTGTGTATTTTGTGAGTGTGTTAAGGCTCCTAAACCACTTCTAAAAAAATTGTGGAAACCTCAAACTAGACTAATAAATAATTATGTACTTTGCTAAGGCCCTGGCACAGTGTGATTGTCAGTGACAGAAAAAGTTTAATCTAAAACCAACAAACGCAACTGCGTCGCGGCCAAAAACGTCACGTTCCCGGACACAGTGTCCGGCAAAATATTTATTTTATTGTTTACCGAAAAGCGGGAGTCTCTGGATAGACCCTGGCTACCATCTGCCGTTGAGTCTCTTGCAAATGTCTTGCTGCAAACCGTGGAAAATGTGTGATACACATGCGTTTTAAAAGAGGAATAAATATGGAAATATTTATATTAGAAAGCCAACAGTAGGTATCTGCACTTTTTGTCTATCATAATCCGCTAATAGTGGGCATTGTCAACAGACGACGGACAATCATATTTGCAAGTTTATTTTTGCATCCTTTGTGGCTTTTATTACTCAAAGGGTAACGGAGATTTTCCATTAATTTTGGGGTGAAATGGGTTTTGCGACAATGGGCAAGAGTTGGCTGCCGACCTCATTGTAACTTCTAGGAAACGTCGTAAATAATATTTTTGTAGTTAATTCAATTGCTCTTTTCAAATGGAATCAGTTAGTAAGCCGTCTTGTATTGCGTTCTCAACTGAATAATGTTGTGTTTGACTGTTTGTCGTTCCCTTTTGTAAAGTGATTTTGCCACGTTCTGGTGTAACTAGAAATCTTGAAAAATCTATTAAATATATAAGCTCAGTTTTAGCCTCAATTTTTAGCCTCTAAATTTTAGAGGCTAAAAATTGAGGCTAAAACTGAGCTAATGGGCGCGACTCACCGGAATCAGTAGATTAAATTTCGAACCTCTTTGCTATTCTCTGTGCTACGTAGAAAATCTTGCTTCGATATAACTTAATTCTTACTTCATAATGAATAACGTGGGACACAACGGTGTTAAGGGCTAAACAATGTGTAAGGTGATGGATAAAACAGCAGCAGTAGTCAGCAGTGACTTTTCTATTCAAAGCCATCCACCGTCAACTTTTAGCATAATTTTCATACTTCAGCTGGGATTTGAATCGTGGTATTAGGGCTCGCATCGCGTGGAACCCCCCAACAGATACTTTTTCCACACAACAATATAAAGCGGAAAGGATCCCATTGATCATACGTGGTCGCGTCAGCTAACAGGACTAATTTGGCGGAATACTTTCCTTAAATAGGTATAACTAGCCAAAGTTGTTTAATATTGTAAAGCGCTTTCCCTAAATTAATATTTCTGTAAAATAAGTATTTACTTATTTTAGGAAAATAGAGACACGAGTCATTTGACTCATGTATCTATTTTCCTATTACAAAACGTTGTTGCATAAAATGTATAGTCTTTCAATTTAACTTGTCACATAACGTTAGTTATTTCTAGGTCAGCGTTCGTATCCTATGAGGCCACAACCTCTCTGAAGGTACTAGTATTGTAGGAAGCGAATAGAACGAACATCCTTTCTCAACGCTTAATCGCCTAAAATATAGGCTGGACTGAAATTGCAATCGGACATTTTCTTCGAAGAAAGAAAGAGTCCATGAATGAATGCAAGTCAAAAATTGAAATCCTGACGGATTACGTCGCTGCACAGATATTGATATTATTGTTATCGTCTGTTCAGGGAACTCTACAAAGAGCGCAACTGCCCAGTTATTGACCAGTGGAAAGCAACGATCCAGAAGGTTCGCCATCACCATCCGCGACTCGCGCTGTTACTGTTTCAATAGTCCAATAAATGTTCTTGGTAACGCACAGAATGAACCTCACGAGCAGAGAATTTTACGCTTTACATTCTGTCGACATCTATATGCAGATGAAAACAAATATCAATACTTTATTGTACAAGACATTTTGACAACCTATTTAGAGGCTAAAAATTCCACCCATGCCGGGATTCGAACCCGCGACATCTGGCTATCCGTGCCAGCGCTCTTTCCAACTGAGCTAATGGGCGACTCACCGGCATCAGTGAAATTTCGAACCTCTTTACACTATTCTCTGTACGTACAGGCAGCGACATCTGGCTGAAGTAAATTGCATCACTTACAGCCCCGAGTACCTACTTTGCAGTTAGGTTTTTACATCGGAATAATATCGCTGTACCCACATGATTATACTATTTTTAATGCACTAACCCGTGCTAAGGACAATTGAAGACGTGAGTGGATGAAGGTGATATGTCGTATTTTCGGTTTTCGGTGTTTTTTTGTGTGGATGAAGGTGATATGTATAATTGAATTACTACAAACCTTAATAACGTCAATATAAAGCTTATTTTCGTAAATAAAATTTTGAAAAAGGTGTTATGTTTAGTTTATTTTAAAAATTACAGATGATGAAAGAGGTATGTACACATAACACCCTTTCCCAAGTAAACAAAATAAAAACTTTACTTTTTGTGCGTTGAAGAAGGTGATATGTACGAACATAACACCTTCTTCCACTGCGTTTACTATGTTCGAATAAAGCGACCCCTATTTTCCGTGAATGAAGGTGTTAAGTCGCAAACATAACACCTTCATTCACTCCAGAGGTTCAAATGTTTTGATTGCATTCGGTCATTGCAGTTTCGCGCGCTTTCTGTTGTCGATTCGTGTTTGTTGGATACTGTGTAAAATATTGTTTAAATACATAATAATTGTAATTTTTAAAGTGATAATAATATGGCAGGAGCCAAATCAAGAGCAAAATTGTTGGTGGACGCTGCTTTAAATGACTGTGTTAACGAAATAGCTCAAAACAACGATGTTTACAATAATCATAACCTCAAAAATATTGTAGGTTAGATCTTTTCTTATTCTTGATTTGTTTGCATTGTTTGAATCACAGTATCTACACTATCATGGACTTGTCTGCTTAACTGGAGGTTAAAATATGCCACACTTCATTGGTTACTTCTTAATGTTTTACTTCTTAAATGGCATACCTACGTAAAAGGTGATGGGGCTACGCTGACCGCTATGATCAGCTTTGATATTTGGTTTTTTTTAGTGTTATTTCGCGTAATACTTGTTTTGTTTTGTACTTTTGGTTGAAAAAGGTGTCAAAGAAGGATGTGATAGGATAAGGTTAATAAAAGAAAAACATTGGATGGCAGGAGGAAAAACCGACTAAGTCAATATTTAAATTTTTTGGGTTCCGACTTGTACCTCACCGGTGTTTACTAACTTTAATTTCTTTTTATTTACTTTTTGATTGCATGCCTTCTTCTATGCTTATGGCTTTGTTTTTTGTAGGTAATCTGGACCCTGCGTGTGATCTTGCAGATGCATGCATCAAAAGTTATGAAATCGCTGAACCTTCCACTAGCGGTCAAGGCACAAATTATATCGGCAGTCTTGCGAATGTTCCTGTCTCTGTAGCTGATGAAATTTCAGATGTTATAGAGAATTCCCTAGAAGAAGGTATAGATTATTTTGGACTTACTTCGCGAAACAAAAAGTCATACACAGTCCTGGGGGATGTATCTCCATTTCAGAATAGAAATGAAGACTTTTCTTCCGGTAGTGATGACATTTACATTCCTGAAAGCCCCGATAGCACTAGCTCTAGTGGCGTTGATGAGCATGAACCTGACAATGAATATGCTGACCGGCAGGAAAACCAAATTATTCTCTCCGCTAGTGAACAGCATGCAAATGAAGATTTGGAGGAAGATACTCGTAATATGCCAAAAAAGCGCAAGGTATTTCCACCAAAAGAAAATAAATCCAAAAAACGGCCGAGGAATGAACAATCTTGGAAGAAAAATTCTGCAGCTACAGCTAGAGCAAAAGGAGAGGAATATGTTTCTTACAAAGGAGAGATAGTTCCGGAAAAAAAGATTAAGGAAGGGATTTTGTGCCACGAGAAGTGCAGGCTTAAATGCTCAGAAAAATTTTCCATGGAAGATCGGCAGTCTATTTTAAACGGCTATTATTCCCTGGATATCAATAGTAAGAATGCCCTATTATTCAGCAGCATTGAGAGTAAGCCTGTAGCGAATAAACGCTGTAATGCTAGAAAGCACAAATCTGCTTCCTACAAGTACTACGTAAAAAAGCATGGAATTACGACAGAAATATGCAAGTTAGGTTTGTGCGGCATTTATCAGATAGGTCGCAAAAAAATTGATCTTATTATAAAAGGAATCAAGGAAGGACTTGCAGCTCCAAAACCAGATCAGAGAGGTAGACATCAGAATCGTCCTCACAAAATGGACGATGACGTTGTCAAACGTATTAAAGAACATATTTCAAGTTTTCCTGCTGAACAATCACATTACTCACGAAACAAAAATATGAACAAACTCTATTTGTCACCGCTAATGAATGTGACCAAGATGCACAGTCTATACCTAGAAATGTGTCATAATGAGGACCTATCAGACAAATACCTTGTAAAGAAAACTTCATATAACCAAATTTTTGTCACACAATTCAACCTGTCTTTTGGATATCCAAAGAGTGATACTTGCGCTACTTGCGATGCTGGAGACTCCAATGACGAACATAAGTCAAATTATTATGCTGCTGTTGAAGCTATGCAAGTTGACCGAAAAAAACCAACCCGAGATGGAGATGTTGTGTACATTACGATGGATTTACAACAAACCATGCCGTTACCAAAACTAACAACTTCAAAAGCGTTCTACTTGCGTCAACTGTGGTTTTACAACCTGGGTATTCATGTTTGTGATGGAAGCAAAGAAAAAGCCGTATGTTGCACCTGGACTGAAGATGTTGCAGATCGTGGAAGTGCCGAAGTCGCGAGCGCACTTCTAAGATTTGTGGAAGTAGATCCAAGTTGCCAAAATAAAGATCACCTATTGATTTGGTCAGATTCATGTGCCGGCCAAAACAAAAATTTCACGATGATTACACTCTATCAATATCTTATCCTTAAAGGATATTTCAAAGTAATCGATCACAAGTTTCCTGAAGTTGGCCATTCTTATTTAGATTCGGATCGTGATTTTGGCAGAATAGAAAAAGTCCTAAGAAAGCATGATACAGTTTATGTTCCTGACCAATACCGTGACATCATTTGCAAAGCTTCTCGTAATAATAAAGTGATGGATATGACCGAACATTTCAGACAAATTGGTGAGCTACAAGAGAATCTCAATTTGATAAATAGGAAAAAAGATGTAAGCAATGGAAAAATTCGTTTTAGGGATGGTATCAAATGGATTCGAGTTGAGGAGTATGGATCTTATCTATACAAAGAATCGTACGACGAAATGACACCGTTTATAAAGGTGGACATAATAAAAAAGAAATCGAAGGTGTCCGCAAATTTAGAAATTCCACGTAAGACCGGTAAGTATGGTACTGTTTCAGTAGAAAAGAAACAGAATCTCCAAGACCAACTAAAGTACGTGAAGCCAGAATATCGCTATTTTTATGAGTCAATTTTAAGCCAAGAATAGTATTTTTTTATATGTAAGATGTTGCACACTTCTGATTACTGCTAATAGCTTAATTTTTTGAAGAGGCTGGTTCTGTTTATTAAAAAACATAACAATGTCTATCAACATTCGTACTTAGCACCTAATTTTATAAAGCCGCAAGGAAAAATAAGCTTAAGTTACTTCATGGAAGAAGGAGTTATGTTCAGTTTTTTTTAAATATAATATTTAATAATATCGCAAGAGTTTTATTACCAACCTACCCTCAATATTTAAGATCATTCACACTACTTTGCATTCAAATTTAAGGCATAACTAATCATTTAAGCGACTTACAAAAGAAAATTGTAGCAAAAATTTAACTTCAATTTACTCAAAATCAAAAAAAAATTACTTATCACCTTCATCCACTCACGTCTTCAATTTTAAAAACCTATTTAGAGGCTAATATTTCCACCCATGCCGGGATTCGAACCCGCGACCTCTGGCTATCCGTGCCAGCGCTCTTTCCAACTGAGCTAATGGGCGATTCACCGGAATCAGTGAAATGTCGAACCTCTACACTATTCTATAGAAGTAAATTGCATCACTTACAGCCCCGAGTACCTACTTTGCAGTTAGGTTTATAAATCGGAATGATATCGCTGTACCCACATGATTATGTGGGTACAGCGATATAATTCTAATTGGCATGCATAGTGTGCGTTTGGTTTTTAAGTGTATTTCCTTGTTTATGTCATTACCAATTTAATTTAAAAATATAATTAAATACTACTCACCGATGAACAGTTTCGGCATGATTGGTAAATTTTACATAACTGTTATTTTTACATAAGCACAAGATGCCATTTTAGTAAGGTTTTTACGATTGAAAATAATTCTATGCACAATAATTTACTGGCCTGCGACTTGGTCTGCGTGAACTTCTGCATTGGGTCAAGAAGGTGGCATTGCTATGACAAACCGTCGTTGAAGTTCTAATACCACGTAAGTCACGACTAAACAGAATTACTACATGAAACTTGGCATACAGATAGATAATCTCTTACGCACAACTCAATCTCTTAACCTGGTTTTAAACTGGAACACCTGTGCTGTAACCAGTCAAGGACGGCACAAACATCAAAATACACTTAGACTGAGGCCACCTGTACAGATATATGGTGACCCCCATTGGGAATCGAACTCACGATCTCTTTCTTGGTAGTTAAGCGCCCTAACGGCTAGACCAACGGCGCAGTCTGGCAGTAATGGGCTCTAGGGTAGAGAATATCATCAAATCAAATTTCTCATTTTTCATAAATGTACATTGCTCGCATTGCAAGCGGTGCAAATCGAATCGCGGACAAAATACAGTTACTCACTGGATATCGCTGACTCTGCTAAAGGCTATTTCAACAAGACACCCGTTACTCCCGAACCTTTATAGAGCGTCGCGAGCATCATTATCAATCCGCAAACGGAACTGTACCAGAATTGACCCATCACTGTAAAGATTAATCCATTTTGTGCGGCACTAGGGACCACCATGCGTGACGTCATTGTTACAGTACAATCGCACAATATGGCGCGGCCGGAAGTTCCGAGGTTACAGATGACAGTTGGTCTGTTAGTGACAGCTCAATGAGCTCTTTTGGGCAAATTATGACTGGTCGCTGCGATTGCTCTTGAGACTAATTCGTTTAGTTCGAGCGATCAAGCGTGCCTACTTAACCAAATCCATTTGCGTCTATGCCGATGGCTTAGGCTTCTTTGTGCTACTTATCCCACACGAGATGGGTGGGATCTTCAACCTAAATGAACGTTTCTATAGACTTGTCGTTACTCGGACTCTTATCCCGGACGAGCGCCTTGATCATGTAACTTTTCACTTATATATCTGAATGCGAATGCGGAATGTTTGCTTAGATCTGCTGAATGATGTGAAATATGAGGCGGAATACGTATCACACATAGTGCATATCACATTTCAGTGGATGCCGGATACGAGTAGGTACGTGACAGTGATATTAAGCCACATAATTGTAGAACCAAGTCCAGTAGATATTTCGTTTTGCACCCCAATCCAGGTATACGGTTTTTTTACGTAGCCATTATGTTTTTATTTCACTAATGGGCAGAGGCCTCCCCCAAATAAGTCCAGTCTTCTGGCCTGGGTCACCTCAGACCACTCCGGCAGATGGTTGTCGAGATCATCTCTCCACCGTCTTCTAGGCCAGCCTCGATTTCGATGACCGTCGTGTGGTCGATCTATACGTTAAAGTTACATAATCAAAGCGCTGGTTCTCGCTTTGATTATGTAACTTTAACGTATCGAAATTGGCGCGAATATCACCTAAGTGTAGTGAGGAAACATGAAGTGTTAGATCAGATTAAAATATGATGATGATCTGAGGTAGACTGCTGGCTGTGGCTGGATGAGAATGGCCGAGGACAGAGGGAAGCGGCGTGAGGGCGGCGAAGCAGCAGTGGACAAGAACAGGCTGATTATTGATGGAGTAGATATATGTTTGTACACAAATGACGTAAATCGATACCTGTAGCGTGATGTTTACATCACGTGATGTAAACATCACGCTACAGGTATCGATTTACGTCATTTAAGCTGATTAAAATAAGGTGGGATAGGAATCTATTTTTTGTAACTACTCAGTTACAAAAAATATTTTGAATGTACTACTCAAGTCATGACAACAGCTATAGGTACAATTCAATGTACGAATATTGATATACATTGTTATACTTAATAATAATACGAGTATACTTACACAACTATTAATATGAAATGAAATTGTTTTATTCAAAGTCGCGCAGAAGCTGCGGCTTCATGAACGTTACAATTCAAACTAGGTGTCCATTTCACAATCAAGATCATTTTGGAGAAAAATGGACAAAACTAACTAAACTTCGTCTTTTCTCAGTCCTTAACATAGTTTACCTACATAATTATTCTTAAACATTGTACCTACTGGCTTTAATTCCAGACCTCATTGTCATCTAAATAATCCTTTATGTTACGGTAGCTCTTATTATAAACCTATAATATTTTGTCTTCTGGTGTGTACAATAGAGAGTTCTAATCTAATCTATAATATCTACATAATACCTACCTATAGCAATTGTTATAAACATACATCAAGTTAAATTCCTTTCAATAAACTTTCTTACAACAATCCTTCCTTGGAAAGTGCATCCTACTGTGGCACCTTTAAAGAGCGGATAACGAACAGTACCTAAATTCATAACGAATAGACTATGATGATCAATACTGCGGGCCCACAATGACGCCGTGATGTCAACCACAACAGACACACCGATCGATCAAATTCAACATAGCGGTAGAGGTCCGCCCTTACTGTCGATATCAACCCTTGTATGCCAGTGCTGGGGCACGGGTCTCTTCCTGCATTGCAGGAGGTTAGATAGATAGAGAACACTTATTGCACAACCAGAAAAATATTACAACCATGATTCTTAAATGTAAGTTCTTCTTCTTCTTCAGGCTATATTAGTCCACTGCTGGACACAGCCCTCCCCTAATGAGCGCCATAGCGCAAGGTTGTTCCGTCATTGGGGGGTAATCCCATAATCCCCACGCTGGGCATGCGGGTTGAGGATCGCAGTTTGGTGGAATTGTACTGCAGGGGGCGCTGCCGTGGTGCCGACTGTCATACAATGGCAGTCGTTAAGCCATGTCAGAGGCCTTATGGGCGGCTTGATGACTTCTGACAGTAAGGCCCGCCACTGTCTTACAATCCTCCACAAACCCGGACTTGGCTCCCGTGGTGGAGTATGGCCTAACCTTCCTGCGATGCAGGAAGAGACCCATGCCCCAGCAGTGGGGACATACAAGGGTTGATAACGATAACGGGCGCTGCTGCCCACCCCCCGGTTTGTGTCCCTTAGTCGCCTTTTACGACACCCGCGGGAAGAATTTGGGTTGGTGCTATTCTCTAGGCCGACACCACACAAGACTCTAGGCCGACACCACACTAAATCTACGTAATTTTATACCATTGGTGGTCTTATCACTAAGAGCGATCTCTTCCAGACAACCTTTGGATGGAGTGGATTGCATGAAGAATATAGTCGGTACGTTGTGCATGTACATGATCTACATACCTAAATAATTAAATCTAAAAGATATTGATAACAAACAGCAAAAAAGTGCGAGAGTATAATTAATTATCTACGATATAATGTACATATATTTAAAAATAATAATATACATAGATACCTAAAAAATAAATACATATACAATTAAATACATATAGGTATGCAAAGACTACATACTCGTAATATAGCTTGAAGAAGAAGAAGGTATGCAAAGTATACTTAAATAATATTATACATAGATACCTAAAAATAAATACTAATTCAATCAAATAAGTAAATATACCTAAGCAACAGTTTTCCAGTTGCACTTCGGTTCCAGTTTTCCGGTTAGGCTATACTCCACCACGGGGGCCAACACCAGGTTGGTGGAAGATTGTAAGACTGTGGCGAGCCTTGGTTCAACGACTGCCATTACTGACAGCCGGCACCAACGGCTTAACGTACCTTGCAAGGCACGGAAGCGCTCTGAAAAATGCCACTAGCGGTAGTCACACGATCACCCATCCTGCGCCTGATCGCGCTTATTGTTGCTTAACACAAGTGATTATTATTTCCAATCACTCGGTTCGACTAGGCCACGAGCGCTTCCTATCTTAAAAAATATATCCAGTACCTACCCAGCTAGTAATACATTTCGGGTTTAAGCAAAAATCCAGATGGTATTTAATGTCAAGAGTTACACCTTCACCGTTTGCAAGAAGTGTCCGCGACAAATATTATCATTTGCGATCATCTCAGACACCACCTGCCTGCCCCCAGACTCATATTGCAAGTTATAATCCCCTAATAGTGGGCATTGTCCGAAAGATGACGGACTTTACTCGACACATCTTCAACTATACACTCGCCTTGGATTTTATTTCGAATGTCTTACGAAACAAAATTCAACGGCATGATGGGAGATTTAAGTTAGTAACTTTCTTTGGTTGTCAGACAATGGGAAAGAGTTGTGTCTTGTTCTCAGAAATGTGCAAAATGCTATTTGGCATTGTACAAGGACGCGACGCAAGAAGAAAATGGTACACAATTGCATTTGTGTGGGCTTTTTTGTACGGAAAGGCTTACGTGGTAACAACGGAGTAAAGTCGTACAATATACAATATAGTCCTTGTCTTGCTGTTTTGTTAACAAAGATAAGATAATGCTATTTTAATTTTTAATGCACTAACCCGTACTAAGGAGAAATTTAAAAACCTATTTAGAGGCTAAAAATTTCACCCATGCCTAGGTATGTTAGTGCATTAAAAATAAAAATAGTATAATCATGTGGGTACAGTGATATCAATCCGATGTAAAACCTAACTGCAAAGTAAGTAGTCGGGGCTGTAAGTGATGCAATTTGCTTAAGCCAGAGCCTCTGCCTGTACGTAATACAGAGAATAGTGTAAAGAGGTTCGAAATTTCACTGATGCCGGTGAGTCGCCCATTGGCTCAATTGGTAGAGCGCTGGCACGGATAGCCAGAGGTTGCGGGTTCGAATCCCGGCATGGGTGAAATTTTTAGCCTCTAAATAGGTTTTTAAAGATAAGATAATTTATTCAAATATCATTTTACAGTGTCCTTATATGCTCCTACGAAACTCAGAAGTAGGTTATAAATTATCTCGGACTGTGAAAGAGTGGAATATAGCTAATATAGCCTGAAGAAGAAGAGTGGAGTTAAAAAGTACTTAGGCATTCATTACATTACTCATACTCTGAAAGTAGGTCTGAAGTTGCCTGAGGAGCGGGTTGAAAATACATAGGTGGAGAACACTTTATTGCACAACCAAAAAAAAATAATACAACCACGATTTCTTAAATCTAAGTAATGTTATACAATTGGCGGTCCTATCGCTTAGAGCGATTTCTTCCAGACAACCTTTGGATGGAGTGGATTGCATGAAAATATAGTCAGAATTCACAAGGCACCATTTACTTAGTAGGTAATAAATAGCAATTTGAATGGACCACTTTTGGCGTTCCGAAAGGGTAAGGGATCCCGTTACTAGGTTTGTTTGCCTGTCTGTCTAATCACCGGCGTGTATCTCATGATGAACCGTGACAGATAGACAGTTTAAATTTGCACAGATTTCGGACAGAATATTTGGTTGTATATTCACTTTAATAAAGTATATTCAAGAGGGGGCGCACCCATGCAACAAACGTGATTTATTTCCCGTTTTTTTTCTCGACATCAATACAGGAAACAGGTAGACGCTTGGAATATGCAAATGTATAAGATAATTCTACGGAGCATTCGAACTTAGCCGGTTTTTGTAGCACGCTATAAGTAGGTAGCTGACCACCAATATACACCTTGGCCCGCATCCCCCGCCCCGTGACCCTGGTCGAGGACTCGAGGCCCAGTCGCCACAAAAACTTCAAAAGCGGCCGCGCCTCGCGATCGCTATTGTAAACAACGCCATTGTGCAATGATTTATTTATTTACCCGACCCTCGCTTCTGTCACATTGTATATTATATACGAGGCGGAGCATTTTAAACGAGAAATATTGCATTTCATATCGGTAGGGATTTATCTAACATAATACGTCCATAATAATTTACTTGTCACGTGTAAAAGTAACAAACATCTCAGACACTTTAACCTTTATAATATTAGTTTGATGATGAGTGGCAAACTGTAAAAGCATAATTCATAACATTACTTTATTGCGAACGTGTACGTAGGCAGTTGTTTAGATGTTACATTGAGGGTTTCTTTCATAGACCTAATTTATTCATAATTTACTAGTCAGGCTGAAATTAAGCACATACAAGCTATTTGTTTGTCCATTACCTACATGTCCACTTTAGTAATATTCCCGTTATTCCCATAAAAAACGTAGTCTGGGACACTATTTTCTTAACACGTTGCCATTTTACAAAGTTGGGAACAAAATATCCAGTTATGGCATAAAATGACCATTTTTAGGTTAGAGTCTTGTTTCCTAAACTGGATAAGTAAGGATAAATATACTGTAGATGTGACAGAAATATTAACCTATTTACAAAATTTTTAAAATGCCAGCGCTCTTACCAACTAAGTAATGGGCGACTCACCGGCATCAGTGAAATTTTAAACCTCTTTACAATATTCTCTATATTACGTACTACAGGCAGCGACATCTGGCTGAAGTAATTTGCATCACATTGTTACATCGGAAAATCGATGAATCGAACAATAATATAATTATATCGCTGTACCCACATAATTATATTATTTTTAAATTTACAACATTCAAAACTTAGATGTTATCACAAAAATTACAATATCTTAACATGTCAATAAATTTTATCAGATAGAACTTTATTCATTAATTAATAAGAGGCATTACACAATCTGAAAATTCGCACAAAGCTTCGTCGTAAAAACTAGCACAATAAACAATAAAAAAAACAAACTTAATTAATTAAAACTGTTTTTACACGAATTTATGCTCGTTTATTACATTTTTACAATTTTCCAACGTTTCGGCACTTTTTCAGGTGCCGCGGTCCCGGATGACTGAGGTGACAGGCGTCTTTTAGAAAGCATTAACGGTTAGTTTACTACCCTCGGCAAAAATTACAAAAGTTAATTATGAAGTTACGTTCCAAAATAGGCAAACCAATTATTTTTATATAAAGTCAACAATTGGTAATTATTAGTAATTGAAGTTAATATTAAATTTATAAACTAATTACTTTACATGAACTTAAAAGTTCTGATTATTAATAGAAATTAAAAATTTTAACTCTACAGTCACACTTCTAGCAAGGGGGTCTCATGCACTTATTAAGCACTGGTTTGCTACCGGTATGTTCCAACCACGATCTCTATTAAAATTTGGATGCCGGCGGATTATCGACATGTATAAAGTGGTTGGTACCGCTAAGTGTATGTTCGCTGTCTGCAGATCTGCCAGAGCGTTTATGTTTCACATCCGCGATATGTTCCTTCACCCGCTCAGCTATGGTACGCTTGGTTAGACCAATGTACGAGGAACCACATTCACAGTCAAGCTTGTATACTCCTGCCTCTTGTAACTCTTGTCTCTTACCACTTTAGTCAAATTGAAGACCTACATTTGACTAGTGAAGAAACAATGGTGAGTTTCGATGTTAAATCCTTGTTTACTTGTCTTCCAATACAGGATTGGCCTTCCAACATGGTTTGCCTGTGGAATATGCAGAGCTGTTAGATCGCTGCCTAAGAACTGGCTACTTGGTATGGAATGGTCATACCCCCGACTCCTCCGTCAATAAATTATACACAGTCGGTATAAAAATAATAAAAAGTACCTTGTAATAGAACGTAGAAAAATATAACAAATATTCTACTTAATTAATATCTAGTATGAGGATTAAATATGACTTTAAACCGTGTCGTCCAATTTACAAGTACAAAACACTTCCCCCTGAGCCATTTATAAAACGAACTCACACATACATGATACCTTCTTAACAATCTGTTCCCCATCTGTGTCGCCAATATTATTTAGGAAAGACCTCCAAACGTAGAAACGCCGAGCAATCTTTTTGCTATCACAACCCTTTGTTATGTCTATATCCAAATTGTGAACTTTGCACCGTCCGGGCTTGCTGTCTGCCTGCCTATTGATCTTTTGTCTATACCAAACAATTGGCTTGTTGTTAT
The DNA here is from genome assembly GCA_934045075.1 of Yponomeuta sedellus. NCBI lineage: Eukaryota > Metazoa > Arthropoda > Insecta > Lepidoptera > Yponomeutidae > Yponomeuta > Yponomeuta sedellus. Next base: position 21,788,286 of record OW203737.1, on the reverse strand, counting down.
CTTTCCAGTAACGGAAAGCGAGGCTAGAAACTTAGAAATTCCGAGCAAACTTTTTGCTATCACAACCCTTTGTTTGTCTGTAGGTATGCAAATTGTGAAGCTTGCACCGTCCGGGCTTGCTGTCTGCCTTCCTATTGATGTTTTCTCTATAGCAAACAATTGTAATCCTTTCAGTAACGGCAAGCGAAGCTAAAAGGTATGTCCAGATGGTCCAACTTACCCCAAAACTAGTTTGAAAACCCTAAAGGAGGCCTATTCCTGAAGTGGGAGTCAAAAACAAAAACATACACACACAATCTCCCAAACAAACACACACACCTTAATCTGAGTGGCTAATAACTGTTTTTTTTGTCTGTTTATATGATTAATTCAGCACCAGACGATTGTAGTCATTTTTACATGTAAAATTTTGGTTTTTAAAGTAAACGATTTATTATTTATATTATTATTATTATTTCGGTCTTCTTCTTAGCAGGTCGATGGCAAGCCATCGTATTGAAAGGATTTGTCAATTTGGCGTTAGGGACTCGTTGATTGTTTCCTTTTTCTTATCATTTCTTCATCGAACGCAAACGCAAGTCTATCTCCTCCACGTTAGGGGGTCGGAAACGTGTAGGTTTAAAATACCTTTTCATTTCTGTTCAAAAGACTATTCGATTTCTAGTTGGTTCATCACAGTTCCAGACACCACGAACTGGCAGGCATAACTAGTCACTCATTCTCGAAAAGTAGGGGGTTGATAACTTAAGCGCTATTACTTGTCGTCAATTTTGATGGTATTCTGTTCTGCATTTTAGTTTTGCTTGTTACAATGTGACAAAGTGCCACTATCCCTGGAAAGTTCCAGCTTTTATGTGTCAATTATGCGTAGCGAGATAAAAGTTTCCGGGAAGTGTTGACCTATAGGTACCTGAAGTGGGCGTTCTTTCATTTTCAATTCTAGGTAACAGTATATCTAGGGCGAAATTGGTACCCCCTTCTCTGATGCCGAATATTCTAACTGTACCGCGACGGCCTTGTACAAGTGTTGGGTCTTTCCTTTGTCCAACAGTGGGTTTTGCCGCTAGATGAGGAATAAAACACGTGGTGAAAAACTAGAGCTTTTTAATCTGGTGCAGATGTTTCAGAGTTGTGGGTAGGATTCCCAAGCCTAAGCTAGGGCTAATATTAAGTTTAGGTACAGTTTTGTTCCTATTGTGTGCATACAGCCGAAATCATGGGCAGATTTTCAGAGTCTCCTGCCAGTGAGCTATGGCTGAAAAATATGGACACTGACGACAACGTAGGGCTTGTCATGCAGGAAAGCTATGCTTGGAGTCCTTATTTATATCTTAGAAAAATAAACAGTGTACATACCTACATACCTAACATTCTTTTTGATGGATCACATGAAACCTTTACTTTAGTTACGGTCAAATTTAGACCAGGCAGGTTGAAACTAATAAACACATACTCGTAAGTTTTCAATCACCTACTCCATCAACCTACTTATTACTGTAGTAGCTATCAACATTGAGTTTGTTTTCATTGCTCAATTGTGTTTGTGCAACCAATTAATTTAACATCAAAGGGACTTGATTAACTGGATCAGGTGGATCCTAAATCACTTGATTATTGCAGTTAAATATTGCCTCATCGTACTCGCCGAATATACGAGTTTGTGATAGAATTAAATTGTAAATCCGCGGTGGACACGAGTGAATCGCTCTGAGAGATAACCCCTGCAGTAGTAGTGCAGTTATTTAAGCAATGCAATCGTAGCATATCCACGGCGATGAACTGCAAACGGTAGTTGTCTAAGGTTTTCCTATTTTACCCATATCTATATTTTCATCCTACGGTGGCGATAATTGACAACATTACAAATTCTCAATACTGTATACCTGGCAAGTTGTCACTCATGTTATTTTAGTCCGAGTTGGCATTTTGATATGAGTGCACTGAAACGGCCAGTGTACACGATACGAGTAGCATCTTAGTAGTCATCTTAGTAAACTGGGTCCGAGCGCAATAAGACCGTGGAAACCCGGCTTTAATGATAACACGCTTGTATCATCAACACAGATTTCGCGGATTACAAATTGTGCAATTATAGTTTTTGCCTCAGTATGGTCTTTTTGATGTCTGTAGCGTCCTTGATCAGACGGCATCGTGAGGATTGCGGGTCAGAGATAGATCAGATTAGCACAGGAAGGGAAGACGGCTGGTGGACCAGGGCAGTATCGGAGTAACGTGGTGGCCAAGGGAGGGAAGGAGGTTGGTAGGCAGACCACCGACACGATGGTCAGCCGACATCGTGAGGGTTGCGGGTCAGAGATGGATCAGGTTAGCACAGGACCGTGAGGAATGGCGCGATAAAAAGGAGGCCTATTCCCAGCAGTGGGTTGATGTGGGCTGATTATAGATAGATAGATAGCGTCCTTGTCTGATTACTATAAGCACAGCGTATCTTAGTTTGGGACAAGGACAAGCGAGTTTTTGGTGTGGCTGTTATTATTAGGTATTTATTAAACTTACCAATGGGCGGCCATTTTGGAAACAGCGTGAGTTAATGAATCGGTCACCCTCGCCCCATCCTGCTAACGTAATCACATCGCCATGCAACCCTTCCGCTCGCCCTATGCAAGCCACAGGCGCTGGAAGATGTTTAGACATGACTTCATTCTCAGACAGGTTCATGAACACAGCTAGAACATATTCTTATACCAGAGGGATTCAGAAATCAAGAGTACCTATACATTCTGTTCGTGTTGAATGTTGACGCAAAGTAATATCTTCCATAAGGGGTGTTGCGTTTAGGAGTTTGTCAACGACTAAGTAACAGAAAAAAGAAAAAACTTTTGATACATACATTCTTCCCTGCCTTACATATGGGCTTTGACAAAAAAATCAACGAGAAAAACTTGCAAAATGTCAACGAGCCATGGAAAGGAGCAAACTGGGGCTGAAGTTAAAAGATAGAGTCAGCAATAGATATCAGACGCAAAACTAAACTAACAGACATCCTAACACATACCTATAGACCAGCTAAAATGGAGATGGACAGGGCATATGCTCCGTTGCAAGCATGAAAAAAGGAGCAAGCAGGTAACAGTCTGGTATCCAAGAGATAGGTCAAGGAGCCAGGGTCGCCAAATGACAAGATGGGCAGATGATCTGAAACTGACTCTAGGTCCGCTTTGGCTAAGAATTGCAACAGACAGGAAACAGTAGAAGACGTTGGAGGAGGCCTATGCCGTAAGGCACACCGAACTTAGAGATTTAATGTGATTAGTGTACTAGAACTATTTTTAGAAAGGAAAACTGTAAAAAAAATCGGAATAAAAGGCTTTAATATTATTATTATAAGTAAAACAGAAACTGTGCACACTAATAAAATCTCCAACATACACACCCAGCCTATTTTGGGGATTGCCGGTAAACGTAAAATTATGTTTGTAATACCCTCCACTGTCTACTTATAAGCTAGATACGGTAATTTGTTTTCTCCTTTTGGTAATACATTATTCACTTACTTACCTACAATATTATCCTCTGGATTCGGGTCTAGTTGCAGTGGAGAAAAAGACAGCGAAAAAAACTCTACTCTTTTCGTTTCGTTTCTCAATCGTTATTCCAATCATCTTAAATCTAATACATCAGGGAAGTACAACTTTCGTAAGCACTACACATTATTGACATTAATAAAAATTAAGCTTTCCGAATCAGAGCGAAATAGCGCTGTAGAACGCCGCTGCCGCCTTCTCAATCGGAAGGGCGTGAGTTCGAACCCCGACCTATGCTAATAACTTTGTTTTCTAAGTTATGTACTTCTGTGAAGTTATATAGTAGCAATACCCTTTGCTGGCGGTGAAGGAAAACAACGTAAGAAAACTCTAGCGTCTGAAGTGTTAATATACCTTAACGCTTGCTACATTCAATGGCCCAACTACGGGCTAAGTACGGAAATCTCAGGTCTAACTAACTGGTCGGACTCTTGCGTAAGTTAATCCGGGTTTAAGTCAATAACACCTACGCTGGTACGAATAGGTTTCTGCTAAACAATATCCTATGCATATAATCAACAACTTACAATGAAATTGTAAAACGCGAAGAACCGACAACCGCTGGAATAGACGTGTTCTTAAGTGGAGACCGCGACTCGGCAAACGTAGTGCTGGACGCCCTGTGACCGGTGTGATGACGATCTGCGAAAAACTGTAGGCAGATGCTGGATGAGGCAAGCTGCAGTCAGGGCGCTATAGCGCTCATTAGGGGAGGGCTATGTCCAGAAGTGGACTGGTACAGCCTGATGATAATGATGAATTGTAAAACAAAAGTAGGAACACATTAATGCTGACATACGGACAGCACCCGATTCACCTCTTGAGTGTCATATAAGTAGTCCAGGAGTTGGACACCAGCAACTCTCGTGTACTGCGGTAAACCTCGATCACCACCTGTGTCTGGCCCGTGTCTGACCAAGATACAAAGTATTTTTTTAATTCTATCTATAATCAGCCCACATCAACCCACTGCTGGGCATAGGCCTCCTTTTTATTGCGCCATTCCTCACGGTCCTGTGCTAACCTGATCCATCTCTGACCCGCAACCCTCACGATGTCGTCTGACCATCGTGTCGGTGGTCTGCCTACCAACTTCCTTCCCTCCCTTGGCCACCACTCCGATACTGCCCTGGTCCACCAGCCGTCTTCCCTTCTAGCCAAGTGTCCCGCCCATCTCCACTTTAAGACTGTGATCCGCTCACCAACGTCTTCGAGCTTGGTTCTTCGACGAATTTCACAAGCGATATGACCAGCATGGCACGCTTCATCGCTCTTTGTGCAACTTTTATTTTGTGCTTGGTGAGCGTCCATGTTTCCGCACCGTAAGTAAGTATGGGCAGGACACATTGGTAAACCTTGGTCTTAAGAGATTGTGGCAGTTAAGTCTTGAAGACGTCATCCAGTTTACCAAATGCTGCCCATCCCAGCCAAACCCTCCTTTCAATCTCACAGTTTGTTTATTTCTATTGATACCATTATGATGTCCCAACGTATGGTAACAATACATTAAATAATAATAGTCTTTTATTTCGTGCAAAGGGACCCACATACCTACCTACAAATAATAATTATATAGCAACAACAGGCTCTTTCTTAGATACTTACCTAACTCTATGCAATATGCAAGAGAGATCAATTGTCGAAGGGGACGCAATGGGAGCCCTTTCTGATGGAGCCCCTCAGTATGCGGTGGTCCCCTCACGTCTCCAAAAGCCCAAACTCGATGGTTTTACCTACCTATTGCCAATGTATTTTTATACATCATCACCACCAATCCTCCACTATAAGGATAAACAATTAACATATATAAGCAAAACTAGCACGGCCAAGTAGCTGCACAAGTTATCGAGTAAATAAGCGACCAACATTTCGACGACCTCTGTGGCGTAGCGGTAGCGCGTCTGCCTACCATGCAAGAGGTCCCGGGTTCGAATCCCGACTGGAAACAAAAAAAAAAGTCCAGGTCTTGGATGTTTACATGTTTGTGATGTCGTTGTTTCTGGTTCCCACGACACAGGGTATCCTAGTGTGGGGCCAGAAGCAATGTATGTGCCTGTATGTAAATGTTATTTTGTTTGTTATGTTTGTTAACATAAGAAAATGAATGGTTTTACAATAAATAAAATATTTTCTTGATTATGTACTGATTATACTCTTTTTTTTAATGCACTGACCCGTGCTAAGGACAATTTAAAAACCTATTTAGAGGCAAAAAATTCCACCCATGCCAGGATTCGAACCCGCGACCCGTATTACGTACAGGCAGCGACATCTGGCTGAATCCATTATGTCGCTGACTGTACTTATGTACAATTTCAAACCTCTTTACAATATTCTCTGTATTATTACAGAGAATATTGTAAAGAGGTTTGAAATTTCACTGATGCCAGCGAGTCGCCCATTAGCTCAGTTGAAAAGAGCGCTGGCACGGATAGCCAGAGGTCGCGGGTTCGAATCCCGGCATGGGTGGAATTTTTTGCGTCTAAATATGTTTTTAAATATATACTGATTGCTGATAGCGCCATGTCAGTAATGATTTGGTAAACAACTTATACAAATTAATGAACACGGTGTGTGATTAGCGTCGCTAAATCATTTACCTATTGCAATGCAGGGCATCCACTACTTCATTAGCTAATTTGTTTACTATTTGCTTCGTGCTCCAAGATCGACTTATGCACGTGCTTTGCTCAATTCCTACTTGTAGGTGATGCTCAGCCGCAGGACTAAATTGTTGAAAAACAACAAATTTCACGTCTTGTATTCCTGATGAGTCAAATTTGAATTTACATATTACTATTAAGATTCTGCTCAAAACCATTTGGAGAATAAGATTTCAAAACGCATTTAAAAATTTTCCTTTGGTTTATAATTATAACTCATCAACCCATTATGTCCCCACGGGGCACGGGTATAGGCCTAAGGAAGGTATAGGCCATACTCCATCCCGGGGGCCATGTCAGGATTAGTGGAGGCTTGCAAGACTAGTGGCTGGTTTCACTGTTAGAAGTTTTCAAACCGCCGCGCCGGCACCATCTGTCTGCCGTCTATGACCACCAACCAATAGTCATAGACGGTCACCCATCCATGCACTGAACGCGCCCTATGCAGATGAACCTTCGTGATCGCTTAAGATCACTCATGCAGCTGCTATCCGGGGCTACGAAAGATTCTAATTATAACTGCCCACTAATTATTTAAGTAGCATTCTTCACGAAAACAATATGAATAAAAGAATATCAGATCAATGTTTTTCGTAGTAGTTCTTGATATTATTATGGTGACCAAGACTCTATTACTTACACCTAAAACAATGACATCATCGAACGTATCGAATACATCGTAAGACGAAGTTTATACTTTCAGTCTGGCGTCAGTTCAGTCCGTGACCTTTATCACGCTCGGATTGATGCTGGACTGATGAAGCATCAAAATATTCGAATATCCTTCAGTCTGGTCCATGAGTCCACTGAATACTTTGACAATCAGTCTGCCGTCAGTCTAACCAGACTGATGGAATTGACTGACGCCAAACTGAACGTGTAAACTCCGTCTAAGTATCGTCTAGGTATTCGTAACAGAAGAGGCGACAATACTGTTCCCAGACTAAATATAGATACACGCATAGTCTGTTCCTACATTGCCATAATTTGACGCCCTTGAAGCATAGTGACTGCTCGGGAAACTTGGACGTCAGCTAGATCAGGCACAATGTCCTTCTAGTGACAGCTCGCTTTTCGAATTGTTTTGAAGTCGGTTTTTTATTTTTCATTTTAGAGAGAAGATTGCAAAAGTACAAAACTTTATTAAGCACGGGATAAAACTTTATTTTTTTTATTAAGTGCAATAATGAATTTATTATTATTAGGTATATTAATTCACTTATAATGAGCTTTTTATTGTAGATAGTTATGTAAAATTTATTGTTTGTCAGGCATCGAGGTACGGTGTGCATTGAATAATTATTTTAAGAACTTTTTGTAGCAGCCGGAATATGTTTACAAAGATGTGTAGGTACAACAGTATTGCAATGGCTCAATGTAGGTAGATAGAACCTACCTATTCATTGCCCGAAATACGATTTCTATGAAATTGTCTACGTATAACTTATACAAACAGCAGGCAGCTGAAGAGTTATCTTCCAATCAACCCTATTGCTTTTTCTGTCACAATGACAGCGGTCGCCGCGCCACGCGTCTAATGATAATAATCCTTTTGGATGTATTCGGTGACATTCCTTGCCTCCGTTATTATTTTCTCAAGCCTCCGCGTGCCAAATGTTTTCGTAACCCGATCGCGGTTCAGATTTGGCAACGACACCAAAGTATTCTGGAAGTGCAGAGGAATAGGTCGGGTTTATCAACTGAACGAGTGACACGTAGGATTTTAAAAACCTATTTAGAGGCTAAAAATTCCACCCATGCCGGGATTCGAACCCGCAACCTCTGGCTATCGGTGCCAGCGCTCTTCCAATTGAGCTAATGGGCGACTCACGCAATGGACGGCATCAGTGAAATTTCAAACCTCTTTACACTATTCTCTGTATTACGTACAGGCAGCGGTAGCGGAGCGGCGGTGGTAGCGGAGCGGTGTAGAACGCCGGCCTCTCAATCGGGAGGTCGTGGGTTCAAACCCCGGCATGTACCAATGACTTTGTTTTCTAAGTTATGTACATTTGTGAAATTATAGTAGCAATACCACTCGCCGACGGTGAAGGAAAACATCGTAATGAAACCCTAGTGTCTGAGGTGTTAGCGTACCTCAGCGCTTGCTACGTACAATGGCCCAACTATGAGGCTAAGTGCGGAAATCTCAGGTCTAACTAACTACGTACAGGCAGCGACATCTAGCTTAAGTAAATTGCATCACTTACAGCCCCGACTACATACTTTGCAGTTAGGTTTTTACATCGGAATGATATCACTGTACCCACATGATAGGTTTACCCACGTAGGATTTGCTGACGACGGAAATACAACAACAAAAAAAAGCATTGGAAGGTACATTTATTGGCGGTACTAAACTGTTACCCAGCAACATCCACTGTTTTATGTACTTTTTTTCTGTACTTTTTTCGTAAAAAGGGAGTGGTCCAAAAAAAGTGGAACCACGCCCTTTAGTTAAAATAATTTTAAACGACTGGCTATGCTCATAATTATATTAAAACGATTATTTATTGAATAATCGCGATCAGACTCGATTAAAATTAGTATTTTTGTATCTTACTTTTCCTTGTTTAATCAATGATGTTAATTAAACTAGGAAATATTAAGAATATCTATAAATATAAATTTTTGTAGCCAGATTCAGCGGATCTGGGAATAAAAACCAGAGTGAAAAATTTCCAGGAGCATCGCTGCTCTGATTGAGATGCGCGACGCAATGAACTGAAAGCAGCACGCTCACCATGTGCTATCATTTATAACTACTACAATGGTGTGCTCACCTGTCTGCATTGTGCGCAGACATTCATTAATAAGATTTGCTGTGTCAGCCGTGTATGACACTAGCGACGATTAGGTGGGAACGAAGCTGGAGAGGTCGCCATGGCCGAGACAGGTCAAGAGGGATCAAGCAGTTAGATGTGGGTAACAGTTTCTTCACATATCTAATGATTAGAACAGAACCTCAGATCATAGAAAGCTGAGATTAGAACAGTTGTTCGTGAAATTCAAATGCTCGATTTTTTTACTGCGCTTTCACCGTTACTGCAATTCAAGAACGTTAAAACATCCTTACTGCAAGTGCAAAGAAATGTTCTTTACAAAATTTCAAATTAGATAGTATTATTCGACTCTATATCTACTTATCTGCGATGCAGGAAGAGACCCGTGCCCCAGCAGTGGGGACATACAAGGGTTGATATATCTACTTATCACTACAAATTATCACTACAGCGTCGGAGTGGTCCCTTCACCCATCTAGTGTGAGTGAAGATACCACTGGACGCTGTATAAATCATCTCATTTATACAGCGTCCAGAAGGCAAAAAAGGCCAATATTAATATACTTAACGGATTTTCTTGTCAAGCTATGCAGTTGAATTACGTACGGGGAAATACACGCCTTTGTTTCAAGCGATCTGCAGCCTGCAGGTAATAACGGAGCCCAAAATATACCTGCAAGCCTGGCAACCCTTTGTATTCAGTCTTTGGCAGGAAATAAAAAACTTGCGTCGGCGCATCTAATGATAATATAAATACCGAGTACCGTTACCTGAGCTAATGGACTGTGAATTGTTCACAGAAAACAGAATGTAAATTGTTTACGTTGAAATAAATTGATTTGAATTTGGCATGATATGATAAGACACAAAATTGTACAACAGTATGCGTAATACATAAATATTTATTGATTAGCTTCCTTGACTACCAACAAAAAAAATAATCACAGGTTTAATTATAATCATCAGCGCACCCTCGGCCCAGTGCTAACCTTTCGTCAATTTTTCAACAGCATTATAAAATTTGAATAGATAGCAGCAGCTCAATCTACATTTTTCTATGTGTAAGATAGATGTATAAAAATTCAAGGTGCTTTTGATACTTCTCCTACATCGTCTGTATTGTGTAATAAATAAATAGTAGGTAAACTAGAATACTATAACAAACAACCACTTTTTCTTAATTAGGGGCTGGCCCCATGACCTGCAATTTACTTTCACAGTCCATGAGCTCAGGTAACGGTACTCGGTATATATTATCAATAGATGCGCCGACGCAAGTTTGTTATTTCCTGCCAAAGACTGAAGACAAAGGGTTGACAGGCTCGCAGGTATATTGTGGGCTCCGTTATTACAAATTGAAATTGAAACAAAGGCGCGTATTTCCCCGAACGTAATTCAACTGCATAGCTGGACAAGAAAATCTGGCTTGAAGAAAATCAATTTATTTCAACGTAAACAATTTACATTCTGTTTGCTGAATGTCTATGTACAATTTGAAATTCAAGTGTAAGTGCCCAAGTGACAATTAGATATAACTATATAAAATGCTTTATCATATTTAATTTAGGGAAGAGACCTGCCCCTCTGGGGGGCCATAATAATAATATTAATAATAAATTCTTTATTTCAAATACCAAAATTTTTACATGTAAATAAATGACTACAATAATGGGTTGATGACGATGATGATATTTACAATGATAATATTAATTACATTTTTTTAATTTTTATTCGTTTTTATTACTCAATAAAAGTAGATGGTTAATTGTAGAATTAATTTGAATTATTACTTTCAACATAATTTCAGGTGCAACTAGCAAGTAGGACAAAACACAAATAAACATTATTCATCGGTACCTACTGATTCACGTACTTATACCTAACTACTGTGGATCTGTCAAAAACTATATAAAAAAATACAAATGACATCTGCTAACAGTAGAATAAAGCGGAATTCAGCCAGGATGTCGTGGAATGAATCCGTGTAGTCGATGCTTCGGATTGTCGGCGTAGATATAGCGCGTGCTAGGGTGCGCGGCTTGCGAGGTTTGTCACGCTGTCAACTAGTCTTCGGTTCTTCAAATCTACGATTACGTTATGATGGTTGAGAAAGTCAGCTCCCAGAATAGGTTTGTTCACGGCGGCAACGAAGAACTTCCATGTGTATGGACTTCGCAGGTTCAAGTCGAGACGGTGAGTTTTCTCACCGGAAGTTGGTATGACGGTGTTATTGGCGGCGAAACGTTGAAATGACGGATATATTAGCGCCCGCGTCTACCAAGAATGTTAACTTGCTGATCTTGGCAGTGACGAATAGGCGGTGTGGTTTTTCTTGTTCGCTGGGGGTCAGCCAACGCTGGTTTCTGCTTTCCGACTTCTTGTCTTTATAAGTCGCGCGTCGGGACTAAAGTTGCGGTGATAGTAGAGTAATACGGCGGAGGAGACGGAGAGCGCTTGCGAGAGCGAGACGGCTAGCCATTTCTTGAGAATCGGCGGGGACGGTGGTCTTCGCGCCTGTATGGAGAACGCGCGCGATATTGCGATGATTTTATTTCGGCGACTTCACATGATAATTTTCTTATTTCTTCGATAAGGTACCTACTGCGTCGTATCGGGCGGTTGACGTATTTGCTGATGCAGCGAGTAGCTACAGCCTCGTCCCAGACTCAGGGCTCGAAGCCGGCAGCGTGCAATCGTCGTACATCGGACGGCTGTGCTGCACAGGTCCAGGAGACAGCTGATAGGGTTGGTAGCGGCACAAGTGATGACAATAGGTAGGGCTCGTAGCGGTGCCCGTGATGATAGACCTCTGACCCAGGAGCCGCTGGCTGAGATTGTCTTGATGGCGACTCCATCTCGGTTTCCACGACTGCTGCGGCAGGCTTGCTTAAGTCGAGCACTTGTTCAGCGGCCAGCTGCTATCGTATCTCAACATTCTGGCGCTCGAGGGAGCGACACGGATAGCCAGTTCATAGTTATTTTGCTGACGACGTGACGTCAATCGGGATAGCCGGTGGGTCATCCCGATTGGATGGGAAGCAGCTAGCCGCCCGATCGGGCGGTCAGCTTCTCCAGCAACTCAGCGTTCTGGCGCTCGAGAAACGCAACGCGGATGGCCAACTCGTCCTCCTTCTGCTTCCGCAGGTCACGACTCCTTTTCGCGGCGGCGTTGTTGCGCGCGCGTCGTTGCAGGTAGTCCGCATCTTCTCCCACCTCAGCATTACGTTGAACCGCGCGCCGCATACGCGGGTTTGACACCGTAAGGCTACCGCCATTACGGACGCGCATCGCCTCCAACATCGCCGCACGGAAGGCGACGTAACTCGGATCAGGCTCCTGGGTTCCACACATAGGCACAGCTGCGGTCAGTGCCTTGAACGGCCGCGGGAGAGGCCGGTATGGTGAGGGCCCCCTCTCATACTCAGGGCTCGAAGTTGGCGGCGAGCAACCGTCGTATATCAGATGACTATGCTGCTGGTAGGGCTCGTAGTGCGGCCCGTGATAATAGACCTCTGGCCCAGGGGCCGCTGGTAAAGACTGAATTGATGGCGCCTCCATCACGGCTGCAGTAGGCTTGCTCAAGTCGAGCGGTTGTTCAATGGTGTAAGGTGTCCACAGAGACATGGCGACGTTGCAAAGAATACGAAAGAAATAACAGTACTGTTCTAGGTGAGGCGCAAGGCTCGAATGTGCATGCATGTGCATGCAATGCTGGCCTTATCACCAGCGGCTTGTGCCTGGGGGCGGGGCGTCGCTGCGGCTAGCCAATCACGGTGCAGCGAGCCGGAGGGGTGAAGCGGACGCGCGTGCACGCTGTTGTGGGAGGTTGACGCGGTAACCTGTGCAATATCCCGTTGGAATTAGAATGGCCTTCAAAAAATATTGCTTTTTATGTGGCTTCAGTTCTTTTTTCGTGCAACAAAAAATACATATTTGCGTTCAACCTATAGGTATATACAAACATAATTTCATTTCAAATAACAATTGATTCTTTAAAAGAACTAAATTAGCCAATCTAGCTATTTTGGAGAATCAAATGTTTTGGATCCATAATGGAGTGCTAGTCTTGACAGTTACAGTAATAATAATACTTTATTGAATCCTTTGCTTATTGATTTATTCGGTTTAATTAACAGTAGGTATTCGTTAGATCTGAGATGTTTGCACTTAGCCTCATAGTTGGGCAACTGTACGTAGCAAGCGCCGAAGTATGTTGACACTTCAGACACTAGGGTTTCCTTACGATGTTTTCTTTCATAGGTAGCGAGTGGTACTGCTACTTCTAACTTAGTGCGAGGGATAAGGGTTTTATACTGATCCGTTTGAAAACACTTCCTACTAAATTATACGAATAAGTGTAGTAATTTATTGGTAGGTATTTATTTTTATTTGACTACTGTTCTATGCAATAGGCACACCTATGTTCCTCGCCACTGTTGAAGTAAAGATGTTTAGCTCTGCAATCCCCATATACTCTTGCCGAACGATGTGCTTTCCACTCCAGTCCATTCAAAGCCACGATTTTATTCTCATGCTTGTCGGCTCTTAACTCGTGTACTAAAATAAGCTAAGAAGTATACTTTAGCAAGGGGATTCCCGTTAAGCGGATTCCTGGACTTCCTCTTCTTGATGTGAGGGCCTGTGCGATGCATCTGCGCGAGCGACGCCATCGCGCGCGCTAGGATACCTTGCGGTGCGAGGGCAGGCGCAAGGGAAGGCGCGGCATTTGTAGGGCTTAGGCCTCGTGTCAGGGTAGGTACCCTGCGTCGCGAGTGGCGGCGCGGCATGTGAGCTCAGAGCTGTAACTGAATATTTGTTTTATTTGTTAGGTACTCTAATCAGACTATTGAAATTGGATAATTGTCTACAATAATCACAACAAAACTGAACGCTTTAAATCAAATTCATGGTGCGGGGATTGAGGCTGCCTTTTCTAAAGGACAACACGTCGTCTTTAAAGTAACGTCATCTACAGAACGTTGACTTTGTAAGACAGAGATGGGAACTTCAGTTCTCTAATTCGGTATTACTTATTGCTCGCTAATCAGGAAACAACAAACCACGGATTGCCAGCTCCATCACCCAACACCGTAACTCGCACAGTGAACGCGTGTGACAATCCCGCAGGTGCTGGCGACACATTGTCGAAGGGATAATCTCTAGCGCGAAATAAAGATGCAAAAAGCACAATGCCTTACACACTAGCAGCGCAATTCAACACGAGCGACAATGCTACCATTTGAATATAAACTATGTGCAGATGAGGTAATCGAACCTTTGGGGCGAGAGAAATAAGGTTGTAAGTATTGGAATCAGGAAAAGGGGCAGGCGTGACGAGTAATCGCAAATAAAAGGCTAAAGGGTACAGTTAGGACGGGTCGCGGTTTCCGAGGCGTTCCCGTTAACGTTTACGGCGATTGTGCCGATTATTGTGCGAATCGATTGGATGCGACTTTAAATGCCGGCCCTCGAATGCGGAAGTGAAGGGATTATAGACATGTCTACATGATCAATAGGGGCTAAAAATTTTAAGTATTATGGGAACAGAATGGTAATGCGAGCGTGTGTAGTTTGTGAGTGTGTTATGGCTCCTAAACCAATCTTTAAAATTGTGGAAATCTCAAATTAAATTTTTAAATAATTATGTATTTTGCTAAGGCTGTGGCATCTTGTGATTGTCAGTGACAGAAAGAGTTTAATCTAAAATCAACAAACGCAACTGGGTCGCGGCCAAAAACGTCACGTTCCCAGACACAGTGTCTGGCAAAATATTTATCTTATTGTTTACCGGAGAGCGGAAGTCTCTGGAGAGAGCCCTGGCTACCATCTGCCTTTGAGTCTCCCGCTAATGTCTTGCTGCAAACCATCTTCAAACCGTGGAAAATGTTTGATACATGTGAGTTTTAAAAGAGGAATAATTATGGAAATATTTATCTTGGAAAGCCAACAGTATCTGCACTTTTTATCTATCATAATCCGCTAATAGTGGGCATTGTCAACAGACGACGGACAAACTTATCTTCAAGTATATTTTTGCATCCTTTGTGGCTTTTATTACTCAAAGTGTAAAGGAGATTTTTCAATAGGTAATTTTGGGGTGAAATGGGTTTCGCGACAATGGGCAAGAGTTGGCTGCCGACCTCATTGCAACTTCTAGGAAACATCGTAAATAATATTTTGTTGTTAACTCAAATGCTCTTTTCAAATGGAATCAGTAAGCCATCTTGTATTGCGTTTTCAAGTGAATAATGTTGTGTTTGACTGTTTTTTGATCCCTTTTGTGAAGTTGTTTTGCCACGTTCTGGTGTAACTGGAAAATCTTTACTTCGATATAACTTAATTCTTACTTCTTAATGAACAACGTGGATCACAACGATGTAAAGGGCTAAAAAATGTGGAAGGTGATGGATAAAACAGTTTTCAGCAGTGACTTTTCTATTCAAAGCCATCCACTTTTAGCATAATTTTCATACTCTAGCTGGGATTTGAATCGTGGTGTTAAGGCTCGCATCGCGTGGTACCTCCCAACAGATACTTTTTCCACACAACAATAGAAAGCGGAGAGGATCCTTCAATTGATCATACGTGGTCGCGTCAGCTAACATGACTAGGTAATTGGCGGAATATTTTCCTTAAATATAACTAGCCAAAGTTGTTTAATATCGTAGAGCCTTTTCCGTAAATTAATATTTCTCTAAAATAAGTAGGTAAATGACTCATGTAAAATAAGTAAATGACTCATCTAAATATTTTCCTATTACAAAACGTTGTTGTATAAAATTATAGTCTTTTAATTCAACTTATCACATAACGTCACTTATTTCTAGGTTGGCGTTCATATCCTAGGAAGGCCTGTTATGAGGCCTCAACCTTTTTGAAGGTACTGTAGAAAGCAAACGAAATGACCATCCTGTCTCAACGCTTAATCCCCTCAAATATGGGCCGGACTGAAATTGCAATCGCACATTATCAGAAAGAAAGAATTAATTCATGAATGAATGGAAGTCAAAAATTTAAATCCTGACGGATACGTCGCTGCACATAAATCGAGATCATTGTTATCGTCTGTTCAAGGAACTCTACAAAGAGCGCAACTGCCCAGTTATTGTCCAGTGGAAAGAAACGATCCAGAAGGTTCGCCACCACCATCCGCGACTCGCGCTGTTACTGTTTCAATAGTCCAAGAAATGTTCTTGGTAACGCACAGAATGAACCTAGTAGCAGAAAATCTTACGCTGTACCTACATTCAGTCGACAAATCAGATCTCACAAACAGTGAGATCTGCAGATTAATGAAAACAAATATCAATACTTTATTATACAAGACATTTTGACACATAAAGTGAAAAATCGTGTCTAGTTCTTAAGTGCTCTAAGAACAGCATAACATTTTGCGAAAACATAAGCATGACGTAAATTTAAAATACAACGGCTAAGTCGGTGCAGATGGCAATAAAGCTTCACTTTAATCGCAATGCTGTCATGTTATTTTTCCTTTTTTTTCGTTTCCTTTTCATTTCATTTCATTTCATTTCATAAGGGTCAATTTCTGAATTGCGAATTTAGTTAAGTAGTAAATACTTATCTGTAGTGCTATCTCTACAAATTTGTCAACAAAGACCGTTACGTATTTCGTAATTCTCAATTCAGAAACCAGCCCTTATACAACTATAGCCGGCACATGAGTCAATGAAATGCAAACTGGAATGAAAGCGATCCGGATCAACTCTGAGAGAAGTCAAAGACGACTTTCTGAAAACATCTTACTGGTACCAAGATAAGCTAAATTGGACAAACGCTAGGACTTCTGAATGCAATGCAAATGGAAGCGACAAGTCATGCGAGTGCGGCATAAAGACGAGGTGTGAATGCGCGCCGGCTCTGGCCAGTGGTCACTTGCAGGGGTGTTGCTGACTCATGCACGGGACGGGAGGCATTCGGTCATTAACGTTAGCAGAATAGTTCTATTCGAATTAGTTTAGTTGATAAGATATTTTGGCATAAGAAGATTGGATTGGATCTAACGTTTCATGTCCAATTCACTCACTGTAAACTAGCAAGTGGACGGTACCGCGTGGTTTTCATTAGCAATGCGTTGCCTATGCGTAGTCTCTGACAGTTCTTCTTTCCGCAGTTTTCGTTTGTTTCTAGTAAAGAAAACAATCGTAAAAACTCTACTAACATGCCTCCTTTTGCTGTGTTACAATGTAAAAATAAGAGTTTAGGACTAAAACTTACCAATCATGCCGGAACAGTTTATCGGTGAGTAGTGTTTCATTGTATTTTTAAATTAAATTGCTAATGACATAAGCAAGGAAAATTGTCCTTAGCACGGGTTAGTGCATTAAAAATAAAATAGTATAAACGAAACCAATCTGACTGAGTAGCAACATATCAGAGACTTGTTTTTCAATTTTCGACTTTATAGCCTATCTTATAAAACTTCTCGAAAATCAGACCGGTAAAGTAGTGGTACTACAAAAGAAGACTTAACTGGAACTTTTATGATATACTTATAACTTTTTGGTGTTCTATTTATTTACTAATGGCAGTCTAATTGGCATTCATAGTGTGCGTTTGGTTTTTAAGTGTATTATACTATTTTTATTTTTAATGCACTAACCCGTGCTAAAGACAATTTTAAAACCAATTTACATTTACATACTTAATACTGCCTGTACGTAATACAGAGAATAGTGTAAAGAGGTCGAAATTTCACTGATGCCGGTGAGTCGCCCATTAGCTTAGTTGGAAAGAGCACTGGCACGGATAGCCAGAGGTCGCGGGTTCGAATCGCGACATGGGTGGAATTTTTAGCCTTTAAATAGGTTTTTAAGTGTATGTTTGGGCACACTGGTTTTCATAGTAATGGCTCATGTCACTTCTACTCTTTTTTATGTTCTGTGGTTGCTACTCAGCCGGATTGGTTTCCTTGTTTATGTCATTACTAATTTAATTTAAAAATACAATGAAATACTACTCACTGATGAACTGTTTCAGCATGATTGGTAAATTTTAGTCCCCAACTCTCATTTTTACGCAAGCACAAGATGGCATTTTAGTAAGGTTTTTACGATTGTTTTCTTTACTAGAAACAAACGACAACTGAGGCAAGAAGAGCTGTCAGAGACTACGCATAGGCAATTCATTGCTAATGCGAGGCACGCGGGCACCGCCCACTTACGACTTCTACTCTTTTTTTATGTTCTGTGGTCACACTGGTTTTCATACTAATGGGACATGTCACTACTTCTACTTTTTTATTGTCTGTGGAAGGCTCTGTCTATACTTGGGCGTATTAGATACATTACATATTTTACAAATTTCCTTGAACAACATAATTTATTTACTATTATTTTCTAAACTACTTCTGCTATCGCTCCCCAACCTGGAAATGGACGTCTACGGACTTAATCCGAGTCCACGCGGAAGGGTTGGTGTCGCAAATGACCGCGGCTGCACAACGCCGCTTCGCCCACCGACTTTCACTCGTAAGACGTTGCTGATAAGGCTGCTATTGCGCTGTCTCTGCCGGCAGATGTGATATGAGTGACGCGCAGATGCTAGGAGCCATTGTCGCGCGACACGCCCGCTATTTGAACAGGATTTGCGACAGTTCCTGCTTATTTTTATGACTATCAACTGGGCTCAATAGAGCTTTTTTGTTTAGGCCACTTAGGAAGCCACGCAAAAAGAGTATCATCTAATGTTGATGGAGAAGATATTTTTATGGAAGTTAAATAATTTTTTGCACTGACATTTTTAAAATTCCTGGTTCCTGAAGAAGGGTAACCTGTGTATCAAGAACCAGAGCAGTGCCTTTAAATTACACAGGGAATTACAAAAAGTAAGAAGAAGACATAAAATAAAGTAATAAGAAAATTAAAAAAGGCTTTTTTAATTGTTTCTATTATTTTATTTAATGTTTGTCCTACTAACCCAGCGACAGTCTTGGTCAGTACAACTAGGAGGGGGTATAAAAATATATATTTACATTAAAGATAAGATAAGAATATTCTTTATTGTACACCAGAGCACATATTATAAAACATGTAAAGATACAAAGTACAATGGGTGGCCTTATTGCTAAAAGCAATTTCTTCCAGACAACCTCACGACGGAAAGTTGCTGAAGGAAATAAAAGACGGGTAGTCAGTGCAAATATGATTATATTATTATATTAAAATTCTGGCTATTTATAAACATACTTATAAATCAGTAATGAACTTATATAAAATATTTTATTGATATCAAATTATTGCTCTTTAAATGACAGTCTTTGTTAAAAATGATCTGACGTAATCCTGTATGAAAGTCTTCTTCAAAATTACTTCTACCCCTTCTCGCGTTTAGTGTACATACGTCTGTACACTAATCAGCCCGGCCGCGCGCAATCCCCCAAGCGCTTAGTGTACAGACGTATGTACACTATGCAACGCTCAGATTGGACTATTTTTATCTATGCTCTGTGCATTCTCTATGGACAATATCTGTTGTTTTATTGGCCAATGGTTAGTAAGGATTACTTTCGCCAACCAATCAAATGACGTGACGTGGAAAAAAATTGAATTATCATCGAAACCACATGAGCTTGCTAGGTCAGACGCCATTTTGCGTTTTCGTCGTGAGTTGCTCCGCTCGCTAAAGTTTTATAAGTTATTTAGAGAAGGCAACGCTGCGTATTTGTTCATGTGTTATATATCAAATTACTGGGAAAAGTGTGTAGATTATGTTTCAAATAATAGTTTCGTTGTATTTGATGGAAAAGAAAGTGAAAAAAGCCTCGAACTTTTAGCCCGGATTGTGCCGCTTGTATGGGCGGTCAGTGTCATTTTATCTCTTCCTGGTAATTATTCATTTATAGCTTTATTTTGGTGAATTAGAGTATGAAAATTGTGTAAACAGTAATAGATAATATGCAGATCATATTATAAGTGTTAGTTCAATGCTAGTGAATGAGTAATTAGTGAAAATAGTGAGACAAAGTTCAAAGTAGTGTCAAAATGGCGTGGATAGTGAAATTCATCTCGTCATTTGAATATCATGTAAGTTTATTGATAATTTTATTAGCATTACAAGTATAATAACCGGATAGGGCATTTTATGCAGATTGTAGTGATATATAACACTTATTGAATAATTACGTAGTACTTTCTCTAATTTGAGAAATGCGGAACTGTGTTCACAAAAAAGATGCAAAAAAATGGCGGTGCGAAATGACCCTGCACTATGCGGTACCTTTGAACTTTCTTTTTTCCGAGCGCGCGGGGCGCTAGAAGGGTTAAAAACGTAGGTAGGTCATTTTGTTCAATACCAATTTGAGCGTGAGACCGTGCGTCTGTTCACATTTGTTGCATCTTCGGGTAACCTGAAATAAATAATTATTAATTAAAAACCACTTTTATCAGACCAAACGTTTATTTTATTTATAATAGATTGACACCCTTGAAGTAGCAGTACAGTTTTCACTCGATCTAAGACGCCTAGAAGTTCAGTCAACGAACACGCTATTAAAGGTGGTCGTGTATGTTTGAAAAAAATACAAAAGCAGAGTAAATATGTATCAAAATTAAACTAAAATTACAGTAACTTCTTGACACGGTACAAGGCGGGCGGCAAGTCTGTTATTGCGTGCTGCTCGTATTCTTCAGTTAAGTCCACTTTTCAGAAACCTCGTCTAACATTTTTTTCAAATGCCACGTCTCGGCGGCAGTCGGAGCCACGCAATAAAATAAATCTTTTATCTGACCAGCAGAAGCCCGCATACTTTCCAAGAGCAGCTTAATCCTTTGGCTGAATTATACCCTTTTTTTAATGCACTAACCCCTGCTAAGGACATTTCTAGAAACCTATTTACAGGCTAAAAATTCCACCCATGCCGGGACTCGAACCCGCGATCTCTGGCTAACCGTGCCAGCGCTTTCCCAACGGAGCTTATGGACGACTCACCGGCATCAGTGAAATTTCGAACCTCTACTATGGCTGAATACCCATAAATCGTAAAAACACAATCGTAAAAACAAGTAGTACCTACCTATTGTCACTATTGTTTCAAAAATTTACCGTTATAAATGTACCTAGACAAGACACAATTGGGGGCTTAGAGCGGCGAGCTTTTAGTTTCGGGGTTCCGTGCTATCTCCTACTCAGAATGGAAAGGTCTACCTACCTACCTGATTATTATGGGTCTAGGACTATGCACCCGCATAGTCCGAAACAAAGGCCCAACCCGTTTAGGTACTCTGTTTATTGCACCCACGTTGTATCTTTCAACATTCTCGGAACTTAATTTCTTTGTCTCGAAGATGAATCTAATGACCTGGTGATGGGTATAGCGCGGCAAGCCTAAGGTTTTCTTTGCTTTCAAACTGCAACTAAAGCCACCAACCATGTCGGAGTCTTCAAGGTCATACGATCAGAGCTCAGAAATCAAAGAAATATTCCAACGTAAAGAATTTAGGCACATTCTGTTTGTTCTAATATGATTTTTACAATTTTTGTGAATATCACTAAGAAGCATATTTTATGCACGAATGACTATAAAAAAAACCCAAACCACTGCAAGTGTGCTTCAAAAATTCTAAAGTTCGCTCGATTGCGTTGATCCCGTCATCAGATCCTTACTTGGTAACTTTTAAATCGGTATACGAGTTTCGACTGATTGGGAACATATCTGCATAAAAAAATAAAATCCCAACAAATGGAGAACCTCCAACAATTTTTCAAGCCAATTAAAAAGGCAGCGAAAATAAACTCCAGTCTGACCAACTCTTCTTAAATCTAAGTTTAAATCTAATACGTACTTACATAATTTGGTACGATCCGTAGTAACAGCACCGGATTTGCTAGCACTATCTCAATCTAATGACAAGATAACAAATTAACTGATTGGCCTAACCTACCTAAGGGTAACTTGATTAACTTCTAAGTAGTCATTTAAATAGGGGTTTGTCTGAAGAATAAAATAATATTAGTTGAATGAATTTGCTAAATTGCAAAAGTTGCCATCAGTAGATATCGCGATGCATGAAATGAGTCCTCCCGAATAACGTTACCTACTCACTGAGCCCGTATACGTCTGCCAACGATCAGCGAGACCCTAACGCTGCCCGATTGGAAAATCCTTTCACCACGATGGCTTGTTAGCTCGAATGTCGTTCTTGAGAGGTTCTAAACTTCTATAGTTATTAGCAATCATAAAATCATTAATCTAGATCTCATTAATTTAGAATGTCTCGTCTAAATGCGATCTAGATTATTTACTGTCGTACAACTGACAATATCACGAAATAAGGCATAGCATAGTGAGCTTATATCTACCGAAGAACTGTACATACCTACACTATGTTATACATTAAATAAATTGAAATTGAAATAATTGATTACCTCCTCATTTTTTAAAGTCAGTAGTATTTACTGCCTTGTAAGACCTTTCATAAGATCAGCAACCCGAGATGGTCCGACGATGGCAAGGGACAGTGAGAGATGGGCTTTGGGGGAAGAGGCTGACGATGATGTGATGATGATAATGATGAAGACTTTTCATAGAAATTATTCTCAAGGCTATAACTTTTTTCGATAACTTTCTTTTCAATTTTAAGCACGAACAAACCTCGACTTGTAAACTCTAAGCGTATTGGCAAAGTTTCATTGCGATCCGGCGTGTCGTTTGCATCAATAAAAATTATAACTACTTTTTTTAAAACCTATTTAGGTAGTAAGTGACGTGGCACCTGTAGGTAATGTAGATTAGTAGCCTTTTTTCCAGAAAGAGTGCGCATAACATATTTTAGTAACCGTGTTGATATAGATAGGTAGGTACCCCGGCTCAGTGATAGTTTCCTTGACAAACACACAAAGTGACGCCTGTATCCCGGCGGTGTAGGCAAAGACCTCTGCTGCTGCTTCATCGGGTACTTTTTATCTTACCTACCCTTCGCTAATTAATACATCCCCTATTTCGTCGAGGTATATTTACCTAGAACATGTCTTACGTTTTATCGGCCTTTCCACTTTTTTGATACGTTTCTATCATTATTCTTTCTTCCTTCATCCTCTTCACATGTCCCAACAATCTTAACATTCCTGCCTCAATTTAGTTACTAGGTACATTTACATACATTTACATTTATTTAGGTACATTTTGCTTTTAGCAATAAGGCCGCCAATTGTACTATGTATATTTGCAATTGTTTTGTATTTGTTGTTTTTCCAGTGTACAATAAAGAATATTCTTATCTTATCTTATATTACATCGTCTTTCAGTCCACAACATTCTATAAAGAAACTATTGGGTATCGTGTTATTTAAAGTAGGTATACCACACATTGTTCTCAATGGCCTCATTTTTACAACAGAAATCCTACTTTCATGAATCATCAGCGGTATCTACCAAAGTCGAATCTCGCTACCATACTGTACATTAAAACGAATTAAACAATACCAAAGCAAATTATTCAATAAAGTATCATTATTACCTACTGTAACTGTAGGGACTAGCACTCCATTATGGATCCGAAACATTTGATTCGCCAAAATAGCTAGATTGGCAAATTTTGTTAAATCAAGTGTTATTTGAACTGAAATTATGTTTGTATATACCTAAGTTGAACGCAAATATGTAATTATTAGTTGCACGAAAAAAAACTGAAGCCACATAGAAACCAATATTTTTTTGAAGGCCATTCTAACGGGATATTGCACAGGTTACCGCGTCAAACTTCCACAACAGCGTGCACGCGCGTCCGCTTCACCCCTCCCGGCTCGCTCCACCGTGATTGGCTAACCGCAACGACGCCCCGCCCACAGGCACTAGCCGTCGGCCGGTGATCCAGCCAGCGTTGCACATTCGAGCCTTGCGCCTCACCTAGAACAGTACTCTCATTTCTTTAGTATTATCTGTAACGTCGCTATGTCTCTGTGGACACCTTACACCATTGAAGAACCGCTCGACTTGAGCAAGCCTACTGCAGCCGTGATGGAGTCGCCATCAAGGCAATCTCTGCCAGCGGCCCCTGGGCCAGAGGTCTATGATCACGGGCTCCGCTACGAGCCCTACCAGCAGCATAGTCATCTGATATACGACGGTTGCTCGCCGCCGACTTCGAGCCCTGAGTATGAGACGGGGCCCTCATCGTACCGGCCTCTCCCTCGGCCGTTCAAGGCAGTGACCGCAGCTGTGCCTGCATGCGGTACCCAGGAGCCAGACCCGAGTTACGTCGCCTTCCGTGCAGCGATGTTGGAGGCGATGCGCGTCCGGAATGGCGGTAGCCTTACGGTGTCAAACCCGCGTATGCGGCGCGCGGTTCGTCGTAGTGCTGAGGTAGGGGAAGACGCGGACTACCTGCAACGACGCGCGCGCAACAACGCCGCCGCGAAAAGGAGTCGTGACCTGCGGAAGCAGAAGGAGGACGAGTTGGCCATCCGCGTTGCTTTTCTCGAGCGCAAGCTCCAGTTGCAGGAGCAGCAGGGCGCCGTCCGCTGCCTGCGATGTTCCACCGCCTATCCCGATTGACGTCACGTCGTCGTCATCGGAAGCGGAAGAACTATGAACTGGCTATCCGCGTCGCTCCCTCAAGCACCAGAACGTTGAGATACGACAGCAACTGGCCGCTGAACAACTGCTCGACTCAAGCAAGCCTGCCGCAGCAGTTGTAGAAACCGAGATGGAGTCGCCATCAAACCAATCTCAGCCAGCGGCCCCTGGGCCAGTGCTCTATAACCATCACTTGTGCCGCTACCAACCCTATGAGATGTCTCCTGGACCTGTGCAGCACAGCCGTCCGATGTACGACGATTGCTCGCTGCCTGCTTCGAGCCCTGAGTCTGGGACGAGGCTGTAGCTACTCGCTGCATCAGCAAATACGTCAACCGCCCCATACGACGCAGTACTTTATCGAAGCAATAACGAAATACGAAATAATAACCAAAACTATCACGTGAAGTCGCCGAAATAAAATCGTTGCAATATCGCGTGCGCTCTCCACACAGGCGCGAAGACCACCATCCCCGCCGATTCTCAAGAAATGGCTCGCCGTCTCGCTCTCGCAAGCGTTCTCCGTCTCCTCCGCCGTATTACTCTACTATCACCGCAACTTTAGTCCCGACGCGCGACTTATAAAGACAAGAAGTCGGAAAACAGAAACCAGCGTTGGCTGATCCCCAGCGAACAAGAAAAACCACACCGCCTATTCGTCACTGCCAAGATCAGCAAGTTAACATTCTTGGTAGACGCGGGCGATAATATATCCGATATTTCAACTTTTCGCCGCCAATAACACCGACATACCATCTTACGGTAAGAAAACTCACCGTCTCGACTTGAACCTGCGAAGACCATAATACATGGAAGTTCATCGTTGCCGCCGTGAACGAACCTATCCTGGGAGCTGACTTTCTCAACCATCATAACGTAATCGTAGATTTGAAGAAGAAGACTAGTCGACAGCGTGACAAACCTCGCAATCCGCGCACCCTAGCACGCGCTATATCTACGCCGACAATCCGAAGCATCGACTACACGGATTCATTCCACCAAATCCTGGCTGAATTCACCTTTATTCTACTGTTAGCCGATGTCATTTGTATTTTTATATAGTTTTTGACAGATCCACAGTAGATAGGTACGTGAATCAGTAGGTACGGATGAATAATGTTTATTTGTGTTTTGTACTTGCTAGGGGCATCTGTAAGATTTAAAATTTAAGATAATTATGTGGAAAGTAGATAATTAAAATTAATACTGCAATTAACTACCTACTTTTAGTAATAAATATAAAGAAATGTAATTAATATTATCATTCTAAATATCATCATCGTTAACAAACCATTATGGCCCCACCGAGGGGCAAGTCTCTTCCTTAATTTAAATATGATAAAGCATTTTTATCTATATCTAATTGTCACATGGGCATGAAAAGACACAAAATTGCACAACGGTATGCGTCATACATAAATATTTATTGATTACCTTCCTTTACTACCAACAAGAAAATTGATTATTATCCGCGCACCTTCGGCCCAGTTACCTGCAATTTACTTTCACAGTCCATTAGCTCAGGTAACGGTACTCTGTACCTATATTATTATCAATAGATGCGCCGACGCAATTTTTTTATTTCCTGCCAAAGACTGGAAGACAAAGGGTTGACAGGCTTGCAGGTATATTGTGGGCTCCGTTATTACCTGCAGAGCTGCAGATCGCTTGAAACAAAGGCGCGTATTTCCCCAAATATAATTCAACTGAATAGGCTTACAACAAAATCTGTTAAGTATAGAGTCGAATAATACTATCTCATTTGAAATTTTGGAAAGAACATTTCTTTGCACTTGCGGTAAGGATGTTTTAACGTTCTTGACTTGCAGTAACGGTGAAGGCGCAGTAAAAAAATCGAGCATTTGAATTTCACGAACAACTGTTCTAATCTCAGCTTTCTATGATCTGAGGTTCTGTTCTAATCATTAGATATGTGAAGAAACTGTTACCCACATCTAACTGCTTGATCCCTCTTGACCTGTCTCGGCCATGGCGACCTCTCCAGCTTCGTTCCCACCTAATCGTCGCTAGTGTGAATACACGGCTGACACAGGAAATCTTTTTTTCACCTTAGCAGCTGGGTTTCTTATTGCAGTAAACCCAGCAAACATACTGGGTTTACTGCAATAAGAGTGAGGGAAACGCGTTTTCCCTGCGAGAGTGAGGGAAAGTGATTTGAATTTAGAATGCTGCGAATTATCATTAATATCATTATGTACGAAACACGTCATTCGAAGTTCGATTTATCAAATTTCAGAATACCCAAACAATAAAACGTTCGGAAACTAATAAACCTTTAAAATGAAAATTATTTGGTAACGTTGTCATTATATATCTAATTAAATAATAAAATATAATGAATACACTGAAATAAAGAAAAAAATAAAGAAAATGTTTTAGAAAAAATACGAAGTAGATATGCACAAATAATTTATAGTTTTAAAAATCTTTATTGGTACAACAGTGTACTACGGGTGCAGTTTCAGAACGTTACTTTAAAAATAGCGGGAAACAAAAATCAATATTATTTATTTCTTCTTCTTTTGTTTTTCGGTTACAATTAGTGTTGCATATCACAAATTCATAAAATATGAGTGAGTCTAGTGACGAAAACAGCAATTTAACACCTGAAGAATTAAAACAACAATTGTTGAATGCTGAATTCAGTTTTCTTCCTCAGAAATCATGTGATAGATATTATTGTATCTTTTTATCTCTTAATAATGTTCTCGTCTCGCTGCTAAGGTGAAAAGTTGTATGTGTCACGCGAGAGAAAAGTTATTTCCATCTCGTAGGTACCTTAGATTCCCTCGCGACGCTCAGGATTCTAATGTAGAATCACTCGCTAACGCTCGTGATTCAATTATTAGAATCCTTCGCTTAAGTACTCGGGATTCAAAATTAGCACTCGCTTGGAAAACCAACTTTCCTCTCTAGTTGAACAAATAACTAGCTAGGTATAATGAATGTCTGCGCACAATGCAGACAGGTGAGCACACCATTGCAGTAGTTATAAATGATAGCACAGGGTGGGCGTGCTGCTTTCAGTTCATTGCGTCGCGCATCTCAATCTGAGCAGCGATGCTCCTCGAAATTTTTCACTCTGGTTTTCATTCCCAGATCTGCTGAAGCTGGCTACCAAAATTTATATTTATAGATATTCTTAAGGAGCGCTCGTGGCCTAGGCGAACCGAGTGATTGGAATCAATCACTTGGTTGAGCAACAACAGGCGCGGTCAGGTACAGGATGGGTGAGCGTCCCGACCGCTAGTGGCATTTTTCCGAGCGCTTCCCTGCTTCGCAAGGCACGTTAAGCCGTTGGTGCCGGCTCTCATATAATGGCAGTCGTTAAGCCATGTCCGGCTTGATAACTTCTGACAGTAAGGCCCGCCACTGTCTTACAATCCTCCACCAACCCGGACTTGGCCCCCGTGGTGGAGTATGGCCTAACCTTCCTGCGATGCAGGAAGAGACCCGTGCCCCAGCAGTGGGGACATACAAGGGTTGATAACGAGATATTCTATATATTTCCTAGTTTAATTAACATCATTGATTAAACAAGGAAAAGTAAGATACAAAAATACTAATTTTAATCGAGTCTGATCGCGATTATTTAATAAGTAATCGTTTTAAAATAATTATGAGCATAGCAAGTCCTTTCAAATTATTTTAACTAAAGGGCGTGGTTCCACTTTTTTGGGACCACTCCCTTTTTACGAAAAAAGTACATACTTTAAACATCCAGTGGCTGTTGCTGGGTTACAGTTTAGTACCGCCAATAAATGTACCTTCCAATGTATTTTTTGTTGCTGTTTTTTCGTCGCCAGCAAATCCCACGTGTCACTCGTTCAGTTGATAAACCCGACCTATTCCTCTGCACTTCCAGAATACTTTGGCGTCGTTGCCAAATGTGAACCACGATCGAGTTACGAAAACATTTGGCACGCGGAGGCTTGAGAAAATAATAACGGAGGCAAGGATTGTCACCGAATACATCCAAAAGGAGTATTATCATTAGACGCGTGGCGCGGCGACCGCTGTCATTGTGACAGAAAAAGCAATAGGGTTGATTGGAAGATAAAGATATAGCTCTTCAGCTGTCAGCTGTTTGTATAAGTTATACGTAGACAATTGCATAGAAATCGTATTTTGGGCAACGAAAGTCTCCGTTTAGGTACCTAATTTTCGTTACTGTTGTAGACTTTTAGTCCGGATTTACTTACGGGTGTTGTTATATCGGAAAAGTCCGACCAGGTTTCGCTCCGATTCGCAAGCTTTGCGAATCGGAGCGAAACCTGGTCGGACTTTTCCGATAAACAACACCCGTAAGTAAATCCGGACTAAAAGTCTACAATGTGTTGTGCTTACGAAAGTTTTAGTTCATTACTGTTACACATCTTTGTAAACATGATCTGGCTGCTACAAAAAGTTAGCAATAGATTGATAAATTGATTAATAACTCTTAAATGCACACCAGTAGGTACCTCGATACCTGACAAACAACGTGACAAAACCAATATTACATAACAAGAAAAGTTCAATTTTTATAAGTGGATTAGTATAATAATAGTTCATTATTACACCTAATAAATAAAAAATAATGTTTTGTGCTTTTGCAAAAACCCATTGTGCCAGATCTGGCTGACGCCCAAGTTTTTTTTAATTAATCGCAACTCAAATCGGTCCTTTTCCGAGCGGTCACTATGCTTCAAGGGCGTCAAATTATGGCAATGTAGGAACAGACCATACGTGTATCTCTGTTTAGTCTGTGAACATCGCCTCTTCTGTTACGAATAGGTACCAGCGATACTTACGATGTAGGTATTCGTTACGTTCGATAAAGTCACTGTTTTAGGTGAAATAATAGAGTCTTGGCCACCATATCAACAACTACTATGAAAAACGAGTTCAGTGCATGGATGGATGACCGTCTATGACTATTGGTGGCATTTTCCTGAGCGTTTCCAAGCAGTTGGTGCCCGCTGCGCGGTTTGAAAACTTCTGACAGTAAGACCAGCCACTAGTCTTGCAAGCCTCCACTAATCCTGACATGGCCCCGGGGTGGAGTATGGCCTATACTTTTCTTAGGCCTAGGTATACCCGTGCCCCGTGGGGACATAATGGGTTGATGAGTTATAATTATAAACCGAAGGAAAAATTTTAAATGCACTTTGAAATCTTATTCTCCAAATGGTTTTGAGCAGAATCTTAATATTAATATGCAAATTCAAATTTGACTCATCAGGAATATAACAAGACGTTGTAACGGTGCAAACCTCTTTACACCATTTTTATTTCTTTTTCCATCTATCATTTTCAAATATTTAAATTATGTATGTCACTCATTCTTCGATTTCCCTCATTTTTCACACTACTACTTTACGCTTTGACCAGATCTGACTTTTTACCTGCTTCTCCGTTTATCCGTTTTTATCCAGTTTTCTGTTAATATTACTACAATTCTACAAATAAAACCACACCTAAAGTC
This sequence comes from Yponomeuta sedellus, assembly GCA_934045075.1. NCBI lineage: Eukaryota > Metazoa > Arthropoda > Insecta > Lepidoptera > Yponomeutidae > Yponomeuta > Yponomeuta sedellus. Next base: position 21,758,272 of record OW203737.1, on the reverse strand, counting down.
GTTCCAGAGTTTATTTATTAATTATTAAAGTTATAAAACGTTCCACTGGCGCCCAACGTGGGGCGGCGGAGAGAAACTATTCTATCACTGAACGCGAACTGCTAAGTGTAATTACAGCCTTAGAACACTGGCGTTGCTACCTTGATAATGGCAAAAAAATTACCATTTATACTGATCACGCAGCTCTCCAGTGGTTCCTAAAATTGGATAATCCCACAGGTAGACTAGCCCGTTGGAGTATCCGCCTTTCAATGTTCAATTTCGACATCAAACATAAACAAGGCAAAGACCATGTAGTACCCGACATTTTATCCCGTTCCATACCTGTTAACATTATTAACTTTAACCCTACAGAAACCACTGACAAATGGTTTACCGATATCTTCACTAAATGTAAAACTAATCCAACCTCCACACCTGACTACATGATTAAAGACGATAAACTCTATAGATATACACGCTCTAATACACCATATAACTCAGAATTTACTTGGAAACAAGTGATTCCCAAAGATCTTATCCATACGATTATAACAGAAAACCACTCCACACCCACGACCGCTCATTTCGGTACCCTTAAAACTCATCACCGTATTAAACAGTCCTATTTCTGGCCAGGCATGTATAAAGACATCGCCTCCTTCGTTTCTAAATGCGATACGTGCCTTGCATACAAACATCAAAACCAAAAAACTATTGGCCTTATGGGCAAGCCTAAAACTTGCTCTCGACCTTTTCAATGCATATCTATCGATCTCATTGGCCCTTTACCTATAACCCGTAAACTTAACAGATTCATATTTGTCGTAACATGTTGCTTTTCCAAATATTGTTTAATCTTCCCAATTAAACGAGCAACTTCAGGTATCATCAGGCACATATTAGAGAACCTTGTCTTTATGGTCTACGGCATACCAGAAACCATAATATTAGACAACGGCCCTCAGATGATAAGCCAGGAACTACACGACCTATTCACACTTTACAACATACCTAAAATTCACTACACACCACGCTATTGCCCCCAGGTCAATACGGTCGAAAGATACAATAAAACGATAATTACAGCAATCGCATGTTTTGTCGACGAAGACCACCGCACATGGGACGTTAATTTAAACAAAATACAATTCGCTATCAATACAGCAGTAAATGAAACCACTAAATTTACTCCAGCATACTTAGTCTTCGGTCGCGAGTTGCCAGCCTGCGGAACAACATACGATTCCAAAGACCTGACAGACGACCTAATCTTTGCCCCTCGCGACGAGTACGCTGAAAACATTGGTCATTTAAGACCCCTATTCTCGAAAGTACAACATCGCATTTTTAAAGCGCATCAAGCTAATACAAAATACTATAATAAACACCATCTAGACCTCGAATTTAATACTGGAGATGTCGTCTGGAAGCGTAACTACCCCTTGAGCTCCTCAGACAAGCATTTCACTGCCAAATTAGCTCCGAAATTTACAAAATGTGTTATACAAAATAAAATATCACCCCTTATTTACGACTTAATCGACCTTTCTAATAAACCTCTAGGTCGATGGCATATTAAAGACATGAAGCCTATACCCCACTAAGACTTAGAGAATAAACCCCTATACGACCCTTAAATACGATTCCTCGTTTATATTAAATTGTAAATACTTGTAAAATATATACACCTTCATTTATTTATTTTATTAACTACCTTAACGGCTATAAACGCTACCTTTTTAGTTTTAATTTTTTTATATACACTACATCACCTATTCGGACTCATTTGCATACCAAAGTCTATTTATTTATTCAATCTTTTATTTAATTTTACTTACCAGGTATATCTCTAACATAAACTTAGAGCACCTTTTTAACTTACCTACCTATCCTTTAGTGCTTACTAAGCACACTTACACCACTATCCTCCTGGACATTTACTAACCATTTTTTTTAAAACATCCAAACTTTCAATCAGGTGCGGCGACAACACGTTAAATAAGCCTAGGTCAACTAATTTATTTATCAATCGCGTTATCTAATTAAACGCGTTACGGTGTTTATCCCACCAAAGCTCTTGAGAGCACTACTACGACGGATTCTACCCCGTCGGGTACTATGTACCCAATATTATAAATATTGTTAAAATGTAAATAACTTTCATAGAGCGGATTGTGACTCAATAAATAAGCCTTACCACTACCGAATACCAGCGGGTGGTAACTGGCTAAATAAGCCTATTACTAATTTAGGCCAGTTTCTGGATAAATCTAATTAATAAAAATAGATTTTGTCTATAATAATGAGTGAACGTCTTCACCTTTACTGTAGTTGAAGACAATGAGAGATGATGCATGCTAGGGATGAGTGGTAGATGATGAATAGAAGTGGAACTGCCTAATGTAAATATTCATTGTAGATATCACCCCACACACTCAAAATTTTTTTCATCGCCCATCTTTTATATTTTATTTTAATATTTAAATTTATTTACTTACCATCCCACATCCCCGACCTTCATCGACCTTACTTTGGATTCTCGACTTTAAATTTTAAATTAAATAATTTTACTTGACAATTTTTTTATAAAAAAAAAAATTTTTTTAAATATATTTTTTTTAAATAAATATATTTAAAAAAATATTTTTTTTTACCGGTTGCCCCCGGGTAGTGTAACGGTGCAAACCTCTTTACACCATTTTTATTTCTTTTTCCATCTATCATTTTCAAATATTTAAATTATGTATGTCACTCATTCTTCGATTTCCCTCATTTTTCACACTACTACTTTACGCTTTGACCAGATCTGACTTTTTACCTGCTTCTCCGTTTATCCGTTTTTATCCAGTTTTCTGTTAATATTACTACAATTCTACAAATAAAACCACACCTAAAGTCGTTCCAGAGTTTATTTATTAATTATTAAAGTTATAAAACGTTCCAACGTGAAGTTTGTTGTTTGTCAACAATTTAGTCCTGCGGCTGAACATCACCTACAAGTACTTAGGTAGGAATTGGGCATTATCAAAGCACGTGCAAAAGTCGACCTTGGAGCACGAAGCAAATAGTAAACAAATTAGCTAATGAAGTAGTGGATGCCCTGCATTGCAATAAATGATTTTGCGACGCTAATCACACACTGTTTTCATTAATTTGTAAACGTTGTTTACCAAATCATTACCTAAGTACACTCGATTGCAGATGATTGAGTAGGTATACCTGTATCCCAGAGGGGTAGGCAGAGACCAGGGACTGCCACTTGCCAAGATCCTGACAAATCACATTCGCTTCATCAACGTTCATAAGTCGTTGCATGCACGCACGCCGGTTCCGGCTACTTTTTATCTTTCCCTTTGCTAATACATCCCCTATTTGGTCTCTGCCTACCCCTCTGGGATACAGGCGTGAGGTTATGTATGTATGTATGAGTATACCTACATAACTGACATGGCGTTATTATTAGCAATCAGTAATCAAGAAAATATTTATCGTAAAACCATTCCTTTCTTAACTTGGTCGCCTATTTACTCGATAACTTGTGCAGCTTCTTGGCCATGATAGTATGACAGTTTTGCTTTTAAGTTAATTGTTAATCTTTCAAGCGTAATTCTTTGCTAAAGCAGGGCACTGCCATAGGCTGCCATGATTTTTTTCACTTTTCTACAATCCACCGCAACGATACTCCAGTATCGATCTGTCTATTTCCACGGAGCCCACAGTTGGGCATAGGCCTCTTTTCTTTCACGCCAACCGATCTAGTCCAATGTTTCGCAATTTTTTCGGTCCGCCCCGCTAGTGGTGTGCTCACCGACCTTCGACACCTTCCTAGCCACTATGGTCTAAACGAGAAAAACAATATTGCATGTCTAATTTAGGTGCAGGGGAGATACACTCGCTCGCGTCTCTTTCTGCATCGCAGGAACATTAGGCCGTGCTCCACCAAAGGGGTCAAGACCGGGTTGGTGGTGATGATGGATAAAAATACATTGGCAATAGGTAGGTAGAACCATCGAGTTTGGGCTTTTGTAGACGTGAGGGGACCATCGCATACTGAGGGGCTCCATCAGATAGGGCTCCCATTGCGTCCCCTTCGACAATCGATCACTCTTGCATATTGCATAGAGTTTAGTATCTAAGAAAGAGCCTGTCATTGCTATTGTAATTAATATTTTTAAGTGGGTCCCTTTGCCTGAAATAAATAACTATTATTATTACTATTTATTATTTAACGTATTTTTACTATACGTTGGGAAATCATAGTGTTAACACTAGAAATAAACAAACTGTAACTAGAAGAAATAAACCTATATTCGTGTTCTCTGAGCATACCTATCGAAAACATTTCATTTTAATGTCAGGTTGTCTGGAAGAAATTGCTTTTAGCAATAAGGCCACCAATTGTACTTTGTATCTTTACATGTTTTATAATATGTGCTCTGGTGTACAACAAAGAATATTCTTATCTTATCTATCTTATCTTAATCCGGCATATTATGGTTTTAGAACTAAAACTAAAATGCCTATCTACTTTTGTATGGATATTCGTGCGGAAGTCATGAAATTATTTGCTTTAGGTGGTATGTAAAGCAAAAATCTTTCTCAATAAAAAAATACTTTCACTTTATCTCGGGTCTCTTGGTTAAGCTTGCATGGCATCAACCAATGTTTGTCCACTGCACATATACAAACTGTTCAACACGGAACGCCACTAACGTGCTGACCTTAACGGGAATTTTTGTCCGTAAACACACAGGCCAGACACAGGTGGTGATCGAGGTTTACCGCAGTACACGAGAGTTGCTGGTGTCCAACTCCTGGACTACTTACATGACACTCAAGAAGTGAATCGGGTGCTGTCCGTAAGTCAGCATTAATGTGCTCCTACTTTTGTTTTTGCTTACGAAAGTTGTACTTTCCTGATGTATTTATTAGATTTAAGATGATTGGAGAAACGATGGTCAAAGTAGAGTTTTTTTCGCTGTCTTTTTCTCCACTGCAACTCGACCCGAATCCAGAGGATAATATTGTAGCTAAGTAAAGAAATAATTTACTTCTAAAAAGAGAAAACTAATTAACGTGCCTGGGTTATTACTTTGTACGTCGACGTATTCAACACGAACAGAATGTATAAATTCTTGATTTCTGAATCGGGTCATATCTTATACCAGAGGGATGCTCTAGCTTTGTTCATGAACCTGTCTGTGAATGAAGCTATGTCTAAACATCTTCCAGCGCCTGTGGCTTGCATAGGGCGAGCGGAAGGGTTGCGTGGCGATGTGATTACGTTAGCAGGATGGGGCGAGGGTGACCGATTCATTAACTCACGCTGTTTCCAAAATGGCCGCCCATTGGTAAGTTTAATCAATAATAATAACAGCCACACACCAAAAACTCGCTTGTCCTAGTCCCGAACTACGATACGCTGACAAGGACGCTATCTATCTATAATCAGCCTACATCAGCCCACTGCTGGGCATAGGCCTTCTTTTTATTGCGCCACTTCTCACGGTCCTGTGCTATCTGATCTATCTCTGACCCGCAACCCTCACGATGCCGTCTGACCAAGCACGCTACAGACATCAAAAAGACCATACTGAGGAAAAAATTATAATTGCACAATTTGTAATCCGCGAAATCTGTGTTGATGAAACAAGCGTGTTATCATTAAAGCCGGGTGTCCACGGTCTTATTGCGCTCGGACAGAGTTTTACTAAGATGCTACTCGTATCGTATACACTGGCTATTTTAGTGCACTCCTATCAAAACGCCAACTCGGACTAAAATAACATGAGTGATAACTTGCCAGGAATACAACATTGAAAATTTGTAATGTTGTCAATTATCGCCACCGTAGGATGAAAATAGTTCTGAAAATATAGACATGGGTAAACATAGGAAAACCTTAGACAACTACCGTTTGCAGTTCATCGCTGTGGATATGCTACGATTGCTTAAATAACTGTAGGCTACTGCAGGGGTCATCTCTCAGAGCGATTCACTCGTGTCCACCGCGGATTTACAATTTAATTCTATCACAAACTAATATTAAACTTGTAACGGAGCAAACCTCTTTACACCATTTTTATTTCTTTTCTGTCTATCATTTTCAAATATTTAAATTTTGTCACTCATTCTTCGATTTCCCTCATTTTTTCACCACTACGACTTTACCCTTTGACCAGATTACCTGCTTATCCGTTTTTATCCAGTTTTTTTTCTGTTTTATTAAAATATTATACTAAATCTACAATTAAAACCACATCTGAAGTCGTTCCAGAGTTTATTTATTAATTATAAAAGTTATAAAACGTTCCACTGGCGCCCAACGATAATAACGAAACCCAACGTCACCCCACGGCTTGATACGCCGAGGCGACAAAGCCCACCCACCGCGACTACGCTGTGAGTGCGAAGGCAAATACGAGTACGATTACCACGATTATACGTGTGCACAATCGTCGAACTGCTGCTGCTGTTTCATACCCACGACCCACGACCTCATACATCACAGACGCATCCCTTGGAGCTCCCCAGCCTTGCTCAAGGGTTCTGTCGGACTTCTCCGCCGCCCCCAACTTTACCCACCAACCGGCTTTTGTTACACCTAGTCCAATCAATAGCGTATCTGGAGCTATTTTACAATAGAAGTCTGCCTCGGAAAAGCGATAGCCCGCCACACCAATTATAATTCATTATATGTAAATCCCAGGGAAGACATCTGAGTCAACCCACATCCCCTAATTTATGCCAGTGTCTCCAATAGTTCAGAGTGCATTGTGTTGTAAGGCCCACTGAAAACTAATTAGAACATTTTTTTACAATTTTTCAAGTTACTCATGCTTATAATCCAGTTGGAGCAGTGGATAAGTCTCTATCAGACTGCTAAATTTGCCTATCTAAGTAGGTACCTAGATGAATCATCACTAACTGGTGTTAAGTGCATAGTTACTTGATGTTTGAAACTATGGAATTGTAAGTATGTACACTTACAATTCCATTCCGAAATACTCCTAGTTTTATTTATACAATGTCTATTGGAAACTCTTGTCCACACCACAGGTGTAGTGACCACCCAGGTGCTGTACTACATGGGATGTTTCAAAAGTTTGCAACTAAATATTGTGGGTTTGAAACCTGAACATACAAGCTGTTGTTTTTAGGGTTCCGTACCTCAAAAGGAAAAAACGGAACCCTTATAGGATCACTTTGTTGTCCGTCTGTCCGTCCGTCCGTCTGTCAAGACCCTTTTTCTCAGGAACGCGTGGAGGTATGAAGCTGAAATTTATATCAATTACTCAGGTCTACTGTCCCTTGAAGCTGTGAAAAAATCAAACTTCTAAGCCAACGCAATCAAAAGATACAGCCGTTTATGCCGCAAATTTTCGACACTTGCAAGGGAATCAAAACCTACAGGGTGCTTCCCGTGAACTCAGAATCTTGAAATTTGGTACGAAGCAACGTCTTATAGCATAGATAAAGGAAAAATTACGAAAACCATAAATTTTTAGTTACATCTCATAATATATTTTTTTTTAATAATTTTAAACTTACTACCCATTTCCTCATAAACGCGTAGAGGTATTAAATTGAAATTCATACCAAATACTCAGGTCTATAATACAGGTTTGTACGGAACCCTCGGTGCGCGAGTCTGACTCGCACTTGGCCGGTTTTTTTTTTAGTTACATACCAAAGGTTGTTCTGAGGGTAGTTTAGCTTAAATTTTCTCCTGTGTTCCAGTGTTCAGTGTTCTACAGTGTTCCATCCAATGCAAAAAAAGTCAATAAACTCCTGCATTAGCTGTGGTTGACAGTATAATTACAATTATCTTGGATTAAAAAACTTTACTTTGTTGACAATAGTATAAAAATCTTAAAAATGACTGCTAGGTACATGTTAACATCTGGGTCGCTCTGTTCAATTACTTGTTCTGGTCTCCAACTAGGTTGCTTTGTGGATGTTAACGAGGCAACGACACGACACTATGAAAAACATCACAAATCAATGTACAGCGGTGAACAATGAACATGCCTTTAAGAGTATTTTTTTAATTTTTTATGAATTCTCGTACATAGTTAATAGTTAGTACCTGCAATAAAACCTGTTACATTTTAACCACATAATAAGTTTTGTTTATCCGACAATGTTGGTTACGGAAATATAATATCCACTTTTTTCTGCATCCATCGATAAATAAATAACTTATGCACAACACAATCATCTATCCAGGTCCCAAACTAGGTTACCCTGTACTATGGTAACCAGGCCAGGATATCACAAACATTGAAATACATCCAGACAGGCCATTTGTACGGTGGCCCCCAATTCAAATCAAACCCACAATCTCATGGTAATCAGATGTAATACCACTAGATCAACACTAGTGGTATTACAAACAAACTGAAGAATTTGCTCCCCCATACTATATTTACTGTTTTGGACTCTTACTTGACAGAAAGATGCTTTCAAGTGAGACACAGTGATGAACTATCAAACCTCTATCCAATTCACTTAGGAATTCCACAAGTAGTGTACTGGGACCGATTCTCTACATTATCTACATTATCTACACATCTGACCTCCCAACAACAGAACACACTACTATAGGAACATTCGCTGACGACACGGCATTTATGTCCAGCCATAGCAGCCCAGAAATTGCCTCAGCGCGGCTCCAAAAAGCACTAAATGCCATGGAGAACTGGTGTAAAAAATGGCGAATGAGTCCAAATCCGTGCATGTCACCTTTACACTAAGGAAGGCAACTTGCCCACCTGTCAACCTAAATGGAAAGCCAATCCCACAAGCAGAAGAAGCCAAATACCTCGGAATACACTTGGATCGGCGGCTCACTTGGAGGAAACACATCTGGACTAAACGAAAGCAGCTTGACATGAAGATCCGCTCAATGTACTGGCTCCTAGGACGCAAGTCACAACTTTCAAGAGAGTGCAAAATTACGATCTACAAAGCTATAATAAAACCAATATGGACAACTCTAGGGCACAGCTTCGAAATCAAACATTAACATCTTGGAACGCTTTCAAACCAAAACACTCAGATCCATCTTGAAAATACCGTGGTACATTTCAAACAAACTTATGTATTGGGACATAAATTTTCCAACTGTAGATCAGGAAATCAGGGGGTACAGTGAACGCTATCAGGAGCGCTTAAAGTGCCACCCTAACGTACTGGCTACTCGCCTCGTTACAGACAAACCAGGGTTACTCCCGGCTGCATAGGATAAATATACTGGATCTAAATTATTAAAGAAGGAGGAAGGAGGTCGATGGATCTCGCTCTGCTAGTTCTTAAATTAACGCAACGACAGTTATAACGAATCACCAGAGTTACTTATTGTAGTCATAACTACAGATTGTAATGGAGCTGACAAGAGAAAATAGAAAAAAAAAAACTAGATCAACAAGGCAGTCAATAACATCCATAATTTTCTGCTTTACAAACACTAGTTTACTTTCGCACCACTTTCATCAGCTACATTGGAAGGAAAAGACGAAAGTAAATATAATTAGCAACATTTGTCGAGGGGAACCCAGACACAGACAAGCATAGCTCGTCTTTCTACACCCATACAACTTATGTATACTTAAGAATTGAGATAGATCTAACAAACCCTTGAATTGCTTCCAGCAGGCGAGCGTCTGCAGCGCCTGCTAGCTCTGCTGCCCCTCCTGAGGCCAGACAACGAGAGGGCTAAAGACGCCTATGTCAACGCCGCGCCAGCTCTGGTGAGTCACATTAAAATTAGGCTTATTACCCTACTGCGCCAGACGGAGAACTATGTTTCTTTTAAATTCCTCCTTAAGTTTATATTGGTGTGTTTGTGTTGGCTGAATGAAAATTAGGATAATGTTGGTTCTAATTTGCATGTTTAAAACTGAATAGGTATGTTCTACTCTTGTACTCATTCTTTTGGGGTTTAATTTAAATTAATTAATAATTTGAGTGGCAACTGAGTTTTAACTATTGAATTTAGTACTTGATCCGTGCCCTAGTCCCTGTAATACTGGGTTTCCCAGTGCAGAGCTTATTATATTAGTAAAGAAAAATTTTAATACTTACAATTTTTTTCTGCTGAATAAATAAATGCTTATCACATTCACATTTACTTATCTGCCTTAGTCCGCCGAAATTAAAATTACGAACTGCAGTCAGAAACCTACTAAAAGAAACCTATTTGGGTTTCTTTTAGTAGGTTTCTAAATAGCAATAAATAGTCTATACTATTTTATTTTTAATGCACTAACCCGTGCTAAGGACAAATTTAAAAACCTATTTAGAGGCTAAAAATTTCACCCATGCCGGGATTCGAACCCGCAACCTCTGGCTATCCGTGCCAGCGCTCTACCAATTGAGCTCAATTGACAGAGCGCTGGCACGGATAGCCAGAGGTTGCGGGTTCGAATCCCGGCATGGGTGAAATTTTTAGCCTCTAAATAGGTTTTTAAATAAATAGTCTGTTTATTTATTGAAAACATTTCACTCTAAACTACCTACAATTTATTTCTGACATCTCGACCATATTTAATTGCAACAGTAAAACCCAGTAGTCATTCTTATACTGAATTGAGTGTAAAGTGGTCCTTGTAAAACTTCCAAGATAAGGCAATGATAAAGAAATGAACATTCATATATATGGGTTGAATTACTAAGTCGTAGACCAAGCTTTATAGACAGTGTACTGTGGTTTCTGACTAAACTGTTTGACTACTGTCTAGTCTAGAATGACAAGCTTACAATTGTAAAGTTTACCTAAACCAAAACAATCAAATACTTTCTCACAAAGAAATTTATGATATTGGACAAAGGCAAATAGTCAAAATAAGACAAAGAAAAATAGTCAAACAAGTACATACCTCGTAGATAACAAATCGATCAAATGGGTATCAACATTAAGAAACAGACTGTTAAACACACACTATTCAAGGCCTTTTCTAGTAAATTGTACATGGAATATGTGAGCATTGTCCTAAGAAGTAAAGTTCTGTTTTTGTATTAAAATTTACTCTAGAAAATTTAAGTAGTGTTCAGAGGCTGGGCCTAATATTTCGATTTAGGTTGCTTTAATAAATTTCTGAAGAGAAAAAAGAATCCGAGTCTAAACCGGAAGTACTTCATACACTGTAATACTTCGTCGAAACAAACAAAACTGAAAGTAATGCTAATAAGAACCAATATAAGAGGTTTTTTTTTAGAATTTCGAGATGTCAACATCTTGGCGTTTTTTTTATTCCCATTGGAATAGAAAAAGAATTAAAATAAACGCAATTTTATTTCAACAATTAGCTGTTCATAGTACAAAAAAATAGTACATTCTGACTATTTTTTCTCTAAAATGATCTAGATTTTGAAATGGACTCCTAGTTTGATTTGTAATGATCATCTGCGCATCTGCGCTACTTTGAAAAAAAAACATTTCATTTCATTGATTGATCAGAATGTAATACGAGCGCCAGTGTACACGATACGAGTAGCTTTCCAATAGCAATTAGCTCACATGGTCCATGTGCACGCTCTGTGATCGTGAAAGCTCCGATTAAATCTGCCACAATCGGCGTGACGACATTCTCGGAAACACTTATATCATTTTAAAGTCTTTGTCAAAGATTTATTATGAAATAACTCCCTTAAAAATACTATTGAAACATTTTTGTTCTGTCTACATAATATGGCTAATTTAAATTTCTTATCTAATGACCTGGATGATCATGCCGTATCCCAGGCATACAAATGTGAGGTTGAAGAATGTAAAAAACTGGTCCCTCCGTCAGACACATGCCTTTCTATAATTACTCAAAATATAAGAAGCATTAATCACAACTTACCTCAGTTTGAAGTCTTTCTCGCGAGACTTGGTGTAAAAAACGACATTATCGTACTCACAGAATGCTGGTTACCAAAAAATCCTGTAATACAACCAATTGAGGGCTATAGCATGCATGCCTCATCTTGTAATAATATGCAAAATGATGGTGTCGTAGTGTACATAAAAAATAATCTTACTTTCTCTGTACGAGAGCCTGATTTCCAGGAAGGTAATTGCATTGTTATCGAAATTAAAAATACTGAAACTGCCATAATTGCAATATACAGATCACCATCATATAAAAACATCGATCTTTTTTTAGTGTCTTTAAACAATATTCTTACTTCGCTAGCTAATTATAAAAATTTAATTATTATAGGTGACATCAATATAAATATTAACCCGCAGAAGGAAGATGCCACATCGTTGGCAGATCAATATTTGACACTTGCTGCCTTTCAGGGGTTTTTACCCACACATACAATGGTAACAAGAGATGCAAGTAATACTTGTATTGATCACGTGTTGCTAAAATCTAAACTACCTTCTGTTACTGTCGTACCTGAGGCATCAATAACAGACCATAAACCTGTTATATTTTGTCTCAATCATAAGCAGGTACGGGTCTTCTCAGCTTCAACCACACGGAAAATCAATGAGGAAGGTCTCGCTAGAGACATAGATAATACGGATTACCGGGCTATATACGAATGTAAGGATCCGAATATGGCAATGACACTTTTTACTCAGACTATTACTACGGCAATTGATAATAATTCGTCTTTATTACCACTATCCCGCCGTAAAAAAATACTGAAGCCCTGGATAACACCAGGGCTACTACGTTGTATGCGTAATAGAGATAGGTTACACAGTAAATGTAAGGCAGATCCAGATAACATAACTCTCAAGATTACGTACCCAAGATATAGAAATTACTGCGGTAAGCTTACAAAAAAACTCAAGAGATCGTATGAAAAACAACAAATTGATAATGCAGGAAAAAATAATAAAAAACTGTGGAAGGCCATCAAGGAGATAACTTACTCATCAAAAGACAAAACCCACCCCAAAGAACTTCTTACAATTTCAAATAATCCTCAAGTCTCAGTAGATGAAGTCAATAGATACTTTGTTAATGTTGGAGAGAATTTGGCAAAGCAGGCAGCCGCAATTTCAATGAACGATAACTTGTCAGCCGGATATCAAAACAACAAAGAAGTAATCAGCTCGTTTGTTCTTTTAAATACCGATGAAGAAGAAGTGGAGAGATTAATACTAAATCTTAAAAACGAATGCTCTGTAGGTTGGGATAATATCTCAAACAATACGTTGAAGAAATTTAAAAACTATTTTGTTGAGCCCCTGACTTACATTTTTAATATGTGTTTGGATACAGGCATTTTTCCCACAGTGCTGAAGCGTTCTTGTGTTCGTCCAATTTACAAAGGAGGGGACAGGGAACGTATCAATAATTACAGACATCCTGCCTGCCATATCAAAAATATTGGAAAAATTATTAACTCTAGGTTAATAAATTACTTAGAGACAAATAACCTTCTCTCGAATAATCAGTATGGCTTTCGACAAGGCAAATCCACAGACGATGCAGTTCAAACTCTTACTGATTATATTTCTATTAATCTTGATGGCGGTAGGAAATGCATAGGAATTTTTCTTGACTTGGCCAAGGCATTTGATACGGTCCCTGTCCCTATCCTTCTCAGAAAACTTGAAAAGCTCGGAATCAGAGGTACGCAACACGCCCTTCTTGCAAGTTACCTCTCAGATCGGTATCAAAGTGTCCAGATTGGCGACTACAGGAGCACAGAGCTCCCAGTTTTTTATGGTGTTCCACAGGCAGCATCCTGGGACCAACCCTTTTTTTAGTCTACCTAAATGACGTGCTTTGCTTACCCTCATTTGAGGGGCAAATTATATCTTATGCAGATGATATTGTCCTCCTATTTGCTGCCAAAACTCAGGACGAAGTTTTCGAAATGGCACAGAATGGCTTCGATAAAATCAAGGTCTGGCTTCGGAATAATGTTTTAACACTTAATGATGTATTTATATGATGCATTTATAGTATTTATTTTTTTCCATTAGACAAGCACTGGTCAGAGATAATCTTAAAATTATTTCCCATAATTGTGGTATGCCTAAAAGTTCTTACCTGTGTAAATGCCAACCCCTGGAATGCGTACAAAACATAAGGTACCTAGGTGTTATAGTAGATAACAACCTAAGTTTCAAAGATCATATAAAGCAATTATTTAATAGAATCCGTAAACTTCTATACTTTTTCAAAAACTTAAGACACGTAGTTGAACCCTATCTGCTAAAACAAATTTATTTTTCTATCTGTCAATCACTACTAACTTATTGTATATCTTCGTGGGGTGGAATAGCTAAAACGTATCTAAAGACTATAGAAATTGCTCAACGAGCAGTCCTTAAGTTTGCACTTTTAAAAGCTTTTATTATCCGACGACCCTGTTATATCAATTCTGTGATGTTTTAACAGTTCGCCAACTATATATATTAAATACAGTTATTAAACAACATAGTAAGATTAAATTTATTAGCAATGAAACACAAAAACGAAGAAAATACATTATGGATCGAGGCGCAACCTTTCATAAAAAATTTATTAAGTAACAAATATTTTCCATTTTTGGGTCCCTTCATATATAAGTCACTGGACAAAAAGTTAAATATTAACACAATGACTTCAACAGAAAGCAAAAAAGTAATAACTGCCTTTCTCAAGGGACTTAACTATGAAGAGACTGAAGTTCTGCTTAAAGTAAAGGAATAACAAAATATATATATATTACTTATATAAATATAAAGTTTCCTACATTTATTGCATCTACTACACACCCTCTCTCACATACACACACTCACTCACACATTTACACATCGAGAGGATCTTACACTATGCACACTTGTTCTCTGTAATAGATTTATAAGATTTAAGTAATAGCTGGAACATAAAATATTGCACTGTATATTTCTGTACTAATTTCATCATTTTTAATATACAAACAAATGAAACTGTTTTGATTTGGTCTAAACTTTTTTGTAGCTAGATCTATCTGTATATTTTTTTCCGGATGGGGGCGCTGTTTGCTGAAGTACAGGTTCACGCCTAGTTTAGCAACAGATGCTACTACATATTTGGTTTTTGAAAAATGTACCTAGCATAATTCTAATTCAAGAAACAACTTGTATGATTTTTTTGGAACAAATAAATTCTATTCTATTCTAATTATCAAATAATCAAAGTTTTAACGATATTAGGGGAAACAAAACATAAGGGACGTCCCAGGCGGACATACATCGACCAATTAGGGGATGTATTAGCAAAAGGAAAGATCTAAAGTACCCGGAACCGGCGTGCATGCATGCAACGACTTATAATATAACGTTGATGAAGCGAAGGTGATCTGTCAGGATCGTGGCAAGTGGCAGTCCCTGGTCTCTGCCTACCCCTCTGGGATAAAGGCGTGAGGTTATGTATGTATGTGCTAACATAACATAATATTTACATACAAGAACATACATTGCTTCTGGCCCCACACTAGGATACCTTGGGTCGTGGGAACCAGATACAACGACATCACAAACATGTAAATATCCAAGACCTGGGGATTTTTTTATCCCCAGCCGGGGTTCGAACCGGGGATCTCTTGCATGGTAAGCTTGCGCTACCGCTGCGCCACAGAGGTCGTCGATGTGTCCCCATGATTTTTAAATCCTCTTCCGTGATGTATGGAAGGGGATTAAAAAATCTTTCGTCATGCCCGTCATGCAGGTCCAGCGTTGCGTAGACGCGCCTCGCCACCGCGCCGCCGCTGAGCGCTGCCGCCAACTCCTCTGCTACCTGCTGGTTCATCCCGCCATAGCGCCGCACGAACACAGGTGAACTTGCATCGTATCCTTCCTAGTTGCTTGTTTGACAGTGACAAGTTTTAAAAACCTATTTAGAGGCTAAAAATTCAACCCATGCCGGGATTCGAACCCGCGACCTCTGGCTGTCCGTGCCAGCGCTCTTTCCAACTGAGCTAATGGGCGACTCATCGGCATCAGTGAAATTACGAACCTCTTTACAATTTTCTCTGTATTACGTACAGGCAGCGACATATGGGTGAACTAATTTGCATCACTTGCAGCCCCGAGTAGGTACCTACTATGCAGTTAGGTTTTACATCGGAATGATGATATGATAATAGTGACAAGTTCCCAGTGTTGAAGGTTAATATGAAGACAGTACGGCTACAAGGTCAACACCGTCGTACTAAACGTACTGTCACGGGATAATATAGTCTTTATTTGCTTTTAAACTTTTATTTGCTCCACGAATTAGAAACAGAAATTAGGACATAGAAATAATATTGAAACCGAGATAAGTCGCCGCGAGACGGGTGTTGAGACAGAATTGAGTGTCCGCCGAGCGTCTCGCAGTACCTCGGGTCGAGGGTGCTGGATAAGCATCCTCAGTCAGCGCTTTCTCTTAGGCTAACCGCGCATGCGTTACGTTACTGTTTCGTCACTCCTATCAAGACCGTGGATATGTTTGGAGATGCGCGTATGTTACGACGTGACAACAGAGTGCTTAGTGCGAGTTTTTTAACTACTCGATCGCGTTAAGGTAAACTCATATTTCTATGGCATCGAGGAAGCGCCACCTAGCGATAAGTATGGAAATTAAAATTGCTGAGTGCGAGTTGTAATGGTTTACGTTGAAAAGTGAACACGTTTACTAGCCAAAACACGAATAAACGCGAGTACGAGTTTTACTGTGACAGCGTTTTGCCAGTTCAAACGGTTAACTTACTCATACTCACTACTCAATGCTCGATTAACGCGGTAGTAAAGTTATTCGATTGGATCTGTCAAACTCGCACTAAGCACTCTGGGTGACATTTCGCGCATCTCCATACATTGTCGCCACGATAAATGCTAAATAACTCTAACCGAACTGTGCCTAGGTGTGAAGGGACAAACATAGGCGACAAAGGATTTGGGTTACACGGGATATAGTTGAAAATACACATAAAGGAGATGATTAATTGTAATAGTCGAGACGCCTGGTTATTGTAAGCGTCGTGAAGGCATTTCTAATGCCAATAATCCTCTTTATGAATCGCATCATCCAACGCGATATCTCTTTATTTCTCTCTTTTCTCTTAGTCACGATAAACAAAGGGGGTGCCGCTCTTGGCCCCCCACAGGCCTCCAAACCACCCCTCATAGCCTGCCTCGACCTCCACATCTCAAACACAACGAGACGATACTTTGCCCGTTCGAGTTTTACCCTCATAACTCTTTAACTAAAGATTCTCTTCTCTCTCTGGACCTCTACATTTCCTTATCTCAATATAACATAAAACGATCTCACCCAAATTGTTCTAATTCACCACCCTTTTCTCCACGCGCCTTCACTCGTCACTCCCTCTTCTTCCGCCATCTTTTTTCCAACCTCCTCTCCCTACCCAACGTCAAAAACTATGAAAAACAAAACTACTCACAGATTATCCGGTATCATGACGTGCATTCGCGACGATTCGCGACATACATATCTACGGAGTGACGAAACAGTCACGCTTAGCCTTACTATGCAGGGATATAACAGTACGATAAAATAAGTCGTCATTATGCTGGAAACATGTGCTCTAAGTTGGGTTAGTCATGATTGGTTCAACAAGAGTGCAACTAAAATGTTCTCCCTTCCCCAGCACCCTGACGCAATGGCTGCACTTCCTGGAGAGCCACATCGCTGGATTGGACGGCGTGTGGCCGCCGCGAGCCGAGCCCCCCGCCCCGCCGGCCCCCGCCAACATCTGGAAATCCGGCACCTTCCGGAGGTACGAATCTCTTGGTACATATTTAATTTTCCTTGCAGCCCATGAACAATGCCTACTGTTGGGCACGGGCCTCTTCACCGTAACGCTACCCCGCCGGTCCTCTGCCAACCTCGCCCATTGCCCTCCTGCCGCCTTCTTAATGTCAGCGGCCCAGCGGGTAGGCGGCATATTCTAATATAAAAAATCTTTGTAGACTTTTAGTCCGCATCTACTTACGGTTGTTGTTATATCGGATATAACAACAACCGTAAGTAGATCCGGACTAAAAGTCTACAATGTGTTGTGCTTACGAAAGTTTTAGTTTAAAAATATTTTCTTACAGTGTTTGTTACAATTATTGTATCTCTTAATGACTCGCGAAGCTCATACATAGTTATATTTGACGACCTCTGTGGCGGAGCGGTAGCGCGTCTGCCTACCATGCGAGCGGTCCCGAGTTCGAATCCCGTCTGGGGACAAAAAAAAAGCCCAGGTCTTGGATATTTACATGTGTGTGATGTCGTTGTTTCTGGTTCCCACGACACAGGGTATCCTAGTGTGGGGCCAGAAGCAATATATGTAAAATGTTACCTATGTTATATTAAATGGGTCTAATCCGTCCGGAATGAATGTTGTGTTGGTTCGTTTCCGTTTAATATTATCATTAATAAGTGAAAATTAATTATACTATTTTTATTTTTAATGCACTGACCCGTGCTAAGGACATTTTTAAAAACCTATTAACAGGCGCTCTTTTTAACTGAGACGCCTATTAGCTCAGTTGGAAAGAGCTCTGGCACGGATAGCCAGAGGTCGCGGGTTCGAATCCCGGCATGGGTGGAATTTTTAGCCACTTAATAGGTTTTTAAAATTGTCCTTAGCACGGGTCAGTGCATTAAAAATAAAAATAGTATAATTAATTTTCACTGCTATTTATATCCGCCGGCAAGTATTCTCGAACATTCCCGCATGTACCCTCGGTGCACGTGGCAACGACTATGGAACAGCTTCATGTCATAGAGTTGTGAGCCTTATGTTAGTAGACATACGAGTCATTATTCCTTGCAGCGGTACTAAAACAAACCAGGCGGCGACTATTCGATAGGCTTCCAGAAGGCTCTATTCTAGATGGTTCACGATAGGACCGCGACACTACCAATATTTCACTAATGGCTCCTATCTGCAGGACTATCGGTAAGAACGTGGAGTTCCGCGTGGACAGTGACCACGCTCCCTTCAGCGGCGACCACAACGCCTTCAGTGGTGACCACAACGCCTTCAGCGGCGACCACAACGCCTTCAGTGGTGACCACAACGCCTTCAGCGGCGACCACAACGCCTTCAGTGGCGACCACAACGCCTTTTGCAGTGACCACAACGCCTTTTGCAGCGACCTACAGGAGTCCTTCTCGAAGAACGGTCGCGACGTCGACATCAGCTTAGAAGGCGATAAGTTGGCATTTGACGCGACGATAGCGCAACCGAAGTCTCAAAGGTACGAAGTAAACATCCTAATTGCTATAATCCTATTTTGAATTTCAGACATGTGGTGTCGGCCTAGAGAATAGCACCAACCAAAATTCATCCCGCGGGTGTCGTAAAAGGCGACTAAGGGGGTGTGCAGCAGCGCCCCCTGCAGTACGATTCCAACGAACTGCGATCCCAACCCGCATGACTAGCGTGGGGCTTAGGGGAGGACTATGTCCAGCAGTGGACTAATACAATAGCCTGAAGAAGACAGTGGTTCGCGACTATGATAAGTTGGTAGATGATCTGTTTCTACTCATGCGTTAACTGTGCCACCACCACTCCTTTATTGTAAAGGATAACTTCGTGAGGAAACCTAAATTGACCGGTGTTTAAAAATGCTAATTTTGGGACGGATCACGGCCGCGCATGGACCTCTCTTGAGAATCCAGAAGTAAAGCATAAAGTGTATTATTCATATATGTATGATACAGGCCTAGCCTAATTTAGGGAGGACTGGTAAAAGTAGAACATTTTTGGAAATAAATAATTTACCTTAATAAATAATTTAGAAATAAATAAAAAACCTTTAAGATAATAACAGTGTTAAGTAAAAGAATAAGTAAATTAGGTAAAAACTGATTATGAAAAGAATAAATGTAGAGTTTATTTGTTAGCTTCTTTGAAAAATTTCTATCAGCCTCATAAATTTTATAATTATATTATACTTACATCTGAGTAAACGTTTTTTTCTTTTACATTATATAATATATTGTGAAACTTAGTTTGGACATTCAACAAGTAAACAAAACATTTGGTTTTTATAGAAAACAGAAAAAAAAACTTTATTTGTATTTAGAATTAGGAACTGTTTTTGTAGTTAGTTTTTAAGTAGGTGAATGCTGAAAAATAGCGCCGTCCACAGGCATTGTCTTGTCTCTGGCGACACAATATGCTGAGCACACACCTTTTGTCGCCAACTATCAAGTCATTATTTGTAATTTCTCCTTTTATTCTTCGTCTTTATTGTTGGTCGCAATTATTATTATTAATTTATTTCAGGCAAAGCCTATAATAGTGTTAGGAACAATTTGACTTATGCTATGTTACTATGGAACGTCGTATAACTTTTATACTTAATAATAAACTTTTGAACGACTTTAGGTGTGCTTTTATTTGTAGATTAATATGTACTTAGTAATATTAAAATAGAAAAACTGGATAAAAAAACGGATAAGCAGGTAAAAAGTCAGATCTGGTCAAAGGGTAAAGTAGTAGTGATGAAAAATGAGGGAAATCGAAGAATGTGTGACGTAATTTAAATATTTGAAAATGATAGATAGAAAAAGAAATAAAAATGGTGTGAAGAGGTTTGCACCGTCACAAGTAAACTATTTACAGTGTATTACAGCCTAGTCCCAACCAGCCCCCCCTGCTTGTCAATGCAATTACAGTAAATGCATTTTTACTTTTTTTTTTACTTTTAACAGTTGTCTTACCCAGGTGTAACATTGTGACCCCCAGGTCTAACAGCCTGACGCCCCCGTCGAGCACGTTCCTCCAGGCGTCTTCGTCGGCCGAGAACCTGAGCGAGCCCTTCCAGAAGCCGCGCAGCTTCTCGCTCTGCAGCGACCGCAGCCTGGCGCACCTGCGGCCCGTGCCCATCATCTACGGGACCACGGGCAGCGAGACCAGGCTCGACGAGCTGAGGTAGGGGTTCCTTCACTACGGCGCCGCAGCCTGGCGCACCTGCGGCCCGTGCCCATCATCTACGGGACCACGGGCAGCGAGACCAGGCTCGACGAGCTGAGGTAGGGGTTCCTTCACTACGGCGCCGCAGCCTGGCGCACCTGCGGCCCGTGCCCGTCATCTACGGGGCCACGGGCAGCGAGACCAGGCTCGACGAGCTGAGGTAGGGGTTCCTTCACTACGGCACCGCAGCCTGGCGCACCTGTGGCCCGTGCCCGTCATCTACGGGACCACGGGCAGCGAGACCAGGCTCGACGAGCTGAGGTAGGGGTTCCTTCACTACGGCGCCGCAGCCTGGCGCACCTGCGGCCCGTGCCCGTCATCTACGGGACCACGGGCAGCGAGACCAGGCTCGACGAGCTGAGGTAGGGGTTCCTTCACTACGGCGCCGCAGCCTGGCGCACCTGCGGCCCGTGCCCGTCATCTACGGGACCACGGGCAGCGAGACCAGGCTCGACGAGCTGAGGTAGGGGTTCCTTCACTACGGCGCCGCAGCCTGGCGCACCTGCGGCCCGTGCCCGTCATCTACGGGACCACGGGCAGCGAGACCAGGCTCGACGAGCTGAGGTAGGGGTTCCTTCACTACGGCGCCGCAGCCTGGCGCACCTGCGGCCCGTGCCCGTCATCTACGGGACCACGGGCAGCGAGACCAGGCTCGACGAGCTGAGGTAGGGGTTCCTTCACTACGGCGCCGCAGCCTGGCGCACCTGCGGCCCGTGCCCGTCATCTACGGGACCACGGGCAGCGAGACCAGGCTCGACGAGCTGAGGTAGGGGTTCCTTCACTACGGCGCCGCAGCCTGGCGCACCTGCGGCCCGTGCCCGTCATCTACGGGACCACGGGCAGCGAGACCAGGCTCGACGAGCTGAGGTAGGGGTTCCTTCACTACGGCGCCGCCGCCTGGCGCACCTGCGGCCCGTGCCCGTCATCTACGGGACCACGGGCAGCGAGACCAGGCTCGACGAGCTGAGGTAGGGGTTCCTTCACTACGGCGCCGCCGCCTGGCGCACCTGCGGCCCGTGCCCGTCATCTACGGGACCACGGGCAGCGAGACCAGGCTCGACGAGCTGAGGTAGGGGTTCCTTCACTACGGCGCCGCAGCCTGGCGCACCTGCGGCCCGTGCCCGTCATCTACGGGACCACGGGCAGCGAGTCGACTTCCGTCCCTGCAGCGACGGCAGCCTGCTGCTTCAAGTGTTCGCGCGCACGTTTCAAAATTTCATGCGTCATTGAGATGAAAATATACATCATATTTTCACCATTTACGTGGCTCCCGACTGTCGTCAGCACGTTCAATACAGACATACAGTGATGCTCGGATATACACACTGTTCTATTGTTATTACGATATCAGTTTTGTTATCAGTCCGATCGATATTAACCCTTGTAACTCCCCACTGCTGGAGCACGCCTTATTGTCAGAAGTTATCAAGCCGCCCATAAGGCCCTTCATATGGCTTAACGACTGCCATACATGACAGCCGTGCCTTGCGAAGCACGGAAGCGCTCGAAAAAT
This sequence comes from Yponomeuta sedellus, assembly GCA_934045075.1. Lineage (NCBI taxonomy): Eukaryota > Metazoa > Arthropoda > Insecta > Lepidoptera > Yponomeutidae > Yponomeuta > Yponomeuta sedellus. The sequence continues at coordinate 21,735,876 of OW203737.1, read as the reverse complement.
TTTATAATTATAATAATAGAAGGAAAATATTGAAAATGAAAATGTAAATGAAAAATTTATTTGTACCCAACACCACGTAATTTTACAATAAAATTAACATAAAAGCAACTGCTTATCAATAAAATGAACTCACAGAAAATTTATGTAGCTTACAATAATTTTATTTGATTTGCTCTGATGCCTGTGCTAGGTAATAACCTGTGTTACAGACATCAGTGTTTCCCAAGTGTAACCAAAAAACATTAATATTAAAGACAGTGTCGTGCGTTGCTATCGAAAGATTAAGAACAACAACGATAAAAATAGTTACTATGGAAGAAAGGTACATATCCAGAATTTAGAATAAGTAGGTATATTGAATATACATGATATTATAAAATATATCTATTATATAATATAATATATAATATATATTATTATAATATATTATATAATATATCTATTTAATTATATTATATTATATATACATATACGTACATATATACATTTATAAACGCGTCTTGATGTGTCAGTAATTGAGTACCTATATAATAATTATGAATAAGTAAATTCATAATTATTATATAGGTACTCAATTACTGTGTATACTATGGTGTTTATTTTGTAAGTAGTTTTAATAACAGGTGTCATATAGACATAGAAAAATAAAAATATATGTTCCAGTTTAACCAGAAACTAACAGAAAAATTGCCACTAGCACTAGTGACGAGACGGTCACCCATCCTGCGCCTGTTGTCGCTTAACTCACTCAATCACTCGGTTCGACTAGGCCCGAGCGCTTCGTTATATCAGTCCAAGTTATTAAATTGTCATGTCTGTGATATCTTATAATTTGTAAACCTCCTCACTGTCCCCAGGAGTAACAAGTTCGTGGAGTACCCGGGCATGTCGACGGTGGCGCAGTGGCTGAAGAGTCTCCGCTTGCACAAGTACGTCTGGCTGTTCACCAACATCTCCTACGAGCAGATGATGGCCATCGACGAGGAGTACCTCGAGAAACTGGGTGAGTTGTGTTGTCTCTAAACGTGGGGATATTTTCATGGGTAGGCTGAATAATCGAGAATTCAGCACGCTTTAGGGGAACTTAAGAATCGTTATCAACCCTTGTATGTCCCCAGTGCTGGGACGCGGGTCTCTTTCTGCATCGCAGGGAGGTTAGGCCATACTCCACCACGGGGGCCAAGTCCGGGTTGGTGGCGGATTGTAAGACAGTGGCGGGCCTTACTGTCAAGTTATCAAGCCGCCCATAAGGCCTCTGACATGCTTAACGACTGCCATTATATGGCAGCAACTTAAGAATTACACTACGTTAATAATCAACTACAACCCAACAATTTTTCATGGAACTTAACTGGAATAATCAGACAAATACATCACAAACATAGGAAGATACTTGATACTGTGGTCATAGACGTTAACAATATTTTTTTGTGTAATGTACTCTCACAGAGGGAGATATTATGGGTTTAATTACCAGGCGTGTCCAATGCGGATTGATTGTACCTGTTCTAAAAAAGTACACGCATTTGAAATTTGTCCAGGGAGCCAATTCTCACTTCATTAGCAAATAATTCGTTTACGACTCTTAAGGTTTATAACTTGAATTTAACATAAAAAGACCAGCGAAAGCCAAAATTTGTATTTTGAACGCCATGTTAGGTTGAATTCAGATAAGAAAATAAATGTCTAATGACTCGGTTGAGTTATCTTATGTTATTTTTATGCGACAAATGCATAGACCTTCGAATATTTGCATACGCTTTCAATTCGCATGGGCGAGAATCGGCCCCCAGCCCTCTTGTTCTACTATAAATCGGCTTATTTGATACAAAAGTGTCATGGTTGATTTTAGATCTATGCTAGTTTTGCGAAATTCTTAATTTACTTTCGGAATTATCCCGCTTAATTACTCTAATATGCCATGAAAGCGAAACCTATAGTCACCGATAACCCCATAAATTAAGGTCTGTTTTGATGGTAAAGTAAGTTTAGTCTGTTTTCTATATGTTAATACGATTGATTCCATCAAAAACGTCCCTTGAGATAGATTATTCATTCGATAAAACACCAATAGAAGTTGTAAATTCTCTTTTAGGAATCACAATAGACAGCCTGGAATCTTTACTGGAAAAATCATGTTTAAAAAGTAGCAAGTAAATTATTGTTACGGGCTAGGGTTCTGGATTTGGATGTAAAACACCAATGACAGCTTCTTAGGATTTATTCACGCAGGGTCTGGTCTGCAGGTCTTCACGACACAAAGTCCACACGTAGATTCCAATCGCAGGTTCAATCGAAGTCCAATAGTATCGCTGAGGTCGTAGGTTATCGCTCGTATCGCAGGTATGTTCGCTCGAAGTTCACTCTTCGCTATTCCAAACGGAACTGACAGCGCGCTTTTTTTTTTTTTTTTTTAACCCTATAAAGGGCACCCTCCGGAGGACACGGGGGAGGGAGGTGGTGAATGCTCATGCATAACAGCACGGACCCGGCCGTGCTGCCAATGTGGGACTCACAAGAAGTGCGCCTACCCACTAAACACCACCTTGGGACTGGTTTTGGTCCTAGAGACCCCTAAACCCACATCGGGAGCGACCCCCCTCGAGGCCGAGGAGGCCGCTATTTATATCCGCCGGCCAGGGTTCTAGAACATTCCCGTAACTACGTACCTACACTCGGTACACGCGGCAAGGTCGCTCGAACAGTTACTCATTTAAAGAGTTTTGCACCTTACGCTAGTGGACATACGAGTCATTATTGCTTGCAGCGTTTATTGTTTACTAAAACGCACCATGCGGCGACTATTCTAGATGGTTCGGGATAGGACCGCGACACTGCTCCCCTCTTAGGCCAATATTACACTATCATAGAAAAATGATCACAGATGTAGGACTCATATTTATATGAAAAATCTATGACGGTGTAATGTCAACATATGATTCATATTGTCTATGATCATAGAAGTATGATCATATTTGACAGCATGCGTACAATTATGATCATATTTCTAGCTTCACAGTTACTATTATGATCTTTTGCACTGATTGGACATTTTTGTTTTGAAATGAATGACAATTATAATAGTTAAATACGCCTCCGTCCATACGGAGGTACATTTTGCAGGACTTTGTCTTCCAGTCTAAGTTCTTCTAGTACTATGTTCATGACTCCTATCTCTGATTGCCTCGCAATCCCGGTCTAACCCAAACACGCCGATTGTTCCTTTTTTTATTCTTTACTTTTTTTTCAACCCCAGGGCAATTACTATAATTGCGCTCGTAGCAATGGAAAACGGAGCTAAATTGTATGCATTTTCATTACCTATGACGTGGATATGACCTTAGATGTAATATGGAATTAAAGAGCAGCATCATAGAAAAAAATGATCATAGAATTTGACAGATATGACATCATATTTCTATGATAAAAATATGATAGTCTAATATCGGCCTTAGAGGTTATCAAGGATGTTTAGATGCCAACTTTTGAATTATGGCACTAGACGCTCAAAATTATGGTATTTTTGAAAAAAATAAGGTACGGGTAGGAAAACTCTTACGAATTTATTAAATTAGGTAGGTACTATTAATTAAAGCAGGGATGCATAGACTTATTAAGACTAGGGGCCACTCGGGCAAATCATGAACTGATGGCGGGCCGCCAGCGCCAGAAGTATAGGTAATTAAAGACAATAAAGAATTGATAATAATGTATTAAAATTGAAAAAGAATTTATTAATTTGAAGCGTGGCACTGCATAGTGCTTACAATCTTTTTTATATTTGGCTCAAATTTACTTGTAGCAACACGTAAAACTGCTTCCAAGCTTTCATTTGCAAGGCGGTTTCGATTTTTTTTAATTATTATTTAGTATTGAAAAGGTTTGTTCACATATATATGTAGAACCAAATAAGCTTGTGACGGTGCAAACCTCTTTACACCATTTTTATTTCTTTTTCTATCTATCATTTTCAAATATTTAAATTTTGTCACTCATTCTTCGATTTCCCTCATTTTTCATCTACTACTACTTTACCCTTTGACCAGATCTGACTTTTTACCTGCTTCTCCGTTTTTTATCCAGTTTTCTGTTTTAAAGTTACTATAAATCTACAAATAAAATCACACCTGAAGTCGTTCCAGAGTTTATTTACTATTATAAAAGTTACCCAACGTTACACTGGCGCCCAACGATAATAACGAAACCCAACGTCACCCAACGGCTTGATACGCCGAGACGACAAAGCCCACCCACCGCGACTACGCTGCGAGTGCGAAGGCAAATACGAGTACGATTACCACGATTATACGTGTGCACAATCGTCGAACTGCTGCTGCTGTTTCATACCAACGACCCACGACCTCATACATCACAGACGCATCCCTTGGAGCTCCCCAGCCTTGCTCAAGGGTTCTGTCGGACTTCTCCGCCGCCCCCAACTTTACCCACCAACCTCTTCCAGTTCTGAAGACCTGCAAGATTTTTTTTTTGTTAAGTGTTGTGTTTTATAAATAAAATATTAAATTAATTTTAAAGTGCGACTTGACTTCTGGACCACAAGGTAATTCATCATAACTACTCATTGACCATTCTTCACTAACTAGATTCACCCATTAGCAAATTTTTGGCCCTAATAAAAGTCTTATTCTATATATCTGCACCCCACCTAACCGAAACATACCACAGTTAGTATACACCAACAGTATACAATCAATAACTTCTACACGCATTTATCAGACAGTTACACAACCACAGGCTGCTCACTAGCAGTTCCATAGACCTCGGTAACCTGGAATTTATAATTCCAGGTGGGACTGGTTACTAACTTACATTGCCTCAGGAGAGTATCCTGGGTAATTACACGTAGACAGCCTAGCTTTACCCTCTAGGTCTTCGAGGCCGACTCGAAGGTAAGGCGAAACTGCACTCATACAGTCTATTGATAACAATATTATATTATTAAAATTTAAATTATAATTATTTACAAAATCTTTGCAAACCAAATTTCTAGACGTCAGTAATTCTGACACCATTCATTGTCATAAAATTTTTCAAAATTCAAAACAAAACCTCCACAGGTTAAACCTACAAGGAACTCTTTGGCAATAAAATAAAAACTTCACCCTCACCCATTCCTTACCTCATTACTAAAATAATTTCTTAGTAACCTCTTTTCTTATAATCCGTATTCTTTTTAAATATTTTAACTGTCAACTTGTACAAAACCTACCAAATGCCACCTTTTTATAGTTCTAATTTTCTGTATATATAATCACCACATTACCTTTTCGGACACATTTGCGTCATAGTATTTTTCTATTTATTTATTAACTATACACTTACACCACTATCCTCCAGGACATTTACTAATCTTTTTTTTTAGAACATCCAAATATAAAAACCTAATTAGAGGCTAAAAATTTCACCCATGCCGGGATTCGAACCCGCAACCTCTGGCTATCCGTGCCAGCGCTCTACCAATTGAGCCAATGGGCGACTCACGGCATCAGTGAAATTTCAAACCTCTTTACACTATTCTCTGTATTACGTACAGGCAGCGACATCTGACTTAAGCAAATTGCATTACTTACAGCCCCGACTACCTACTTTGCAGTTAGGTTTTACATCGGAACGATATCACTGTACCCACATTATTATACTATTTTTATTTTAATGCACTAACCCGTGCTAAGGAACAAATTTAAAAACCTAATTAGAGGCTAAAAATTTCACCCATGCCGGGATTCGAACCCGCAACCTCTGGCTATCCGTTTTTAAATGTGTTCCTTAGCACGGGTTAGTGCATTAAAATAAAAATAGTATAATAATGTGGGTACAGTGATATCGTTCCGATGTAAAACCTAACTGCAAAGTAGGTAGTCGGGGCTGTAAGTAATGCAATTTGCTTAAGTCAGATGTCGCTGCCTGTACGTAATACAGAGAATAGTGTAAAGAGGTTTGAAATTTCACTGATGCCGTGAGTCGCCCATTGGCTCAATTGGTAGAGCGCTGGCACGGATAGCCAGAGGTTGCGGGTTCGAATCCCGGCATGGGTGAAATTTTTAGCCTCTAATTAGGTTTTTAAATTTGTTCCTTAGCACGGGTTAGTGCATTAAAATAAAAATAGTATAACATCCAAATATTCAATCAGGTGCGGCGACAACACGTTAAATAAGCCTAGGTCAATTAATTTACTTATCAATCGCGTTATCTAATTAAACGCGTTACGGTGTTTACCCCACCATAGCTCTTGAGAGCACTACTACGACGGATTCTACCCCGTCGGGTACTATGTAACCAATATTATAAATATTGTTAAAATGTAAATAACTTTCATAGAGCGGATTGTGACTCAATAAATAAGCCTTACCACTACCGAATACCAGCGGGTGGTAACTGGCTAAATAAGCCTATTACTAATTTAGGCCAGTTTCTGGATAAATCTAATTAATAAAAATAGATTTTGTCTATAATGAGTGAACGTCTTCACCTTTACTGTAGTTGAAGACAATGACAGATGATGCATGCTAGGGATGAGTGGTAGATGATGAATAAAAGTGGAACTGCCTAATGTAAATATTCATTGTAAATATCACCCACACACTCAAAATTTTTTTCATCGCCCATCTTTTATATTTTATTTTATTTTAATTTTTAATTTTATTTACTTACCATCCCACATCCCCGACCTTCATCGACTTTACTCTCGACCTTGACTTTAAATTTTAAATTATATAAGTTTACTTGACTATATTTTTTATAAAAAAAAATATTTTTAGATATATTTTTTTAAATAAATATATCTAAAAAAATATTTTTTTTTACCGGTTGCCCCCGGGTAATGTGACGGTGCAAACCTCTTTACACCATTTTTATTTCTTTTTCTATCTATCATTTTCAAATATTTAAATTTTGTCACTCATTCTTCGATTTCCCTCATTTTTCATCTACTACTACTTTACCCTTTGACCAGATCTGACTTTTTACCTGCTTCTCCGTTTTTTATCCAGTTTTCTGTTTTAAAGTTACTATAAATCTACAAATAAAATCACACCTGAAGTCGTTCCAGAGTTTATTTACTATTATAAAAGTTACCCAACGTTACAAGCTGGCACATTTCAGAGCGTTTATGCGCAACTCTTTGTATGCATATTTATCAATGCAGCGGTAAAAGTCCTATTTAAATTTAAAAAAAAAAATTAGAAGAAAATTGCTTATTCAGCCATTTTCTTATAATTCGGAAAATGATTGACCATGAAGTTTTTACTGAAAAAAATCATAGAAGTTTTTATGATTCATGCAAATACTTATATTTCTAAAAAGAAGCTACTAATTTGTTTCAATATTAGATTTAATGATTTGATTGAATTAATTAGGTTAGGTTTGATTTCATTTCATCTCATTAAATTTCATATCAGTAAAAATAATCTACTGAAGACTTGGCTGTACGGGCAAGTTCCCTTTGCCTACCATAATGGGTAAAGAAAAAAAAATCTCTGCTTATATATTCTTTTACCGTTGGCGCCATTTTCCAAATATTTTTTCTTTAGTAAATTGCTTATTTTTTTCGCAACTGTATTAAAAATAGTCGTTCAATACACGTGCGGAACCGTCATTGCAACTTGTTCCGACTGTCAACCCTCACCTTCGGCTGTGCCTCGGCTCGGGTCGACATTTGTCGGAACTCTTTGCAATGACAGCCTTTCCGCACTTGTAATTATATATACGATTTTTTTTGGTTTTATTCTGGAATAGAATTCAATATTTTTCGAATGTACGAGAGTATTATTTTTGCTGTCGGCGGGTCACCAGTATTCGACCGGCGGGCCGCATGCGGCCCGCGGGCCGCGGTCTGTGTATTCCTGAATTAAATGAAATTAAAATTTCTTTGAATTTTCATAAATTCTTCAAAGAAACACTCTACTCACTTTTTTCTTTTTAATCTGTGCTATTCGCTACTTCTAAGTTCAACTTTTTGAAGATTCACGTGTGAAGTTTACTTACAATCCACAGACAACAAAAACTATCACAGATATGAACGTGCTTATCAACTTACTGAACGAAATGAATGAAAAATTTTTTGGTGTTGCTAGATATCGGTATATATAAAAAAAACTCGTCAACAGCAAAAGCGAAAGATGATAAAATGTGATGCAAAAGTGCTTGTGATCAAAAAATGGCAAAATTATGGTACTTTTGCGTACCATAATGAATGTATCATGGTACATGGTACGAACAACTGAATTATGGTACATGTACCATAATTATGACACGTATAACATCCCTGGAGGTTATGGTAAAAATTGTAATTGCGAGAGGGAGACAGATATGTTACGTTTCAATTAACACAGAATGCAGCACTTCATAAATACAACATTTCGAGATAGAAGCAAATAAATATTAAGGTCAGTTTTTGGAACATCCGTCCTCAACGAATAGTTGCGTTTACTAGAAGCCGGACTTGCCGACATGTTTTATTTTGTTCCAAAAAATTACCACGAGGGCTCAGGAGGTTAACGGAGAGTGGTTCTGACTGGCACTGAATAGTTTATATGATTGACAGGGCTTTCATAAAGCGTTGAAATCAGACTTAGTAAAACTTTACTTAAAAAATTAAGACATTGTCAACTACTTTCATGTTAGCCCTGCGATCTCTCATTTTAGCGCAAAATTGTTTGTTATTTATGGCCTAAGTGTGAGTGTAAGTGTTATATTGTTCCATGTATGTTGGTTATGTTGTTCAATGTTACATTTGCACAGAATATCTTCGACACTAGTGTGTATGTAAGTCCAGGGATGTTATACGTGTCATAATTATGGTACATGTACCATAATTCAGTCGTTTGTACCATGTACCATGATACATCCATTATGGTACGCGAAAGTACCATAATTTTGCCATTTTTTTGATCACAAGCACTTTTGTATCACATATTTTCATCTTTCGCTTTTGCTGTTGCCGAGTTTTTTTATATACCGATATCTAGCAACACTAAAAAATCATTCATTCATTTCGTTCAGTAAGTTGATAAGAACGTTCATATCTGTGATAGTTTTTGTAGTCTGTGGATTGTAAGTGAACTTTACAACAGGTGAATCTTCAAAAAGTTGAACTTATAGTCTGTAAAATATAGCTTGAGCTCCGCGACAGCTGTCATCGAAATTGAGTCCATGAAGTTTTGAATTATTTCATAGAATATTTGTACTGCGAAAACTCCGTACTTACTGCACAGTTAGTGATGTCTAACCATTGTAGTATGCAAGTTTCAAACTTTCGATGATTTGGTGATGGATGATCCAAACTGCAGGTTTACTATTGGAATTGAACTTTATTTGTTTGAAAACGATTATCAAATTTCATTAGAATTAAAATAATGAATATTGTTTTAATTAATACCTATCTAACAAAATACTGGTGTTTGCTCCGAACCTCCATGCTTCTGGGTTCTGTTCAGCCGCGTGCTCTATGGACAAGTTTTGTTTTTTATTGAGTGACGTTCTTGTTTACCCTGACTACGAAATGTTTGTTGGTATTCGATGAATTTTTCAAATTAATTTCTATTAAAGTATTTCATGCTTTAAAGATGTAGTTGCTATGGTGAAGTTGATTAGTTGAGTTAAAGTTGTTCCGTTTAGTTTGCATGATGCCAAAAATATCAAAGAAAACAGTTTGAACAGTGAATGCCGTGAGTTTGTAATTCGTTTGCGCGAATATTTCAGGCGCGAAAACCAAAACCGTGGTCCGCTTCTGCCATTAGAGCGAGTGTATGACAGAGTTGCGGATGCTCTTGGTATTGGACGATCTACGGTGGTCCGTATTAGCAAAGAAAAGTACGGAGAGAAAGAGAATAAAAACTTCTTCCGTCACAGAGGTTGATAGTTTTGACGCCGCCGCAATCTACAACCACATATTACTCAAGAGGACAATTACCAGCATTAAGAAAAATGGGAGCGTCACTTAAAGAGGCAAATTACCATCATTGGCGTAAATTCTAAGAAATATTGGGTTTTCATATAAAAAGAGCGTTAAAAGGAAAATTGTAATCAGAAAGTGATTTAGGGATATTACAATACACCTCTACTTGAATAAAACTTTGTAAAATAATATTTCTCGTGTTTGATTTCATGTTTCCAAGTTCTCGAAAGTTCCACACATGTTGTCACATACGCTATAAGTGACATTTGATGTCGTCATTGTCCCATTCCTAGCCCTGTCAGTGTGACAGCTGTCGTGGAGCTCAAGCTATATTTTACAGACTATAGAAGTAGCGATTAGCACAGAATAAAAAGAAAAAAGCGAGTAGTGTTTGTTTAAAGAATTTATGAAAGTCGAAGAAATTTTAATACTTTAATTAATGGTACCTACCTAGTTTATTAAATCCGTAAGAGTTTTCCTACCCGTACCTTATTTTTTTCAAAAATACCATAATTTTGAGCGTCTGGTGCCATAATTAAAAAGTTGGCATCTAACATCCCTGTGTAAGTCTGTCAATGGCGCTCTGGTTGCCATCACATTAAACTAATGATATATGTATGTATGTAGTTTAAGCCACAACGCCGTTATTAAATTAATATGACATGTATTCTGAACTATTGGCGATCGCTTTATTTACGAAGTAAGAATTCGTAGCTCATCGACTATATTGTATTTATGTAGTTTTTGTATTGTTTTTATATATCGTCATTTTTGACTGGATCAAAAAGTTGATTGTAATGATGTGCAATTTATATTGTTTATTCAAGTAAATGAGTTTACGCCAGCAGTGTACATAGTGGACTACAAACATAGACGCAATGTGTAATGTTAAGGTTAAAACTATGTTTTGTACAAAATATATGAGATGTATTGATTATGACGAATTGAAGGCAGAAATAAACATTAATTGACCAAAAACAGTTTTATTAACACAGACTTCAGATAGGTACCTATTCTGTACACTCTTCAATTTTTTATTTCCTTACAGTAAGCCCGTTTCACAATGTTCAAATAAAGTTCCAGATAAGCTATCCGCAACCAGGGCTGCCGTTCTAAATTTAAATTCATTTTCCTGTATTGCGTGTGTTCGTTTATGGCTTCAAATTTAGAACAAATGGCAGCCCTAGTTGCGGATAGCTTATCCGGAACTTTATCTGCAGATTGTGAAACAGACCCTAAGTCTGCTACAATCCTTTATATCCTGGATTTTAGACTAACTTTAAGACTAGTACAATTTGTGATATCTCTTCATCGCTTGCAATTTTACTCTTAGGTATCTGTAATATCTGTAGTGGTCTGTGATAAAGTCGCTCATGAAGCATGTGGATAACCCTGCACTAAATATAGAATAAGTGACAGTTAATATTGTTTTATTGGCTAAGATCTCGACAAGCACAAGCTGGTTGGGTTGACATTCACTCTACTTGTTTATCACACAAGGTGAAACCCAAAATAGAATAGAATATATTTATTTGTCTTCAAGCGAAATAAGACACAACAATCACTTATACTAGAGGCATTAATGACAGTTTAAAGAGACTATTATTTAACAGCTTATAAATAACAAATGAAGACAAATAGGTCTGTGCCTTTTTATTTATAAAATATTTACTTAAAATTTATCACAAACATATTTCTAAGAGAAGTCCTTTCACAGATATGATGAACCATGAACAAAAATATATAACTGCAACAAAGGTCTTTCCAAATTCTTCGTAAAAATGATTTTGATACTTATTTGAGTCTTTCCTTGTGAGTGCCTATCATATGGCGAGCTAGATTATTCTTCCTGTAGAAGGCCCGTGGACAGCGCTCACATGTAAATGGCAGGGTGCCGGTGTGCAGCTTGGATTGATGGAAGTCCAGCATCGGCTGGGAAGGGAATGACTCTGCACATCCTTCATACTGACACTTGTATTTACCTTGATTTTTGTGTCTAAAGTTTATGTGGTGGACCAAGCCATTTTGTTCAAAGAAAGTACTCGGACACAGCTTACATTTCAATGGCCTTTCACCTGTATGCTTCCGCATGTGGACTTCTATGTTAGGGACAGTTTTGAAACAAATAGTGCATTGCCCGGAACGCTCAGAATGCTGTTTTTCTATATGTGATTTGAGATTCCCTTTTGCTCTAAACAAACGTCCACAATAGTTGCATACAAAAATGCTTTGTTGATCATGCAGCTTTATGTGCTTCGTCAAGCTCTTCTGATACTTAAATTGGACTTGGCAGACAGGGCATGTGTATTTTTTTTCAGTTGTGTGTACATGCATGTGGGTGCGTAACTGATCTTTGGTGCTAAAGCATTTGTTGCAAGAACTGCAGTGAAATGGTTTAGTGCCCGAATGACGAGCTTCATGCCGTATAAGAGAACTCTTTTGTGTAAATTTTGCAGGACATATTGGACATGAGTATGGAGTCTCACCAGTATGAGTTCTCATGTGTATAGCAATATTGTGTTTCCAGCTAATGATTTTTCCGCATGTTTCACACACATATTTTTTTATTTTTCCTTGTGAGCATGTTCCTTCTTTATGGACTCTCTCTATATGTCCCTTCAGGGAGCCCTTTGATTTAAATTGCTTACTGCAGTGTGGGCAAACATGAGGTTTCTCACTATTGTGCATCCTCATATGACTAATGAGTGCACAGCGGCTCGTACAGACGCGACCACAAGTTGCACATACATTCGGCTTAACTTTTTTACTGCTCCCATTCCGAAATATCCTCTTTTTAGAACCCTCACTCAATTCGTGATTTTCCTGTTTGATTCCAATTGGTTTTGTTTCCACCTGAAGTGGTGATACTGGAAAGTTAGGACTGTCGATCTTCTCTGAGGCAAAATCATCACGGCAAGAGTCGTAAGGGGCATATTTAGTTTCTTCTTGTTCTTTCTTTACATGCGGTGTTTCCTCAAAGGTTTTCCATAAATTGCGGTCCGAGGCTTCGGCTTGAAGAACAAACTGGGTGCAGCGGGCAAGCTCCGATTCACAACCAAAGCATATATTTTGTGGCAGACCATCACCTTCGGCTATCGAGATTCTAACACAAAAATACATTAGCTGTCTCGCCAATTCCCTTTCTCCCTCGAAGAGACGGATAGTGCCGGGGTGTGCGCAGCATAGCCTACATATTTTAAGATCCATTTGAATTCAGAACAGAACAATAACTTTTATATAGTTTCGAGTTTTTTATTTCGTGCGATTTCCTTACAGACTGTACCTACTCGCTGTGATACTGTCAGTTCCTTGATTCCTTCTGTACACAGAGCATATAAACCTTCTGTAGTTCTGGTTCTGACTTCTGTCCACAAACACAGACGTTAGAGAACTATCCAAAATAATTTGTGATCCAAAACTGTCTCAGTGTTGCCAACGACTCACAGCATGATATCGCCGTTTTTCAAAGCTTAAGTAGCCTAAAGTAGCCCAATTTTTGCCGAGGTAGCCTAAATAAGTAGCCTAAACTCAAAACGTTAAAAATAAAATAAAAAGATAGTTTTAAAAAATTATTTACTTTTAACAAAAGTTGTTATTGTAATGTACAATTTAAAACATAGTAATTTGCTTTAAAATTATACTATTCTAAAAGACTGTAGACTTGAACACTAGTATATCTTTAAAGCAAATTACTATTTACATAATCTAAAATAAAAATAATTTACACAACAGATACTGCTTCATCTCCTATTAGCAACAGCAAAGAATCTACTAGCTTTAAGCCCGCAGTAAACAATGGCCCATGCTGGCCAACTGCTCGCCATTGCCAACTGTAGGCCACGATCACTTGCTGTTTACACAATGGCGCGTGGCTCATTGCAGTCTGGCAAACAACTTGCGATGGACGTGGAAGTAATTGCAGCCGCAGCTATTTATTTATTTACTATTTATTTATTTACTTACAAGTATTACAGCAGTATGTACAACAACAAAGTTATTAGAAAAAAATGGCGCAAAAGGCCAAAATTACGGGCTTAGAATGATATAAATAAAAAAACTTGAAGGTCAATTGACTAAACGATGGGCCATGCTATGCCACGATTCATTTGAAGTGTGCCCAAAAAACCGACAACTGTCCAATTGCGCGCCACGATAGGCAATTGTCCGCCACTACACACCATTCCCCCATGTACACAATGGCAATGGCGAGCAGTGGGCAGCATGGGCCATAATTTCGACGTTTCGACACTACCTTTTTCTTTTTTTAGGCTATCTCAGAGTTGCCCTCGAGATAGCCTAAAAGGCGACCGGTCGCCGTTCACATTTTTTCGTCGCCGATTTTCTATCAGAGTAGCCTAAATGGCGAAAAATCGCCCACGTTGGCAACACTGAACTGTCTGACTTGTTTTGTTTGTTGTACGGTTGTTTCGTTCACAGAACATAAAAAAAGAGTAGAAGTCGTAAGTGGGCGGTGCCCGCGTGCCTCACATTAGCAATGTATTGCCTATGCGTAGTCGGTGACAGTTTTGTTGACTTCAGTTGCCGTGCGCTTCTAGTAAAGAAAAAATGGTGAAAACTTTGTTAACCTGCCTTGTTATGCTGTGTTAGAGAGTAAAAATAAAAGTTGGGCACCAAAATATACCGATCATGGCGTAACATTTCATCTGCAAGACGTATTTCATTGGATTTTTAATTAAATTTGTAATGACATGAACACGGAAACCAATCCGAAAATGAGAAAGTGAAACCACCTTTATTTACTGGTTACTAAAGTTAAATTTTCATCGAAGAAAGTGTACATTCTCTAGAAATTTCTGTCAAAATTTGAATTCTACTCAATTACGGATGGGGGCAAACATGATAAAAATCTATCGATAATTAATTGTCTATGACTTACTAGTCATACATACTTAACGGTACTTAGGTATTGTAAATTCCAATTCGTCTAAGTAGGTAAAATAATTATTGTTATTTTATATCTGCTTCCTAAGTGCCTTTTCATATGCACCCGGTAGCCGTCCGGTCGCCGGGCCGGATAAAGTAATAATGTATGAGCTCCGGTCGCCGGCTGGTGGTTGTGCATATAAAACTGTCATTGGAGCTCATACATTACTTTCATACAAGACATGACATGAGCACATACAAGAAATGAGCACAGCTAGATCGCGATATAGTTTTTCTTCACCAGTTTATCAGGGACAGCAATATTTAAGAAACTATCAAAGTAATTTTAATTTTTTTTTTTTTTTAGTTCGTCCCGCAAGGAACCGGCTAAGGTCTTAGACCATGCTGCCACGTCTTTGGTTTTTGTTCTTCATTATGCAAAGTAATTTTAATCTTACATTTTTAAATATTCCAACCGAGATGTGTTGTGATGTGTGAGAAAGTTAGGTTATCGAAAACGACTCATATGGTTTTTTTTACTTCAGTTCAAAACATTAAGTAAATTACTTATTATATTGTTTACCTGTTCGAGTGGTTGTTCTTTTGGCGAGCATCAGATTTTTGTTTTGTTATGTTATTTGATTTATGGTTTTTTATTATTCTGCTATTTACCCTTAATACTTCAACCCCTTTGACAACAGCAAACCGAGGCAATGATAAAACAACCCTCTCGGAATCAAAACAATTTGGAAGTGAGTTTTCGTTTAGTTTTCCTAAGGAAACCGGATACGAAATTAAAATGGATGGCAGCGATAAGAGGCAAAATTGGTTCCCAACGAAGAGGAGCACAATATATTCAGAGCATTTTTATACACTTCATGATAACTAAAAAGGCGGAAGATGGCACTTATGTGATGCAGCAATACCAGAAAAAATGTGCTTCACTTCCAGGTTAGACTCTTGCGTATAAATGAAATTATATTAGTACCATCATCAATTAGTATTACTTATGAAACATGGCGTATAGATAGACAAAGTATTTTTTTTTAATTATAATTTCTAACGCCGGCGAAGCAGTGGGTTAAAGCTAGTTTTAATAAGAGATATTATTTTAAAATATTATGAAATCTACCACATTGTTTTATTTGTATATGTATCCAGCCTATTAGTATTATTTCTTCATTGCACAAAAGATAATGTAAAAAAGATGCATTTTCTACCAGTCAACCCGCAGGCAAAAAAAAAATAGCCAAAAATACTTCTGAGAATCAGTATTCGTATTCAGCCGTTAATGTGTTAAACTGTTTGTATAATTTGTCGATAGGTTCTCCCTATCGACAAACTAGAACTCGCATTGTCCCATCCCAAACTGAGAATGTACTTGTTTTTCAATTTTGAACTTTATGTCTTACTAGGTAAAAGTTCTTTTCGGTCCGACGCGGCGGTAGTTCCATCTAGTGTAGAGTAGCGTTACTACAAAATGCCAACCCTTATTTCATCACTGTCATTTGACTTTGATCATTGTTAACATTCTGAAAAGGTGCATATTTTACTCGAAACTTTTATGATGTACACCTTTTCGGCATTGACTTTATTTACCAATGGCAGCTTGGCATTCGTAGTATGCGTTTGGTTTATGTGTATCAGTTTGGTTACACTGGTTTTCGTACTAATGTGTCATGTCACTACTTCTACTCTTTTTTTATGTTCTGTGGTTTCGTTCGTCTATTTTGTCACCATTTATTTAGTACGGCGATTTGCTAGAAAACGTGCTGCTGTATATAACTTTGACAGATGCGTGGACATGGCGAATAGTATTGTGTCTAAACGTTTACGAAAGGAAACGTTTCCCAGTGATAATCGGACATTCGGTCTATTCGTTCATTGCTCTCGCGATCACGGATTGGCTGAATGAATAAATGAACCGGACCGGGTGACCGAATATGGCCGAGAGCGAACGAACACTGCATGAGAGTGTGGTGATTGTGTTGGAGTATAGAGTTGCGCAGACGATGTGGAAGCTATTAGCTGAAGGATTAAACGTTTATTTCGAATTAAACAGACTTTTATTTGCAACAACAATATTAAGTTACTATTTTATAACAGATTCGTTTTGACATAAACATTTTCAAACAATGTTGCTAAGCAACACATAGATATGATGACATATTATGGTCAACATCCATGCAGGTCGTACTGCCTTGGTTTGCAGCCTCCTTCAACACGCCCTCTAAAACAAGGCTAGTGCAGACCTCATCTTCTCAAAGGTAGGCTTCGGCAGACCTTTGGTCATGATGTCTGCGACTTGATATCTGGTTCCAATTCTCTTAACGAAGATAGCTCCGTATGTTACAAGTTCTCGTACGTAGAAATGTCGAATGCGTATGTGCTTCGTTCGTTTGTGGAACTCAGGGTTGTGTGCCAATCGAACTGCTGCTTCGTTATCAACGTGAAGATTGGGAACACTCTTATTCCTCGTTAAATCTTCAAAGATTCTCGTCAGCCAAACTAACTCTCTGGCTCCTTCACTAGCAGCCACAAGTTCAGCTTCAGTAGTAGACAGTGCTACTGAAGTTTGTCTTCTACTTGTCCACGATATTGGACCTCCTGCATATCGGCATACGATTCCGGTGGTTGATCTTCCGGTGGTAATATCACCACCATAATCGGCATCGCTGTAGCCTTCCAGATCTGGCTTTTCATGAGTCTTACATTTATAATGTATTCCAAGAGACGTAGTTCCCTTTAGATACCGAAGTATACGTTTGACTCGATTTCAGTCACTTCTGTTGGGCTTCTCCAAGTTGCGTGATACTATCCCGACTGCGTAGGCGATATCAGGGCGGGTTGCGACCATAAGGAATGCTAACGCTCCAACGGCTTCACGATAGGGAAAAATAATCTTCCCAGTATCGATCTCTACATCCGATTGTGTTGCAGACGATTTTTCTGCAGCGTCAATTGGTGTCGAATAGATGCTGCGGTCGCACTGGCTTCACTTTCTCCATCCGAGGTAAGTCTGCCTTCGATTACGTCAAGAGCGCGAGGTATGCTCTTGAGTACGATAAGTATTTTGTACTTCCATGTGTCCCAATTTATTTTACCTTCTAGAGGTGCAATATTGTACTTGAAAGTCGATGTTTCCATTTCAACTAAATTGCAGCAAAAACCATAACCTGTTGGAGT
Source organism: Yponomeuta sedellus (assembly GCA_934045075.1). Classification (NCBI taxonomy): domain Eukaryota; kingdom Metazoa; phylum Arthropoda; class Insecta; order Lepidoptera; family Yponomeutidae; genus Yponomeuta; species Yponomeuta sedellus. The sequence continues at coordinate 21,717,890 of OW203737.1, read as the reverse complement.
ATAGAGTTGCGCAGACGATGTGGAAGCTATTAGCTGAAGGATTTAACGTTTATTTCGAATTAAACAGACTTTTATTTGCAACAACAATATTAAGTTATGTAGAGGAATAACTTAACACTTGGTCTCACTCAATACAAATTTAATAAGTCTTAATTAAGAATTTTACACGAATCTTAGTGGTTTGTTGATTTTCCGTCCTCTCACACTAGTATAATGACAGCTCGCTTTTTCTGGTAAAAAACCCGGTGACGAGGGAGCTCTCCGCCAATCGCGTGACACTTCACTTGGCGGAGGACTCCCATTGGTCGCCGCCTCGCGGTCCACTGCTGGCCCGCGATCCCTACTAGGGTTGCCCACAGACTCCCCCTCTGGACCAGGCTGGCGTCCTCGCGTCGGGTCCAGATTCCGCGCTCGCGGTGGTCTACCTCTGGGCCGGATAGGATTTAGGGGCACAGCACCACCGACACGTCCAGTGTAAAGAGAGAGGTCTCGGACGTGGTACTTACCTAATATCTTCTCGGGCTCGTCCAAGGGAGCAATAAGAAAGGTTGTAGGACTTACCTTAGTATGGATCAGATAAGGTCCGTCCCGACGCGGAGCGAGTTTCGTGGTAAAACCCGAAGAGGCCTTACTCAGGAGATGCGTCCTTACCATCACCTTATTCCCAGGCTGGAATTCCTCACCTGGCCTACGGTGAGAGTCTCCATGGTCTTTATATTCATCCTGCCGGCGCTCCACCGTCTCCTTCAGCTCGACAAGTGTATTTAAAAATTTCTTTAAGTATGGCGTAATCTGGGGAACAAAATTGTCTTTATCTAAAATCACCCGTATGTCACTTTGTACATCAAAGGGGGATCTCATCTCTCTAGCGAACATGAGATAGGCTGGGCTCTTACCTGTGGTTTTACTAACGGCATTGTTCATGGCAAAGCGCACAGAGGGGAGGTGCTTCGGCCAAGAAGAATGCTCGTTTTTCACCAGCTGCGCCAGGTGTACCTTGAGATCACGGTTTTTTCTCTCTGCTGGGTTCGCCTCTGGATGGTACACTGGGATTAAATTTTGCGTAATACCTAGAATATGCATCGCTTGCTGCATAACGGCGGAAATAAATTGCACACCGTTGTCGGAGATCACACGACGTGGGAAACCATATCGGAGGAAATATTCCTCAATGAGCAGCTTGGCACATACCTCTGCAGTGGCATCGCAGATGGCGTATATCTCCACCCATCGCGTGGCAGTGTCTTCTACCAGGAAGATGTGTCTCTCTCCATTCTCACCTTCGGGTAGGGGTCCAAACAGGTCCACAGCTAGTACTTCATTGCGCTGGTGTAGTACAGGAGTTTGCAGGAGACCTGCTGGCCTCATATTTGAGGGCTTATAACGTTGACAGTCGTCGCAGCTCTTTAGATAGTTAGATACATAACGGCGCATGCCAGGGAAGTAGTAACGCTGTACCATTTTCTGATAGGTCCGCTCTGCACCAGGGTGACCAGCAGTTGGATCATCGTGGAACTCCTGCAGTATAGTCTCCCGGAGACTCTCAGGAATGTAGAGCTGTGGTTCCTCGTTTTCTCCCTGTGGGTCATAGCGGTAAAGCACACCTTGGCTTAAATAGTATCCACGGTCTGACCAACGCTGAATGTTCAACTCTACCGTACTCTCCAGATCATTTAAAATCTTGCGACATTCTGCATCCTCCAGCTGTGCTTGTCTTAATTCAGCGGGGCTCCTCCGGGGTAGGTCTACCTATATGGAACAGACTCCACATACCTCTCTGGCGCTCTCATCACAAGGCGGTCTACTCAGAGTATCGGCTACCACATTGGCCTTTCCCGGAGTGTACTGAAATTGTATGTCAAATGCTTGTAACCGAAGGGCCCACCTTGCCAACCGACCTGCTGGGGTCTTCAGGGTGAACAGCCATTTCAAAGGCTGGTGGTCACTTCCTATAATCACCGGGTGTCCATCTAGGTATCCCCGGAAACGCTCCACGGCCCACACGACGGCGAGGGCTTCACGTTCGGTGGTAGTGTAGTTGCGCTCGGCGGGTAGTAGGAGGCGGCTGGCATATTCAATTGGGCGTTCGTTATTGGGCTCCCCCTGCATCAGGACTGCCCCTAAGGCATAATTACTTGCGTCTGTGCGTAGAATGAACGGCTGCTTGTAGTCAGCTTGTACTAATACCGGAGCAGTGGTTAGTAAATGTTTCAACTTACAGAAAGCGTCACGCTGCTCGTCTCCCCATATCCAGACCTGATCCTTCCTGGTGAGCACTGTAAGTGGCTGAGCGATGTCAGAAAATCTTGGAATAAATTTCCTGAACCAGGAACATGTTTGCAAAAAGGTCCTCAAGTGTTTGAGGTTATGAGGTTCCTTCATTTCAATGACGGCCTTTACTTTGTCTTCATCAGGAGAAATGCCCTTTTCAGTAATCACATGTCCGAGATACTTTACCTTTTCACGCGCAAAGTGACACTTGTCGCGGTTAGCTCGGAGACGGAATAGGCGTAGGCGATCGAAAATCACCTGCAAGTCCTTGAGATGTTGTGTGAAGGTCGGCGATAACACGAGGATATCATCTAGGTAGGCTATAACAACCAACTCACTAGGCTCCTCAGTTCCTGCATTAGGTGACAGTTTGTGAAGTCCAGCTCGCAAACGGTCGATAAGCCTTTGAAAGGTAGCTGGTGCTGTCTTCAGTCCGAAAGGCATCCTCTTGAATCTATATAAGCCGAATGGGGTTATGAAAGCAGTTTTATCTCTGTCTTTCTCACACACACTTACCTGCCAATATCCAGCTTTCAAGTCAATCGTACTCATCACACAATGTGGTTTGGTACTCTGGAGTAGATCGTCAATCACTGGGAGTGGATAAGGGTCTGACTTGGTGATAGCATTTACCTTTCGGAAATCTACGCAGAAACGTACTCCTGAATCTTTCTTGGGCACTAGGAGTGCCGGTGAGGCCCACGCGCTCTCGCACTCCTCTATTATGTCGTTCTCCAACATGGTCTCGAGCTCGGCGCGCATTACCTGCTTTTTCGCTGGAGTGAGTCGGTAAGGCGGTACAGCGATAGGAGGGTGGACGCCTGTCTCGATACGGTGTTCGGCAAAAGGAGTTGGCTCTCCCCCTGGCTGGAAAATGTCACTATTTTGTTCTAAAACTTTGGCCAACATACCTGCCTCTTGGGTAGTCAGAGAGGTAGCCTCATCTGTCCGCAGTGTCTCCAGAGTACATATAGCCAAACTAGACAGTACTTGATTAATAGTCCCAGTGTAGCCGGACTCACTGGTTGGTGTATTCTCAAACCTCAGAGCATGCGTGCGTCCATCCAGGGCCATAGACCACCGGCGGTCTTTAAAATTTAATGTCAAGCCTGTGTTTGTTATGAAATCCATGCCGAGCAGGGTCTCATTGTTTTCTGCCTCTGGAAAAATGACAAAGGTCACCGGTACGACTAAGCCTTCTACAATTACAGAGCAGGTTACAGTGAGCACCTTACGTACCTGTGACGTGCCATCTGCAAGCTTTACTTGCATATTGAGTTCGTTAAAAGGCAGGGAGTTCCTGCGCATGAGTGCATAGAGAGACTGACCAGCTATACTGCACCTAGCAGCTGTGTCGACCAATGCTGTGCCCCCAACTCCGCATACCCTGATTCGGAGTAAAGGTCGCTGTTGCATAGCAACAGGCAGGGGCTTCCAATGCGCAGGGGCTGCACCAATCTGCGAAAAATTTCCATACAACATTTCCTCCCTATCCTGTCCAGAGGGGTTTTCGCTTGTTACATTACATACATTGTGGATATTACAGACTGGGCAGTTACTACGAATTACACCTGTTTTCCCACATACATAGCATGATATTTCACTATTTTCATTTTGCGCTTTATATCTACACGAGTCTTTATTGTGTCCGAATCGACGGCAGGTCACACAATAACGATTTGTTTGTCTCTTGGGCGTAGAATCCAAAGGCGGCGGCGAGTACACCGTAGTCTCGTTGCACTGCGTGCGTGTCGGCTCGGCGCGCAGAGTCGACGGGGGAAGTCGCGCCGCCGCCGTTGTGTCAACTCGCGGCGCTCTCGCCGGTTCGACGCGTTGTGGCGCGCGTGTAGTCTCGACGCGCGACGCTCGCGGTGGCGGTGAATGTGCTGTCCCTCTCGCTGTCATCGGTGTTTGCTCCTTAAGGGCGTCCTCAACCTCGCGCGCCCTTCGTAGAAGACGGTCGAACGTCGAACACTCTGCACGAGAAATCCGTTTCCGCACTTTCCGGTGAAGCAACCCGTAGGTGATGTCGATGCCGGCCTTCTCCGTGATGTCGCCGACTGGAAGCTGAGCCAGTAACGCGCGTACGCTGGCCACGAAGATGTCTGTTCTCTCGCCGTCACTTTGTTCTCTTGCGAATATATCGCGATATACGCGGTGGGGCGGTTTGTATTCCCCGTATGCGTTGCGCAGTGCTATTACAATAGCCTCAAAACTAGTAATTTCGTTCCGCACACCGATCCACCATGTAGCAGCGGGTCCGGTGAGAAGCATCGCCATTCCCCGTATCGCATTGTTATCGGAGACATTTGCGCACTCACGGTATGCCTCGATGGCGGCAATAAAAGGTTCTATGTCTTCGTTGCTGCGACCAGAAAAACGTGCAGTACATCTTGAAAAGTCGCCGGCGTGTTCGGCGTGTAGCAGCGTGGGCGCAGTATTGGGCGTAGACGCGGCTGTAGGTTGCGGCAGCGGGTGGACTGTCTCCGCGATTTTATCCAGCAACCTCTCCAGTGTTTCCGCCTGACTCCGCTGCACCGCATGCAGAACAGAAGCCCACGGTGGTGACTCCTCGTCAGCGTCCTCGGCTGCATTTCTTCGTCTCGTTCGCGGCATGGCGTCACGTGAACGGTATCAGGGTTCCCGTTGTTTTTCGGGCCCCGCACGTTGGGCGATCAGTTGTAGAGGAATAACTTAACACTTGGTCTCACTCAATACAAATTTAATAAGTCTTAATTAAGAATTTTACACGAATCTTAGTGGTTTGTTGATTTTCCGTCCTCTCACACTAGTATAATGACAGCTCGCTTTTTCTGGTAAAAAACCCGGTGACGAGGGAGCTCTCCGCCAATCGCGTGACACTTCACTTGGCGGAGGACTCCCATTGGTCGCCGCCTCGCGGTCCACTGCTGGCCCGCGATCCCTACTAGGGTTGCCCACAGTTACTATTTTATAACAGATTCGTTTTGACATAAACATTTTCAAACAATGTTGCTAAGCAACACATAGATATGATGACACTTTATGGTCAACATCCATGCAGGTCGTACTGCCTTGGTTTGCAGCCTCCTTCAACAGATTGAACTGAACGGAGTGAAATTGTTTCGATCGGTCTCCCTTCAGCCGGTCGGTCTTTTCCGAACTTTAGAAGTAGGTACGTATGGCGTAGCAATAAAGATTGTTTTTACTTGTTTGGTTTTTTGTTTCATTCATTGTGTCAGTTCTGCTGGTTCGCGCGCTAATCCAAGTACTTTTTTAAAAGTAGTACTGTGTTGTTTTCTGGATGTTAGTTTCTCTAACGAATATAACATAATATTTTCACTGTGTTATTATAGTGAATTATTGGTGAAGGAGATTTTTCTGTTTCGTGCGCTTTGGGACCCTTATTTCTGTAGTTAGTAGTAAATCTTGTTCTGCGAGCTACTATTGTTCTTTGTAAATAACAAAAGTAGGTAGCTTACGAAAATGTAGATGGTAATAATTATTTCATTGTACGTAGGGAAAAAAATTTTTATATATTTTTATTATAGTATACTTATTTTATAATATAATGGTAGCACGGCAACATCAAAAATCATAAATTATAATGGTCCTGCAAAAATTAAGATATTAAAAAAACATATTTTATGGCTGAAAGGTCAAAACGTCAACGTTGAGATGGTTCTACTATGAGGTCCTAATAGTACTAATATACCGTACTAGTACATTGTCTCAAATGTAACAGTACGGAGCGATCTTTAAAATGTCCGAGCAGGCCCAGTACTAATGGCGAAACTAATGCGGCCAGGCCAGTACACAATGGCCCATGCTGGCCCCACTGCTCGCCATTGCCATTGTGTACTCGGGGTAATGGTGTGCAGTGGCGGACAATTGCCTATCGTGGCGTGCAATCGGACAGTTGTTGGTTTATTGGGCACACTTCAAAGGATCGTGGCGTAGCGTGGCCCATCCCTGATTACACAGTGGCCAATCGTTCAGTCAATTGACCTTCAGGTTTTTTTATTTATTTCAATCTGAGCCCGTAATTTTGCGCCATTGTTTTTTTAATAACTTTGTTGTTGTACATACTTCTGTAATACTTGTAAATAAATAAAATAAATAAATAGAAAATAAATAAACGTCCATCACAAGTAGTTTGCCAGACAGAAATGAGCCACGCGCCGTTGTGGGAACAGCAAGTGATCGTGGCCTACAATTGGCAATGGCGAGCCACTGCTCGCATTGCATGGGCCATTGTGTACTGCGGGCTTCAAAGGAATCGTGGCGTAGCGTGGCCCATCCATGTTTACACAGTGGCCCATGGTTTAGTCAATTGACCTTCAAGTTTTTAGATTTATATCAATCTGAGCCCGTAATTTTGCGCCTTTTGCGCCATTTTTTTAAATAACTTTGTTGTTGTACATACTTCTTCAATACTTGTAAATAAATAAATAAAAAAACTAATAAATAAGTAGTAAATGATTAAAACTGTTTTTATACGGATTTATGCTCGTTTATTACATTTTTACAATTTTCCAACGTTTCGGCACTTTTTCAGGTGCCGTGGTCCCGGATGACTCAGTTTTAATTATGTCTACTGCTCGTGTTAACCTTAGAAAATACTAAGTAGTAAATGAATAAATAGTTGCGGTCACAATTACTCCCACGTCCATCGCAAGTCGGATTTTTTTTATTTGCCAATATTGTGTTAACTTGAACCCCAAGAAGCTATAGTAGTTATATAAAGATTCAGTAAAGGTAAAAGAAGACTTCTCTTGATAGCCTGATTGACGACCGGTCGCAGATTGCAATTTTCGGTCGTCAATTTCGCTTCTGCGATAGCCCCAGTGGCCCCAATGCCGATATTATCAAAGAGTATACAATCACTACGTTTTATAATTAGATAGGTAGCTTTATAAATAAGACAATACTGAATTACTTTTTTTTTTTTTTTAATAAAGGGATTTACGGCCCTGGATCCGTGTCCTTTTGAGCCTTGAGTATTGTATTAGTTTTTTATAGTATTAGTTTTCAGATAAGAGCACTTATCACTTCCGTATCACTTCACTATAATGTTCAGTTTTTCCAGTCACTTTAAATTTTTATTCCACTGTTCATAATGAATTTATATAAGGGGGCGAAAAAGGTAGGATTGCTAAGTAGATTTGGAAGAAGAGTTGGTGTAGGGACACCCGTTTCGCAGCTGATTGTGTCAAGTTCCGTGATAAGTATTAATCTGTGCAATTTAAATTCTTGACAGTTGAGCACGAGATGGTTTAGGTCGGCGTTTTCAGTTCCACAGTAAATGCAGTTCGAATCTTGGGCTAGGCTGAGTCTATAAAGGTGAGCTTGGGTTTGGCAGTGGCCGAATCTCATTCTGTTTAGGGTGGTTATGTATTTCCGGCAGTTTATGTCTTTTTTCCGATGGTACCAAGGTTGGGCGGGCGGGCTTCCTTGGATGTCTCTATACCAGCTTCCTTTCTCTTTACTGATCTCATTCCAGTAGTTGCACCATATTGCTTTCAGATTCTCATTCAGATGAACATGGAGATCAGTAAATGGCAATTTGAGGTCTGTAGAGTGATCCTCGTCAGGGTCCAGATTTGCAGCTCGATCGACGACTTCATTTCCAGTGATACCCCGGTGAGCAGGTACCCACATTAACTTAACTACCTTACCACTAACTAACAAACTATTTAACAAATTCTTTATATTATAGATGAGATAATTTACATTATAACGAAGGCAGTTGCCTTCTAAAGCTAATAATACACTGAGTGAGTCAGTAAATATAATTATATTACAAGTATCAATATTTTGAACGTAAATTAAAGCTTGATGGATAGCATAAGCTTCGGCGGTAAAAATGCTACATCTAGTGTCAATTTTAAAACATTTAGTTATCTTTAACTGAGGGTCAAAAAATGCTGAGTTTACCCTATCAACTGTTTTAGAGCCATCAGTATAGATGGAATACAGATGATTATTTTCCAGGAAAGCAAGTAAATCTTGTTGGTTCGTAATGCATGGTTTATGTACAAAATTATTTTTCAATAGAATATCGAGATCCATCCTATAGAGGGGCCACAAATTATCCTGATGCAAATTTTTTGTTAAATCATTCAAATGTAAAACTATTCTTAATAAGGTTGGTATGTTACCATTTAATATCTGATTAAAATTTGCATAAGGAGCCACTGAATTGCCCAATTCAGTGGCATGCATTGGTAAAATGTGATCTAAGACAACTCTATTATTTTTAGTTAACATTTTCAAACAGAACCTTTCAGCTAGCTGTAGACGTCTAAGATGTAAAGGGGGAATGCAAGCCTCACATTGCATTGCATTAATTGGAGTAGAGCACATAGCCCCTGTAATAATTCTCAAAGCTTTATTCTGAATAACTTCTAATTTCTTCAGCAAAGCAAGGCTTGCCCCCATATAAGCAATTGAGCTATAATCGAAATGGCTGCGCATAATGCTCTTATATAACATAGATAATATTTTTGGGTCAGACCCCCAATGTACTCCTGCCAGAGACCGAAGTATATTAAGGGCTTTGGAGGCGTTTTTGATGATATAATTTATGTGAGATTCAAATGTTAGCCTATGATCCAGCAATATACCAAGAAACTTCTTTTCTTTCAACCAAGGTATAGGGAGATTATTGTATTCTACCAAACTATTACAAGGAGAAAGCCTTTTGGAGAAAAGCATAGCTCCACTCTTTAATGGATTTATAACCAATTTGAGCTTATTAAAATAATAATTATGCACTTGAGAGAGGGCTAAATTTAAATTATTTACAGCTATATTTACATCCTTATGTACAGAGTATATTAACAAATCATCTGCATACTGCAGGAATTGAACTCCAGTCTGGGTCAGATATTTATTTATCTGAGATGTATAAATATTGTACAATAAAGGGGATATGGTTGCTCCTTGCATAGTACCTTTAAAAACTTGTCCTGGTCCGTGTAGTATGTTGTTAAATTTAACATACATAGTCCTATCATAAAGAAAATGAAATATCCATTTACAGACATGTCCTGGCATACCAATCTCTGATAAAATTCCTGCCAATACAGATGGATCAACATTATCAAAAGCTCCCTGTACATCAAGAAATGCACATACGGTGGCTGATTGGCTGTGAAAGGAATTCCTGATGTCAGAGATGAGTGAAGTAAAGCTCTCTGTAGCACTACGACCCTTCCTGAAGCCGAATTGCTGCTCTGGTAAGATTTTATTCTGCTCTACGTAATGGTCTAATCTGGTTTTAAGCATAAACTCAAACAATTTACCTACACATGAGGATAAAGAAATTGGTCTATATGAATTAAAGTCATCACTAGACTTGTCTGGTTTCAATATAGGAATAACGCATTGTGTTTTCCAAGCTTCAGGAATGGACTGAGTCATCCACAATACATTGTACATTTCCAATAACGATTTTTGGGCATCAACATGCATGTTCCTAATAAGCTTGTAAGGAATGTCATCTAATCCTGGGGTTGTATCTTTTCTATATTTGATAGCAAATGTGAATTCTGCAAAGGAAAATGGTTCTGAAAGATGAGCACAATTACTATTCCCTGTGTTATTAAAGATTTCATTTAATGAGTTTATGTCTATGTTTTTTTCAGGAGGAGACGGTGGAGCATATTTATCAATGAAGGCTGGAATCCATTCGTCTTTTTTGGGCATTTTGGGTAATGTTACACGTTTGAATCTTTTGATGTAATTCCAAATAGTGCTTATAGGTGTATACCTGTTAAAAGATTCAACTAATTTAGTCCATCCGTATTTCTTCTTTTCTTTTAATAATCTTTTTTTAAAAGCATTTAATTTTTTATATTCAATGTAACTCGACATATTACCATTACTTCTATACATATTTAGAGCTTCTTTACTTTTATTAACAGCATCTGAGCATTCATTGTCCCACCAAGGAACAGGCTTTTTAATGACAATGCTATTAGTTTTCCTTAGCTTTGGAATAGTGACATCTTTAATCTGATTAAGTTCTTCGCAAAAATCATTGTAAGTTTTGACTGGGTTACTACTGTCTATATTAAATTGCCCTAATATTCTCTCTGTTTCAGATGCATAAGCCTGCCAATCTGCTTTATTATAAAGATATCGATCAGCGGAATTACCAATATCGTATTTATGAATTGTGGTGTGAATTGTTATAACTGTTGGAAAATGATAGCTGCCCATCGCATCATCATGAACTGTCCACTCGCAAAGAGGAGCAACAGAAGGACTGACAGAAGAAATATCAATTGCAGAAGGCATTTTAGAAGGACTACCTACAGTGGTAGGAAAACCAGTGTTTAATATACATAGATCATACTCATCGAGTGTGTTATAGATCTCATTACCGCGAGAGTTAGACCTCAAACACCCAAAAGCGACGTGATGGGCGTTGAGATCGCCCGAAAAAAGCATTGGTTTCGGTAACATATTCAAAATCTGTTTGAGTCTTCTGCACTGAAATCTACGGTTATCATTAGGAGGCGGTATATAACTACAGAGAATTGATAAATTACCAGCATTGGTTTGTAAGATTATTGCAGCAGAATGCATAAAATTGTAAAAAGGAACAGAGACAGTAGAGAATTTCAAATTGGATTTAACTAAAATTGCTACACCTCCTCGTCCATCTTTCCCGTCTTGTCGAATTATATTGTAATTAGGAATATTAAAAGTGCTATTGTTCCTAAGCCAAGTCTCATTTAAAAGACAAACGTCTACATCATTATTTAATAAAAATGAAATTAATAATGGCTTCTTGTTAATAACTCCTTCTACATTAAACTGTACTATTGTAATAAATGATTTATCCATTATTCTGTAGTGATTTAATCAACACTTCCTGCACAATGGAAGCATTGATTTTGGGCAAATTACCATTCGCCAATGTTACCAAAGCTCCTACCAAACCATTTAAGATGAAGTCGCTCTTGACTATTTCTTTGACTAAATTTGAATTTGAGATCACAAGTTGTGGAGGTTCTGTTACTATGGGTTTTGTGGGAGCCCTAGCAATCATTGGCGAAGGCTTGGCTTTCAGTGGAGGGAAGTTCGAGTTGTAGTTTTTGACAATATTGTCTTGTTTTTTGGCTGAAGCAGCAATTTTTGCATAGTTAGTCCTATTAACATGTTCTTCTAACTTGTATTTTTTAACTGGACAGTCTCTGGAAATTGCCAAGTGAGGCCCTTGGCAGTTGATACATTTCAATTCATCCTCTTTGTCGCATTTTGTGAAGTGGTGCTCACCAGAGCAGATAGAGCACTTCTGCAGCCCTTTACAGAACTTCGCTCCATGGTTAAATCTGAAGCACTTAAAGCACTGCAGAAGTGGTGCTCTGTACTCATTGACCTTAAATCTATACAGATCTAGGTATACATACTCCGGTAGTGTCTGTGACAAGAAAGTCACAGACACTGAACTGTACGGAACAATTTCTCCGTCGACCTTGCGGGTAAAGCGCCTTACGCCTACAATTTCAAATTCTGCTGCAAGTTTCTTAAACAGTTCTTCATTCGTGATACTTGTTGGAACGAAGCGAAGGACCCCAATAGTCTCTACAGACCTCGCGGGAATATAGGCTCTAAAGCCCTGTTTCTTCAGCAGTTCGTCATTCGTCAGGAAGTTGTTCGCATTGGAAGCTTGTCCAAAGCACACACCAATTTTATTAGCATTGATGCGCTTGATGCCCACCACGCCCTTGACGTCATTTTTGAAGATCGTGTTTAGCTGGTCAGGGTTTTTATTACCAATTCTGCCATTTTCGGATTCAACAAAGACAATGAATTCATCGCTCACCAAATTTTCCGCGTACAGCCGCCTGTAACCTGGTTTCAGATATGGCTTGAATCCATCATCCTGCTGCTGCTCGCCGTGATGTTCGCGTCCATGGTCCTCAGTTCGCCCCCTCTTTAATTTGGGAGGAGGTTCATCCTCGGAAAGCCCAGGGGGCTTTGCCCCCGGGCGATCTTTCATCTCGCCGAACCTAACGACGATGTTTTAAATACTTTTAGCGTAAGTTTATCGAGTTTTAACAATTTTCAGAAATATTTTTGAAAAATTTTCAAAAAACGCGCCTATCCTCTTCAAAAGCCCGCCAAAAAAAATCTTACTACTGAATTACTGAATTCAAAACACAGAGTATTAACAAATAAACACCACAGATTATTGGCCGGCAAATTAATGTTCAGAGTTTGAACCGGTGTTTACAAATTATTTTTACAAAATAAACTGTTTAATAGGTGTTTTAATTTTTTATAATTAAGGGGCAACAGGTACGAAGACGATAACAAGGCGATGGATGCGGTGAAGAGTTTTTTGCAGGACCAAGGCAAAACTTTTTTTTTTTTAAAGTGAGTGAAGCCTTGGGTAGAGTGACTCGAAAAGACTATGTAGAAAAATAAATTATTAAGTTATCAATTGTCATTATATTCTATCTCATTCTCGCTACTTTTTGATCCCCTCTCCTATATGTACTAATGAGAAATTTACGAAAATATTTATTCAGAAATTATGCAATATTTTTATAACCACCAATTTCCAACTGCTTTTTGGTGTTTCGTAGTTTTTAAAATAAATTTATAAGTTTCTTGTACAAGTATTCAACATGATAAAGCCTTTCACAGAACTAAAATCAAACGTAAATTAGAAAAGTTATAACACTGTTAACTGGTGTAGGTGAGTTGTGTAGTAACTTGGGGTAGGTGCCGGGACCAAAACCGGGTTGTACGTCATCATTTAATGGATGTTATTTTTTGAAGGGTGAAGATTAGACAGGTTAAGTATTCTTTCAATTTGGGGAACAGTCAAAAATCGCTAGGCGCCAGATCTGGTGAATAAGGGGGTGATCAACCAATTGGAGGCCAGCTTGCTGAATGGCAGCCATCGCAACTGCCAACCTGTGCACTAATGCGTTGCCGTGATGAGACAGCACGCCCCTTCGAAGTTTCCCACTGCTTTTCTCTTTGATGGCATTCCTCAACTTTCGTAACACTTACTTGGGTGACTGACGTCTATGGACGGCAGCAACAATGTTCGTCTTCCGTGCTCGTTCTCCCCACTCGAAATTAAGAAGCCACCCTTGCGACAGTGGAATACGGCGGAGCAGACTCTCCTAATATTGCCTCCCAAATCGAAATGAATCTCTTGCGTCATTATTTCTTTTAGACAGAGGCATGTAATAACGGCTCGCACTTCATTTTTCTCCGTTTTCGAGACCACGTTCCAACACAAACCAAACAAATTAGGTACTACATTCAGAAAAAAACAAAAGAGAATTGAATATCTCTTTCTTTATTAATACTCGTATTACAAATATGTATCTGAGCTATGCCTGCCAGTATTTTTTTTACCAAGGAGTACCTATGTAGTTCTCACTACTTTTAATTCCCCCTTGTAGATATGTACAAATAATTAAATAAGAATGTCTAGTTATCATTTTGATGCATAAAACAAACTCAGTTAAGAAAAAACTCAGTACCGGATGACTGAGATCCGGGACCACTGCACCTGAAAAAGTGCCGAAACGTTGGAAAATTGGAAAAAAATGTAACAAACGAGCATAAATCCGTATAAAAACCGTTTTAATTAATTCAGTTAAGAAATGTTTTTTTCTATTTCTCCGGACGTGACGTCGTTGGTAAAAGGTTTCTTTCTATCAATTTTTGCCAAAACATGTAAAAAAACAAAGGCTTTCCACTTGTTTAATTGCTCGGTCGATCGATATCAACCCTTGTATGTCCTCTCATCGCAGTGAGGTTAGGCCATACTCCGCCACAGGGCCATGTCCGGGTTGGTGGAGGATTTTTTTTTTTTTGGGATAGTGGCAATCAGCCGATGTAGACTATTTCTGCCAAAGTTCGTCTTGATACGACATGAACTAAATATTGTAAAATAAACACAATTCACGCGGAGAGTTACTTAATCTTTAACGGGACACTTTTCCTTTTTGTAGGCTTATACAGTAATGTCATGCAGGATCATGCAGCCGAATCTGTAACGATATAAAGTTTTATGGTTATCTATATACATACATATATATATATATATATATATATATATATATATATATATATATATATATATATATATATATATATATATAATAAGTAAGTACATTATTCATATATTTACATAGTACGTGGAAACATTTATAGACGGAACACATCACAATTTGATTTCATTTTCCCCGATGAATTTAATAAGTTTATAATAAATAGGTCCATATTAAAAGACAGGTAAGTTAATAGGCATCTAAAGTTTATAGGAAGCGGGATGTTAATTGACGGAAGCGACAAATAAATATTTATAGAACGAATATTCTTATTACAATTAAAGAAGATGTGGTCAAGATCTCCTTCCTCAAGGCCACACTCACAAATCGACGAATCTCTGACTCTAATTTTGTTTAGGAAAACGGGGGTACAGCAGTGACCAATACGCAGCCGGCAAATTACAGAGACGACCCTTTTTCCTACTTTTCGGAACTTGTAGAACCAGGGTACGCCCGTATGGACGGTTGGACAGTGAAAAATTTTTCCCCTTTATACTGGCTGCTTTTCTGCCACTGGGTCAACCAGCTATGATCCAGATATTTTTTAGGTAGAGAAAGTAGGTCATAGGAGTAATGGAGATAGTGCTTGGAATCCACATCATGATCACACGCATACTTGGCAGCTTAGTCGGCATTTTCATTTCCCACTATACCGGAGTGCCCAGGGATCCAAACCAGAGCCACCTCAAGATTCTTGTTGAAGCAGTTGAGCAGGGTCTTTTTAGTTTCCAAAATAACCCTGCTATTCAACCTACACCTAAGCTGGCTGCGGTCAAGAGCCTGTAAGCAACTTAGTGAGTCTGTGAAAATCACGGCTTTATTAACATTATGTGACTCCACAAACCTGCAGGCCTCCAAAACTCCTATGCACTCGCCTGTGAAAACCGAGGATTCCGGTGGGCACTTAAATTGTAGGACTAGTTTTGAATTTTGCGAAAATACCGCAACTCCCACTGGGGTAGATGGAGATAATTTTGACGCGTCTGTGAAAATTCTTTGACAGTCGGACCACCGGTCATTCACTATCGAATTGAAATTCGTGTTGGCAGAAGGGTTGTCTTTACCTATACCTATGTTCATGAGAATAGACAAGTTTTACCTACAAATAAAACTTATATTAAGCTACTTACCTTATTCCAAGCCTCCAAATTGAGATGGCAACCCCGTTTCCACAGACAAGCACGTCAAAATACTCCCCCGTTTACCTCGATTTTGCTCCTTCCTGTTACTCTGTGGCGCCAAACCAGCAGCGAGGGCGGCGGAAACCGGCGCCTCGTGGTTCATTGCGTCTCAATTTGTACCATACCGCCCGAGTGGCACGCTGGGCGGAAGGCTACCACAGCATGGGATGTGCTGGTGGTGCGAGTCCAAGCATATAGGATTTGCTTTAATACTTCAATTACACATGATTCTTGCATATGCCTGCTGAAAATGAAGCTTAACTATAAGAATCTGAAAATGAGCTTGTTTGAAAGAAATAAAATAATTATTAATTAATTATCTGTAGTAATTACTATGTACCTTATTCGCTTGGAACCGCAGGCAGCAATAGACTTAGGCTTAGAATAAGGTAAGTAGCTTAATATAAGTTTTATTTGTAGGTAAAACTTGTCTATTAAGCCTTTGACCTTATTCCAAGCCTCCAAATTGAGAAGTGTTTGTTATCGACTGCTGGTTTGAAAATAAAAACGCCAATGTGATCAGAAAAAAGTTTAAATCAGATGTATTACTTAACGAAAACTTATAATGAACAAGTTCAATAGCTAATTTATCTGATTAAGATAGTATGTTTAATTTGACACAAAATTACATGATTATACTATTTTTAAATAGGTTTACAAAATTACATTTTATTTCTAGGCAAGAAATAATAATAAAAAAATTAATAACTTATGAAGTCAATCAGACTGATTCAAAACAATTTAGCAAAGGTTTCTTACTTCCCTGACGATTAGAAGAAATTTCTTTCCTATAATAATTATGAAATGTCTTAGCACTTCTCCAATTACCTCTCAACAGAATATCGTTGATATTATGGTTATCAAGCCAGCTAGCCGAAGCCACAGCGGACCGAACACTACCCGGACTACTGTCGATACCTGCGTCTTTCAAAACGGCTTTGATCCAACCGCCAATAACTGTGCGAGTAGCTGGCTTGACTTCCCCACATGTAGAAATGAACAAACAATCAAAATCTTTACGTCTCGCTTGTGATAACAAAATCAACTGTTTGGTCCAAAACACGGGATCAATATTAACACTAGTTAGGCATGACAGCAATCTCCATCCTGATTGACGATATGTGGCACTGTCGGTTTTGGATCCAAAAAGTGGCCAAAATATTATACAATCATCTTCAATTACTCAGTTTGGAGATTTAATACTAAGAAGAGTCAAATCATGTACTCTACGGCCGGAACATAAAAGCAATAAAATTGCACATCGTTTTGAGACCTCAAACAGGCTATTTTGATCAGGCTCTGTACTTATCAAAAAATTGCAAAGATCCGAGATATTCCATATGGGCGGCTTATGAGTCTTAGGTTTACTTAAAGCTATAGCTTTTAACATTTGCTTGACAATAATATGCGAGCTTAAAGGAGGACCTGACTGCACTGGGCAAAAGGTAGACACAACAGATTTATGTAGAGAAATGGAACTGTAGGAGAGATTTTCTTTAATATGAAGAACAGACAGAAACTTTGCGAGATCTTGAGGCCTCGGGCTATTTTTATCAACATCATTACATAATGCCCATTTACACCATCGATTCCACGCAGGTTTATAGGAAGCCAATGTAGACTTTCTCCAACTACTCGAAAGAAGACTTCTTTGATTATCATCCCAAGAGTCTATTAAGGGGGCCCACCCTGAATTGGCCAAACTTCCAAACTCATTCGCTTGACATCTGGTGGAGGGACTCCCGTGCGAATGTCTATCAAAAACAGTGCTAGATTTTTTATCTGTATTGGAGGTGTTAGGGATCTGTTCTTCAGGTCGCTGCGCCAGAAAACCTTTTCCCAAACTGGAACCACAAGTAGATAAATCCCTTCGGCTTTGTTTAAGTGGGACAAGACTCGGGGTATTAGACTGGGGGGAGGAAATATCCACGCTAATCGATAACTCCATGTCTGACTGAACGCGTCGACAAATGCTGCTTGACAATCGTTTGGATCCAATGTTGCATACAACGGGACGACGTGAGCTCTCCGAGATGCAAACAGATCTATCTCTGGATTCCCCCAGACTTCGAATACAGCATTTGTAGCCGGGCTTAGCAGGTGCCACTCCGTCTGAAGTTGAAAACGGGAAAGACGATCGGCGACGACATTGTATCGCCCGGGGATAAAATTTACTGACATCTGGATTTGAAAACGATAGAGTATGTTGAAAACTCTGCTTGTTAGGCGCATCATGTCTATCGAACGCGTCCCACCTTCGTTTCGAAGATATGAAACCACAGTGCGATTGTCGGACAAGATCATCAGGGATTTTTGCGACATTTCCTGGCCCCATCTGCATAAAACATTGTATATTACCGTCATTTCCAGCAGATTGGAGTGCAAAAGTTTCTGACTGGAGGTCCACTGACCTGACAGGAGTTTATCGTTGAGTTGAGCACCCCAACCGGAGCCCGAGGCATCTGTCGATAGGAAAAACCGTGGAGCTGGGTTCCAAATGCTTGATTGAGAGCATGCTTGCTCTATCCACCAACTTAGGGATTCCATGACCAACTTTGGTAAATCTACTTTTCTGAAGGGATCGTCGTCTAACAATTGATGGCTGAACCATAACAGCGGCCTGCTGTTCAACCTTCCTCTGGGAACAACGAAGCTGGCAAAATTCCAAAGGCCGAGAAGCTGTTGTATTTCTCGCAACGAAGCTCTCCTTAGCTGAAGAAATTTTCGAGACAAATTTAGAATTTTGTTGACTTTCTTTATGGGCAAAGATTTTTGGTTGCTCCATGTATCCCAAAGGATACCTAGGTACTCTACTGATCGTTGAGGACAAAGGATCGACTTTTTGAAATTTATTGACCATCCGAGTCTTCGGAGAAGTTGAACGGTGTAATCTACCTGGTAGCACAAGGTTTGATGACTTTGAGACGCTATTAAAAAGTCGTCTAAATATACTAGGACTGGAACTCCTATCCGCCTCAGAATCTCTGCAATCCAGTTCGTGATGGAAGCGAATACCTTGGGTGCAGTTGAAAGACCGAAAGGCAGGCAAGTTAACTGCCACAGACGTCCCCGAAATATTACTCGCAGAAATCTTCGATGTACAGATTTTATTGGTACGTGGAAATACGCGTTGTGCAGGTCCAGCTTTACTAACCAGTCGTTTTCCTGCAGGAAGTCGGGGAGTTTGTACATATTGGTGAGCCGGAATTTGGTTGTATGCACATACCTGTTCAGACGCTTGAGATTGAAGACCGGTCTTATAGCGCCGTCGCTCTTGGGAACAAGAAATATGCTCGAAACGAACACTTCCAGAACGCCTTGATGGACGAGATTTTGCATTTGCTCCTTCATTCCCGGAGAGTCCTTTGTTACGAAAACCGAAGGTATTCTTTCCGGATGCACTAATGGAGCCTTTTTGTAAAACGGAATCTTGTAGCCAGATATTACCTTTAGAAGATGAACTGGGGCCCCGAGCTCCTTCCAGACGTGGGCTCGTAGCTTTAACTGGCCCGCACGAAAACTGGGATAGTCAGTCGTAACGCCTGTGGGAACGCTTACCACCTCGGTTTTTGTAGAATTTTTCTGACCGAGACTTCTCATGAAAGGAATCGTCGGCCTTGCGCTTCCGCCCTTGCGCAGGGGGATAGTTTGAGCTACTAGTCGAAGGCCCTGCAAAGCTCCGCAAGAAAGCCATCACTTTTTTGGGCTCCACATTTGACACTCTTTGCGCAAGAGGCCTTTTTGTACCAGTTCCTTGACTAGAAATACGCGAAACTGGAAAAAATACCTTTTCGATTCCACCATTCTTCGCAACCAGGTCAGAAAACTTCTTGTCATCAAAATGATTCTCCAAAGTGGGAGGTATCTTTCTCAAGGTCTCCTTCAGACATTTATCTTTTACAAAACTCAGCACATAATCTCTGCGTTGTTGTATAAGGTCTGCACGACGCCCACAAACCATTTGCAGGAGGTCCAAATGTATTTTATTATATTGAGACGAAAAAGTTTCGTCAATTTTATTTTTGACATCTTGAATTGATAATCCATTAGCCGCGGTATCGAGCCATGCAAATAGATTATCAAAGCCTTGCTGTAAAAATTCATTCTGAACAATTAAGACGTGGGATATTGCAGCCAGTGTTTTTTCAGTTACCGCCAGTGCACGGTTGCGGTCAAAAGATAGAATCATATCATTTCTTTCCAGCTCGGTGAAGCCGGGAGACGACACATATGCTTTTTGGGCGTCGGCATACCTTACTTGAGACCAATCTGGCGAATTAAAGTGTTGGAGCTTTTCGAGAATCTCCGCATGCTGGTTAGATGTTTTTGCAGTTGATGATTTGAGGGTAGTCTCTAATTTAAATTTAACGGATTCTGAAGTGGGCTTTGCTATTGTCTCTTGAGGTTCATCTAAATCATCAATTGCCAAAATTGATAGTACATCACTATCAGGATCGAATTCTGTGTTTTTAGGTACTCTGCCCGGAGCAGAAGAATTTATATTTTGGAAGGATCCTACCTGATCAGCCAAATCTCGTACCACCTTCTCCAACTGGTCCAGGCGGTCGTGTTTTCTAGCACGGCGGCGACGGCGTCGGCGCCTGCGACGAGATGCTGCCGATGATGAACTCGACGACGACGAATCGGTAGAAACCGATCGCCCACGATCACGGGGGACTTCACTTTGTCCATTATTAGCACTTTTTTCACTAGTTAGAACTTCAATATTTTCACTACTTTCCATCGTTGCAAAATTTTCGAAAACTTTAACGGAATTTTTTTCAAATGTTTCAAATATTTCACTGCTAACGACACTAAGACGTGTTGTCACTACGGAAAACGAAACGCCAATGAACCACGAGGCGCCGGTTTCCGCCGCCCTCGCTGCTGGTTTGGCGCCACAGAGTAACAGGAAGGAGCAAAATCGAGGTAAACGGGGGAGTATTTTGACGTGCTTGTCTGTGGAAACGGGGTTGCCATCTCAATTTGGAGGCTTGGAATAAGGTCAAAGGCTTAATATTAGGCTTATACTGAACTACATTGAAGCTGTATTCAAACATAGGTAAAGTCACACTCGCTACCAGAGACCTTTCAAACCCTTTTACCCGTCGAAAGCTCTGTAAGATAATTGGAACTTCCTTATTTTTCCAGTAGGAGCATGTACGGGTCAGTGAGTGCAGTTCCTGTATCTTCTGTAAGAGAATGTGCGACGATCTGGAGCAAACCCTGATCATGAAACGATCAGCTAGGTACTGTCTGCGAAGATGAAGAGGAGGGTCAACCGCTTCCACTTGGAGGGCGTTAGTGGGAGTGGATCGCATACACCCTAAAATTAGCCGTAAGCATTTGAACTGGATTCGGTCCAGTTTGACTAGAGACGTTTTGTTTATTGGTTCTAAGGCAAAACAACCGTAGTCCATTATGCTTCTAATGAGGGCGTTATAAACTAATTTCAAGCAGTACGGGTGGGCTCCCCACCAAACACCGGCAAGAACCCTAAGTATGGAATAAACTCTTTCACATTTTTTGATCAGGTGTTCGACGTGTTGGACACCAGAGAGTTTAGAGTCCAAGTAGACGCCCAGGAATTTCACCTTCTCCTTGCGTGGAATTGTTACACCACCAATTTTTACCTCGACTGGAGGGATATTACTCTGCCTTTTCCTAGTAAATATAATTAGAGAGCTTTTATGGGCCGAAAGAACAAGGCCATGATGGTTAAGCCACTGGTCGAGTGATTTGAGGGAAATATTCAAAGAATTAAAACTGTTTTTATACGGATTTATGCTCGTTTATTACATTTTTACAATTTTCCAACGTTTCGGCACTTTTTCAGGTGCCGTGGTCCCGGATGACTGAGGTGACAGGTGTCTTTTAGAAATCACTAACGGTTAGTTTACTACCCTCGGCAAAAATTACAAAAGTTAATTATGAAGTTACGTTCCAAAATAGACAAACCAATTATTTTTTATATAAAGTCAACAATATTGATTATTAGTAATTGAAGTTAAAATTAAATTTATAAACTAATTACTTTATATGAACTTAAAGATACCGATTATTAATTGAAATTAAATTGATTTTTTATTATTTATTCTACAGTCACACTTCTAGCAAGGGGGTCTCATGCACTTAAGCACTGGTTCCCATGCTACCGGTATGTTCCAACCACGATCTCTATTAAAATTTGGATGCCGGCGGATCTCTATTGCCTCACGTATCATTCTAGGGAAGAAACGGTCTTCTCGGGCTAGAACTTTAACTTTATCGAAATGTATAAAGTGGTTGGTACCGCTAAGTGTATGCTCGCTGACTGCAGATCTACCAGAGCGCTTATGTTTCACATCAGCGATATGTTCCTTCACCCGCTCAGCTATGGTACGCTTCGTTTGACCAATGTACGAGGAACCACATTCACAGTCAAGCTTGTATACTCCTGCCTCTTGTAAGGGAATCCTGTGCTTGACACTTCGCATGAATTGGTGTATCTTTCTTGGCGGCTGGTAGATGGTTCTGATTGAGGCGCGTTTCAAAATACTCCCAATTTTGTCAGTCACTCCTCTCACGAAAGGCAGGTAGGCTGGAACTCGCTCGACTGTGTCCGGTTTGACACGTCCTCCGCGACGGACACGCGGAACTTGCAGCTTGTTTGCACGAAGTACTCGTTTGACATGCTGGAGTTCCGCAGGTAGATGGTCCTTGTCGCAGATTCGGTGTGCCCTCTGTAACAGAGATTTTCCAACGGTAGACAACTGACACGGGTGATGGTGAGACTCACCGTTTAGGTACCTATCAGTGTGGGTCTTTTTCCTATAAACTGTATGTCCTAAGGTTCCATTTGGATTCCTGATGACTAAAACATCTAAGAAAGCTAAAGAACAATCTGCTTCTAACTCCATTGTAAACTGGATCTTGTTGTTTATAGAGTTAAGGTGGTCTAAGAAAGCCGTTATTCCACTAGTAGGTAATATAGCAAAAGTGTCATCGACATATCGCTTATAGAACCTTGGTGGGACGGGAGCAGTTCGCAGGGCTCGCTCCTCGAAGTCTTCCATGAAAATATCGGCTACAACGGGAGAAACAGGGGAACCCATGGCTACCCCGTCTACCTGCATGTAAAACTCACCATTCATGGAGTAACTTCATAATTAACTTTTGTAATTTTTGCCGAGGGTAGTAAACTAACCGTTAGTGATTTCTAAAAGACACCTGTCACCTCAGTCATCCGGGACCACGGCACCTGAAAAAGTGCCGAAACGTTGGAAAATTGTAAAAATGTAATAAACGAGCATAAATCCGTATAAAAACAGTTTTAATTATGTCTACAGCTCGTGTTAACCTTAGAAAATAATATTCAAAGATTTTGCAGCCACCTCGATAGAGTTATCCGCAACATATAGGGCGACATCATCAGCGTACTGCAGAATTTGGCAATTATAGTTAAGGCTAGAATTAATGTCATATGTGTAGATATTAAATAGGATGGGGCTCAACACTGAGCTCTGGGGAAGGCCTCTACTTAATATTCTATAGTCAGATTCGTAGTGAGGGATACGAAGAGCGACAGATCACGACATAAGTAGCAAGCTTATACATCGAACTAACTTAACAGGAACCCTCAGATGCAGCAATTTTTGCCTGAGGACTGAAAGGAGAACGCTGTCATAAGCTGAAGATATATCCAGAAATACAGCCACCATAGAGTCATTTTTGCATAAACCCACTCTAGCGTCTGTGACCAATACCAAAACACTGTTTATTGTACTCAAGCCTTTGCGGAAACCAAACTGCGTTATGGGCCGAAGGTTCTTATTTTCTACGAGCCATTCAAGTCTATTCTTCAAAGATGTTCTAAGACTTTAGACATAGCAGATGAGAGGGCAATAGGCCTGAATCCATTAGGGTCGTCGGAGCTTTTACCAGGTTTTAAGATAGGCATGATTAACTGACTTTTCCACATTTCTGGTACATGGCCAGTTTCAAGACAATTATTGGGAAAACTTAGGAAATAATTCTGAGTGTAGGGACCGGCTTTTACCAGGAAGGAGTATGGGAAACCATCCTCACCCGGAGAAGAGTCCCTAACTTATGAAATAACAGTTTTTAGCTCTTCCATAGAAAAAGGCCCATCCAGTGGATCATGAGTACTGGTTATGGGGAGGTCGAGGAACTTCAACTCATCCTCCGCAGGCACGTAAGGAGGGGCCAGTTTAGTGAAAAAAGATTCCGCAACTATATCTGAGATGGCACTTGATAACCTTGGGGAATAACAATGCCGAAATCGGTTTATTTGTTTCCAAATTGTTGTAGACGGTGTGGACGGACAAAGAGAGGTACAAAAAGAAACCCAGCCTGCTCTTTTCTTCCGGCGCAGAACTCTTTTGGACTTAGCCAGGATTCTACGATATTCCACAAGATTGTCGATGGAGGAGGATTCGTTGCACCTTTCGGCTTCTTTGCGCTCCCTTATAACTTGAGTGCACTCTACATCCCACCAAGGAGGAGACGGTATCTTCCCGCGGTGAGGCCCCTTAACCGGAAAGGCTATTTCCGCAGACTTTTTAATAGCTTGTGTGAATGCATTGTATTTAGAGACCAAGTCATCTTCATTAGATGCGGGTATAGCCTGGATCTCCCGCTCCACCAGGTCGTAATACGTCTCCCAACCACTTTTGGTTAATCGATATTTGAGAAGAGGTTTAATGTTTTTATCTGGTACCGATTTGTGGGGTAGATCTACAATTATCGGGAAGTGGTCACTTCCATGGGTTGAGTTCAGCCGATCCCAGATGCAACGGGAGCCCAGGTCGAGAGAGCAAATAGTTAGGTCCACACAGCTTTTCCTCTCCCCCACCTGGCCCCTGCGTGTAGCTCGTCCATCGTTAACAATGCAAAGGCCAGCATTGTCAATAGCCTCCGCAAGCTCCTCCCCAAAGACATCACAGTGGTCGGACCCCCATCGGTAGTGGTGGCAATTAAAGTCTCCCATGATAATGCTTGGCCCATGTAGCTGCGCAAATATGGCACTAAGAAATGGAATTAATGCAATTTGTGGGTTTGTGATGTAAACAGAAATAATTGTAATACCTAAAGCTCTGATAGCCAACTTGTTAACATTGTCACTGTAACTACTATTTATCGGTGGGAGATTTATCGGAGAAAAGGGAATTTTATTGTTGACAAGTATGGCACAACCGCCATAGTTGTCAAACCTATCGTCACGTACACAGTAAAAATTATTTACATTAAAATTGAGATCTGGTCTAAGCCAGGTCTCGCTAAGGCAGCATATAGCTGTATTGAATTTGTTTAGTAAGTATATTAATTCATGTTTTTTATGTATTATGCTCCGTGCGTTCCACTGAAGTAGTGAAAGAGGAGTATCCATGGTGGAGAGTATTGGAAATTAAGTTTAATTTAGTGGCAACGTGGTCCGGTAAAGAATTAGAACAGATGAGGGAAGAAAGAATGGTAACTACTTGCTCAATCGACTCACTGATATCAGAGTTTGGTAGCTGGGTTTGGCTATAACCGCACCCATTTCGGGATGGGGAGTATGAGTAGTCCTGCACTAAGGCTTCGTGGGCCCGTCTGTCATATCCTGGCGAGAGAGGGCCATGTGTTCTGGGCTTTAACTGTACAGTTTTTCTGTATGTTTGTTGTGGAGAGAACTGTGAGTACACAGATGTTCTTTGAGAGGAGCCTGGTAGTGGTTGGGGCGGATTGGTAGGCGGAGGGTTTGGATTTTACAGCCTTAGCGTATTTGCGGGAAATTGGTAGAATTTTCTTGTTGGCATCAAAATATGACATTGAGAGTTCAGCCATTAGTTTTTGATAGCTGTTTGTCTACCATACTCTGGGCAGTCTTTGCTGGTGGCTGGGTGGTCACCATCACAATTAATGCAAGAACTTTCATGTAAATTGAGTGAGCAGCCATCGCCTGGATGGTCCAGTCCACACTTGAAGCACCTGGGTTTAGACCTACATGTGGGTTTTGTATGTCCGAATCGACAACAATTGAAACATTGTACTGTTGGGTATACAATTCAACCTCCAGAGCCGTGTAGCAACAAAACACCCTCTGAGGTAAAACCTGGCCATCAAAAGTAAGTACAACAGTTTGTCGCGGCTTCCACTCAGTAACGCCATTTTCGTTTGTGATTTTCATGTGCATGCGCCTAACCTTTATTATTTTGCCACAGCCCTGAGGGACCTTAATGAGGTTCATGGCCTCATCGTCAGTCCATTCTGAGGGGATGCCCCTGACCAAACCCATGCGTATAACATTAAACTGTGGGATGACAGCTGTATATTTGTTTTCAGTGAGGATAGGGTTTGATGAAAATGCATTAGCATCTTCTGGGGACTTGAATTCCACTGAGGTTCTGTTGCGACCGATTCGCTTGATGCCGTCCTGGAGGATGTTATGAATGTTATGTTTCAGTAAAAACAGACCAAGTTTAACATGATGCAGGGTCGCTCCAGATTTCTCGTTGGTCTCAATGCGAGATACGTGAACTATAAAAGGGGCCTTGTCTAAGACAGAGTATTTTTTTTTTAGACAAGGCAAGGTGGAGGATTGTAAGACAGCGGCGGGCCTTACTGTCAGAAATTATCATGCCACCCATAAGGCGTAAATATTAACGGCATAGCGACTGCCACTACATGACAGTCGGCACCAACCGCTTAGCGTGCCTTGTGAAGCATGGAAGCGCTCGCATATTAGGCCGCTAACATTAGTCAAGGGACGGGCACCCATCCTCTACCTGACCACGCATGTTGTTGCTTTTAACTCAAGTGATGGATTCCAACCACTTTGTTCCATTAGGACACGAGCACGCATTGCTCCGTAATTAACGATTACGGTTAATTGACGAACCCGTACAAAACATTTCCTTTCATTTCGTTTCTTCTAAATAGTCTGTGAAGTTTTGTTTATTTTTCCACAAATAATTTTCTCCAAGGTTCTAATAAATTCCTGAGCTCTAGTCAGATCTTGCTTTTCCTCCCCTTAGCCTACAGTAAAGGAAAGAGGTCTAAACTAACCAGGCACCCGTGACCACATTATGGAGCACCAAGATAAAAGATGCCGGATTTGCCTAAAACCTTCCGGTTCAATTTCTCTCTTCGACCACAAAAGCGATGGCCAACACAGTGCCAGAATCATGCAGTGGACTAGCATAGTGATCGCAGAAGGTGACGGCCTTCCGACACTCCTCTGCACCGATTGTGTCGCACAACTGGGGTTGGTGGGTAAAGTTGGGTCCGCTATTCTATCTATCTGCACCCCACCTAACCGAAACATACCACAGTTAGTATATTATAAAAGTTATAAAACGTTCCAAACTGCAATAATCAAGTGATTTAGGATCCACCTGATCCGGTTAATCAAGTCCCTTTGATGTTTAATTAATTGGTTGCACAAACACTATTGAGCAATGAAAACAAAGTCAAGGTTGATAGCTAATACTACAGTAATAAGTAGGTTGATGGAGTAGGTGATTGACAACTTACGAGTATGTGTTTATTAGTTTCAACCTGCCTGGTCTTAATATGACCGCAACTAAAGTAAAGGTGCCATGTGATCCATCAAAAATAATGTTATGTAGGTATGTACGAGGTATGTACACTGTTTATTTTTCTAAGAAATAAATAAGAGACTCCGAGCATAGCTTTCCTACGGCGTGGCTAGCCCTGCGCTGTCGTCAGTGTCCATATTTTTCAGCCGTAGCTCGCTGGCAGGAGACTCTGAAATTCTGGCCATGATTTTGCCTGTATGCACACAATAGGAACAAAACTGTACCTAAACTTAATCTTAGTCCTAGCTGAGGCTTGGGAATCCTACCCACAACTCTGAAACATCTGCACCAGATTAAAAAGCTCTAGTTTTTCACCACGTGCTATATTCCTCATCTAGCGGCAAAACCGACTGTTGGACAAAGAAAAGACCCAACACTCGTACAAGGCCGTCACGGGACAGTTAGGATATTCGGCAACAGATAAGGGGGTGCCAATTTCGCCCTAGGTGTACCGTTACCTAGAATTGAAAATGAAAGAACGGCCACTTCAGGTAGGTCAAAATTTCCCGGAAACTTTTATCTCGCTTGGCATAAATGGCACTTAAATGCTGGAACTTCCCACGGATAGTGGCACTTTGTTACATTGTAACAAGCAAAACTAAATTGCAGAACAGAACACCATCACAAATGTCGACAAGTAATTCAACTCTTAAGTTATCATATCAATCCCCTACTTTTCGAGGTTGGGTGAATAGTTATTCCTGCCAGTTCGTAGTGTCTGGAACTTCGATGAACCAACTGGAAATCGAATAGTCTTTTGACTGTTCAAAAGACAATTCGATTTCCAGTTGGTTCATCATGCATGAATGAAGAAAGAATATGTTTTTCGAAACCTACACGTTTCCGACCCCCTAACGAGGAGGGCATAGACTTGTGTACGTAGTAACTCTTTAGTAATATGTGCTTGTGTTTGCGTTCGCTGAAGAAATAAAAAAAAATAAACAATCAACGAGTCCCTAACGCCAATTGACAAATCTTTTCAATACGATGGCTTGCCATCGACCTGCTAAGAAGAAGACGGAAATAATAATAATAATAATACAAATAATAAATCGTTTATTTTAAAAACCAAAATTTTACATGTAAAAATGACTAAAATCGTCTTCTGCTAAATCATATAAACAGACAAAAAAACAGTTATTAGCCACTCAGATTAAGGTGTGTGTATTTGTTTGGGAGATTGTGTGTGTATGTGTGTGTTTGTTTGTGTGTTAATATGTGTGGGTATGCGCGCGTGTGAATAACATCTCGAAGGGAAACGGAATCTAAAGATCAGTCCTTATATTGATCATCTTAAATATTGATCATCCGGCCAAGTCAGGCCGGCTGATCAATATTTCTAATCGACTATGAGTTATCACGATCATCAGTCATTTGACTCCCACTTCTTCTGGGTTCCTTCAGGGTTTTCAAACTAGTTTTGGAGTAAGTTGGACCATCTGGACATACCTTTTAGCCTCGCTTTCCGTTACTGGAAAGATTACAACAAGCCAATTGTTTGCTATAGACAAAACATCAATAGGAATGCAGACAGCAATCCCGGACGGTGCAAGCTTCATAATTTGCATACCTACAGACAAAACAAAGGGTTGTGATAGCAAAATTTGCTCGCGGTTTCTATATAAGTTTCTAGCCTCGCTTTCCGTTACTGGAAAGATTACAACAAGCCAATTGTTTGCTATAGACAAAACATCAATAGGAATGCAGACAGCAAGCCCGGACGGTGCAAGCTTCACAATTTGCATACCTACAGACAAAACAAAGGGTTGTGATAGCAAAAAGTTTGCTCCCGGTTTCTATATAAGTTTCTAGCCTCGCTTTCCGTTACTGGAAAGATAACAACAAGCCAATTGTTTGGTATAGACAAAAGATCAATAGGCAAACAGACAGCAAGCCCGGACGGTGCAAAGTTCACAATTTGGATTAGACATAACAAAGGGTTGTGATAGCAAAAAGTTTGCTCGGCGTTTCTACGTTTGGAGGTCTTTCCTAAGTAATATTGGCGACTCAGATGGGGCGCAGATTGTGCTGTTCAAAGATGTAGATGCAGCTTGAGACGTAGAGATGCTTTGCCATAAGTAGGTAACATGTATGTGTGAGTTCGTTTCATAAATGGCTTAGAGAAAAATGTGTTGTGTAGGAACATGTAAATTTTACGACACAGTCTATGCTGAAGTAAATTAAGACTTCTTATTTAGGTTCAAATTGATATAATATTAATAATTTACAAAATTGCTTATAGGAAAATATTCGAGCGTACGTTGTTTGCGAGTGACATTGCCAGGAGTAACTCGCCTGCGCACCGCGCGGGGGCGCGCAGGTGAACTAAATAATCTTCAGGCCGTCTTGGCTCATAAGTAGACAGCGGTACGTATGTACGAGCGTGTACAGACACAGTTTAAGCTCATATAATGACTGAGTATAATCCATTGACATGTATTTTTTGTGATAACATCAAATTTTAACTTTTGTAAATTTGTTTTTTTATTTCTATCACATCTACAGTCTCCTCCAGTTTAGGAAACAATATTCTAACCTAAAAATTGGCACTCTATGCCAAAACTAGATATTTATTCTCAACTTTGTAAAATGGGGATTTTGAGAAAATAGAGCCCCAGGCTACGTCTTTTATGGGAATACGCAGTTTTCGACTAAAAAATCATGCTTTACCACTAGAATTTTGTTTGTACCTTACTAAAGTGGACACGTACCTAAATGGCCACACAAATATATTGTATGTGCTTAATTTCAGTCAGACTGACTTGTAATTAATATTATGAATAAATTAGGTCTATGAAACAAACCCTTAATGTTAGGTACATCTAAACAACTGCCTAGGTACACGGTCGCAATAAAGTTATGAATTATGCTTTCACAGTTTGCCAGACTATCGACCTCAGATGCGAACGGGTGCCAGCCATTGAGCCATCAGTCTTCTCGTGACCACGATGCATTGACTGTAACGTCGTCGAAACGTCGAGGTAAAATAGCAATAAATTACTGCGCGATTAAGCCCCGAAAATATTCTAACTATCGACCTCAAACTGGCCAACTCATCAACACACTAATATTATAAAGGTTAAAGTTGTGAGTGCGTATGTTTGATATAAGTACTTTTCTTTTTCACGTCACAATAAAATTTACCTTAATATGTAGTACCTAAATACCTACGTATTTAAGGTTTATTTAATTAATTTTACTTCAAGAACCGGGACGCATTATGATATGATAGATAAATCCCTACCGATATAAAATGCAACCTTTCTCGTTTGAAATGCTCCGCCTCTTATATAGGTAATACAACGACATGTGACAGAGGCGAGGGTCGGGTAAATAAATAAAAAATCATTGCACAATGGCGTTGTTTACAATAGCGATCGCGAGGCGGGAAATCTTTTGAAGTTTTTGTGGCGACTGGGCGGCGATTGTGCTGTTACCCTATTGCATAATAGTTTCGGGCCTCCAGTCCTCGACCAGGGTCACGGGGCGGGGCGAGGCGGGCCAAGGTGTACCTAGCTTTGTTGGTGGTCAGCTACCACCTACTTACAGCGTGCTACAAAAACCGGCTAAGTTAAAAGGCTCCGTAGAATTATCTTATACAACATTTTAAAATTCCAAGCTTCTACCTGTTGCCTGTATTAATATCGAGCAAAAAACGGGAAATAAATCACGTTTGTTGTAGGTAAGGGAGCCGATTTATTTACTGCTGTGTTTTGGAGGAGCACTGCTTATCGTAAACCACAGGTTTTGACGTTTCTTAGGAAGCAGAGTACCACTGCCTTAGAGATAAGGCCACTGTAAAATGTTATTTGAATAAATTATCTTTATCTTATCTTTATGAGCAACAAAAAAAGCAAGACGAATTACATTGTATATTGTACGACTTTACTCCGTTGTTACGTAAGCCTTTCCTTACAAAAAGCCCTCACAAATGCAATTGTGTACCATATTCTTCTTGCGTCGCGTCCTTGTACAATGCCAAATAGCATTTTGCACATTTCTGAGAACAAGACACAACTCTTTCCCATTGTCTGACAACCTAAGAAAGTTACTAACTTAAATCTGCCATCATGCCGTTGAATTTTGTTTCGTAACACATTTGAAATAAAATCCAAGGCAAGTGTATAAATAGTTGAAGAAGTATCGAGTAAAGTCCGTCATCTTTCGGACAATGCCCACTATTAGGGGATTATAACTTGCAATATGAGTCTGGCGGCAGGCAGGTGGTGTCTGAGATGATCGCAAATGATAATATTTGTCGCGGACACTTCTTGCGATCGGTGAAGGTGTAACTCTTGACATTAAATTCCATCCTAGCTTCTTATTCAACTGGATTTTGTGCTTAAACCCGAAATATATATTACTAAGTTGGTATTGGAAATATGTTTTTAGATAGGAGGCGCTCGAGGCCTAGTCATCGCGTAGTATTTTACTTGTGTTAAGCAACAGGCGCGGTCAGGATGGGTGATCCTGTGACTACCGCTAGTAGCATTTTTCTGAGCGCTTCCGTGCCTTGCAACTAAGGCACGTTAAGCCGTTGGTGCCGGCTGTCAGTAATGGCAGTCGTTAAACCAAGGCTCGCCAGTCTTACAATCTTCCACCAACCCGGAGTTGGTCCCCGTGGTGAAGTGTAGCCTAACCAGAAACCTGGAACTGAACTGCAACTGGAAAACTGTTATTTATATCTACCTATGTATTTAATTGTATAAGTATTTATTTTTAGGTATCTATGTATATTATTATTTAAATATATGTAAAATATATCGTAAGTAATTAATTATAAGTAATTATAAGTAATTATATTCTCGCACTCTTTTGCTGTTTGTTATCAATATCTTTTAGATTCAACTATTTATCTACAGGCACCACGTACCGACTAGATTCTTCATGCAATCCACTCCATCCGAAGGTAGTCTGGAAGATATCGCTCTTAGCGATAAGACCGCCAATTGTATAACATTACTTAGATTTAAGAATCATGGTTGTTATATTTTTTTCTGGTTGTGCAATAAATTGTTCTCTATCTATCTAACCTCCTGCGATGCAGGAAGAGACCCGTGCCCCAGCAGTGGCATACAAAGGTTGATATCAACAGTAAGGGCGGACCTCTACCGCTATTTTGAATTTGATCGATCTGTGTGTCTGTTGTGGTTGACATCACAGCGTCATAGTGGGCCCGCAGTATTGATCATCATAGTCTATTCGTTATGAATTTAGGTACTGTTCGTTATCCGCTCTTTAAAGGTGCCACAGTCGGATGCACTTTCCAAGGAAGGATTCTTGTAAGTAACTTTGTTGTAAGCAATTTAACTTGATGTAATAATCAAGTTAAATTACTTATAATAATTTAACCGGATGACTCCGGGACCCGGCACCTGAAAAAATGCCGAAACGTTGGAAAATTGTAAAAAATGTAATAAACGAGCATAAATCCAAACAGTTTTAATTATGTCTACTGCTCGTGCTAACCTTAGAAAATTGATGTAATATTGGCCTTTTTGCATCTACTTAATGAGATGATTTATACAGCGTCCAGTGGTATCTTCACTCACACTAGATGGGTGAAGGGTCCACTCCGACGCTGTAGTGCCTGGGTCATGGTTTTATAGATGGTGTAGGCTTGCCCAGCACCTATACCATCCTGACAGCTTAGTCGGCCTAGCCCACAGGAAAGACTAGTCAATACGTGCGGAGCCAACCAAGCCGCGGGTTTCCTCACGATGTTTTCCTTCACCGTTAGCGTGTGGTATTGCGACTGCAAATTCGCAAATGTACGTAACTTTGAAATTAAACAAAGTCATTGGTACATGCCCGCACTCGGGATCGAACCTGGGGCTCTCGCTTGCCAGTCTATGGTTCTACCTACCACCGCTAATTGATGTATGTTTAGAAAATTGATGTATGTTTATACTAATTGCTAAAGGTATTATGTAGATATTATAGGTTTATGTAAGGGCTACTATAACGTAAAGGATTATTTAGATGACAATGAGGTCTGGAATTAAAGCCAGTACAATGTATGAGTTCTATGTTTTAGAATAATTGTGTAAACTATGTTAATTAAGGACTTTGAAACGTCGAAGTTTGGCGTTTTTTTGTCCATTTTTTCTCCCAAAATGATTTAGATTTTGAAATGGACACCTAGTTTGAATTGTAACGTTCATTAAGCCGCAGTTTCTGCGCTAGTTTGAATAAAATATTTTCTTTCATATTAATAGTTTATGTAAGTATTCGTATTATTATTAAGTACTAGCTAGCCCTACGAACTTCGTACCGCCTAATAGTCCATTCTTTAATATTTTTCTCTCCGTGAGAACCATCCTCGTACTTCAAAGAATATTCTAAAAAAAGAATTAGCAAAATCGGTTCAGCTGCTCTCGAGATTTGCGCTTACCAACACATTCGGTGATTAATTTTTATATTATAGATAACAATGTATATCAATATTCGTACTTTGTATTATACCTGTAGGTGTTGTCATGACTCGAGTATAAGTGATGTGGTTTATAAATACTCTCCTACCTTATTTTAATCAGCCTATAAACATTAGGCTACAGGTATCGATTTATTTCATTTCAGCTATTAACTATTGTGTACAAACATATACTCCATCAATCATCCGCCTGTTCTTGTCCACTGCTGGTCACGCGCCTCACGCCGCTTCCCTCTGTCCTCGGGCATTCTCATCCAGCCACAGCCAGCAGTGTACCTCAGATCATCAAATTTTAATCTGATCTAAGACTTCATGTTTCCTCACTAAGTAGGTGGTATACTTAGGTGATATTGGCGCCAATTTCGAGAACCATCGCTTTGATTATGTAACTTTCAACGTATAGATCGACCACACGACGGACATCTAAATCGAGGCTGGCCTAGAATGCGGTGAAGAGATGATCTCGACAACCATCTGCCGGAGTGGTCTGAGGTGACCCAGGACAGGAAACTCTGGACTGAATTGGGGGAGGCCTTTGACCAGAAGTGGAATACAAACATAGTGGCTTCGTAAAAAAACGTATAGATCAGTGTGCAAAACGAAATATCTACTGGTTCTACAACTATGTAGCTTAATATCACTGCCACGTACCTACTCGTATCAGACATCCACTGAAATGTGGTATGCACTATGTGTGATACTTATTCCGCCTCATATCTCATATCATTCGGCAGATCTAAGCAAACATGCCGCATTCGCATTCAGATATATAAGTGAAAAGTTACATGATCAAGGCGCTCGTCCGGGATTATAGAGTCCGAGTAACGACAAGTCTATAGAAACGTTCATTTAAGTTGAAGATCCCACCCATCTCGTGTGGGAAAAGTAGCACAAAGAAGCCTAAGCCATCGGCAATAGACGCAAATGGATTGGTTAAGTAGGCACGCTTGATCGCTCGAACTAAACGAATCTGTCTCAAGAGCAATCGCGGCGACCAGTCATAATTTGCCCAAAAGAGCTCATTGAGCTGTCACTAAGTTAACAGACCAACTGTCATCTGTAACCTCGGAACTTCCGGCCGCGCCATATTGTGCGATTGTACTGTAACAATGACGTCACGCATGGTGGTCCCTAGTGCCACACAAAATGGATTGATCTTTACAGTGATGGATCAATTCTGGTACAGTTCCGTTTGCAGATTGATACTCGTAATGATGCTCGCGACAGTCTAGAAAGGTTTGCGAGTAACGGGTGTCTTGCCGAAACGGCTTTTTGGATTTATGTAGCCATAAATCCAAAAAGCCGTAATGTATACTAGAGCAGAGGAAGCGATATCCGGTAACTGTATGTTGTTCGAGATTCGACTTGCATCGCTTGCAACGCGAGCAATGTAGTACAGTTATTACTTCATGACATTTGATGACAAACTTGATTTGATGATATTCTTTACGATATTTTCCGAGCGCTTCCGAGCTTCGCAAGGCACGTTAAGCCATTGATGCCGGTTGTCATATAATGTCAGTCTTTAAGCCATGTCAGAGGCCTTATGGGCGGCTTGATCACTTCTGACAATAAGGCCCGCCACTGTCTTACAATCCTCCACCGACCCGGACTTGGCCCCCGTGGTGGAGAAAGGCCTAACTTTCCTGCGATACAGGAAGAGGCCCGAGGGATTCAGGGATTCGAGGGAAAAGGGATGATATGAGATATTTTAAACTTTCGCGACTTGTACACATAGATTTATTGCTATTTTACCTCGACGTTTAGACGACGTTAAAGTGATCGTCACGAGAAGACTGATGGCTGGCACCCGTTCGCATCTTCGGCTGATGAGGTTTCAGACTACCCTCAATCAGCCATCACAAAGCACTATTTGCGATACACTACACTGACAATGTCTGACGATAAGTCATGCGACTTTTTTCCACTCGAACACTTCTTGATGACCGGATCCCACGTTTGCGACAGTTTTAAAATTAAAAATTTTGTGAGCAATAAATTATTACGCGATTAAGCCCCGTTATTCGCAGTTATTCTCTAACCTAGAGTTCATTAAAAAAATGTTGATTTGAAATTTCATTATATTTGTCACAAATACATTAACAAGTAGGTAGGTAGCTCCGCCACCCGAACTACCGGTGTGCCAGTAAGCAGCGTGCTCCCCTTTTGTATTGTAAGTATACAAATTAATGTTCGTTAACACTTAAGTAAGAGTAATAGTTGGAATAAAACATACAGGATTTTCTATTAATAACGTGGCACTATGTGTAGTGTGAATTGTGTGTGTCGGCGTAGGGTGTGATTGTATGTAACAATACATTCTGGATATTACTATTTTTATTTTTAATGCACTAACCTGTGCTAAGTACAAATTTAAAAACCTATTTAGAGGCTAACCTCTGGCACGGATAGCCAGAGGTTGCGGGTTCGAATCCCGGCATGGGTGAAATTTTTAGCCTCTAAATAGGTTTTTAAATTCTGGATAGTGTTTTTGATGTTATAGTATTAATAATCTCGTAAATTATTGTTTAGTTTAAAGCTGTTCACGATTTGTATGCCAAGTAATATGTAATTCCGTTCAGCCGTTTTTGCGGGATTGAGTAAAAAATACTCAAACACTTTCACAAACTTTCACATTTTCACTTATAATATTATAGTAGGATAGAACCATTTAACTTTATTTAGTTAATAACGTTCTAATATTCTCTAGCAAATATTAGAACGACAATAAAATTTGTCGCAGCAATATCACCCTCTCGACCTAGTTCAGTAGTTCACGCTGACGAAATCGCCAGTAAGTTAGTACCTAATTATAGTTTGACGGGCTCGGTGGCGCAGCGGTTTGGCACGCTGCTGTAAAACTGAAGGTCTCGGGTTCGATCCCCAGCCGGATCAAACTAGGAAACGCACTTTTCTGGTTTGTCTCGGGTCTTGGATGTTATCTATGTGTTTATTGTATTAAATCTATCGTCGAGTTAGCACCTATAACACAAGGCATTTAGTTGTACTTAGTACCTATAGGGCTAACGAGATATGTGTAATATGTCCATTAATATTTATTTATTTAATTATTCTATTTACCGTCTACAAAGTTAAGGACTTGGAAAGAAACACCCAAAAGTAATCTTACCTTAAACATATATTTCCAACTATAACTTAGGCTATCTACAAAGTGAAGGGGCCTCACCACGGAGCTAGGCCTTGGCCTTGACGACGTGCGGCAGATCGTACTTGCCTCGCACGCACTTCAGCTTCACGCCGGGACAGTCTTTCAGTCTGGAAAGGAGATAGGGCAAAGTTAAATGAGGGAAAGAGAGGCCTCGGTGCAATTATTAAAAATAAAAAAGCTTTAAAAACCTATTTAGAGGCTAAAAAATTCACCCATGCCGGGATTCGAACCCGCAACCTCTGGCTATCCGTGCCAGCGCTCTACCAATTGAGCCAATGGGCGACTCACCGGCATCAGTGAAATTTCGAACCTCTACACTATTCTCTGTATTACGTACAGGCAGCGACATTTGGCTTAAGTAAATTGCATCACTTACAGCCCCGACTACCTACTTTGCAGTTAGATTTTACATCGGAATGATATCACTGTACCCACATGATTATACTATTTTTATTTTTAATGCACTAACCCGTGCAAAGGACAAATTTAAAATTAGCTCTAAAAAAATAGCCTCTAAATAGGTTTTTTAATTTGTCCTTAGCACGGGTTAGTGCATTAAAAATAAAAATAGTATAAAAAAGGTTTGTTCAAAGTAGCACAGAAACTGC
The DNA here is from genome assembly GCA_934045075.1 of Yponomeuta sedellus. Classification (NCBI taxonomy): domain Eukaryota; kingdom Metazoa; phylum Arthropoda; class Insecta; order Lepidoptera; family Yponomeutidae; genus Yponomeuta; species Yponomeuta sedellus. The sequence continues at coordinate 21,680,578 of OW203737.1, read as the reverse complement.
AGCTTAATGAACGTTTGAAGTTAAACTAGGTGTCCATTTTACCTAGGTGGCTATCTGTGCCAGAGGTTGCGGGTTCGAATCCCGGCATGGGTGAAATTTTTAGCCTCTAAATAGGTTTTTAAAATCAGTATATGCTCACCTGCCGACCCGGACGAGCACTATGTTATGCTCCTGAAGGTTGTGTCCAATGCCGGGGATGTAGGAGACCATCTCCTTGCCGTTGGACAACCGCACCAGTACGCACTTGCGGTTGGCAGAGTTCGGCTTCTTGGGTTTCTTGATTACTGTTTTAAGTACTACGCCCTGGGGAAGGCGAAAGTAAAGATTAATGGTTACAGGAATTATCAACAATATAGTCGTGTTGCTTTGTCATTGACTCACTTCCACTTATAATAATAAAGGTAATATTATTGTTGTTTCATGTTTGCAAAGAAGTGAAAATGGCGGACTGCTATTTATTTAAGACGCTTTTGAAACCAATCATAGTTTAAAAACCTTTTTAGAGGCTAAAAATTCCACCCATGCCGGGATTCGAACCCGCGACCTCTGACTATCCGAGCCAGCTGAGCTAATGGACGACTCACCGGCATGCGGCACCAGCACGGATAGCCAGAGGTCGTGGGTTCGAATCACGGCATGGGTGGAATTTTTAGCCTCTAAATAGGTTTTTAAATTTGTCCTTAGCACGGGTTAGTGCATTAAAAATAATATAACCTATCATAGGTTAGGGTTAGGCTACAGTGAAACAAATAATTCTGACTGTGGAAAGCTAACTTAAGATCAGTGAGCGGAATAATCTGGGATACTTTCGGTGCGAAGGATAAATTGATCCGTTTGAAATCACTTCCCACTAAATTATACGAATGAGTGTAGTACCTATGTATCGGTATTTAATTTTATTTGACTACGATTCTATGCAGTAGGCACTCCTATGTGCCTCTCTACTGTTGATGGAGAGTTCAGCTCTGCAATTCCCAAATACTCTTGCCTAGCGACATGCTGGCCACTCCAGCGCATTCACAGCCACGATTTTACTCTCATGGTTAGCAACTCTAACTCGTGTATTAAGCTAAGAAGTTTACCTTAGCAAAGGGGTTCCCATTAAGCGGATTCCTAGACTTCCTCTTCTTGATATGAGGGCCTGTGCGATGCATCTGCGCGAGCGACGCCATCGCGCGCGCTAGGATACCTTGCGGCGCGAGGGCAGGCGCAAGGGAAGGCGCAAGGGAAGGCGCGAGAGCAGGCGCGGCGTCTGTACAGCTTAGGGTTCTCCCATGCGTCGCGAGCGGCAGCGAGGCATGTGAGCTCAGAGCTGGAACTAAACATTTGTTTCATTTATTAGGTACTCTAATCAGACTATTGAAATTGGAAATTAAAAAGGAAAATTGTCTACAATGATTACAAAACTGAACGGTTAAAATCAAATCCATGGTGTGGGGATTGAGGCTTTCTTTTCTAAAAAAAGACGTGTTGTATAAATAAAGTAGATTCATCTACAGGACCTTGACTCTGAAAGACAGAGATAGGAATTTCGGTTCCCTAATTGGGTATTACTTATTGCACGCTAATCAGGAAACAATAAACCACGGATTGCCAGCTCCATCATCCGACACCGTTACCTCACAGGGAACGCGCGTGACAATCCTACAGGTGCTGGCGACACATTGTCGCAGGGATAATATCTAGCGCAAAATAAAGATGCAAACCATCACAATGCCTTACACACTAGCGAGCGACAATGCTACCATTGGAATATAAACGATCTGCAGCTGAGGAAATCGAACCTTTGGAGCGAAAGAAATAAGGTGTATGGTTTGATCGGAATCAGGAAAAGGGGCAGGCGTGACGAGTAATCGCAAATAAAAGGCTAAAGGGTACAGTTAGGACGGGTCGCGGTTTCCGAGGCATTCCCGTAACGTTTGCGGCGATTGTGCCAATTGTACGAATCGATTGGATGCGCCTTTGAATGCCGGCCTTGACCGCGGAATGGAAGGGCTGATTGACATGTCTACAAGATCAATAGGGGCTTAAAACTGTATTTTGGGCGCATAATGGTAATGCAAGTGTGTGTATTTTGTGAGTGTGTTATGGCTTCTAAACCGCTCTGTAAAATCGTGGAAATCTCAAACTACACTGATAAATAATTCTGTATTTTGCTAGGGACGGGCAGTGGCATCGTGTGATTGTCAGTAACAGCGAGAGTTTAATCTAAAATCAACAAACGCAACTGCATCGCGGCCAAAAACGTCACGTTCCCGGACACAGTGTCCGGCAAAATATTTGTCTTATTGTTTACCGGACAGCGGGAGTCTCTGGGGAGAGCCTTGGCTACCATCTGCCGCTGTCTCACGCAAATGTCTTGCGAAAACCTTCTTCAAACCGTGAAAAATGTGTGAGACATGTGCGTTGTAAAAGAGGAATAAATATGGAAATATTTCTCTTAGAAAGCCAACAGTACCTGCACTTTTTGTCTATCATCATAATCCGCTAATAGTGGGCATTGTCAACAGACGACGGACAATCATATCTGCAATTTTATTTTTGCATCCTTTGTGACTTTTATTACTCAAAGGGAAAAGGAAATTTTCCATTAATTTCAGGGTGGAATGGGTTTCGCGACAATGGGCAAGAGTTGGCCGCCAACCTCATTGCAACTTCTAGGAAACATCGTAAATAATATTTTAGTAGTTACCTCAAATGGTCTTTTGAAATGGAATCGGTTAGTGAGCCGTCTTGTATTGCGTTCTCAACTGAATAATGTTGCGTTTGACTGTTTGTCGTTCCCCTTTGTGAAGTGGTTTTGCCACGTTCTAGTGTAACTAGAAAATCATTACTTCGATATAACTTCTTACTTCATTATCAACAACGTGGAACATAACGGCATAGTCTATGTAAAGGGCTAAAAAATGTGATAGGCGATCGATAAAACCGCTTTCAGCAGAGACTTTTCTATTGAAAGCCATCCACGTCCATTTTTTGCATAATTTTCACACTCTAGCTGGGATTTGAATCGTGGTAAGGATCGCATCGCGTGGGACCTCCCAACAGATACTTTTCTCACACAACAAAAGCAAGCGGGAAGAATCCTTCAATTGATCATACGTGGTTGCGTCAGCTAATCGGATTAATTTGGCGGATTACTTCTCTTAAAATATAGCCAAAGTTGTTTAATATAGTAGAGCACTTTCCCTAAATTAATATTTTTGTAAAATAAGTAAATGACACACATATTTTCGTATCCTAGGAAGGCCTGTTACGAGTCCTCACCAAGGATGTTTTTCTTGGTTCTCACCCTTTCTGAAGGTACTAGTATTGTAGGAAGCGAATGGAACCACCATCCTTTCTCAAAGCTTAATCCCCTCAAATATGGGCCGGACTGAAATTGCAATCGCACATTTTCTTCGAAGAAAGAAAGAATCAATGAATGACGGACGGATTACGTCGCTGCACAGAAATTGAGATTATTGTTCGCGTCTGTTCAGAGAACTCTACGAAAAGCGCAACTGCCCAGTTATTGACCAGTGGAAAGCAACGATCCAGAAGGTTCGCCACCACCATCCGCGACCCGCGCTGTTACTGTTTCAGTACTCCAATAAATGTTAATGTCATCTTTGTAACGCACTGAATCAACCAACCTTAGAGATATTTACGCTGTCGTACGTTTTGTGGACATTGATAGACTGTAAGATCTGCAGATTAATGGAAACAAATATCAATATTTCATTGCACAAGATATCAGGGTATCAATAGTCTAATAAATATGTCATCTTGATGACGCACAAAATGAACCAAGCACAGAGAAATTACTCAGCCGGGCATTTTGCAGATATTGAGACTGTGACATCTGCAGATTAATGGTAAAAAACAAATACCAATACTTTATTGCACACGAAAACACGACAGAAAATTTAACAATGTACAGTTCGGTAGTGCTCTAAGATCAGTAGAGAAAGATAAGAAACCTATGGCATCACTTTGCAAAAGCAAAACGATGACATAGGTTTAAATTACAAAGGCTAAGTCGCTAGAGTTGGCGATAAAGCTACTGTTATTTATTAGAAAATTTATCAAATTACTATTAGAAAACCGGCGTCTTAGATGATAAGTGTCTAATCGCCATGCTGTCATGTTCTTCTCAGATTGAGGGGACGAAGCAGTGTCTAGTAAATACTTTAACCGTCAGTTTTTCTTGCACTAAAAATGTTAATCGTCTCTTATGAACTTGATCAACAGATAGCTGTTAACAGATAGCGTCCGAGAAACTGCGGAAAGTTACTTGACACGCTTAATGTCTAATAGAACTAGGTAAAGCCGGCACATGACTCGATCAAATGAAACTAGAATGAACGCAATCCGGCTCAACCCTAAGAGAAGTCAAAGACGACTTTCTGAAAACATCTTACTAGTACCACGCTGAGCTAAATTGGACAAACGCTAGGACTTAAAGGTCTGAATGCAAAGCAAATTAAAGGGACAAGTCATGCGAGTGCGGCATAAAGACGAGGTGTGAATGCGCGGCGGCTTTGGCCAGTGGTCACTTGCGGGGGAGTTGCTGACTCATGCACGGGACGGGATGCATTCGGTCAGCAACGTTAGCAGAGTACTTCTGTTCGAATTAGAATGGTTTATTAGATAGTTTTGGATACGTAAAGATTGGATTGGATCTAACGTTTAACGTTGAATTCACACACTGAAAACTATTTAGGTAGGAACTTGAGGCAAGTCAACAGTGGAAGAATAAAGATGTAATTTTCAGATAATTAATGCTTTTTACGTACGTACTGCTCTTACTCAAGATGGAATCGAGATGTTATGGTTTTACCAATTAAATTTTCATGTAATATGTTGAACAATGGATGTAAGTGGCTCACTGAAAGCAGTACCTGCGTAAGAATAGTATATTCTTATGGTTTTCAGGTTGTATGGTCTCTTACCGGAAGTCTGCTATCATTGTGGCCATATAGTCTGTGATGTGACGGCTCGGTTCTGTAGGTAGTATTTTTTTCACGTAGGAAAAAACGTAGGAGTAGCAAGAGGTCGTGTTTATTAGAACTTGTGTCATTAAAGAAACAATTCGTGATATGACTAGAGCGTGAGAACGTGTTTGGTATTTTTAATACTATTTTTAGATACTATCTTAATACTATTTAATAATATTTTTCGTAGAATTGAGAATATTTTTTTCAGATATTTATTACCCACCGAAGGTTGGACAGGCCATGCGCCCGGTGGACAGACAACATTTTGAAAGCGGCTGGGAAACATTGGACGAGTCTAGGAAAGGAAAGGATGGCTAGGCATGAAAGAGGAAATGTCTATGTCCAACAGAAAGCTCTGCCTATGCCTATAGGCAGAGCTTTCTGTTGGACAGATAGTTAGATTACATATTCTGTTACAAATTAAATTGTAAAGATAATTTTCTTTACTATTATTTTCCGAACTACTTCTGCTATCGCTCCCCAACCCTGCAAATGGACGTCTACGGACTTAATCCGAGTCCACGCGGAAGGGTTGATGTCGCAAATGACCGCGGATGCACAACGCCGCTCCGCCCTCCGACTTTCACTCGTAAGGCCTTGCTGATAAGGCTGCAATTGCGCTCTCTTTGCCGGCAGATGTGACATGAGTGACGCGCAGATGCCAGGAGACATAGTCGCGCGACACGCCCGCTATTTGAACGGGATTTGCGACAGTTCCTGTTTATTTTCATGACTACGAGTATTTACTGGTTTCGATAGAGATTTTTTGTTTAAGTAAATTCAATTCAATTCATTTATTTCAAATATAAAAAAATCATATAGATTTGTTAGTAATCTTATTCTAGTGTTAGTACATATTGTTCTTTTAACCATAACTATAGGGCACTGTCATTGCTTGCCACTTGAAGACGGCAACAATGGTTTATGTAGGCACAATCTACCTTATCGGCGTAAAGTAAATGAGGAGAACAAAAAGTTTATGTTTTGAAATATCTTGTAATTTCCTAGAATTTACACAGCTACAGAGAACAAATTTTAAAATGTATTAAAGTGTAACAGTTGTATTACACCTTAATACATTTTAAAATTTGTAAAATTTCCTCTGAAATGTTATTATAATATATGGATTTGCACGTGGCCTAGTCGAACCGAGTGATTGGAATCAATCACTTGAGTTAAGCAACAACAGGCATGCTCATGTGCAGGCTGGTTGACTGTCCCGTGACTACTATTAGTGGCATTTTTCCGAGCGCTCCCGTTCTTCGCAAGGCACGCTAAGCCGTTGGTGTTTGCTGTCATGTAATGGCAGTCGTTAAGCTATGTGAGAGGCCTTATGGGCTTGATAAATTTTGACAGAGACACGCCACTGCCTTACAATCCTCCACCAACCCGGCCTTGGCCCCCTTGGTGGAGTATGGCCTAATGTTCTTGCAATGCAGGAGAAGACCCGTACCCCAGCAGTGGGGACATACAAGGGTTGATATTAATATAAAATAAGTATTTTAATTTACTGCATCTACTTCAATATAAAATATAAGCTACCGTATATATTTTATACTAAATATATGCTACTGCATGCTAAAACTGGGTTATTCCTGATTATTTATTAAACCAATGGTCAGGAAACAGGTCTAGGGACCTTTTTGTAACTTGTTCATTAACTTTTTGGCCAGAATTAAATTATAATTTTAATCAAGGACCCCATATCACTATTTAAGAAATGTTTAGCACCCAGATATATAACCAATAACCATAAAAGTTAAGAAAAATGAACATACTTTGAATTTAAATAATAGGCAGATGTACAACTTAAATCTAAATACCACAACACTCCCAAAATATACAGTAAGGATGTGTTATTTACATCCTATTGATGGAAAATGATGTCCACCAGAGAATCCTTGAAATAGGATTTGCCACTCAGCATTTTTGATAACATCTCCGACACATTGTATGTTAGTGCATTAAAAATAATTATATTTATTTTTAATGCACTAAACCATGCTAAGAACAATTTTAAAAACCTATTTAGAGACCTATTTGTACGTAATACAGAGAATATTGTAAAGAGGTTCGAAATTTCACTGATGCCGGTGAGTCGCCGATTAGCTCAGTTGGAAAGAGCGCTGGCACAGATAGCCAGAGGTTGCGGGTTCGAATCCCGGCATGGGTGGAAGTTTTAGGCCTCTAAATAGGTTTTTAGAAATCTAATGTCATTTTTACGAACTGGAGGACGTTAAGTGCAAACATATTAATAAGTAAATAAATATTTTATATGTTGTTGTTTGGGTCCAGGACAAGAAATTGTGTTGTGTAGAAATTATTAATTTGTTAAGATAAGGTTTTCACTATTAAAGTAACTTGATTAGTTTTACAACATAATTAGACCTACCAATGTTTATAGAACACTATTAACTAAGATTAGATATATTATGTAATGTTGTGTTCACCTGTAATTGGCTAACATACTAGAATAGACCCTAAGCTAAGCTGTCATGGAATACTTGTATGTTACCTGTTGGTGTGCCTAAAGTAAATAAATAATTGATCTAGTAAAACATTTTAGTTCTAATGATTCGCGATACTCACACATAGTCGGGAAATGAGGTAATTATGTTTTACCAAATAAATAATCGCGATTAGAACCGTTTAATATGTAACTAAAACATTTTATACAAGTTATTTGAGGAGGTGGGTAGTGAGACTTTCACAGCCACTTAAATCCATAACACAATCAACCTGTGTTATAGCTTAAGTTGTAAAACAAAGTATTTACATTTTTCATCGACTTTAAGGCCCACTTAACCATTAGTAAGGAGTAATTGACAGTTATATCTGTTTGACATAATTATGTTTATTAATTACATATTTACAATTATGCCCCAACCCATTAATTAACCATAGGCCAACGCAAGCTAGATGCAGCCTCAGCGCTAGCCAGGCAGTTTTGTAGCCTACCCCGTTTGTGCCACTGGCGGAGTGCCTTTTGCCTGGATATAAATTGCCCTGGGCAATATGGAAATCCATGCACCGGTTGCAGACCCGTATCGGCTGAAGTAAGGACAACATGTTCAGTTGGGGGTTCGCAGACCCCGTCAGTAAAATTGAATTGTTTCTGCGGTTCTTCCCAGACGATGGATCATCTTTCATCCTACCCTGCATGCCCTAACACCTGCCCTTACACCAATGATAGAGCAGTCAGCGTCGCAAAGTTCTGGGCCTCAGCTTTTTTTAATTTTAATAAAAAAAAAGCCATGGACACGCTAAGAAGATATTTACTATTCTTTTAGTAGAAAGTTAGTGCTACTTTCTTTGGCCTACCTTTCTTGAACCTACATTATGTTTATAAATGCTCTGCAATTTATAAACTTATTGTAGGATCTATAAATTATTGTTTTAAGTATTATTGAATTTCTGTTGGTCACTATATTAAAATGGAGCAAAAGATATTTTTATATCTGTGGCGCTAGTAAAGACTTTGAGGAGTAATTTTTAGTGTTTTGCAGCAAGTTAGGAAGACGTCACGGTTGGATTTTTGAAAATAGGTATCATTCATTGGTTTCATCTCTAGGATTACTTCTTGGTTTAGTGCATCCTCCTCAAGTTATAAGCGCAGTATTTACCTCTGGGTAGTGCACATTGATTCCGAATTCCGGCTGAAAGCAGAGACATCCCTCTTCGAATAAGATTCATCTGAAATAATAACATTGACTTGAAACTCGGTATAAACAAATACAATAACTTGTTGAATAAAAGAGGTATTGTTATTCGTATCTTACCTTTACTATGTATAAACTTATGTCTAGTCAGGAAATGCTGTTTTCCTCAGTTTGATAATCCACTCCCGATTTATCTGAATGTACGTATTATAACATAACCTAATAGGTAACCTATAAAAAAATTGGTCTGACACTCTGACAACATAGAGTAACTTATCTGACAACTGTTTGACATTAAATGTTTGAGAGGTTTGATAGTTTACAAATTTGTTGCTAGTGTAAAATTTGTGGCTTTATTTATTAAGTTCTGCTATTCGACAATAGATGGCGCAAACATAAAAAGCTGCAGTCTGGGGCAAGCAGATGCGCTACTACAGTCATAATCTTGTCGACTTTATTTTGTGTTTATTTTATTATTATAGGTATATGGAAAAGCGTATAGTTAATATAGGAATTTTGATTTCACTTTTCGCCCAAACATTGCTAACGCCTGTGACGAGTACACAGCAACTTTATGCGAGTAGGTAACCATTCAATTTATTGTTGAAAGGCGGTACTGAGAGAAAAGCATCGAGTATAAAAAACTGATCGATTTTCAATTATCCTAAGCCTAGTTTTATAAACATTTATTTAATTTTTATATAATAGGTGCAGTCTGTTAGCTTTTAGAATATAGGTACCTCGGCTACTATCGGATATTTCTATCCGATAGTAGATCGGCACTAAATGACACTTATCTTTACATAACGTTTCAAAATAGCGAAGAAAAGTTTTGTACAGAGCAGGAAGTACTATTACACTTGTGTGCTTTCGGCAAAAACCGAAGCCTACTCTGGAGCCCGAGGTAGGTCTAAAAGGTATTCTAAAAGGTAACAGACTGTAAACCAACTGCACTCTTAAAACGTAAGAGTGCAGTTGGTGGAGTGATAACACTCGAATATCGTAAGGATAAGGTTGCCAATAGCGCCTCTTAAGGTTGTCAATTAGTTTCGGTACCGGTAATTGGCATTTTACATTTAACCTAGTTAAATTCCTTCGAAGAAAATGACAGTGGCGCCCCTTACGAGGAAGGTATAGGACGTGGAGTAAGGCATGTACCTTTCTCAGGGAACACCCGTGCCGCTCAGTGGGGACATAATGGGTTGATGGTGATGATGAATTGCAAGAGGTCCTGGGTTCGAATCCCGGCTGGAAACAAAAAAAACCCCAGGTCTTGGATGTTTACATGTTTGTGATGTCGCTGTTTCTGGTTCCCACGACACATGGTATCCTAGTGTGGGGCCAGAAGCAATGTATGTGCATGTATGAAAATGTTATGTTAATTACCGCACCTGACTTACTGTCTTATATTCAATATATTTTTTTTTGTGTAATTTTTTTGGTTGAAGTCTATACTCTGTTGTTTGCTATTGCTACTCTTCGATATCTACCCTTATATGTCCCCACTGTTGGGGCACGGGTCTCTTCCTGTATGGTAGGAAGGTTAGGCCACACTCTACCACGGGGGCCAAGTCCGGGTTTGGTTGCTACTCTATTAATTATATTTTACATTTTCATACAGGCACATACCTACAATGCTTCTGGCCCCACACTAGGATACCCTGTGTCGTGGGAACCAGAAACAACGACGTCACAAACATGTAAACATCCAAGGCCTGGGGTTTACTTACTTTAAAAACCTATATAGAGGCTAAAAATTTCACCCATGCCGGGATTCGAACCCGCAACCTCTGGCTATCCGTGCCAGCCAGAGGTTGCGGGTTCGAATCCCGGCATGGGTGAAATTTTTAGCCTCTAAATAGGTTTTTAAATTTGTTCCTTAGCACGGGTTAGTGCATTAAAAATAAAAATAGTATATTTACTTACTTTACTATTAATTATTATATTTTTACTTTACTTTACTATTATAGTCCTCTTAATGTTGTTGTTGTGTTTGTGAAAATGCATATAATATTCATCTGCATATTGTCAGGCACTAAAAAAGATACTCTTATTTTAAACCAGCTGTGCCCCGCGGAGTAACCCGCGGTTTTTCGATTTTCCCATGGGAATAACATATTTTACCGCAGTAAAACTTAGCCTGTGTGTTAGTCCAGGGTGTCAGCTAACTCCATACAAAATTTTATTTAAATTGCTCCAGCCGTTTAGACGTGAATAAGTAACAAACATACACAGTCACAAACTTTCGCCTTTATATTATTATTGTGATGTGATATGAGCATTTCACTAAGTAGAGCATTACGTACAGTAAATACTACCCAGGCAGGTCTGCATAGTTCTAGTTCATTAGAGCCTCCAATATGATAGCGGCAAGCGAACGCTGAAGTTCGGGAATATGACAAGAATGCGCCGCCGCGCGCCGCCCTCGAATGAAATTTGCCCCGGGGAACCACTTTTGGCTACGCCTTAACAGAAATTACGTGGCTCTGGATTAAACTATAACGAACTACGCGAAAATTATAACTACAGCCCTAAGGCAGATGTAACATGCTGCCTGTAAAGTTCCTAAACATAATGCCGATCTTTAACAGGAATTTGGCTTTACCTATCACATCACGTCACATTACATCACATCACGGCACACTAATATTAAGTATAAGTATGTATCAATATTCAAATTTGCACTGGCTACCCGTCTTTCTAATTTCCTTCAGCAACTTTCCATCGTAAGGTTGTCTGGAAGAAATTGCTTTTAGCAATAAGGCCGCCAATTGTACTATGTATATTTGCAATTGTTGTTTTTCCAGTGTACAATAAAGAATATTTTTATTCAAATTCAAATAATTTTATTTCAAAGAATTTACATTCTGTTTGCTGAATGTCAATGTACAATGTAAAATGTAAGCCGCCGCCTTCGGGCCGTATTGTAGTGAAGAAAAAGGCAGCGGAAAAAAAACTCCACTCTGACCATCTTTTCTCAAATCATCTTAAAACCAAATACATCAGTTGCCATATGTAAACCTAATAAGATTTCATGATTGCCTTATACAACCCTAAATGCCAAAGCATTAGTCAAATGTCTCACAATAATAGGCGAAAACATAAGTGCTGCGGCCAGACACACGAACAGCACTCGTTCACGAGCATAACGCAGTGCTCAGCCATCATCAGTCTCAACCATTTTGGAGGGAAATAGATGACCCGAACACCACGCTACCATTCGAATGACCTTTAGCAAACTTGCAGTTAAGTTTTTGTCAGTTATATAAGGTATCATATAGTTATTAATATGCAATCACGTCGTCTGTACACACTTGTATTATAAAATATGTTATACTTAGTTATACTTAACAATAAAATCGCGGTGGAATTGGTTTACTACCACGGATTAGGATCGTTTATATAGTTGTCTATTCTATAATATGCCTTTTCACATAGCGAATTTTTAATGAAAGTTTTAAATTTATTTTCAGACAAGCATAGAACACGTTCTGGAATTTTGTTGTAAAAACGAACGCAGTAACCTACAAATGATGTGCCTACCTTGGCTCATCGGGATTTAGTACAAGCAACCTTGTTTCTATTCCTTGTGTTTACGTTATGAACGTCCCTATTTAATTTAAACATTGTTATATTTTTTCGGATATACATTATATTATCGAATATATATTGGCGAGCCAGTGTAAGAATGCCTATTTCTTTAAAACGCTCCCTTAGCGATTCTCTACTGTTTAAGTTGTAAATAGCTCTTATTGCTCTTTTTTGCAAGACAAATATGGTTTCTATATCTGCTGCCCGTCCCCATAATAACAAACCATAAGACATGACACTGTGAAAATAACTAAAATAGACCAGCCTCGCCGTCGACACGTCTGTAAGTTGTCTAATTTTTCTGACTGCAAACGCTGCTGAACTCAACCGACCCGACAGTTTTCCAATATGCTGACCCCATTGCAGTTTTGAGTCTATCGTTATGCCTAAAAAAAGCGTGGACTCTACCAGCTCTAGCCTCTCACCAGATTTTTTTAAACTCGTGTCAACATTTTTAACATTGGGTAGTGAGAATTTGATGCATTTTGTCTTTTTTGCATTTAGCATCAGATTGTTTATAGTGAACCAGTTTAGAATAAAGCATTGTTTACATCGTCTACATTACTTATATCTCTCTTTACTTTAAAAATTAAGGAAGTATCATCTGCAAACAACACTATCTGCGAAAGCTTTTCTACCAAAAAAAGGAACGGACCCAGTATATAACTTGAGAGACTCCTACTTTTACATCAGAACCCGAGGATTTAACTCTATTAATATCAACCTTTACAGTTCTGTCTGTTAAGTAAGATCGAAGAAGACTTAGTGATTTATTACTTAAACCATATCGGTGCAATTTTATGAGAAGTGTTTCGTGGTCAACGCAGTCAAACGCCTTAGAAAGGTCACAGAAAACCCCAATGGCATCCTGCGACTCCTCCCACGCCTCAAAAATTATCTTATCACACACTAATATTATAAAGGCGAAAGTTTGTGAGTGTGTATGTTTGTTACTTCTTCAGGTCTAAGCGCCTGGAGCGATTTTAATAATATTTCGTATGGATTAACGCATAGGCTACACATAGACTGGTTTTATTGCGGGAAATACCTTATTCCCATGGGAAAATCTATAAACCACGGGTAACACCGTGTCCCCGCTAGTAGGTACTAAAAGACATAAGAAGTAGGTAATATCTAGTGTTTGGTATTAAGAGAAAGCAAGGTGGATATAATTGACATTTCCAATGGCATCACGCTGAGTTGGTAGGTAAAGTAAAAATTATCTATAAGTAACAAAAATTAAGTGAATAATAAACTTTTAAAATAGAAACAGGTTTGTGTGACCACAACATAACGACACTAAAAGTCTGTTGATCTTAATTATGTAAAATGTATTTCGGAGGAGCACTGTTTATCCTAAATCCACAGGTTTTTAGCCTTTTTTAGGGAACAGGGTACCACTGCCTTAGTGATAAGGTCACTGTAAAATGTTTTTTAAATAAATTATCTTATCTTATTATTGAATATATTTTTTTATCCTCAAGTTGCTTTGCTTTGCTCATTGCTTTCACATAAATAGCAGATGAAATGTCAAAGTGATAAATGTTGTACGTTTTTTGTGGTGTCAACTCAACATCAACTTTGACATTTCATTTAAGGTCTTCATTTCTGAGAATCCCTCGATATTGATGGAGACCACGGTCAAAGCTGGATTTAGAAGCAGGTCATAGCGTTGAGTACCTTTGCAGAGTTTCTTTGCCGACAAAGTCTCTGGAGATGGTCTTTTAGTCTGATTCGAGAAACCTTGGGTGTTAGGCGGCCGTTGATTAAAGCTCTGAAAAGAGCCTGTTGTATAGCTCTTAGAGCTGTTCGTGGGTCGAACCACTGTGGTGAAAGGATTAGTCACCCCACTCCAATACCGCCTTCTGCGAGGGGGTCTTGGAGTGAGACGTCCAGGGTGCGCCGGATGTTTATGTACTATATTAATAGACATTATAATCACTCGGGGAGGCTCCTTTCATGCACCCTGGAGGACCTAACAGAGGCCAACGCTGCTGCAATTGCAGTAGCCAACTATTGGGCAGGAAAAATATAAATTGGTCGAATCGCTGACACGAAAAGAAGAAGAAGAAGGTCTTCATTTGTGCTGTGCCTACCTACGGTAGTACCTACACTGAAGGATTTTGCAGTTGTAAAGAAAACTTAATTTTATTAATTTAGATAGATAGATAGAGAACACTTTATGGCACAACCGAAAAAAATAACTGTTTACATACAGGCATATAGGTACACTGCTTCTGGCCCCACACTAGGATATCCTGTATCGTGGGAACCAGAAACAGCGACAACCATAATTTATTAAGTCTAATAATACTATTGGCAGTCTTAACGCTTCTTGGAGCGACTCTTCCATGGAGTGGATTATAAACGTGGAGACAATGTGGGCAGGGTTTGCAACAAAGGGTTTTAAAACATGTGTTTCAAACAGTTTTTATTTTATTTTAAGCCGTTTTTAAAACTGCTTAAGACATGACATGCCGTACCTGAAACATAGTATTTTATAAAAAGAAGTTGATGTGCTATCTACGGAACAATTAAACTGGTTCACTTAAGAGTAAATAAGTCTTCAAGTGTATTAATTGACACAACGTTATATTAATCGACAGACTAGAATTAGGACTAAGTACTACTAACCTGAGGTTAATTTAAATGTAAATTGAAAAGGTTAGCAAAATCAGAAAATGTTTCATCTTATTTTTGAATGAACATAATTATTCATTAATCAAATTACTTATGAATGACAAAAATAGCGCGAACTTTTTTACGTTCTCAAAACAATCATCCTTAAATCATGTATCGTAAAGGCAAGCATCCACAACAAGCATCCCTAATCTCCGGTTTCTCGTATACTAACTAACAAGCTGTTAATCAATTGTTAACAGCTGTCATATGTTTATTTCGTATGCACTTTCGCCTACTGACAGCTGTAAACAGTAGATTAACAGCTTGTTAGTGTACGAGTGTGTAGGGATGATTGTTTTGAGAACGTAAAAAGTTACGTGCTATCTTTGGCATTAATAAGTAGGTAATTTTAAATTTTAATAGGTAAGGCAGGTCGAAAATATTTGAAAGAACAAAAAAAACAAAATCTTGAACTCCCGCCTGTATCCGTAGGAGCCACTTGCCACGATCCTAACAGATCAATCACATTCACTTTCATTAATCATTGCAAGCATGCACGCCGGTTTCGTTTACATTTTATCTACTTAATAACAACGGCCCACTTGCGTCACCCCGGGATAGCTCATTTAACTCGAGTTAACCGGTACCGAGTGCCTTCTTTGCAGTTAGGTTTTAACCTTTAAAACCTAACTGCAAAGTAGGTACTCGGGGCTGCAAGTGATGCAAATTACTTCAGCCAGATTTCGCTGCCTGTACCTAATACAGAGAATATTGTAAAGAGGTTCGAAATTTCACTGATGCCGGTGAGTCGCCCATTACCTTAGTTAGAAAGAGCACTGGCACGGATAGCCAGAGATCGCGAGTTAAATCCCGGCATAGGTGGAATTTTTAGCCTCTAAATAGGTCAGTTAACTCGAGTTAGAAGAGTTAACCCTGGCTGACGCAAGTGGGCTTAAAACTACTACTACAACTACTTCCATCTCTTTTCACAACTAAACTATACAAAGTATCCGTGGCCAGCCCCGTGACCACCAAAGTGCCATCCATTCCCGTGACCACCAATGGGACTCCTGAAAATATTCACCCGATACTCATTATTATCATCGTCATTCCTTTTCTCTACTCTATACCTGCTCTTTGTCTCTAAATTGACGGCGTGTCTCAGTGGGATCACTGAAAGATCATGCAGGTAATAGTTATGATGTACAGGCAACAGAATTGGCAGCAACTGAGTGGGATGGCTGATGTTTGACGTCGTATGCAGCACTGTTTGCGTCACCACAGGGATCCTAACGTTGCCAGAGCTCACGTGATGGATGTTGGTATGTATCTGGCTGTGGTGCACGTTCGAGTGAGCTGGGATAACCAGCAGGTGGTGGGGTATGAAGTACTGATGCTGTACGGGTATGAACTTCGGACCTCTCTCGGGTTTCTTCGTTAGCGTCTGAAGAAGCGGCGAAGTGGTTGGTGGGTGTGAGGTTGCGTGTCCGGTGTTAACATCCAGAGGTGACCGTTTCTCTGGATGATGCTGGGGAAGGTTCAGGGCTGTATGGAGCTGAATCAGGATCAGCAAGTGTGATAGGCGAGTGATCATCTGAAATAGAAAAGATTGGATGAGAATATAGTAACGCTAGTGGCATTTTTCCGAGCGGTTCCGTGTTTCGCAAGGCAAGTTAAGCAGTTGGTGCCGGCTGCCGTCAATAGATGGCAGTCGTTAAGCCAAGTCAGAGGCATTAGGGCGGCTTGAAAACTTCTGATAGTAAGACCAGCCACTAGTCTTGCAAGTTTCCACCAATTCGGACTTGGCCCCCGTGGTGGAGTATCGCCTAAACCTTCCTCAGGGAAGAGACCCGTGCCCCTCGGTTGGGACATAATGGGTCGATGACGATTAAATCTTCTTCGATACCTATTCAGCTTCTTCACAGAAGCCTCAACTATAAATTCAGGCCTAATACTGATCGACTGAGCCTTTTTGGCGATGGTTCTATTTGATTTGTGTGATACATAAACTCGCCTCTATTCCCCAGGACAGACCAAGGTTTGTCTTTAGCCACAATCCTGAAAAACTTTCTAATCTACTTCATCTCCTAACATGCCTAAATTTTAAAAGTCTTGCATATAAGGAAATTTTGTTAAGTACCTACTTAACTTTGAGTGCGTAGTTTGAGTTAACTGGTTTGAATAATCTTATCATCTACGTAGGTACAACACAATGTAGTTAGTTGACCACCTAGCTAACCTTTTTGATGTGCTCATAGAACTTCGAGTTATTTTCCTTCAACTTCCTCGTCTGTCCACTCTCGAAGCTGCTTAGGTCATACTGCTTACTTAAAGTCTGCCGAATACCCTTTGAACCTACATCGGAAATATTACATTACCAACGTTATCGAACGCCTAATCAGATTGATATTCGCTACAAAAGGCGTAATCCCGGCAGTCCCGAATAACGTTCATTAGTTGGGAAATTGGAAGAGACCTCCACAGAATAAGACGGGATACAATAACCATTCACAAAATCTGGGCCAGCAGAGTGAATTATCTCTCTTGGATTTCCATTACAGCGTGTTGCAAGAGCGACCGGTGGAACCGTGGAACCTAATCTCCTCAGTCATCCTTCCCTTCATCTTAAAAATAACAACAGAAAACTAAGAGGAGAGGTCAAAGATCCTCGATATGATATTAATACTTTGTATGTCCCCACTGCCGGGGCACGGGTCTCTTCCTCCATCGCAGGAAGGTTAGTCATACACCACCACGTCCCAAATTCCGTCCCTCAGAGAGAGTGTAGGGTATAGTCCATAATACTAGTTTTATTTTTAATGCACTAACCCGTGCCAAGGTCAATTTTAAAAGACCTATTTAGAGGCTAAAAATTCCACCCATGCCGGGATTCGAACCCGCGACCTTATCCGTGCCAGCGCTCTTTCCAACTGAGCTAATGGGCGACTCACCGGCATCAGTGAAATTTCGAACCTCTTTACACTATTCTCTGTATTACGTACAGGCAGCGACATCTGGCTGAAGTAGATTGCATTACTAACAGCCCCGAGTACCTACTTTTGCAGTTAGGTTTTTTTTTACATCGGAATGATATCGCTGTACCCACATGATTATACTATTTTTATTTTTAATGCACTAACCCGTGCCAAGGACAATTTCAAAAAACCTATTTAGAGGCTAAAAATTCCACTTATATAAATGGTCCGTTTATTCAAGTATGTGAAAAAGTGTAAATAATAAAAATCTTTACACTTTACCGATTCAACTTTTAATTTTGTGATTCAATAAAATGTAAAAATTTTGCTTTAAAATGTGTGTGTTTTGATAAAAAGATGTATCAGGATTATTTGAATTTTTTGAAGTAGGTACCTAAACAAATGAAGTATAAAACAGGACAAAACCCGAAGCTATTTGCTGTGTTACTTTTAATTAATTAATTAATTAATTATGTTTTATCTGTATACTGTTGGTGTGTCTGATATTAATAATTAATAATAATTAATAAGATGCTTACGACTAAGTTTGGAGTTTTTTGTCGATTTTTTCTCCAAAATGATCTAGATTTTGAAATGTACACCTAGTTTGACTTGTAACGTTCATTAAGCCGCAGTATCAGAGCCACTTTGAATAAAACCTTTTCATTTCATTTCATTAAATCTTGAAATAAATAATAATTTTCCAAAGAAGTCTGGCTGTCATGTAGACTGCTGTTTTCAGCATGAGCCTTGGATGTTGCATTTAGAGATGTAAATTAATTAGACAGGCGCTGAGCGCAAAGAATAGCTTTCAAATGCGATAGCATGTCTTGGGGATCCCTCCCCGAGACAGGCTTATCCAGTCCAGTATAGTTTATTTTGTTTTATTTTTATTTTATATAGTGAACGAACATTGCCTCCAAGGCAACCTTGGTCCACGTTGGAGATTTTACTGAGTGGAGTTTTTAATTAATTACACTTTATAGCACACGAAACATTAAACAGGACATTACTTAAGAAATAACATGTACACAGGCGAGCTTATCTCTGTAAGAGATTTCTTCTAGCAAACCTCGAAGAGTCTGAGCAGCAGTAAAAACGGGTCTTTGTACGTGTATAAAATAAACTATAATAAAGAAAACAATAACATGTATTCTTGTTGGATATCCCGATAATATAAAAGGATACAGGGTCTACAATCCAGCAATGAGGGATGTATTGACTAGTAGGGATGTCATCATAATTGAAAAAGAATCCGAATCAGAGTGTTTGATTGAAGTACAGGATCAGAATGTTGATTCAGTGGGGGATAGTTCCAAGACTGAGGAACCAGAGCAACAAGCAATTGAATCAACAGAAACCTATTTAGAGGCAGAAAATTAAACCCATGCCGGGACTCACCGGGACCCAGCGCTCTCGCAACTGAACTAATGGGCGACTAACGGCATCAGTGAAATTTCGAACCTCTTTGCAATACTCTCTGTATAACAAAGTAATTTGCATCACTTGCAGCCCGCACTCGCGGGTCGCGGGTTTGAGTCCCGGCATGGGTAGGATTTTTAGCCTCTAAATAGGTTTTTAAAATTGTCATTAGGACGGGTTAGTGCATTAAAAATAATATAAACTACATAGACTAAATACCTGTAAGTATAAATAAATAAAACACTTAGTAAATAATTAATAAATATTAAGCTGAAAGTTATGATAGAGATGTCGAGATTAGTATGATAGAGATGAGTTATGATAGAGGTGTGAGAGAGAGAGAAGTGCTCTTTCAATTGCTTCTTAAATATACTATTTTTTTATTTTTAATGCACTAACCCGTGCTAAGGAACAAATTTAAAAACCTATTTAGAGGCTAAAAATTTCACCCATGCCGGGATTTGAACCCGCAACCTCTGGCTATCCGTGCCAGCGCTCTACCAATTGAGCCAATGGGCGACTCACGGCATCAGTGAAATTTCGAACCTCTTTACACTATTCTCTGTATTACGTACAGGCAGTGACATCTGACTTAAGCAAATTGCATTAATTACAGCCCCGACTACCTATTTTGCAGTTAGGATTAACATCGAAACGATATCACTGTACCCACATAGCTGTACTCACGTAATACAGAGAATAGTGTAAAGAGGTTCGAAATTTCACTGATGCCGTGAGTCGCCCATTGTCTCAATTGGTAGAGCGCTGGCACGGATAGCCAGAGGTTGCGGGTTCAAATCCCGGCATGGGTGAAATTTTTAGCCTCTAAATAGGTTTTTAAATTTGCTTCTAAAATGTAAATTTAAATTTACGGAGTTTTTAAAGAGACATTGGAGTTCTTACTAAGTGTAACTTCCACACATTTTCACTTCGAAGTAGCCAAATGACCACAAAGTTGAACAAAGAAGGTACTGAGTGCTAAAATACACATTTACAGATACAATTTTCAGCCTTATTAACTGTACTTAAGAGCCACCTTAGCTGAAGGGAGGTTGGACGGTACGAAAAGAAACTGTCAGTGGGATTATTGGAGGCTAGACCATTGTTACTGAGGATTATTAAGGATTATTTACCTTTCCTGGCGCTAATAACTCCAATCTGTCCGAACTACGTACTAAGCTTTGCTTTTTAACTAAAAATAAACTTGTAAGTACGCAAAAGAAAAACCCGGCTAAGTGCGAGTTGGACTCGTGCAACGAGGGTTCCGTGCAAATTCGTAGGTAGGTACTAATATAATATTATGAATAGTTTAGGAATCGAGTATCGTTTTTCCTAGATTTCATAAACATATTTGAACAACAACAAACATAGGACAATATTGCTTGTTAAATTTCATAGTTACGCCATACGCGTTTCCGATTGTCTTGATATAGAGATGGATGGATAAGAAAGTGGTTCTATAAGGGCTCCGCTTTTTCTCGAAATACGGAACCCTAAAAATTAACCACGACTATTTATCTGGTCTCTCGGATTCTATTAAAACATTTCTTGTTCACGTTCTCCATTATTTCCCCAATATTACGGAAATTGTAGATACCTAGTCTCCTAAAACACTGAAACAAGGTTTTCCTCAAGTTTTTACATTGACTTGACTTTGACACGGTTTGAGGATTAAGATAAAGAGGATGGTAATTCAAGAAGAGGTTATTGATTTCGGATGTCATAGGTTTCAAATTGATGCATCCATTAAAATATCCTGCGGACGGCGAACTTTCTATTTAGCAACAGAATCAAAAGATACAGAGTGTAGGACATCTTTTTTGATGGGCAAAAATAAATAAAAATATTAATAAAAAAAACTCTGGATGTAAAATATACTCCAAATTTTCTAAAACAACGAAGTTTTTTTTACCTAAAACATTGGCAGATCTACTTAAGTCCAATAGGTGTGAAAGAAAGTTATTAAGTATTATGATTGTACTGTGTACAGGACGCCTGGTCTTTTTTTATTTTTTACGTTATTTTATTTTATTAGAAAAAACAACCAGTTATACAAAAAAAAAAACATTTGCTTAGCTAAAAGTTAGTATTAAGGTTAGTTACGTGTATAACCAGCAGTTTACAATATAAAAATATTAGAATACAATAGGCATAGAGTGACAAATGCATCAGTGGTTAACAAACAAGTAACATGAATTTATTATAATCATGTTAAGCTCTTTTCTGAACTGGATAAACACTAATAACAGA
Organism: Yponomeuta sedellus; assembly: GCA_934045075.1. Taxonomy (NCBI): domain Eukaryota; kingdom Metazoa; phylum Arthropoda; class Insecta; order Lepidoptera; family Yponomeutidae; genus Yponomeuta; species Yponomeuta sedellus. Next base: position 21,659,080 of record OW203737.1, on the reverse strand, counting down.
AAAAATAGAAACAACACAAACAACCGACCAAGTACGTTCACTCCAAAGACAAATCCCATCCATCAAGTAAAATCACAGAATGGTAGATGCAACATGATATATCCCCGGGCTTATTCAGGAAAGCTGTTCACTGAATAAGCCCGGGGATAACATAAATAAATCAATGTGATGCAAATACTCATTGTAAGTGTGCACTAGCCTATACAGTGGTGCTCGCTCACCAGCGTTATTCCTACACCTCTTAAGTTAGGAACAAGCGGTGCCCTCAAGAAACCGCTGCGAACCACTCGGAACTCGGTACGATATTTGGTTAACTAGCGAATTAACATACAAGCACATTGCTTCTGGCCCCAAGGATACCTTGTGTCGTGGGAACCAGAAACAACGACATCACAAACATGTAAACATCCAAGACCTGTGGTTTTATTAAAACTGTTTTTATACGGATTTATGCTCGTTTATTACATTTTTACAATTTTCCAACGTTTCGGCACTTTTTCAGGTGCCGTGGTCCTGTTAACCTTAGAAAATACCTGTGGTTTTGTTCCCAGCCGGGATTCGAACCCGGGACCTCTTGCATGGTAAGCAGACGCGCTACCGCTACGCCCTAGAGGTCGTCAATTGGTATCAAATCTATTACATATGGCAAAGATTATAGAGAATTATGGAGTCGAGGAGAAACCTTCTGCCTTTTAACGATATTAATGAAAATTTATCAAGTAAATTAATATACCATAAGCGTTTTTGGTAGCATTTGTAATTTACAGTACGAAGGAAATTACGCTGTACTGATATAGTCTTAGTGGTCGTGTTAGTGGGATATCAGTATCAATATCTATCTATAATCAGCCCACATCAACTCACTGCTGGGCTATGGCCTCTTTTTTACTGCGCCATTCCTCATGGTCCTGTGCTAATCTGATCCATTTCTGACCCGCAACCCTCATGATGTCGTCTGACCATCGATATATATTGAACAAATATAGTATTGTATATCATAGTGCAGTATTTCACAGCTTTTACGGATATAGATTGCCCATAGCCAGACAGACCTTCTGTATTCATCAGGAGACGGACAATCAAATAAAAAGGCAACAAAAATATTCATTTTGTCGTTAATTTATGCAGCGTTTATAGCGGTCCCGCGTTATCGTGACAATTGTGGTCGACACCGGCTACATTAGACTGCAGAGGAAGCGGAGGCTACCAGACCGTCGTCACTTGTATATTTGATGTCAACTTTGAATATTAATGGGATGCGCCTATAGTTTCTAGCACATCATTTGCTTTGACTAATGCCATATCGTAAATCAATTGTGTTAGAATGCATATTTTGTGGCAATGTCCGGCTATTTGGTGCAAAGTGGTTCACGGAAGTCTGCAGAACGTCAAAAACCTTATAAGTTTCGGTGTGCTGAGAAGATGATTTTGTTGTCTAGACTTTATTCCACCCAATTCTTATTGAATAGGTACTGTGGGATCGTGGTCAGTCTTATGATATATATTTGTATGCTAGCTGTGCTGGTTTATCAGTGAAAATAATTGATATTATAAAGGCGAAAGTTTGTGAGTGTGTATGTTTGTTACTTCTTCACTTCTTCACGTCTAAACGGCTAGAGGGTTTTAAATAAAATTTGGTGAAGAGTTAGCTGATACCCTGGATTAACACATACCTCGTTTTACTGGCGGGAAAATATCCTATTTTCATCTTAAAATCGACAAATCGCGGGTAACACCGCGGCGCACAGCTAGTTCTAATATAAATCCAAAAAGCTTCCTTCTATGGCACACTACATAACATGGGTCCCTGTTTGGCTGGTCACTTTTTAATTGTAAGTTTTTATTGGTACTTTTAGACATAGGGCCGGTTTCTGAATTGCGAGTCTCACTAAATAAATACATAAGTAACGTCCTGTCGCGCTCTTTTCTGTGAAATTCAAAGAGACAGCACTTTAACTATTTACAGAGCGAAATCCTCGGAGGGGAGTGTAAACAATACTCGTGTGATATGACGCTTAGTTTAAAGGAAATTAATTTGGTAATGACTAAGTAAAAATAAAGATCGGGCTATTGTGGACTATCTACTGATTGTCATTAACAACGTGCATCTTGACTGATTGATGTAGATTTTTTTTGGTTTGTTGCTATTTTTGTAAATGTTGTTCTACCCGCAATTTCAAACGATTTAAATAAAACTTGGATAGTATCTGCGATTTAATTGCTCACCGAATCCTGTTAGAACTATGGTGAACATTTCTGATAGAAAATTATATAGGATTTGACAAATACACCATTGGGATCGCTTTGCATTTGGTGAGCGTAATGTGGCAGCAGATTACTGATAGTGAAAAAAGGAAAGAAAGTAGTTTTTACTTAAAGATAACTGAAGGGGGGCGTTAGAAACCATAACAAAGGATCTACCTTGTTTGGTTTCTAATGTGACAGAATATTAAGTATAGTACTTGTAAGTCAACCTGTAAACTATCTTATCTTTACACGTATACCGATGTAAGTTGCTCAATAAATATCGTTATCTTACCTTTAGTTTTATCTCGAATCAGAAATTGGCCCATAGTCGCAGAACAAAAGAAACCCTAGGTGTATACCTGTGTCTCAACACGCACATGGCCGCGTTTTTAAGTCTAATGCTTAGTGAATGTTGTAGCTACTGTCCTCGCCCCAAATGCTCGAAACCTGCCGCGGAGGTCGGCCGGCGTTTCCGGACCCTATGGCTAGTTCGTCCGACAGATTTAATTTCCTCGTTGAAGCTCTGTCTTTAGCAATGGAATATTGACTCTGACCAGAGTGCTTAGTGCGAGTTTTTTAACTACTCGATCGCGTTTACGTAAACTCATTTTCTTTGGCATCGAGGAAGCGCCACCTAACGACAAGTATGGAAATTAAAATTGCTGAGTGCGAGTTGTAATGGTTTACGTTGAGAAGTGAACACGTTTACCAGCCAAAACACGAATAAACGCGAGTGCGAGTTGTACTGCGACAGCGTTTTGCCAGTTCGAACGGTTAACTTACTCATACTCACTACTCAGTGCTCGATTAACACGGTAGTAAAGTTATTCGGTTGGATCTGTCAAACTCGCACTAAGCACTCAGACCGAAGTAGCGCGAAACGGGGGCCGGTAAAATACAATACCTACTTAAAACTCACACAGAAAAAAAAAATTACCGACTAGGATGGGTAGCATTTGGTAAACTGGATGAAGTCTCTAAGACGAAACTCCCACAATCTCTAAGACCAAGGTTTACAAGCAATGTGTCCTGCACTTACGGTGCGGAAACATGGACGCTCACCAAGCAATATGCACATAATAAAGGTTGCACAAAGAGCGATGGAGCGTGCCATGCTGGGCATATCGCTTGTGGACCGCGTACCCAACGTAGAAATTCGTCGAAGAACCCAGGTCAAAGACGTTGGTAAGCGGATCAAAAAGTTAAAGTAGACATGGGCGGGACACTTGGCTAGAAGGGAAGACGGCCGCTGGACCAGGGCAGTATCGGAGTGGTGGCCAAGGGAGGGAAGGAGGTTGGTAGGCAGACCATCGACACGATGGTCAGACGACATCGTGAGGGTTGCGGGTCAGAGATGGATCAGATTAGCACAGGACCGTGAGGAATGGCGTAGTAAAAAAGACGCCTATGCCCAGCAGTGGGTTGTTGTGGGCTGATTATAGATAAAGATATATAATATTTAACTATAAGTGCGACATTTCAGAGTATCCAGCAAAGGAGACAGTCTTAAATCTAGATATGTACAGTATTATTTACGATATTTAGCAACAATTTTTTTACTGCGGTCCCACACTAGGCATGCCTGGGTCGTGGGTTGCCATTGTATTGTTTAAGGAGCTTCGGGGCGCTAACTCGCGCCAACAACGGAATAAAAATCATTACTTGTTTTATAATACGTATTTTTCAAAAAGCAAACATAAAAAAATCTTAATATCTGTGATAACTATTTTTAGAACATAACCTACAGTCTAGAATGTCGTACCAACATCTTAGGTCCTTATTCGATGTCCATTCAAAACGGTCGTGTTTGGTAAACATATAATAAGTTCAAAAAATTTATATTGGGATGTATAATGTAATTTTTTTGCAAAAATGTCTAACAGCGCAGCAGTTAGCTGGTAGCCCCTTTAAGAGAGCCTTTTAAAACGCGATTTTTCCGGTGTCGAGCGAAAATTAAGTTTTTATGAGAATGGCTGTCTAGTGTAATATTTAAAAACCTATTTAGAGGCTAAAAATTTCACCCATGCCGGGATTCGAACCCGCAACCTCTGGCTATCCGTACCAGCGCTCTACCAATTGAGCCAATGGGCGACTCACGACATCAGTGAAATTTCGAACCTCTTTACAATATTCTCTGTATTACATACAGGCAGCGACATCTGACTTAAGCAAATTGCATTACTTACAGCCCCGACTACCTACTTTGCAGTTAGGTTTTAACATCGGAACGATATCACTGTACCCACATGATTACACTATTTTTATTTTTAATGCACTAACCCGTGCTAAGGAACAAATTTAAAAACCTATTTAGAGGCTAAAAATTTCACCCATGCCGGGATTCGAACCCGCAACCTCTGGCTATCCGTACCAGCGCTCTACCAATTGAGCCAATGGGCGACTCACGACATCAGTGAAATTTCGAACCTCTTTACAATATTCTCTGTATTACGTACAGGCAGCGACATCTGACTTAAGCAAATTGCATTACTTACAGCCCCGACTACCTACTTTGCAGTTAGGTTTTAACATAGTGTAATCATAAATAAAAATAGTGTAATCATGTGGGTACAGTGATATCGTTCCGATGTTAAAACCTAACTGCAAAGTAGGTAGTCGGGGCTGTAAGTAATGCAATTTGCTTAAGTCAGATGTCGCTGCCTGTACGTAATACAGAGAATATTGTAAAGAGGTTCGAAATTTCACTGATGTCTTGAGTCGCCCATTGGCTCAATTGGTAGAGCGCTGGTACGGATAGCCAGAGGTTGCGGGTTCGAATCCCGGCATGGGTGAAATTTTTAGCCTCTAAATAGGTTTTTAAATTTGTTCCTTAGCACGGGTTAGTGCATTAAAAATAAAAATAGTGTAATAGAGTAATATTGACCCGGACTTGGCCCCCGTGGTGGAGTATGAACTAACCTTCTTGCAACGCAGGAATAGACCCACGCCCCAGCAGTGGGGACATACATGGTTGAAATCGAAATCGAAATTGACTCTTGATGTATAGAACACTAATTTTAGTAGTAAATCACAGCTAATTAAGTACGCTGCAATTGAATGTGGATATTTGATGGAGCTAAAGAGACTTCTCAAAAAGTGGCAACCCTGAGACGACCTCAGTGTCGCAGTGACTTGGCACGCTGACTCTACAACCGAAGGTCTCGGGTTCGATCCCCGGCCGGGTCAAACTGGGAAACGAACTTTTCTAGTTTGTCTCGGGTCTTAGATGTTATGTATGTATTTATTGTATTAAATCTATCGTCGAGTTAGCACCTGTAACACAAGTTATTTAGTTGTACTTATTATAGGGCTAATGAGATCTGTGTAATATGTCCACGAAAAATTATTTTATTTTATTTATTTATCTTTGCCTGCCCCTCCGTATTACAGGCAAGAGTGTACGTTTACGTAGTAATAACAGTGACACTAACCTTGCAAAATAATTTGGTATACCTAGTTCTTCACTTAAAACACTTCCGTTACTTAAAATCACAAAGCAAACTCTATACTCCCAAGTTTTATTTGTTAGTTGCTTTTTATGTTTGTTGTCACGTCTGTTTTATTAAACAGATTATTTAAACTAAACACTTGAACGGTCCGAGTGTTGGACAAATACTGAATTTAAAGTATCACACACGCACCGGTAAGGCACCGGTCATAACCGGTGACACACCCTCTTGCATTTGGATTCGGCTAGGCCTCTGGAAGTTCAATGTTACAAACAAATAATAAATAAAACCCTCTGGCAGAATAGAGAACGTACGTAATACAGAGAGAGTATTGTAAAGAGGTTTGAAATTTCACTGACGCCGGTTGGTGAAGCATCATAGCTACTGAAGGCGCCATCTCGACACTGAAGGCTGTCGAGATCGCCCCCGGTTTTTTGTAGAGCCAATTTTACGTTTTTATATTGGCTCTCTTTGGTTAAGCTGACCGCGATTTTTGTTTTCTCTTGTCAAATAATTTTCTGTGGCATGAACATTAAAAATACGTGAAAAATAAATAAAATGGAACAATTTGCACATTCCGCGTCAATTTGTGCCCCCGGTGAGAGTGAGACCCAAAGACTTGCGTTGTATTGTTGACCGGCCGGTTTATAGGGACACTTTTCCTCTCGTATCAAATCGAGTCTGGATGACCGTCGCCCTCCTGCTGCTGAATGTGTACGCTTGTTCGATGAAGAGGTAAGTGGGTTTCTTGCTGCGCAGTGCTGGTGTCACTTCTTGTTTCTTTTCCGCGTTGGCCATTATTGATAGGCTCGTGATACTTATTTAATTTTCATAAAAAGTTCATCCGTACGCAAGTACATCTGGTCGTGGCTATTTACACGCCACACCACCGGTAGTCCCACATTAGCTCAGTTAGGGGAGCGCCGGCACGGTTAGCCAGAGGTCGCGGGTTCGAGTGCCGGCATGGGTAGAATTTTTAGCCTCTAAATAGGTTTTTCAAAAGAATAGATAACATGCACAGAAAATGTTCTTATTTCATTAGAGAGGCAATTTTTTGTGTAGCCTATATAAGTCTTACTGCGTGGCCCGTACGTGGCCTGTGACATGCAGGGAGACGTATATCATCGTCAGTCCATTATGTCCCCACCGAGAGGCACGGGTCTCTTCCCTGAGGAAGGTCGTACTCCACCACGTGGGCCAAGACCGGATTGGTTTATTTTATGACGACCTCTGTGGCGGAGTGGTAGCGCGTCTGCCTACCATGCAAGACGTCCCGGGTTCGAATCCCGGCTGGGAACAAAAAAAAAAGCCCAGGTCTTGGATGTTTACATGTTTGTGATGTCGTTGTTTCTGGTTCCCACGACACAGGGTATCCTAGTGTGGGGCCAGTAGCAATATATGTGCTAGGATGTAAATGTTATGTTATATGTCTTTGAATGGGACTGCCCGGAATAACTTAGTGAATTCAAAATAACCTTAAACGTCGTTTACGTCAATTATTGTCAATGTACAATATACTATAATACAAAATAAAGTCAGCCGGTGCCTTCAGGCCGTAGTGTAGCTACCTACCATTCGTAGCTACCTTTATATTTAGATTTCATGATTGCCTAAATTAAAATTACTTTAATTATTAACATAACATTTTAACATTTTTTTTAACATAACATTTACATACAAGCACATACATTGCTTCTTGCCCCACACAACAAAACCCTGTGTCGCGGGAACCAGAAACAACGACATCACAAACTGGTAAACATTCAAGACCTGGGTTATTTTTTTTTTGTTCCCAGCCGGTATTCGAACCCGGGACCTCTTGCATGGTAGGCAGACGCGCTATCGCTACGCCACAAAGGTCGTCGTATTGTTGCAAAAAAATCGCTATTAAATAAAAATAGGAGACATTACTGCGTCATCGTATTTATGTTCACAATCCGACAGCTCCCGACTGCCTTCGATATCAACCCTTGTATGTCGCCACTGCTGGGGCACGGGTCTCTTCTTGCACCGCAGAAAGTTTAGGCCATACTCCGCCACGGGGGCCAAGCCCGGGTTGGTGGAGGATTGTAACAGTGGCGAGTCTTACTGTCAGAAGTTATCAAGCCGCCCATTACAACTGACATAATATGATAGCCAGCACCGGCTGACTCATATGACAGAAGCACGGAAACGCTCGGAAAATATGCCACTAGCGGTAGTTACGGGATGGTCAGCCATCCAGCACCTGACCGCGCCTGTTGTTGCTTAACTCAAGTGATTGGTCCCAATCACTCGGTTTGACTAGGCCATGAGCGCTGACTGCCTTATCGTAAAATCATACATCATCGTCAATTATTAATTAAACACATTTTCAATAACTTGTTAAATCTACAACGGTAAACCGCCGCTTCCGCTAAGAAACCACTATTGACTTAATTTGTACAAACTCACGTATACGTAGTACGGACATCCATCATATTCCGGATCTAGGTAGGCATGCTTTCGTTACCGTCGACCTCGACGTAAAAAAGTAAAAATTTCAGCCTAGATCTGTGACATATCGACATCTGACTTATATAGACCGCGATCTTTTTGACAAAGACCTTGACTCCTTAGACTGGGACAGTATACTGCTGCTTGACGACGTTGATGAAATAGTACAAATGTTTACTCGTTCATTAACAGACCTTTGTGACCAACACGCCCCCACTCGGACAAAAATTGTGAGGGACGCTCCCAAGCCATGGCTCACGTAAGGTTGCTATCGCAACCACAGAAAGAAACACAATACACAATTGACGAAACAAAAAAAACATAGATTTAGCTTGTGTGTCTAAATTGCCACAAAAGGCAGCTGACTCAGCGCTGTGCTGAGGGACTGAGCCTTCAGCGCTGATTTTCAATCAGTGCCCGCGGCACAGCAAGGTAACCGATACTAGTACTAGTACCTAATAGTGGTGAATTTAAAATTGTTAACAGAATACACAATTATAAAAGTAAAAGTGTCCACTTAAATAATTGTATATACAATACCTAGATATATATGTTATTAATTTCCAATGAATAAATATGCTTTAATATAAAATCCAATAAGTAAATATAAGTGTAAAAATATGGAAAATATAGACAGAAAAATACACGCCAAAGCAAACACCTGTACATGTCCATTCTGTTTAAAAACCTATTTAGAGGCTAAAAATTTCACCCATGCCGGGATTCGAACCCGCAACCTCTGGCTATCCGTACCAGCGCTCTACCAATTGAGCCAATGGGCGACTCACGGCATCAGTGAAATTTCGAACCTCTTTACAATATTCTCTGTATTACGTACAGGCAGCGACATCTAACTTAAATTTTTAGCCTCTAAATAGGTTTTTAAATTTGTTCCTTAGCACGGGTTAGTGCATTAAAAATAAAATTTGTGTAATCATGTGGGTACAGTGATATCGTTCCGATGTTAAACCTAACTGCAAAGTAGGTAGTCGGGGCTGTAAGTAATGCAATTTGCTTAAGTCAGATGTCGCTGCCTGTACGTAATACAGAGAATATTGTAAAGAGGTTCGAAATTTCACTGATGCCGTGAGTCGCCCATTGGCTCAATTGGTAGAGCGCTGGTATGGATAGCCAGAGGTTGCGGGTTCGAATCCCGGCATGGGTGAAATTTTTAGCCTCTAAATAGGTTTTTAAATTTGTTCCTTAGCACGGGTTAGTGCATTAAAAATAAAATTTGTGTAATTATGTCCATTCTGTCCGGGGTAGGTTAGGTCTTTTTCATGCGATTACATGGTCAGTCATTTTAGTAAGAAGTAAAAGTAAGAGTAAGTCAGAAGCAGCGAAAAATCGAGTGGGACAGTCTCCGCCAGTCTCTGGGTCCTCCGTTATAGTCACTGATTGTCTGTCAGCCAATAGTCAGTCAGACATTTTTGAGTTTTCCCTATAGAAAAAGTTGACGAAAGGAACCCTCTCTTTTCTATACGGGGATTTCTACGACCGGTAGATCAAATAATTATATGCTTTTGCAGACTCGAGGCTCTGTGTTAAGATGTTTGATGGCTTGACGTCGTAAGGCCTAGTTCACACCGCTGGAGGTGCGGGGCTGTACCCTGTTTATCTGACACATAGTGGATGGCACGATTTGTCTAGCAAAGTTCGGTGTTTACTCTACTTAGTTGGAGTACCTATTACACCGTCGAGTCAAGCCGAACGGAAAGTCACTGGGTAAATTAGTCGATGCAGTGTCTGGTTCAGTCTCTGGACTCTTCCAAAGTTCAAGAACAAGCCTCAAAATAGTGTAAAATTTACTGTATGCTTATAATTTAATCAAATACATAATACATTAAATCACGTTTGTATCCCAGAAGGGTAGGCAGAGACCAGGGACTGCCACTTGCCACGATCCTGACAGATGACCTTCGCTTCATCAACGTTCATAAGTCCTTGCATGCGCGCACGGTTCCGGTTACTTTTTATCTTCCCCTTTGCTAATACATCTCCTAATTGGTCGCTGTATGTCCGCCTGGGCCTATATTTGTTTCGTCAATCTTTCTTCCTTCATTCTCTCCACATGTCCAAACCAATTTAATCAAATAACAATTTTATTTTCTAGCCTGTTGAGTGCCCTTAACCCCTCTCGCCCAAAGAGGAAAATGCCCCAAAACGATGTAAAATTAAATAATGTATTCTGATTACGAGTTTAGCCAAACAACAATGTGATCCAATCATCTAACTGTGAAATTCCATCGTAATTTGAAGAAATTTTAACTCTCTATCACGGTTCGTGAGATACAGTCTCGTGACAGACAAACGGACGGATAGTGGAGATCAGTAATAGGGTCCCGTTTTTACCCTTTGGGAACAGAACAAAATATCGAAAACATACGAGACCTGTGTGAAGCATAGGTTGCTGCTTATATGCAAATGAAAAATGAAAGCTACCATAGCCAACCACTGTACCGAACGAGTTATAGTTCCACGACTCAGAATGATTCCCTCCAGGGCTAACTGGCTACCGTCCATCTTGTCACTTATGAAGATGTGGCGAGTGATTTGTTGGCTCGAAACATCGTGTTATGTCGGCGTTATCTGGTCATCACTCAGCCGCGACCCTCGATCAATGGGGAGGGCTGAAGGGACTAGAAAATATGCGTAGCTTAGTGCTAAGAAATATCAGCCAATAGCGTCTATGTTAGACGATTTAACACGTTCAGTAAATGTTCACGTTGGTAAAACTCGTTGAAATACGAAAAGCAATAATGATTATCAAGTTGATTGAAACCAGTATTGTAATTCAATTTTTTGGCGTTCGAAAAATTGTCTCTTCCAACCAAAGCAAATATGAAGGAAATGAAATATTAGTACAGTAATGCTTAAAGATTTTTTTACACGTCTTGCATTACAACACAGATGCAGCTGGCATTACAGCTCTAAAAGCGTAGTTGAATTACGTGCCGAGCAGACTAAGCCGCGGGTTTCCTTACGATGTTTTTCTCACGTTTCTTGACTTCACTTTGTCTCGACTCTCTCTATTCCACTCAGAGAAATCGACCCAGATCCGGTCCTTTAATCGATTTCCTCTAAAAGCTGTTGATTTTTGGCAACAATGCGCTTAGTTAAGTAGGCAGTCAATTACACATTAAGTTGGGGTAAGAAGGCCTTAAGAATCAGTGAAATCAGGCATTTTAGCTTCCAGTAGAAGTTAACAGATAGGTAAATAGAGAATACTTTACCTTTTATAATATAAAAATGAATCGCTGAATGTGTTGGTAAGCGCAAATCTCGAGAGCAGCTGAACAGATATCGCTAACTCTTTTTTTAGAATATTCCTTGAAGTACAGGGATGGTTCTTACGGAGAGAAAAATAAAAAAAAATAAAGGATCGACTGTTAGGCGGTACGAAGTTCGCTGGGTCAGCTAGTCTATAATATAAAAATGAATCCCCGAATGTGTTGGTAAGCGCAAATCTCAGCAGCAGCTGAACAGATTTCGCTAATTGTTTTTTTAGAATATTCCTTGAAGTACGAGGATAGTTCTTGCGGAGAGAAAAAAAAATAAATAAAGGATCGACTGGTAGGCGGTACGAAGTTCCCTGGGTCAGCTAGTTGTACATAAAATGGAAATTACATTGATATTCCTTAACCAAATAGTACAAGCTGTGACCTTTTACTAAAAATGATCTCTTTCTACGCACCTCGTAGGACCATTCAGTTACCTCGGGCACTGACTGAAAATCAGCGCTGAGGGCTCAGTCCCTCAGCACAACGCTGAGTCAGCTGCCTTTTGTGGCAATTTAGATGCACCACAGGCGAAAGCTATTTGTGTGTTTTTTTTTTTTTTTTGTTTATTTGTATATTTGGTTAATTTCTGTTGTGCTCATGTTGTGTTAATTTTGTGGTTTTTTGTTTCTGTGATGTGTCTTGTTGCTATAATAAATGTCTTTCTTTCTTTCTTTTTTCTTTCTTTTTGCCGACCTGTGGACAATATTTCATCATAGTGAATGATCGAATGCCCTGTCTTCACGTCTGTATCACTTGTGCCGATGCTTCAGAGGTAATACAAAGGATGCGACCTTGAGCGCGTGAGCTTCCCCAAAACTACCCCCGCAATATCCTTAGCAATAATTTACCAATAATTCCATACACCTGAACCCTTGTCCACGAATTTAATAAGCATTATGCAAATCGGCTTAGGACAAAGCCCTGTTAGCTTCGAGTGTGTATTTATTGCGTAACAAATAACGGTAGGTATATAATTGACAGAGGTAGCAGGGGCCCAGTGTATTAGCAGGGCAGTCGTTTTGTGCCGAAGAATAATGTGGATCATGGCTGATGAGAAGCATTCAGTTGTCAACCCTACATTCTACGCCTTGGGCCATCATCATCATCAACCCATTATGTCCCCGCCGATGGTCACGGGTCTCTTTCACCACGGAGGCCAATTCCGGATTGGCGGAGGCTTGTAAGACGAACGAAGTTTTCAAGCCGCCCTAAGGCCTCTTGGCTTGGCTTAACGACTGCCGGCACCAACTGCTTAATGCCTTGCGAAGCACGCCTTGAGTACAACACATAAATTTTGGCGTCAACTTAATACCCTGGTTTGATTCACTACTGGACGTAGGTCCAAAGCACGCCACTTTTATTTGTCCTCTGACATCCTCGCACAGCCACTGCCATCAATCTGCCTCAGATCGTATTTCTTAATGATTCGCGATACTCATACATAGTTATATACTAAACGGATTAAATCGCGATTATTTATTAGGTAAAACGTAATTACCTTATTTCCCGACGTTTCGTGAGTGTTGTGTGTCGGGCAGCTGCGAAAAATTAATAGTGATTACCCACAATAATTGACAGTACTCGCCACTTCAGTCTACCCGAGACCACGGCAACTGTAACGCTGCCGAAACATCGGGAAATAAGGTAATTACGTTTTACGTAATAAATAATCGCGATTTGACCCGTTTAATATATAACTCTGCCTCAGATCGTCAGCCCAGCAAAGTCGTTTCGGCAACCACAAACTCAAATTAGGATGTCCGAAGACATGGGCATTTTATAGGTAACTGTTTATGTATAATTAAAATAATTTCCAATGAGCAAAAGTTTCGAAAATCTCACAAGATTGTACGAAAAATTAACGTTTGCTTAGTATTAAGTTGCATTAGAGTGATTTAACTGGGACTTGGAAATTAAAAATTAAGACGTGTCAGCTATTTTCTCATTGTATAGTATGTTTAACTAAATCAACTCCTGTGATTTTGTAAATTTAAGAATAAGTGAAACATTAGTATTATATGTAACATAAGTGAAACCTATGGAAGTGGAAAAAATGGGTGGGCACCTCAGAACACAAAAAGATCTGAGGTGGGCACGCTTAAGCACATTCACTCTCTTCGAGAGATTTTTTTCTTTTTAATCTGTGGAGATAAGGTATGTGCCTGTCCTACGTTCTGCTCCTTACTTGTAGGTACTGTAGCGATTTAAGGATTAAACTCTACCAAATCTAAAATGATTGTTAAAATGCGTATTTCAGCGATAATAATGATGCAGATGTCGCTGCCTGTAAATAATACAAAGAATATTGTAAAGAGGTTCTTAATTTCACTGATGCCGGCACTTGGAAGCGCTCTCCCAACTGAGCACTAGCTTGAGAGAGTGCTGGTACGGTTAGTCAGAGGTCGCGGGTTCGAGTCCTGGCATGGGCGGAATTTTTAGCTTCTAAATAGGTTTTTAAATTATTTTTTTTATCGAATCCCTGCCTAGCTGGATCTCGATTGACACCTTACTAAAAGTAACGTTGGTTTTTAAATTATTCAAGCTTGACTAGCTATTAAAAATAAGTATACTTGCACTATCTACAGGCAGCGAACTGTGCTCATTACTGCGGATCCCTAATGAATACATGTCGTACTTGTGCGAGGCTCTGGAATAGGCAGAACCCTTGCCCGAGCGCGCTTAGTCGTGCCTCGTTTACTGGTAGTTCGTAAGGGTGCAAACCTCTTTACATCATTTTTTTATATTTCTTTTGCTTCTGTCTTTCATTTTCTCAATTTAAAATTACGTCACCCATTTTTGTGATTTGTTTGACTTTTTGGCATTACCACTTGACATTTCAACTACACCGTACTACATAAATCGCCCTTTACATAGAGTTGTAAAGTTGTAGAGTAGTTTCAAAGTCCTTTACTCATACACAGAGCTAAATTAATTTCAGTTTAATATTATTTTTAGTAATCACTAAGGACAATTTTTAAAAACGTTTTAAAGGCTAAACATTTCGCCCATGCCGAGACTCGAACCCGCGACTTCTGGCATGCTTAGCTAGAGGTCGCGGGTTCGAGTCCCATCATGGGTGGAATTTTTATTCTCTAAATGGGTTTTTAATTCATTCCAGTTTTAATTTTTATAAAATGTGCTACAACTTCACAAGTAGAGCTTACTAGCTCCTCACAGAAGACTGGAAGCCTAAGACCTCATGTTTTGTTTTGAGCTCGCGTATTACTTCCAATAGAAAATTCTGTTATGTTGTTAAATTTATTGTAGATTTTTAGTCCGGATTTACATAAGGGTAAAGGGACCACTCCGGCGCTATAGTGGTTTAATAGATGGTGTAGGCTTGCCCAGCACCTATACCATCCTGACAGCATAGTCGGCCTGGCCCACAGGAAAGACTAGTCAATACGTGCGGAGCCAACCAAGCTACCACTAGACGCTGTATAAATCATCTCATTAAGTAGATGCAAAAAGGCCAATACATAAGGGTGTTGTTATATCGGAAAAGTCCGACCAGGTTTCGCTCCGATTCGCAGAGCTTAATGTGTTGTGCTTACGAAAGTCTTAGTTCAAAAATTGTTAAATTTAATTTTGTTTCTAAATGTAAATTATGGACATAAAACCGAAATATCTCGGTTTTATGTCCGTAATTCCTTAAGTCCTTAATCAAAAATTAAATTAGGTTATGACTTAAAAACCTATTTAGAGGCTAAAAATTTCACCCATTCGAACCCGCAACCTCTGGCTATCCATGCGGGTTCGAATCCCGGCATGGGTGAAATTTTTAGCCTCTAAATAGGTTTTTAATTTGTTCCTTAGCACGGGTTAGTGCATTAAAAATAAAAATAGTATGATTAGGTTATGACTTCGATAAAGTCAATTGTACGAATAACAAAATACGTGAAGTAAGTACGTATATTTGTGAATTTCTAGTATCATTACAGTCGACAGCCGCTGACATGTTCTTCTCAAGTAACGTTACTTTAAAAACAAAAACACCTGACGCAAGTGAAACCAGTGGTTTTACCAGTGAATTGGCGTAAACGAGGCTCCGGAAGGTAGTTAGGATTGCAATGTGATTCTGATGCTAATTGTAAGCGACCCTCGTGGGACAAAGACTGCTCTATCTTCTACTTATATCTCGTGTTTATTACTCAAATTCATTAAATGTTTGCTGCAAAATATAATCAGAAAGCCCTCGTGGCTGAGTGATTGGAATCAATCACTTGAGTTAAGCAACAACCGGTGCGGTCAGGTGCAGAATGAGTGACCGTCCCGTGACTACCGCCAGTGGCATTTTTTCGAGCGCTTCCTTGCTTCGTAAGGCACTTTAAGACGTTGGTGCCGGGTGTCATGTAATGACAGTCGTTAAGCTAGGTCACAGCACAGGCCTTATTCGTGGCTTGATAACTTCTGAAAGAGCCAAATCTGGGTTGATAACTCCATCAACCCAGACTTGGCCCCGTAGTGGAGAATGGCCTAACCTTACTACGATGCAGAAAAAGACCCATGATTGTGGACCCGAACATTGTGGGTTGATTTCGTATGTAATAAATAAGGAGTAGAATTGGTCACGCGCGAGAGCTAATTATGCGCTCGTGACCAATTCTATTCCTGCCAGGAGTACAAAAATACAATAAAGGTACATACGATTGTTGATGTTTCGGTTACATTATGCACGTGTCAACAAACGAATTTCCCGCTCGGGCCCTTCATTTTGCGCGGGTTCGTTTGCGTGGCCGAAACGTCATTAGGTAAATTATTCACGTAGCAAGTAGAGGTGGCAACTGGTCGGGTGATAACCCAAAAAAAGTGGAGTCATTTATTAGTTCTATTCCTAGTGGGTATGACATAATTCGGTGTCCTACAAATTGAAACAAATTGCACAGGAATGTATGTCTCAGAAACTTCATGAGCCATACGTCTACATTGAAGAAATAAAAGAAATATATTGTAATGTTCTACAATTTAAATAAATAAATAATTATAATAATATTGCTTTTGTTAGTTGCATGACTAAGTTAAGTGCATGAATGTAAAGGTTGATGTAGTGTCGACTATACTACAAAAACTTGAATATATTTACAATCTGACTAACAATGTTCTTGAGTCAAGAAAGACGTGTTAGTATCTTGAATCATTATTGGATGATGCGGAGACCATCCGATATCCATTAAAATTTTATGTGACAGATTTGCAATTAAACATGCTAAGTAAGAAAACAATTTTTTGGACTAAATCTTTCGTAAGTAGTTACATAGTTAAAAGTAATAATTGTAGAATTATTACTTTTAACTATGTAAGTGATTAAGCAATAAAGAATAAGAATACAAATAAATTAAAACCAGATCCAGATTCACTTACTTGATTTTTGTTGGAAGAGTCCCAACAAAAAATCAGGTGAAACTAAAATTTAGTTATTTTTTACTGCTTATCTGTTTCTTAGATATAAGGTTTGATTTAAATTATTTGAAGCTACATTTATGTTAGAACGACTACTTCTTTGAAGAAGATTAGTGATTTATAAAAAGCTGCAACTCTATTATTGTACAAAGCACAAGAATAATGTAATTTGACCACACAAAGTAAATAAATGTGAGAAAAAAAACTTATAACAACAGTTGTAGTGAAACAACAAGTCTAACTGGGGTGTTTTTACCCTTAGTTTTTACCCGCCTGGTTTTAACTCGGATCGAAATAGAACTGGCCCACTCTAGAGGCAGGTAAATCCGAACCCTTTGACCTTTGTACACTTATTATTCCGCCACGTTTGTTTCCTGTTCTAGATTATATTTTAATATTGTTTAATTTTTTTAAAATCTTAGACTTTCCTCCAAACATTAATAATAATTCAAAGATTAATGGAGTATCTACAGCAGTCGTTCGGAATACATATTTTTCCATCAGTGACAAAACAATTAAAACTGTCCTGCCATTTCGATTGTTTTAATGATAAGATGTAGAGCAATCCTTTGACTGAATTTAATTTCGCTTGTATAACTCGAATTCGCTCCAAGGGCGTTTCACTTTCAAAGTATAAATAAAGTATGCAGAAATGTATATTTCGCTTTCAGCAATAACTCTGTCCTTACGACTGGACAGGGACCCGGCGAGGTAATCAATTGCAGGCTTGTGTCACTAAAATATGCGTCACTATATAGTAGTTTTTTAGGGTCCTTAAGTACTCCCATATCTGCAATTTTGAACTGTATAATCTTTCTCTTTATTTCATTTGTGTGTACCGTAAATGTAGATTTTTGAGTGATTATTTTCTATTTGTCTAATTTCTTTCTGCCGTTTAATGTACCTACACATCAATCAGATTAGATAAGTGTATCTTAACTGTTGGACCTTCTTATTGTTCACTTTACTTTTTTATAGATATAGTTTTTTTACTTTAGTCAGTTTTAAATTGAGTTACTGTTTTGGATCTGTCTAATATAAATGTCTTGTGAAAATATATATTTTTTTTTGCATCTACTTAATGAGATGATTTATACAGCGTCCAGTGGTATCTTCACTCACACTAGATGGGTGAAGGGACCACTCCGACGCTGTAGTGCCTGGGTCATGGTTTTATAGACGGTGTAGGCTTGCCCAGCACCTATACCATCCTGACAGCTTAGTCGGCCTAGCCCACAGGAAAGACTAGTCAATACGTGCGGAGCCAACCAAGCCGCGGGTTTCCTCACGATGTTTTCCTTCACCGTTAGCGTGTGGTATTGCGACTGCAAATTCGCAAATGTACGTAACTTTGAAGTTAAACAAAGTCATTGGTACATGCCCGCACTCGGGATCGAACCTGGGGCTCTCGCTTGCCAGTCTATGGTTCTACCCACTGAGCTACCACCGCTGTATTATTATTATTATGATGGAATAAACACGGATTTATAAATAAACATGTTTATTTAAAACAGAAAAGTAGGGCACCATACGGTGCTTAACATAACCTTTTATTTTACTGGGGTTCAGCAGTAAATAAATGTTTTATCTATCTATCAGTAATATTCATAGGTTCCTTTAGAAGAATGAAAACATGTATTGGGTATCGCGCAAAAGACAAACGAGAAGATGACTAACTTTAGCCAACAAATATCTGGAAACACCTGTGACTTAGCGTTGGAAAGACTTTGGGTTCAACTCGTGACTTTGTTTTCTAAGATACGTACATAAGTGAAACTTTAGTAACACCACAACAAAGAAAAGATGAGGCTTGGTGGGCGGTGATTAAGCTCTCCCTGAGCGAAGATCTGTAGAATCTGTGGTAGAACGTAGATTGCTTATACTGTAGTTTGTCTTTGGAATCAAATCATATATTATATTTCATTCACCTATTTAGAGGCTAAAAATTCCACCCATGCCGGGATTCGAACCCGCGACCTCTAGCTATCCGTGCCAGCGCTCTTTCCAACTGAGCTAATGGGCGACTAACCGGCATCAGTGAAATTTCGAACCTCTTTACAATATTCTCTGTATTACGTACTAAATAGGTTTTATAATTGTCCTTAGCACGGGTTAGTGCATTAAAAAGAATATAACTTCACATTAATTCATACGTAAGTAGGTTAACATAGTTAAGTTTAACACAATTTATAGACAGCCTGGTCATTCAGAGGGGGAATGCTGCCAGCGTACTGGGAACTCTCCCCAAAGACTTTTTATATAGCATTTATTTTGTAAATATTAGGGGTTAAAGTATGAAATTGCCGTTTTATTGCAATAGGTTCTTTGAATTGACATAGAATCTTCATGGTTTGAGGTTTTCGAATGAAACTTTTTTCAAATGATTTCTATGATGTTCTTTTTTTAAAAAATGTGGAACATTTAAATATCGACTTTCAATTGTTTTTGTTATTCAATTTAGACAAGAAAGGTGGATACTGCGAAAATTCGAGTGATTTTTGAATACGAGTTCCGAGGCGGAACTAACGCGGCAGAAACAGCCCGCAATATCAATGCTGCGTTTGGAGAGGGGTCTACTAATGAACGCACCGTGCGATTTTGGTTTAAACGCTTTCGTGATGGAATTTCGACTTAAAGAACGAAACGCCTATTATGTAAATACCTGCTGTTAACTAAATTAGTTTTCTAGATTAAATTACATTATGGGCATTACCCCCCAATGATGGCACAACCTCGCGCTATGGCAAGGCTCATTTGGGGAGGGCTATGTCCAGCAGTGGACTAATATAGCCTGAAGAAGAAGAAGGAGAAGTAAATTAGTAATAGTTCATTAGTGTTATATTTTATTTATTACTTATTTATTGTAAATATAAATTAACACCTTTCTAATTTAAATAAAATATTTCATCAACTTAAAAAATATTTTTCATGAATGTATTGAACACTAGACACAATCGCCCTCTCGTCGTCAAGCTATACTGGTCCACTGCTGGACACCCCTCCCCAAATGAGCCTTGCCATAGCGCGAGGTTGTGCCCTCATTGGGGGGTAATGCCCATAATGTAATTTAATCTAGAAAACTAATTTAGTTAACAGCAGGTATTTACATAATAGGGGTTTCGTTCTTTAAGTCGAAATTTCCATCACGAAAGCGTTTAAACCAAAATCGCACGGTGCGTTCATTAGTAGATCATAGGGGGTAATGGGGGGTAGTGCCCATAATCCCCACGCTGGGCATGCGGGTTGGGGATCGCATTTTGGTGTAATGGCACCGCAGGGGGCGCTGCTGCCCACCCCCCGGTTTGTGTCCCTTAGTCGCCTTTTACGACACCCGCGGGAGGAATTGGGTTGGTGCTATTCTCTAGGCCGACACCACACAGCAATCGCCCTCTAGATACCTTTTAATATTAATCCACTGTTTAATACTAGACATCTTTGCCTTCTAAACAATCCTTGACGTTATAAAACGGTTTTCTGCACAATATGCTTGAAACATTTTTTAAACCCCGTTGTAGGTAACTCTTATATATTACGAGGAATTTTTTTAGAACCTTCATTACACAGTGGCCCAAGAAGAATATTGTATTAACTAGATTTGGCTCTCTCCCCGCAGTGGCGTACCTAGGTAACCAAAGCCCCTGGGCCAAAAAATGGTCAAGGGCCGCGCCTAATCTAAATTAGGGCTCAAACTATTTAATATTGTTTGTTCCGTAATAGTAGTGTTCGAAACACGACGAACTTCACTCCAAATTTGTCGTAATCCAGATTCGTCGCACTCCAGAGCAAGTCCTGGTTTTACACGCACATTTAAGAATGAATAATCGGATAAATTAATTAACAGATTCATTGGTATTAAGTTGTAAAAAACCTATTTAGAGGCTAAAAATTCCACCCATGCCGGGATTCGGACCCGCGACCTCTGGCTATCCGTGCCAGCGCTCTTTCCAACTGAGCTAATGGGCGACTCACCGGCATCAGTGAACTTCCGAACCTCTTTACACTATTCTCTGTATTACGTAGCACGGGTTAGTGCATTAAAAATAAAAATAGTATAATTAAGTAGTAAATTTAAATGGCTAAATCAACAATTCGCGGAATCTTTCTTTTCATAGTCGAAGGGGAAAATTTCAGTTTGCAAGTCAGACTCTGAGGGCCCCCCGAGCTTGGGGGCTCTGGGGCACTACCCCGTCCAGCCCTCTGGTAGCTACCTAGCTACGCAACTGCTCTCCCGCCAATTCTTTCAATTGAACCTACCAAAGAAACCCCTTACGCCTGTCAGTTACTTTGTAGCAATCGCTCACAGACGCGTGTGTCGGCTAATGCCAGGCGCTCAAGCTGTCTGTTAACATCACTGAGATCACTTCAAATCTGAAAATCAATCGCTTGGAGCGCATGTTATTGCCATTCAATTTGCTACGAGTGATTTACGTAGACAGAGTATTCAAAAAACTAAGTAGTAATACAGCAAACTAAAACTATTTTGTTTTAAATTTCTGTAGGTAAACTTATATATTTGTCACGCTATTACCCTTGAACGGCTAATGACCTGTTTCTGAATTGAAAATTACTACGTAAATACTTAAGTAATGCTCTTTGCTATGAAATTTTAAGAGACAGCATTACAATTAAGTATTTATTATAATTCAGAAACTGGCCCTAAATATTAACTTTAGTGTAAGGAAATAGAAATATTTCATTAAGCCGTGGGACGCTTTTCGTTTCAATCCTATGCAAAAGTGTTTTCTTTGCCGTGGGTTCGATTCCCGCTGGAGGCCGGCCGCCGCTGTTGTACCTATTACGTAGTTACCAGGTTTCCGGTAAATTTCCGGGTTTATCGTGAGTATGAATTAGGTAAAGTTTTACATTTTTCCGTGGGTAAACTGTAAGGTTGCCGAACCATTGGGAATAAAGGTAATCGTAATAGTTAACAGTTATCTGGAAGAAATTACTCTTAGTTATAGGCCGCCAATTGTATAGTACTATATGATTATTTCAGTCTCATAATTATATATTTTATTCTTGTGTACACACATCATTATCAACCCATTATATCCCCACCAATGGGCACGGGTCTCATCTCTAAGGAAGGTGTAGGCCATGCTCAACCACAGGGGTCAAGTCGAGATTAATGGAGGCTTGCAAGACCAGTAGCTGGTCTTACTGTCAGAAATTTTCAAGTCGTCCGCGTTCTAAGGCCTCTGACTTGGCTTAACGACTGCCATCTATCGACCGCAAACGGCACCAACTGCTTAACGTGCCTTTAAAGCACGGAGCCGCTCGGAAAATTGTCACTAGCGTTAGTCACAGAACAATCGCCCATCCATGCACTGAACGCGACCTTTGTTGCTTAACCTTCTTGAAAGTTTAAGATCACTCAGGCAGCCGGGATTGTACACACAATAATGAATAATATTCTATCTGTCTAAGTAGGTAATCACTATTAGACTCATTAAATTAAATTCAAATAATTTTATTCCCTATAAAACAAAAAGGATTACTTAATGAACGTCGAAGTTGTTCGTTTCACAATGAATTGATAATGTGGAGGAGGCAATAGAAACATGGCAGTTGTTTTTCCATAGAAGTCTTGACTTGATTAAATAAAATAGTTATCAACTAAAACCAAAACAGCCGGCGTTTGTACTCTTATTTTAAGAAGTATCTGTGTAATTTCCTTTTTCATGTAAGTACCTAAAATAAAGTGTTCTATTTTTTATCTACTTATGATTGTGTTGAACATAAATGTACAAGTAGTGTGATCATAATATGAGATCCATCGTACAAATAATAATAATATGTACAGGGTGTCTCATTCAAATCGGTCAGTATGGGAAATTCTGAAACTATAAGACATACGCAGATCTGTTCTGAAGAACCATGTCATCGATTTTAATAACAAGAAAAACTGCACTCATACATTTTAAAAAACGTTAGTACTCCGTTTGGGAAACGAGCCCGGAAGTTTTGAAAAAAAAAAAATCTATTAATCAAATCAATCAATTGAAAAGCCCACTTAAAATAAGTATGTAGATACTTATTTAAAGATTAAGATCGTTACCTAAACGTGTTGAATATTGTATTGAAAAAGGCGGCGGTCACTTCGAGCACCTACTAAAATAAATTAAAGTATGTGAAAACAATGCATTTTATTCATTTTAGACATGTTGTTTCATACAGACACTTACTGCTTAAGACCTACACAATCGATATCTAAATAGAAATAGTGTAGGTTTTTTTTCAAAACCACCGGGTTCGATTCCCGAACGGAGTACATTATGTGTTTTAAAATGTATGAATGCAGTTGTTCAGAACAGATCTGCGTATGTCTTATAGTTTCAGACTTTCCCATACTGACCGATTCGAATGAGACACCCTGTATATATATATATATATATATATATATATATATATATATATATATATATATATATATATATATATATATATATATAGTCTCTTATGTAATCTCTGGTGTACATGCAATAAAGAATATTCTATCTATCTATATAAAAGGCCCAATTTGTTGAAATGGTCACACCGCACGTTCGGTGTCAGACGCAAAAAGGTGTCAAAAGGTTTTAAATTATGGCCGGAATGTGTAATAAGTGTTCAATATTGATACACTTTGGTCCTGAGAGTGGTCTCCGTCGGCACCCGCGCCTAGAGCCCCGTGGATGGGCCTTTGAGCGTAATGGTAGGACGGATCTGCTGCTTCATGCTCTTGGGGAGATTGCACAATGGCTTAAAAACTCACGGTCTTGTTAACAAAGAATAACGACTCCACTTGTGATGCTGTATATCCTTTACAAATAATAAGAATTGGAACGACTTCAGTTGTTGTTTTATTTGTAGATTGTTAGTATAATAAAACAGAAAAACTGGATAAAAACGGATAAGCAGGTAAAATAGTCAGATCTGGTCGAAGGGTAAAGTAGTAGTGATGAAAAATGAGGGAAATCGAATAATGTGTGACGTAATTTAAATATTTGAAAATGATAGATAGAAAAAGAAATAAAAATGGTGTAAAGAGGTTTGCACCGTTACACACTTAAGGCGTTTCTCATACTCCACCACGGGGGCCAAGTTCGGGTTAATGGAATGTAAGACAGTGGCGGGCCTTACTGTCAGAAGTTATCAAGCCTCTGAAGGCCTCTGAAATAGTTTAACGACTGCCATTACATGACAGCCGGCACCACCGGCTTAACGGGCCTTGCGAAGCACGGAAGCGCTCGGAAAAATGCCACTAGCGGTAGTCACGGGACGGTCACCCATTATCACCTGACCGCACCTGTTGTTGCTTAACACAAGTGATTGATTCCAATCACTCGGTTCGACTAGACATGCACAGAATGTACAATTTGCACGTGTTTCTTATCTGGTTTTCGCAGTCATTTGTTTGTCGGTTCTCATCGTCGCGTCGGCGAGTGAGTCGTCTCCTCAGCACCGTTTGTCACTGGGCGCGGCGACATTTTCATAATAGCAATATTTTATTCAGGAGTAGGGAGCCATGTTGAATTATTTAAGCGTCCGACGAAATATCGCCCGAGTATCGCTCTGCAGATCCATCAGCAGCCCTGCATGTTGATCTTCCGACTTAAATCTGTGGAAATGTCGGCGAATTTATTTTTACCTGACTAAGGTATGTATGTATGTATGTATGTATGTATGTATGTATGTATGTATGTATGTATGTATGTATGTATGTATGTATGTATGTATGTATGTATGTATGTATGTATGTATGTATGTATGTATGTATGTATGTATGTATGTATGTATGTATGTATGTATGTATGTATGTATGTATGTATGTATGTATGTATGTATGTATGTATGTATGTATGTATGTATGTATGTATGTATGTAGTACGTATAAATGTGTGTTAAAAACGAATATGTTATCGTAATTCCAAATTAAGTTCTGATGGCGCAAAAAGAAAACGCGTTTTCTGCAAAAACTTCCTGATTGTAATGTTTTTTTCTGAACTAGTTTTGGTAAACAAATAATTTGTTAATTGTATTTGACTACCAGTGACAAACCTGATTGAATTTTCGTTTAATCATCACTGTTGGTTTTCCAATAAACCATAAAATTAAAATACAATGTTATAGCAAATAAATAATAACTGTAAAGGAAAACGTCCCGAAGGAACCAGAGTAAATGAGGCGTTTTAAAACCTTAACACTTAAAAATGCCAATTTTCTGTGGGCACGCGTGGTAATTAAGCCCAACCCTTATACGTCCCCACTGTTGGGGCACGGGTCTCTTCCTGCATCGCAGGAAGGTTAGGCCATACTCCACCACGGGGGCCAAGTCCGGGTTGGTGGAGGATTGTAAGACAGTGGCGGGCCTTACTATCAGAAGTTATCAAGCCGCACATAAGGCCTCTGACATGGCTTTACGACTGTCATAACATGACAGCAGGCACCAACTTAACGTGCCTTGCGAAGCACGGAAGCGCTCGGAAAAATGCCACTAGCGGTAGTCACGACGGTCACCCATCCTGCACCTGACCGCGCCTGTTGTTGCTTAACTCAAGTGATTGGTTCCGATCACTCGGGTTGACTAGGCCACGAGCGCTTCGTATCCATAACTAAGCCCACACTCTCTGTTTCCGAGAGAGAGCCTTGCAGTGAAACGTACATAGGCTATGTAAACAAACGTATATAATATGTAGATGGATGCCCAATACCGGCGACATTCTGCGCAAAATACGAGTTTCCAGCTCATTGTCTCCTCTGCAGGTGTAATAACAGACGGCAATAAATCGCGGTAATTGACGCCGCGGGTGATGCCTGCCGCGCATTATAATAACATCCACCAAAACAACGGTGTAAAAAAAAGTACAAGTCGCAATTATTGCGAATTTGCTACAGTTTTTCGACATTTTTTATTGTATGGTATTTTTTTTTTTATTATTGATTTGTTCTGTCGTTTATATAATATTTAATTTAAGTTAATATATTATTTTAGGCAGTTGACATCTAAGTAGTAAGAATATATGTTTTTTCATAACAATCAAAGCTTATTCTAGTCCAAAGATACAATAAGCTTGCCGTAAATTCGATTTAAATAATGTATAAAGCTTCAGCACACTTTGTAGCAAAAAGGAAACTACCTATTACATTAAATATTATTTAGAATAATATGTTAATATTGTTACTTAAAAACCTAATTTGAAAAGACTAGAAGTCCATTTGGGCATTTTTCTCCGAAATGATCTGGATTTATCAATGGACACCTAGCTTTACTTGTGACGTGCATTAAGTCACACTTCCTATGTTATTTTGAATAAAAGCGCTTTGATTTTGAAATATATTTGACTTTTATCAAGATGTTATTATAATTACATCTATATATATACTTAGTGGTCGTTCATTTATTTCATATTCACTTAGATTTTTCGTATGATTCCTGAATTAACAACTCTGACAATATTCAGTCATGAGAACTTGGCCTGCCGCACTGAGCGCCTATAGGCATATTACTCGCTATTAGATGATTCATTTGGTGCATTATTGGCCAATGGGCAGCCTGTGATTTTACCCGAGATCAAATCAAACCATAATCAACCGTGTTAACTCTGCGTACTGTGTAGGAGGAGTCGCTGGTCGTGGACGGCACAAGTCCGAGGGGCTTGCAGAACCATAAGGGAGGCCTATGTCTTGCAGTGGACATAAATTGGCTGATGATCATGGTGATGAACTCTAAATCAACTTATATTATTTTAATGTACTAACCCGTGCTAAGGACAATTTTTTAAAACCTATTTAGTGGCTAAAAATTCCACCTTGCCGGGATTCGAACCCGCGACCTCTTACTATTCGTACCTACGCTCTTTCCAACTGAGCTAATGGGCGACTCACCGGCATCAGTGAAATTTCGAACCTCTTTACAATATTATCTGTTTTACGTACAGGCAGCGACATCTGGCTGAAGTAATTTTCATCACTTGCAGTCCCGAGTACCTACTTTGCAGTTAGGTTTTAAATCGCCCATTAGCTCAGTTGGAAAGAGCGCTGGCACCGATAGTCAGAGGTCGCGGGTTCGAATCTCGGCATGGGTGGAATTTTTAGCCTCTAAGTAGGTTTTCTAAATGAACTTCACATCAGTTTCAGGAACTAGATTATTAGGTGAGGACTTTGATAGAAACTTTAGTGATTTAAGATTCGGTGACCCTGCGTCGCCGGCCCAGTTACCATTTAATTATTGACGATCTCTGTGGCGCAGCGGTAGCGCATATGCCTACCATGCGAGAGGTCCCCGGGTTCGATCCCCGGCTGGGGACAAAAAAAACCCAGGTCTTGGATGTTTACATGTTTTTCATGTCGCTGTTTCTGGTTCCCACGACACAGGGTAACCTAGTGTAGGGCCAAAAGCAATATATGTGCCAGTATGTAAATGTTATGTTAAAAACCTATTTAGAGGCTACAAATTCCACCCATGCCGGGATTCGAACCCGCGACCTCTGGCTATCCGTGCCAACGGATCTGTGTGCCAACCATAGCCTCCAAATAGGTTTTTTAAAATTGTCCTTAGCACGGGTTAGGCCCACTTGCGTCAGCCCGGGTTAGCTCATTTAACTCGAATTAACCGGTTAAATCGATCATTTCGCATACGAAATTGTCGATTTAACCGTTTAACCAGCTAACCCGGGCTGACGCAAGTGGGCCTTCGTGCATTAAAAATAAAAATAGAATAAATGTTATGTTAGTTTAGAAAATCAAGAGAGTTTTCACTAGAGGCCATAAGCATACCATACCATTTTTTAGAGTGACATATATTTAAAATTGGTACTTGCTTCACTTATAAAGTTATAACTTACTGTAGCTAAGGTGTAACCGCATTCCTCATTCAATCCATCACTCGCGTACCGTTTCCTTCCGCGTTTCCTGTTTGTTACAGAACACACGAATATCCCATAATGCACATAGCTTTCAGGACGATCAGGACACTTTTCAGTCTGTTCCTGATCAATTCATAATCTTGTTTTACACTACGTGATTTTGGAAATAGCTGTGTTCTTTCCGTCAACGTAATAGGTATTAAGTTATTGTTCTGATTTAAAATCATGTGTGACAATAACTATAAATTATACTGTAATTCTGGTACTTAGTACCTATGCGTTATATTGTAACTTATACCGCATGCTTGTAAGTTATGTACGTATGTCTCATTATTTTTATTTTCAATTATAAAGCTTAAGCAAAAATATTAGAGTAAATTATATGTACAATTTTAAATTATAATTTTATGTTATGTTCTGATGTTTCGGGTGCCATAATGTATAATAATAATACAATAGAGCCTACACTATAATTACAATACGCTTGAAAAAACACTGCTAATTTTTTACAGAATATATTGTTGTCCCGTGATTCGCAAGGCACGTTAAGCCGTTGGTGCCGCCTGTCATATAAAGGCAGTCATTAAGCCATGTCACAGGCCTTATGGGCGGCTTGATAACTTCTGACAGTAAGGCCCGCCACTGTCTTACAATCCTCCACCAAACCGGACTTGGCCCCCGTGGTGGAGTATGGCCTAACCTTCCTGCGATGCAGGAAGAGACCCGTGCCCCAGCAGTGGGGACATACAAGGGTTGATAACGAATATTGTTGTCAACAAATTAGCAAATTATGATTATAATTATTACTCTTTATTTGGAAATCCTAAAATCCAACAGCACAAAATAACAAAAAATATCCGCAAACAATTATTGTGACAATAAAGCCGAAAATAAATTTCGCTTGGAAGTATTAGGTACTTTGCAATATCAAGCAGTGGAGAAAATGAAATATAATATGTTTTAATTAAAAATTGAATTGGGAAGTGGACGGGGCGAGGAGAGGACTACTTACAGAATTATTTTAGCACCTAACCCTTAATAACTTACATTGGTCAGTCCTGGTAAAAAATTGGATATCACGACCCCATCGGATCCTCTCGTCATTTTATTTTATTTTATTTTATTTTGGCAACAAACAGTCATTATAGGAAAAGTAATTAATAATTACAATACCTAATTGATAAAGTTATACTATTTTTATTTTTAATGCACTAACCCGTGCTAGGTTTTTAGACCTATAGTGCCGAGAATTTACAAGAATAAAGAGTGTTATGTATTCTGTTAATTCGTGTCATGTTAGCTACCAGCTGCTTGTTCTGTGCAAATGGATCAGTCCGGAACGAACCAAGTTATGTAGGTCGCGAGCCGCGGCTCGACAATGATTATTTACGGGCTTGTTGATGCCGCCGGCGCCGACTGCCGCCATGTTGTTTTGGCTGCACCGCTCCGCGGGAGGAAAACGGAAGTGACCACGACATCCTGTCATGTTGCGCCCTTATTTTTGCGAGAAAACGAAAACATATTTTCGCAAATAACGTTACGGTACATCCGATTTCTTCAGAGCAATAAATGGCTTTGGAATAACGGCGAAGGAGCTCCTTCGCGTTCTAATGTAACTTTTTCAAATTCAATATTACACAGGAACTGTGACTTATTGAACGTTACAAAATAAACTAGGTGTCCATTTGAAAATATGGAACATGTTGGAGTAAAAATAGACATAAACAGTCCAAACTTAGTCTTTTCAAAGTCCTTAATTAACAGAGTTTACATAATTATTATAAAACATAGAACTCATGCATTGTACTGGCTTCAATTCCAGACGTCATTGTCATCTAAATAATTTTAATATTATAGTAGCCCTTTTGGCACAAAGTGTACTTTATGCAATTTTTGAACCGCGTTTCAGGCAAACTTAATATAAATCTTTAGGGTTTTTACTATAGGAACGTATAAAGTACCTCATGAAGAATGTATTAACCTTTGCCAGCCTAAATCTAGGGAACGAAAGTTAATGTTTATTTATAATATTTACATTGTGTTGGTTACACTTATCTTGGACATACCCTTTTACGTAATTATTTTGATTTGATTGAATGAAATGAATACTACTCTTAGTTTTTGAAGTGACATTGTATGATTATTTTGTTTTATATTACATAATTTTAATTCTGTTATTAAGGCCCTGTTTCACAATGTTCAAATAAAGTTCCAGATAAGCTATCCGCAACCAGGGCTGCCGTTTGTTCTAAATTTAAATAAATTTTCCTATACAGGGTGTCTCATTCAAATCGGTCAGTATGGGAAAGTCTGAAACTATAAGACATACGAAGATCTGTTCCTGAGGAACCATGTCATCGATTTTAATAACAAGAAAAACTGCATTCATACAATTTAAAAACATCTGTACTCCGTTCGGGAATCGAACCCGGTTGTTTTGAAAAAAAAAACCTACACTATTTCTATTTAGATATCGATTGTGTAGGTCTTAAGCAGTAAATGTCTGTATGAAACATGATCTCTAAACCTTAAACCCACCTTCACACAATGCCTGGGACATTGTCCCGACGACTTCTGTGGTCCAGCGGTAGCCCATCTGCCTACCATGCTAGTGGTCCTGGGTTCGAACCCTGGCTGGGGATAAAAAAACTTTTTTTTAGATGCAGTAGGCTTGTCCTGCACCTATACCATCCTGACAGCTTAACCGGCTTAGCCCACAGGAACGACAAGTCAATTTGTGCGGAGCCAACCATACCGCGGGTTTACTTATCGACCATACTCCAACACGGTGTTCAGTAAATTTGAAAATAAACAAGGTCATAGGTACATGCCCACACTGAGAATTGAACCTGGGTCTCTCGCTTTCGGATCCATTGTTTACCCACTATATTATGTAAGTACCAACTTATGACCAACTTAGTAAACAACTTATGAACGTTAATGAAGCAAAGGTGATCTGTCAGGATCGTGGGAAGTGGCAGTCCCTGGTCTCTGCATACCCCTCTGGGATACAGGCGTGAAGTTATGTATGTATATTATGGTTAAGTAGTTATGTATTTTTGTGTCATATATTCCCGTGTACAAGAAATAATATTCTTGTCTATGGTAAAATGCCATCGTACCAGGAGGGGTAGGCAGAGTAAATGATTTGCTACTTGCCACGATCCTGAAACCTGATCAACATTCCGCATTTGTAGACAATTCCTCAGGTATAAAGATGTACTTAAGCGCTCCATGAAAAAGTGCGACATAGACCCTTCGGATTGGGAGCAAACAGCCGCTAGACGACCGGAATAGAAGGCTCTGGTAGAAACCAGAGTGAAAGATTTTGAAGAGAATCGTGCTCTGAAAGCACACCCACCCTGTGCTATCACTTATAACTACTGCAATGGTGTGCTCATCTGTCCGCATTGTGCGCAGACATTCATTAATAGGAGCGGCTATGTCAGCCACGGACGAGCAAACTTGCGACGATTAGAGCAGAGCTGAAGAGGTCGCCGAGGCCGATTCGGTCAAGGATATACCCTGCTCGAACGATTCGGCCTATATACACGCAAGCTTTTCACGGGTACTAACCGTTACCAATACCAACTTTATCAACCTAACCGTATCAATTGGCGCGTATCAGTCGTTCCACATCGCATCTAAAAGACATCTAAAAAAAATACGAAAGTCAGATAAGACAAGACCGCCGCCACCGCCTGCAATGTCGCATTGAATCAAGACAGCCCGATTCTTGTGTCACAGTCGAATCTACCATTGTCGAGTTGTATCGGGTAATTAATCGAGAACTCGATAATGAAGCGGAGTTGACGGGCGTGATGGAGCGAGAGAAGGCGCCTGGTCTCGATTGCGAGCGCAGAGATGAAGATATGACGTCTGAAATGAGCCGCAGCATGAAGCAATCATTATATAGGGTTACTAGCTGAGCCCTTTCTAGGTGACCGAGTCGACGGAGTCTGTCAAATTTCGTTTCTCCGATGCTGTTCGGTATGGAAATCAGGTCTTCGATTTGCTGGTGGTCCTGAGGTTCGGGCGATACAGAAAGCATACCTGGGGCTTCCAAGCAGCTAAAGACAGGTTGGCAAAGTGGGATGCTGTTCTGTATGGAGATCAGGTCTTCGATTTCCTGGTGGTCCTGAGGTTTGGAAGATACAGAAAGCATACCGGGGGCTTCCAAGCAGCTAAAAACCGGTTGACAAAGTGGGACCGCGCAGTCCCACTTCGGGTCATTGAGTCACCTGAGAAAGTAGTAGCTGACTCTGCGTTTTTTGCCATATTGCCTACAACCTATTCTGAGACTTAATAAAAGTATACAAACAATTAATAAAAATCTATAAGGCCGTTCAGGAGGAGTTTAATTAGAAACACTGTGATACGAGATCTTTATATATTACATTACTAAAATAAGGTCCAGATGGAGAGCACTCTTCTTCTTCTTCAGGCTATATTAGTCCACTGCTGGACATAGCTTTCCCCTAATTAGCCCCATAGCGCAAGGTTGTGCCATCATTGGGGGTAATGCCCATAATCCCCACGCTGGGCATGCGGGTTGAGGATCGCAGTTTGGTGGAATTGTACTGCAGGGGGCGCTGCTGCCCACCCCCGGTTTGTGTCCCTTAGTTGCCTTTTACGACACCCGCGGGAAGAATTTTGGTTGGTGCTATTCTCTAGGCCGACACCACAGCATAGGAGAGCACTCTATTTACACTAATTCCCGTCATAATATCTTCAGCATTGAGACTGAATATATTTGGATTACTTAAATGCGCAAGTTGTGGAGGCTCTCAACGACCCGGAAGACCGTCTCAGACGTAGAGGAAATCCGTTCTCTCTGAGACGAAGGAGAAGGGAAAAACTTGGCTGGAGCTACCATCACTAGCCATGAACAGAGGTAAATAGATAGCGCTTGTGTCAGCCACAGACTCCACGGAAGAGTTAAGGGATCAATGCAAATAAATGGTTTATCTATCTATCTATCTATCTATCTATCTATCTATCTATCTATCTATCTATCTATCTATCTATCTATCTATCTATCTATCTATCTATCTATCTATCTATCTATCTATCTATCTATCTATCTATCTATCTATCTATCTATCTATCTATCTATCTATCTATCTATCTATCTATCTATCTATCTATCTATCTATCTATCTATCTATCTATCTATCTATCTATCTATCTATCTATCTATCTATCTATCTATCTATCTATCTATCTATCTATCTATCTATCTATCTATCTATCTATCTATCTATCTATCTATCTATCTATCTATCTATCTATCTATCTATCTATCTATCTATCTATCTATCTATCTATCTATCTATCTATCTATCTATCTATCTATCTATCTATCTATCTATCTATCTATCTATCTATCTATCTATCTATCTATCTATCTATCTATCTATCTATCTATCTATCTATCTATCTATCTATCTATCTATCTATCTATCTATCTATCTATCTATCTATCTATCTATCTATCTATCTATCTATCTATCTATCTATCTATCTATCTATCTATCTATCTATCTATCTATCTATCTATCTATCTATCTATCTATCTATCTATCTATCTATCTATCTATCTATCTATCTATCTATCTATCTATCTATCTATCTATCTATCTATCTATCTATCTATCTATCTATCTATCTATCTATCTATCTATCTATCTATCTATCTATCTATCTATCTATCTATCTATCTATCTATCTATCTATCTATCTATCTATCTATCTATCTATCTATCTATCTATCTATCTATCTATCTATCTATCTATCTATCTATCTATCTATCTATCTATCTATCTATCTATCTATCTATCTATCTATCTATCTATCTATCTATCTATCTATCTATCTATCTATCTATCTATCTATCTATCTATCTATCTATCTATCTATCTATCTATCTATCTATCTATCTATCTATCTATCTATCTATCTATCTATCTATCTATCTATCTATCTATCTATCTATCTATCTATCTATCTATCTATCTATCTATCTATCTATCTATCTATCTATCTATCTATCTATCTATCTATCTATCTATCTATCTATCTATCTATCTATCTATCTATCTATCTATCTATCTATCTATCTATCTATCTATCTATCTATCTATCTATCTATCTATCTATCTATCTATCTATCTATCTATCTATCTATCTATCTATCTATCTATCTATCTATCTATCTATCTATCTATCTATCTATCTATCTATCTATCTATCTATCTATCTATCTATCTATCTATCTATCTATCTATCTATCTATCTATCTATCTATCTATCTATCTATCTATCTATCTATCTATCTATCTATCTATCTATCTATCTATCTATCTATCTATCTATCTATCTATCTATCTATCTATCTATCTATCTATCTATCTATCTATCTATCTATCTATCTATCTATCTATCTATCTATCTATCTATCTATCTATCTATCTATCTATCTATCTATCTATCTATCTATCTATCTATCTATCTATCTATCTATCTATCTATCTATCTATCTATCTATCTATCAAAGAAGATAAGTAATGCGCAATCCGCTATTTGACTCTCTTTTCAAGTAAGTCTTAAAATAACTCTTCCATTATACCAAAAAATATTTTTTTGATTTTTTGATTTGATTTTGAGGACCTAAAAGCAACATGAAAATATATCTATAGCCAAATAGCCAAAAACGCGGTCAGCCATTTTTGTCTATGGTTTGAAGTCCAAAAAATTGTAGACAAAGTTTGACATTCAATTTTCTGTAAGTGATCTCTGAGCATAGTGAAATTACACCAACTCAACCATGATTTCATCGAATTTACATCCATAATTAATTAAATTAATTATAAATTATCACTATCGCATTGTTTGAGAATGAAAAAACACGTCAATAAAGACCCCGGGAAGTTGTGGATTCGTGTACCCAGTGAAATTAACATTCGAAAATCTTGGCTCAAACTTGCCAAAAGAGACCCCGACTTTTTATCAATTGAAACTCGGTTGTACTTATGTGAAGATCACTTTGATGTAAGTCCTATAATAATGAATGTCCACTGGCTCTGGCTGAAAGATGTTTGTTTACATACTTTAGATGGTTTAAAAAAAAAAATTTTTTTTACTTCGCAAATTTTGCAGCCATTCTGCATACTTAGCAAAATCAATATATTTCGGTATCTTACGTTAAATACTATAGGAAATGTTCATATATCGCGTCGAATCTGATACGTGTCAAATAGCGGATTCAATACTCCATTAGAGTGTGTATTTTACAACTATTTTTGCTCTGAGTCTTTTTCAGGTTATGTTTATAGTATAACTAGCTGACCCAGCGAACCTCGTACCACCTAGTAGTAACTTCTTTTTTTTTATTTATTTTTCTCTCCGTAAGAACCATTCTCGTACTTTAAGGAATATTCTAAAAAAAGAATTAGCGAAATCAGTTCAGCTGCTCTCAAGATTTGCGCTAACCAACATACTCAGCGATTCATTTTTATATTATAGATACCTATGATATGTACGTTATTCAGAATATCCAACACATACTTTAATAAACTGGTTAACACACCCTATAAGAAAAAGAAAAAAGAATAAATTTTTATTCTTCATACTTTTTGCGAGTTTGAAGAGGTTAGTTTAAGAAAGTGACAATCTTGTGCTCTTGCTTATTATTGTTGCTTTGAAGTTGGATCTTGATTTAGTTTTTTTTCTTAGTTGTAGAATCGTCTGAGAGCAAAATTATATGAATCTCCCAATGATTCCTCAGGCAAATGTTTCCGAGTTACTGAGACAGAAAACTTACCATGGTCAATGCAAACTGTTCTTCTTTAAAAAAGAAGTTTCTCTTTTTGGGGTAATTCTTTAATGTCCCAGAACTTTGAAAAATGGAGCCGATAAGGATGGAACGTAAAGCAGAACAAAACATATTGTAAGCCGAAACAAACCATGAGAAATAAAACCAGTTTTAGAATAACTGCTCTACATTGCAATATTACCTGATTATTACATCTTGTTCTAATTTTGAATTTGCCAAATATCAGTAACTATTACATTGGTGATTTATATCAATAGCCAATTGTCCAGTTAGTAAATAAAACCTCTTTGGTGACCTCTAAGTGCATTCCAAATGTACTATAGGAAGAATCAACACAAATCGAGACTAATAAAAAGTGGCTTCTAATAAACAAGTGTCGGATGAGTGAAAGTTGTTCTAATTTTTGGCATTTTGCATTTGCACTAGTGCTCGCCTCACAAACGGGCGTTTATTTAAACGCTATGTTAGGAACAGGTGCTACTTCTGCTATTTCAGCACAAAGACTATATATGTATATTATATGTTACGCTCAAAGAACGAAGACGTTTATTGAGCGTAAACATATTTCATTGCGTTGTGGTTATAATAAAACATCCATGTGGTGAAATTCTTGTTATGGTATTTGTAAATTCGTATTCATGAATGGTGTGTCAGCAACGACACGAATTTTGCTTATGTGATTATGTAATTGCCATAACGCGTCGTGAGCGTTTTCATTAGAGCCATAACACGATTTTCACCATGTGAATACAACGTTGTGAATATTTTTTTTTCTCAATGAGCATTTTCGTTCTATTAGCGTAACTTATTTTTATATCCCTAATGGAGCAGTAGCAACACCTCCCAACATAAGCTGAACTTGGAAAGTTTGTAAGTCATGTCCGTTTGTAAGTTTATTTATTTCATTTTTGTTGTCATTTATTGCGGTCAGTCAGTTCAGTGGTCACTTACTTCTACTTTAGTCGGCAATTGAATTACGAATCATTAGTTTACGAATTTGCAGCGTTTATTTGACCGCCCGTGCCAACCTGTTTCTAATAGAGCCACCTCGCGCAGGGACGGAACTAACGACCGCTCTTATGCAACGCGAATGAATGTCACAGACTGCGTTTGCGCAGACCACTGGTCGGGGCAGTACCATGAGTTGAGTAAATATATAACTCTTGTCTAACTATTTAATTGCATTGATATCAACCCATGTATCAACCCTTGTATGTCCCCACTGCTGGAGCACGGGTCCCTTCCTGCATTGCAGAAAGGTTGCCATTGCCAAGTCCGGGTTGGAAGAGGATTGTAAGACAGTGGCGAGCCTTACTGTCAGAAGTTATCAAGCCGCCCGTAATCAGAGCCTAGAGCCTATACTTGTATTTTTTTATCTTTATATTGGTAAACTGACTTGATAATTGACTTATATCAGAATATTAGTAAATTTGGTTTCACAATGGGCTTATTGGGGACTGTCTAATAATTAATATTATACTGGTATGTTGGAACCTGAACAATAATAACAATGTTTAAAACATACATAAATTTAATACAAAACCAGTAATAAGCGTTTCCTGTTTTTTTTTTCAATTCGGTGTAATCAGTATGTTTTACAAATATAGAGTGAAACTTGGTAGAAATCTTCGGACAAAAATTTTAGTCACGGTTTAAGTCGTCTGGTCCAGTCCTTTGCAGTCCGGTGTACTTATAGTCATAACTATTATTAAAATATTTACTTATACGGAACATTTAAGATCAGAGATACACAGCTATGGTACAACAACATAAATAGCGTACAGTTTTTTGATTACCGATTCGATTTACAAGTCTTCCTTTAAAACTGGCATGAGAGGTTGATGGAGACAAGAAATGACTCTTAACTGAAGTGACTTTAATTAACATAACATTAACATAACATTCACATACAGGCACATACATTGCTTCTGGCCCCACACTAGGATACCCTGTGTCGTGGGAACCAGAAACAACGATATCACAAACATGTAAACATCCAAGACCTGGAGTTTTTTTTGTCCCCAGCCGGGGTTCGAATCCGGGACCTCTTGCATGGTAGGCAGATGCACTACCGCTGCGCCACAGAGGTCGTTACAAAGATTACACATAGAGATAGATCAACAACTCATGGAGTGCCTCCGCGTGATCTCATCGCCGATATCAAGTTTGTAACTATATCGGGCAGGTACGATGGGCCTATAAACTGTTTGAGACACTGATATTTTTGACTAGTTTCGCTTTTGCAACGCTGTATTTATCGTAACCGCCTGTATGTGTAACATATTATGAGGCAATATCCTTTTTAAATAAGTAATAGTGTTGTAAATAAAATTAAACGTATTTTGCATTTGCATTGAGGATACATTATCGTTCAGGTAGTTGAACGAAGCAAACACTGGACTTTGCATCTACACAATGAGATGTCTACTCGTATGCACCGTCCAGGGGCACCTTCACTCACAGAAGTAGACGGATAAAGGGACCACTCGGGCGCTGCAGCGTCTGAGATGTTGTTTTTAGATGGTGTGGGATACAATATCAACCCTTGTACGTCCCCACTGCTAGGCCACGGGTCACTTCCTGCATCGCATTAAGGCCTCTGAAATGGCTTAACGACTGCCATTACATGACAGCCGGCACCAACGGCTTGACGTGCCTTGCGAGGCACGGAAGCACGCGGAAAAATGCCACCAGCTTTAGTCACGGGACGGTCACTCATCCCGCACCTGACCGCGCCTGTTGTTGCTTAACTCAAGTGATTGATTCTAATCACTCGGTTTCGCTATGCCACGAGCGCTTCTGTGGCGTGGCCCAATATCTAAGAGTATGCGAACCTGACATCTTTCGATAAGTCAATACTTGTGGAGCCAACCAAGCCACGGTTTCCACACGATGTTTTCCTTCAGACTTAGCGTGTGGTATTACCACTACAATTTCGCAGATGTACGTAAGCTTAAAAATCAACTAAGTCAAAGTCAGTACATGCCCGCACTGAGGATCGGACCTTGGTCTCTTGCTTCCAAGTCGATTGCTCTACTCACTGGGCTACTATGAAATGAATTGAAAAGATTTTGTTCAAAATTGCGAAGAAAGTACGGCTTAATGAACGTTACAATTCAAAGTAGGTGCCCATTTCAAAATCTCGATCATTTTGGAAAAAAAATGGACAAAAAACACCAAACTTAGACTTTTCAAGTTAGGAGTTTTTTTGACAGAACATAACGCCATTGGTTATAAGTTAAAACCGGGCTAAAATGTTAAAGCAAGACCAAACAGATTGCTTAAATAGTGTGAATTCTAAGCGTTGTTGGAGGAATTCGTGAGGTTTGACAATGTAACCTTTAGCAATACAGTACATACTAGACGATAAATCGCGAAGATGGTTTTTAAATACTGTGGGAAATAAGATAAGTTACAATAAGAATAATCTTTATTGTACACCAGGAAAAATAAGTCATATGTAATTAATTACTGGCTGCTGACTGTGACTTCGCTCGGGAAGAAATTTTGGTACGTATTTTTAAGGCATAAAATAAAGAAAGTTTTTTTTGTTTACCTATCCTTGTATCCACTTACATATTCTAGTTGTGAACATTTAAAATGGATGTAAACGAGAAACATAATAGAGTAACTAGTAATAGTTACAACATTAAGTTGAACCGTCTACATATCCAAAAAATTTTGTGTGACCTCAAATATCTCACATAAAGAAAAAAACCGACCAAGTGCAAGGCGGACTCACGCACCGTGGGTTCTGTACCGGTAACGCCATCTCGCGTCCAGTAGTAAAAGTGTTAGCCCTACCTGTTGGATGTTTTTATTGAAAATCGACGTGGGGCGGTCCCCCGATGCGATCGGTGGGACTCCGGTCGGGATCCGACGTCCAGGCGAGAAGTAATAGGGCTTTAAGTTTTAAATCTATCGTCGAGATAGCACCTATAACACAAGCCATTTAGTTGTACTTAGTATAGAGCTAACGAGATTTGTGTAACATGACCATGAATATTTATTTATTTATTATGATTACCTTACTAAGCGGAGGTAATCATAATAAATAGTATAACTTATTTCCAGTTCCATAGATAAAAGTCGAACGGATGAACAGACAGACAGATAGACGGCGGAGGCAGAGTACTCGTAATACATAGGCTGCTACTTATGTATGCGGAATCTGAGATTCCAATAATTTTAAACGCAATGTCAGACCTCCATGGTCAAATTCGTTCTTTTTTTAAATACTGGCCGCTAATATTTTTCTCTTATACACGTTAGTGTTTTGTTTTTGTTGGGTTTAAAATGTCATATCGCTGAAAAAATGGAACTCACTCGTGAAAATATTCGTGCTATGATTTATTACGACTTTCGACGTGGTTTAACGCAACAACAGTGCGTAGATCAATTAACTTCGACTTTTGGTGGTGAAGCTCCATCAAAAACGACTGTGTGTCACTGGTTTAGTGAGTTTAATCGCGGGCGCAGTAAGCTCACCGACGAAATTAAAGAAGATCGCCCGAAATCGGTGGTTGTGCTACAAAATATTGAAGCTGTGCGAAAACTAATAATGCAAGACCGCCATGTTACGTATCGCGAGATAGAGGCTATATATGTATGACGAGCATTCATAGGATATTACATGTAAATTTGTCTGTAAAAAGATTTGTTCGCGTTGGATCCCGCACAACTTAACTCAGGATCAAAAAGATGCTCGCGTCGGATGGTGCAAGAAAACCTTAAAAAAATTCAACGGAGGCGACTCAAAATGTGTTTTTAATATCAACACAGGTGTCGAATCCTGGATCTACGCGTACGATCCCGAAACTAAACAACAATCAACAGTTTGGGTGTTTCAATGAGCCGAACCCTACGAAAGTGGCTCGTGCAAAAAGCACTGTAAACCAAATGTCGGCCTGCTTTTTTGGTATTAATGGCTATGTGGCTACAATACCACTGGAGAATCGCAGAATGGTTAATTCGGAGTGGTACACGACCATATGTTTGGCGGAAGTATTTGAAGAAATACGCCAAAAGAACCAGCGACGGAGAATCATACTTCACCATGACAATGCCAGCTGTCATACATCTCAGGAAACAACTACATTTTTTGATGGTCAAAAAATTGAATTGATGGGTCATCTACCGTACAGCCCTGATTTGGCTCCCAATGATTTCTATTTATTCCCAAATGTAAAGAATAAATTACGTGGTCAACGATTTTCGACCCGTGAAGATGCCGTAGATGCGTTCAAACAGCACGTTTTGGAGATACCTCAATCAGAGTGGAAAAAGTGTTTTACAAATTGGTTTCATCGAATGCAAAAGTGCATCGATCATAGTGGAGAATACTTTGAAAAACAATAAAAGCATATTTAGCCATATACATTTGTTTATTTTTTCTATTCCGCATACATAAGTAGCAGCCCTCGTAGCTTACGGGACCCTAAATACTAGCTAGCTCTAAAGGCATATCTTTCGCGAAGTTTTAGCTCAATCTCAATTATAATTACAACAGAAGCTCAGGCCCTGGTTTTTCTAAGTGCAACAGTGCAGGAAACCATTGTTAACCACTTTGCACGGGTTAGTGCAAAAAAAAAGAATATGATCAATCATACACATTACTCAAATTCTTGCCTCAATCATTATGTTTTATGTTCTTTTTGTTGCACTAGCCCGTGCTAAGGAAAATTTTTAAAAACCTATTTAGAGGCTAAAAACCCCACTCACGCCGGGACTCGAACCCGCGACATCTGGCTAACCGTGCCAGCGCTCTCCCAACAAAAATAATATAATCATGTGGGTACAGCGACATCGTTCCGATGATATCGCTGCCTGTACAGTCTATTTATCCTTACTTGGCCAATTTAGTAAACAAGATTCTAACCTCAAAATTGATATTTGATGCCAAAACGACATATTTTCTCGCCACTTACTTTGTTTATAAAATTGACAGCGTGTTATCTAAAATAGTCTCCCCGATTACGTCATTTACGGGAATATGGCGCTTTGCGACTAAATTTGTTTATAAAATTGACAGCGTGTTATCTAAAATAGTCTCCCCGATTACGTCATTTACGGGAATATGGCGCTTTGCGACTAAAATCCATACTTTACGGGTAGAATCTTGTTTACTAAATTTGCCAAGTAAGGATAAATAGACTGTAAGATAAGATAAGAATATTCTTTATTGTATACCGGAAAATTGATACAGAAGATAAGATAAAATTGGCGGCCTCATTGCTAATAGCAATTTCTTCCAGGCAACCTAAAATCGGAGAATTTGCCGAAGGAGAAATAGACACGGGTAGTTGGTAAAATATTAATAAGTATTAATAAACATACGTATACGTAATAATAAACTTACATAAATCATACTTGAATACTATAAATACCTATATACATATACTTACATAAATAGTGACTTATAAACAAGTGTGTTAGAAACAGGTGATATACCTACATATATATGAAAGGAAATTAATGAATACTTACAGCAAAATAAGTTACTTAGAGAGAAGGAATTCCATTACTCTGGTTTTAAATATAGCCGGAGATGGGGAGTGTCTTGTCGCAACCGGCAGGTCATTCCACAGCCGGGCGGCCCTTACGGTAAACGAGCTACTGAAGAACCTCGTCGCGTGACTTGATGTCTTCAGTGCTAAACTCTGGTCGGATCGTAGTGCCCGGCTGTGGGAGTCACTGAGGCTGCTAAAGCGCTCTTTAAGGTAAAGCGGAGTGGCTGGGTTGAACAGCACTGAGTACAGCAGCGAAAGGATATGAGCATTCCTGCGGAGGCGGATGGGGAGCCACTTGAGCTTAGTGCGATATTCAGAAACGTGGTCATATTTGCGTAAGCCAAATATAAACCTTATAGCAAAGTTTTGGAGGCGCTCAAGTTTATTTAGTTGCTCTTCAGTTAAGTCTAGATAGCTGGCATCAGCATAGTCGAGGATAGGTAGCAACAGAGATTGTGCAAGCGCAATCTTAGTGGCAGTTGGCAGGACATTCCGTAACCTTTTCAGAGAAGCCGTCGAAGCGAATATTTTCCGGCTCACTTCCGCCAGTTGCGGTGCCCAGGACATGTACCTGTCCATAGTTAGTTACACCTGAGATTTCCGCACTTAGCCTCATAGTTGGGCCATTGTTGGGCTAGGCTAGGCTAGAGCTGGTAGAGTCCACGCTTTTTTTAGGCATAACGATAGACTCAAAACTGCAATGGGGTCAGCATATTGGAAAACTGTCGGGTCGGTTGAGTTCAGCAGCGTTTGCAGTCAGAAAAATTAGACAACTTACAGACGTGTCGACGGCGAGGCTGGTCTATTTTAGTTATTTTCACAGTGTCATGTCGTATGGTTTGTTATTATGGGGACGGGCAGCAGATATAGAAACCATATTTGTCTTGCAAAAAAGAGCAATAAGAGCTATTTACAACTTAAACAGTAGAGAATC
Organism: Yponomeuta sedellus; assembly: GCA_934045075.1. NCBI lineage: Eukaryota > Metazoa > Arthropoda > Insecta > Lepidoptera > Yponomeutidae > Yponomeuta > Yponomeuta sedellus. The sequence goes on along the minus strand of OW203737.1, from coordinate 21,616,103 downwards.
GCTAAGGGAGCGTTTTAAAGAAATAGGCATTCTTACACTGGCTTGCCAATATATATTCGATAATATAATGTATGTCCGAAAAAATATAACAATGTTTAAATTAAATAGGGACGTTCATAACGTAAACACAAGGAATAGAAACAAGCTTGCTTGTACTAAATCCCGATTAGCCAAGGTAGGCACATCATTTGTAGGTTACTGCGTTCGTTTTTACAACAAAATTCCAGAACGTGTTCTATGCTTGTCTGAAAATAAATTTAAAACTTTCATTAAAAATTCGCTATGTAAAAAGGCATATTATAGAATAGACGACTATATAAACGATCCTAATCCGTGGTAGTAAACCAATTCCACCGCGATTTTATTGTTAAGTATAACTAAGTGTAACATATTTTATAATACAAGTGTGTACAGACGACGTGATTGCATATTAATAACTATATGATACCTTATATAACTGACAAAAACTTAACTGCAAGTTTGCTAAAGGTCATTCGAATGGTAGCGTGGTGTTCGGGTCATCTATCTCCCTCCAAAATGGTTGAGACTGGTGATGGCTGAGCACTGCGTTATGCTCGTGAACGAGTGCTGTTCGTGTGTCTGGCCGCAGCACTTATGTTTTCCCCTATTATTGTGAGACATTTGACTAATGCTTTGGCATTTAGGGTTGTTAATGGCAATCATGAAATCTTATTAGGTTTACATATGGCAACTGATGTATTTGGTTTTAAGAGGATTTGAGAAAAGATGGTCAGAGTGGAGTTTTTTTTTCCGCTGCCTTTTTCTCCACTACAATTACGGCCCGAAGGCGGCGGCTTACACTTTACATTGTACATTGACATTCAGCAAACAGAATGTAAATTCTTTACGTTGAAATAAAATTATTTGAATTTGAATTTGAATTGTACGTAGCAAGCGCTGATGTACGCTAACACCTCAGACACTAGGGTTTCCTTACGATGTTTTCCTTCACCGTCAGCGAGTAGTATTGCTACTATAATTTCACAAATGTACATAACTTAGAAAACAAAGTCATCGGTACATGCCGGGGTTCGAAACCACGACCTCCCGATTGAGAAGTCGGAGTTCTACACCGCTCCGCTACCATCGCTCCCGGTGGTAGCGGAGTGTGTACCTGTCGTTACCATGTACCTGTCCATGATGATGCCCAAGTTTTTCACCCTCTCACTGTATGGTATTAAAACACCGTCGAATTCAATTGGAGGTAGCTGCTCCCAATCGACTCTAGATAGCATTCTCGGACTCCCAATAACAATAACCTGCGTTTTAATAAGATTCACTTTTAATGAAATGAAATGAAATGAAATGAAACGAAACGAAACGAAACGAAACGAAACGAAACGAAACGAAACGAAACGAAACGAAACGAAACGAAACGAAACGAAACGAAACGAAACGAAACGAAACGAAACGAAACGAAACGAAACGAAACGAAACGAAACGAAACGAAACGAAACGAAACGAAACGAAACGAAACGAAACGAAACGAAACGAAACGAAACGAAACGAAACGAAACGAAACGAAACGAAACGAAACGAAACGAAACGAAACGAAACGAAACGAAACGAAACGAAACGAAACGAAACGAAACGAAACGAAACGAAACGAAATGAAATGAAATGAAAAGGTTTTATTCAAAGTAGCACAGAAACTGCGGCTTAATGAACGTTACAATTCAAACTAGGTGTCCATTTCAAAATCTAGATCATTTAGGAGAAAAAATGGACAAAAAAACTCCTAACTTAGTCTTTTCAAAAGTCCTTAATTAACATAGTTTACATTATAAACATAGAACTCATACATTGTACTGGCTTTCATTCCAGACCTCATTGTCATCTAAATAATCCTTTATGTTATAGTAGCCCTTTTGGCACAAAGCCGTACGGACTGCTCCAACCTAGAATGCGTTTAAGATCGGCGTTAGATCTAGCTATAGCCAAGGGCAGACTCTCTACGGGAGACCGTGTGTAAACTTGAAGATCATCATTACACTATTTTTATTTTTAGTGCACTAACCCGTGCTAAGGAACAAATGTAAAAACCTATTTAGAGGCTAAAAATTTCACCCATGCCGGGATTCGAACCCGCAACCTCTGTACGTAATACAGAGAATATTGTAAAGAGGTTCGAAATTTCACTCATGCCGTGAGTCGCCCATTGGCTCAATTGGTAGAGCGCTGGTACGGATAGCCAGAGGTTCGAATCCCGGCATGGGTGAAATTTTTAGCCTCTAAATAGGTTTTTAAACTTGAAGATCATCAGCATAAAGGTGGTAGGAAGAAGTACTTGTTTTAGAAATTCTGTTGATAAAGATAGCGAAAAGAAGAGGAGACAACACGAGAGACTGTAAGTAATACAGAGAGTATTGTATTAAGAGGTTCGATATTTCACTGATGCCAGTACTTGCCCAATAGCTCAGTTGAGAGAGCGCTGGCACGGTTAGCCAGAGGTCGCGAGTTCGAGTCCCGGCTTGGGTGGAATTTTTAGCCTCTAAATAGGTTTTTAACATTGTTGAACCACTGACTTCGACATTTTTTTTTTTAAATTATATTGCCGCTTTGAGTTTACTCGTATTAAAATACAAGTTCTAAGTATTTTAGGAAATTGTTTTATTTTTTCATAATAGGGTTATTATGAAAAAAATTTATTTATTCATTACATATCACATAAACTCACGCCTGTATCGCGGAGGGGTAGACAGAGATCAGCGTCCGCCATGTGCTACTTTTTTAAAATTATTATTATTCATTTATTTCAGGCTAAGCCCATATAGTGTTACTAACAATTTGACTTATGCTATGTTGGTAAACTATTTACAACTATTTACAGCCTAGTCCCAGCCAGCCCCCCTGCTTGTCAGCATAAGGTGCATTGACACCCAGTGGCGCTGTATGGGGCTACCCATCCGATCAGCCAACACCTTCAGGAGGCTGCTGGTACTGACCCTTACCCTGCATATCAGGGATGATATGCGTTTGCGGATTAATGCGTGCATAGAAGCGCTCGTGGCCTAGGCGAACCGAGTGATTGCAATCAATCACTTGGTTAAGCAACAATAGGCGCGGTCAGGTACGGGATGGGTGAGCGTCCCGTGACTACCGCTAGTGGCCTTTTTCCGAGCGCTTCCGTGCTTCGCAAGGCACGTTAAGCCGTTGGTGCCGGCTGTCATATAATGGCAGTCGTTAAGCCATGTCAGAGGCCTTATGGGCGGCTTGATAACTTTTGACAGTAAGGCCCGCCACTGTCTTACAATCCTCCACCAACCCGGACTTATGTGGAGTATGGCCTAACCTTCCTGCGATGCAGGAAGAGACCCGTGCCCCTGCAGTGGGGGCATACAACGGTTTATAACGAACATGTGTTTCGCTTCTAAACATTCATTAGTCGCTGAATGTGCGCTTGCCGCTTTCGGGTGCTTTTTATCTTGCCCTTCTTTTTAAATATGCACTGCAGTGTCAAAAGTAAAAGCAGCCTTAAGAGAATAAGACCTTGGCTCCACTCGTGAACTTTATTTAAACCCCATCCACGGACGTAAGTAAAAAAAACTTCCATTATTAAGATTAATAGTTCTCAATTGAATTAAGCTTGTCAATATTATTCTACTCGTCGTCGTCGTCGTCAGGCTATACTAGTCTACAGCTGGACATAGCCCTTCCCTAAAGAACGCCACGTTGTGCTATCATTGGGGGTAATGCCAATAATCCCCAGGCTGGGCATGCGGGTTGGGGCTCGCAGTTCGGTGGAATTGTACTGGAATTCTACTCGTAACATATAAAAATCTCGTGTCACAGTATTTCTTATCGAACTCGTTTCGAAGGAGTTTCAAGGCTTTGCCGATTTCTTCGAGTTGTTTGTGTATATTTGGTAGGCCTGAGAATAGGTCGTAGGCTAATCCCTTCTAGCGCCCCGCGCGCTCGGAAAAAAGAAAGTTCAAAGGTACCGCATAGTGCAGGGTCATTTCGCACCGCCATTTTTTTGCATCTTTTTTGTGAACACAGTTCCGCATTTCTCAAATTAGAGAAAGTACTACGTAATTATTCAATAAGTGTTATATATCACTACAATCTGCATAAAATGCCCTATCCGGTTATTATACTTGTAATGCTAATAAAATTATCAATAAACTTACATGATATTCAAATGACGAGATGAATTTCACTATCCACGCCATTTTGACACTACTTTGAACTTTGTCTCACTATTTTCACTAATTACTCATTCACTAGCACTGAACTAACACTTATAATATGATCTGCATATTATCTATTACTGTTTACACAATTTTCATACTCTAATTCACCAAAATAAAGCTATAAATGAATAATTAATTACCAGGAAGAGGTAAAATGACACTGACCGCCCATACAAGCGGCACAATCCGGGCAAAAAGTTCGAGGCTTTTTTCACTTTCTTTTCCATCAAATACAACGAAACTATTATTTGAAACATAATCTACACACTTTTCCCAGTAATTTGATATATAACACATGAACAAATACGCAGCGTTGCCTTCTCTAAATAACTTATAAAACTTTAGCGAGCGGAGCAACTCACGACGAAATCGCAAAATGGCGTCTGACCTAGCAAGCTCATGTGGTTTCGATGATAATTCAATTTTTTTCCACGTCACGTCATTTGATTGGTTGGCGAAAGTAATCCTTACTAACCATTGGCCAATAAAACAACAGATATTGTCCATAGAGAATGCACAGAGCATAGATAAAAAGAGTCCAATCTGAGCGTTGCATAGTGTACATACGTCTGTACACTAAGCGCTTGGGGGATTGCGCGCGGCCGGGCTGATTAGTGTACAGACGTATGTACACTAAACGCGAGAAGGGTTAAGTGAAAAAACAATGATTCAGCAAGTAATTAATAATAACTTCGTTCTACATAGGTGATTTAAATACAACGGCAAAGTGGCGGACTTAACGCTGGAAGCATATTTAAGCCGCAAAAGATTGACTGGTAGAATTAGACTTCTGTTGCGAATTTCCAGCTCTGCTTGCCCCCAGTATGCTAAGCGTGAAGTTGCGCAAACTGTTGTGCGAAGCTCGGCTGGAATCTTGGACTCGAGAGTCTAAGTGCAACTGGTTAGGGTTGAAAACGCGGGCGGTTCCAATACGACCAATAATCACATCATTTCACATCACGTCACACTAATATTATAAAGGCGAAAGTTTGTGAGTGTGTATGTTTGTTACTTCTTCAGGTCTAAACGACTTGAGTGTTTTTATTAAAATTTGGTATGGAGTTAGCGGATACACTGTATTACCACATAGGCTACGGTTTACTGCGGCAAACTATCCTATTCCCACGGGAAAATCGATAAACCGCGGGTAACACCACGGGGCATAGCTAGTCTAATATTTAAATGTGCCAACAAATGGGCCAACCTCACGAACTTTCTGCCAGGGTGGCAGTGAATAGCCGGTGACAGGGAGGAGTGGTGAGCTAAAGGGGAGGCATTTGCCCAGCAGAGGGACCCCACATCGACTAATAAAAAAAAATATCTTTGTTGATCTATTCCGAACGGTTTCACTGATTGAAGAAAGTTTTCATGAATATTTTGTAGGACTGAGGTCACAGGTCAGCTAATATCCCAAAACAACCTTTGCAGGGTCAGCAAGTAATACATAATTACGACCATATAAAAATAGGATAAGATTATTGTTGTTGTTGTAATTGTGTGAGTGGTTGAGTGTTCAGATTCTTGATCTATAATTCATCATCATCAGTCCATTTAAGAAGCAATTGAAAGAGCACTTCTCTCTCTCACCTCTATCATAACTCAACTCTATCATACTAATCTCGACATCTCTATCATAACTTTCAGCTTTATATTTACTAATTATTTACTAAGTGTTTTATTTATTTATATTTACAGGTATTTAGTCTATGTAGTTTATATTATTTTTAATGCACTAACCCGTGCTATTGACAATTTTAAAAACCTATTTAGAGGCTTAAAATCCTACCCATGCCGGGACTCGAACCCGCGACCCGCGATTGCGGGCTGCAAGTGATGCAAATTACTTCGTTATACAGAGAGTATTGCAAAGAGTTTTGAAATTTCACTGATGCCGTTAGTCGCCCATTAGCTCAGTTGGGAGAGCGCTGGGACGGTTAGACAGAGATCGCGGGTTCGAGTCCCGGCATGGGTGGAATTTTTAGCCTCTAAATAGGTTTCTATATAGTTTATTTTATGCACGTATAAAGACCCGTTTTTACTGCTGCTCTGACTCTCCGAGGTTTGCTAGAAGAAATCTCTTACAGAGATAAGTTCGCCTGTGTACATGTTATTTCTTATGTAATGTCCTATTTAATGTTTCGTGTGCAATAAATTATAATTAAACTTGATATCCACCCTTTGTATGTCCCCACTGCTAAGGCACGGGTCTCTTCCTGCATTGCAAGAAGGTTAAGCCATATTTCACCACGGGAGCCAAGTCCGGTCCATTCAAACTTACAATTGTTTTATCACTGGGCTGAGTTTTGACAGAAAAAATCTTCTTTTATTTATAGAAAACTTTTCTTCCGCCTCCTGCAGTTGACTCGACACTAAGTCCACCGTAATGTACTCTTATTTAGGTGCAATTAAGCAATAATAAAACTGCAGAAATATAATCTCTCCGTTTTTAAATCCGTTCTTAATGATCGCGCCGGTGAATCAAGAGTACGCATCAATGGAGAAGCGACCGGTATGTCGCAAGTCGCTAGTTCAACGGTTATTAACGCAAATCTGCTCATATGTTCGCGAATGCTGCTCTAGATAAGTGATGACAGTTAGCCAGGCTCAAGCTTCAGACATGTGGCCCACTCACATAAGTGTGGCGTTGACGAAACACCGACAAAAACTTGTAAATTTTTATGAAACACATTCTCGTACTTGTTTTTAGGTGGAGATTTGTACTGTGGTGCAACTGTTGGCCTTAGATAACAAATTATTTATTTATTTCTAAATAAGTTGTCTCTTCAGTTTAACAGTCCTGTTTTATGTGTCAGCTTATCCAATATCACCCATCTAGCGTGAGTGAAGGTGCTACTGGACCCTGTATAAATCATCTAATTACGTAGATGCAGAAGCCAATGAATATTAAGATATGCAATGATACCAAAGGCCATACATCGACCAAATAGAGGATGTATTAGCAAAGGGGAAGATAAAAAGTACTCGCAACCGGCGTGCGTGCATGCAACGTCTTATGAACCTTCGTGAAGTGAAGGTGATCTGTCAGGATCGTGGCAAGTGGTAGTCCCTGGTCTCTGCCTACCCCTCTGGGATACAGGCGTGAGGTTATGTATGTATGTATGTATGTATGTATGTATGTATGTATGTATGTATGTATGTATGTATGTATGTATGTATGTATGTATGTATGTATGTATGTATGTATGTATGTATGTATGTATGTATGTATGTATGTATGTATGTATGTATGTATGTATGTATGTATGTATGTATGTATGTATGTATGTATGTATGTATGTATGTATGTATGTATGTATGTATGTATGTATGTATGTATGTATGTATGTATGTATGTATGTATGTATGTATGTATGTATGTATGTATGTATGTATGTATGTATGTATGTATGTATGTATGTATGTATGTATGTATGTATGTATGTATGTATGTATGTATGTATGTATGTATGTATGTATGTATGTATGTATGTATGTATGTATGTATGTATGTATGTATGTACCAAAGGGCAATGTATTCACATGTCACGCTATATCTTTGTTTGTAACTTACGACTTGTTACAAACCTATAAATGTTACGTTTGAATGATAATGTGAATGTGAACTCGACACTGATAATGGTTATTCACTCGCGAGCAAGAGTAAGCGAGCAAAATTTTGTTTATTGACATTTCGTCATACGAGCAGCGGTAGCCCAGTGGGTAATAAATAATACAAATACAAATAGTTTTATTATTTCTACACAGAAAATACATTTCGTCCTCATTATCTAGACAATACAATATCTAGACAATCAGTGTAGACAATAGATTATTGGTGACCCTCACACTAGGTCAGACCTGTCCTGTGAGGGTCATATAAAAATACTAGCTAGTTCTTTGTAAAGTTGCTTGACATAGTGGACGCTTATTTATTTTAGTTAAACAAAATGAAATCAAATTATTAATAAATTATTAAAAAATATTTAAAATTTATATATATATATATATATACATACATAAATTAAATCATACAGTAAATTGAAGTAATGGACTCGGAAGCTTTTGTTTGCTTGCTTGTTATTTGTTCGCGTATTGTTTCAAAACTATTCACGTCCTTAGTATTGTATAGTCTGTTAGCGTTTAGAATATAAATACCTCGGGCTCTAGAGTAGGCTTCGGTTTTCGCCAATTTTCGTCGGATTTCGTGCTGATGATCGAGTTTTGATTTCGAAATTAAGTGTGATATTAGTTCCGATATTTCTATTACACGAATGTATCCGATTGTATCCGATAGTAGCCGAGGTAAATTCTAACAGCTAACAGACTGTAAATTGCTGCCTAGCGACAACGCTCTCAGTGAATTTACTACCACAAACATGCTAGTATTACACGTTTCGAGTATTACATAATGGAATGAATTTAATTAAGACCAAAGTGTTTGCTCGTATATTAGTGAATTATTACCGCCAATGCTTATGGGCCATTTGGTTAATTATTCAGTTAGAATATTGTAATCTGTTGCAAAAAGTTTCGCAGACAGAAAACAGTTGTCGAACCGGACGATATAATGCCATCCGACTAGACGCTGCAATTTTAAAGGCCTTTGCAGACGAGGTACTATGCCCGGGTACTTTTTTGTCCGTCTATATAGATCGCTTATAAATTGTATCGAATAACGTACACGAAGGGCTAAAAGTACCCCGTATAAAAAGTGCCTCAAGTTTCCGAGGACATCAAGAGACCGGACTGGACAAAGGTTCGGTGTTTTCTTTTAAAACGCCTTTAATTTTTTAACTTCAGGTAAATTACAACACAACGTAATCTCAGAATATTTTCTTCCATAGCGTACGCGTAAACTCAATTTCTGGGGAGCAAAATAACCTCATTGAGTAAACTCAATTTCTGGGGAACAAAATAACCGCACAACCGACAAGTACTCGGAGGACATTTTTGCACGATTCATTGATTTTTGTCCATATACATACATACATAACCTCACGCCTGTATCCCAGAGGGGTAGGCAGAGACCAGAGACTGCCACTTGCTACGATCCTGACAGATCACCTTCGCTTCATCAACGTTCATAAGTCGTTGCATGCACGCACGCCGGTTCCGGGTACTTTTTATCTTCCCCTTTGCTAATACATATGGTCGATGTATGACCTGGGACTACCCTAACCAACCCTTCCACTCACATTCGCAATATAATTTGTTCCGTCAATCTTTCTTCCTTCATCCTCTTCACATGTCCAAACCAACGCAAAATTCCTTTCTCAATTCTAGTCACTACATCCTCTTTCTGCCCACAACATTCTCTAATCAGACTATTGCGTATCCTGTCATTCAAAGTAACACTACACATACTTCTCAAGGACCTCATTTCTACTGCATTAATTCTACTTTCTCGCTTCTTTTGCCACACCCATATTTGTCCATATTTGGGTAGATATTTATCTTGATAGGATTTTGTTGTCTGTGTGTGTGTTGTGTGTGTATTAAGTACCTATGTAGTGTATGTTGTGCACGTGCATAGACTCGTTTCACATCTCCACTCCGACTCACCAAGGTTTACTGGAAAAAATCTCTCACAGAGATAAGATCGCCTTTGTACATTTTGTTTGTATTTTCTTAAATTGTATTCCTTTTTGGTGTTTTCTCGACTCTTCAAGGTTTACTGGAAGAAATCTCTCACAGAGATAAGCTCGCCTTTGTACGTGTATTTTCTTAAGTTGTATTCCTTTTTTTGCGTTTTTCGTGTGCATTATTGCACCTATAAAAATAATAAAAATATAATAATATGCTAATCTTCTTCCTAGCTTGGCAGATAGTGTAACTCAATCATACAAGGTGTAAAAAAATCCATAAATATGTTATACTATTTTTATTTTTAATGCACTAACCCGTGCTAAGGAATCCCGGCATGGGTGAAATTTTTAGCCTCTAAATAGGTTTTTAAATCCATAAATATGTGTTATGAATTCTTTACCGATTAAATTTCAAGAAAAGTAAAGTAATATGAGTAAAGCAATAATATTATTATTATTAAATAATCTCATGAGTTATTAGCAAACTTAACTTTAATCCAGTGTAAACTATAATTACTATACATTAACCCCCTTATTCATAATAGTCTGCTAACTTAAAGCATTGCTGATTCTCGCTCTGTCTTCTTCTATTGACCTAAGTCAGAATGAAAAAGAACACTCTTTAGCAGCGGTTTTAAGTTAGCGGACCATTATGAATAAGGGGTTAAGTCCTCAAGCAACTTTATACTAACGGTGCATGTTGTGACATCTTGTAAGTGAGGTAACATTTAGCTTATTTCTAGTCATGGTGTATTGTGAATGTATGGTGTATTATCTTGTTGGTAGACCTAATAAAAAAAAAATTAAAGTGGATTGGAATCGAATTTCACTTCGGAATTTAATAGCTTAATTAATGTTACACACAACATAAGCACTATATTTTTCAATAGTTTTCATAAGCCAACTAATTCCTCTTAAGTTATCCGTGGATTAAGTAGTGGGTAGTACATTTGCCGTGACTTAAGTAAATACTATAGTGGACCTACTACTGTTTTTATTCCCAAATAAAATAGCGAGCAAAACAAAACTAAGTTTTTTTTTCAATATCATAAAATATGTAAACTATGTTAATTAAGGACTTTGAAAAGACTAAGTTTGGAGTTTTTTTGTCCATTTTTTCTCCAAAATGATCTAGATTTTGAAATGGACACCTAGTTTGAATTGTAACGTTCATTAAGCCGCAGCTTCTGCGCTACTTTGAATAAAACCTTTTCATTTCATTTCAATTAAAACCTACCCCAGAGGTCTTAGAGTGATTATCTGTGGTGTTTACAAAATGAACAATTATTCTAACTTTAGAATCACAAAAGAGTGCCGCGAAATCAGTGAAATTTATGGTTCAATTAGTCATATTTAGTTTCAATTGCTTCAGACAACAATGCCTGTGAAACCTGTTTCGGCGTGTGGGCGGTGTAGCGTGTGATAAAGTAATTTTGAAATGAGTAGATTATAATAACGGTAAATCAGACATAATGTCTCTGTGACAATAGAAGTAATTTTAGGCCTGAAATAAAGATATGTCGTTTATTGTACTTACATTTTGGTATTGTATGTACAATCTACTGTAGTGTATATATATATATATATATATATATATATATATATATATATATATATAATTCCAATCACTCGGTTTGCCTAGGCCACGAGCGCTTCATTAAGTGGATTTGGACCTCCTAAAACCATATATAACTGGTTTGTCTCGAGGTCCGTATATATATATATATATATATATATATATATATGTAACTGGTTTATAACCGGTATATAACCAGTTACATATAGTTTTAGGAGGTCCAAATCCACTTAATGAAGCGCTCGTGGCCTAGGCAAACCGAGTGATTGGAATCAATCACCTGGTTAAGCAAAAACAGGCGCGGTCAGGTACGGGATGGGTGAGCGTCCCGTGACTACCGCTAGTGGCATTTTTCCGAGCGCTTCCGTGCTTCGCAAGGCACGTTAAGCCGTTGGTGCCGGCTGTCATATAATGGCAGTCGTTAAACCATGTCAGAGGCCTTATAGGCGGCTTGATAACTTCTGACAGTGAGGCCCGGCCACTGTCTCACAATCCCCCACCAACCCGGACTTGGCCCCCGTGGTGGAGTATGGCCTAACCTTCCTGCGATGCAGGAAGAGACCCGTGCCCCAGGAGTGGGGACATATAAGGATTGATAACGAAATCCACTTAATACTAATACAAAAAGTTTTATTTAAAAGAGAAAAAATACAAGCGTGTTTTACGTTGGTTACCACACTAGGTGTATACATTTATTATTTAAATTTACATACATACATACATAACCTCACGCCTGTATACAAGAGGTGTAGGCAGAGACCAGGGACTGCCACTTGCGATGATCCTGACAGATCACCTTCGCTTCATCAACGTTCATAAGTCGTCGCATGCACGCACGCCGGTTCCGGGTCCTTTTTATTAATACATCCCCTATTTGGTCGATGTATGTCTGCTTGGGACGACCTTTACCAGCCCTTCCACTCACATCGCAATACATACAAAAATAAATATATTATGTAAATCTAAATAAATTAAGATAATTAATCATACTATCAGTTTTTGTGTACTTAGTCGTTTGCGTTACAACTTTGCAATGTAAAGGTCGACCTACTGTCCACTTTACAAGCAGTAATATTAATTCATAATTCAGTCTTAAAATGCCGTTTGTATCTTAGTTGCTATTTAACTTCGCACAATGTTGTCACTCTCTGCCGGGTTCAAGAACTTAAATAATTCGCAGTGCAAAAGTTCATAGAAAGTAAAGCACTCCACCCTTTCTTGCGACAGCTTGGAGCGTTTACTGTGGACAGAAAACGGGTACGTCCACTCGGATCACAGAAACATGTTTTGCATTTCAGAAACAGTTGCATTTTAGGGAAAGGCGCTAAGTTTCTTTTATGTAGCCTATATCCGTTCTTTGCAGTTATCAACCTTTGTAAGTCCACTATTGGGGTACGGGTCTGTTCCTGCATCGCAGGAAGGTTATGCCATACTCCACCTCAGAAACCAAGTCCGGGTTAGTGGAGGATTGTAAGACAGAGGCGGACCTTACTGTCAGAAGTTACCAAGCCGTCCATAAGGCCTCTGACATGGCTTAGCGATTGTCATTACATGACATGCATTACATGTTGGTGCCGACCAACGGCTTAACGTGCTTTGCGAAGCATGGAAGCGCTCCAAAAATGCCACTAGTCACGTGATGGTCTCCCATCCTGCACCTGCATGCGCCTGCTGTTGCTTAACTCAAGGGATTAGTTCTAATCACTCGGTGTGACTAGGCCACGAGCGTTCTTTGCAGGTCACAAGCCATCTGTTAAAATAGAATATGAGCTTCATTACCACGCGCGGTGGTGAACAAACGAGGTTTGTTAAGATTGTAGCAAGTAACAAACCCTGCTTGGGTAGTAACATGGCACGACGCACGCGTATCTTAGCGCTAAAATGTCAGAGTTTGACACTTAATGTACTGGAAAGTCGCGACTTTTGATATTCAAAACGCGCGACTAGAGTCGGCCACTTGCTGACTGCGCGCGTGAGTTTTCGTATGTTTGGGTGATAAGTGGTCCGTAGTAACCCCTACATGAAGTGTGTATCGAGACATTTTAAACGCACGTGTCATACCATACGTGTTACGTGCGCGCATATAAGCGCAAGCTCTGTGCGCTCGCGACGCACTACTCTGTCGACTTTCAGCCTGTCCGTCTGTTTGTACATTGTATAGTGGCCAGTGGTTCTCGAGTAAAGCTATCTCGGTCAGATAATAGTGATAAGACAGTGACAGATACTTTAAGTTGGAGTTAAAAGTTTGTGATTTGAGAAATTTATTCAGTGATTGTGTTTTGCAGTGAGCCGAGATGAAGTTGATGGTTGGTTGTTTGATTTATTTTTACATTTTATATGTAGAATTAAGAACACTAATATGGCGAAAATTAATATGGCGAATGAAAAATGTGATCTTCACCAACTTCATGTAAACACCCATATTTGAAAAGTAAAGGCATTGTAGGTCTTCATTAACATTTTTAGTGTATAAACAATCTTTTTTGCAATATTGCAAGTAACTTTCAGTTAGATAATGAGGTTACTCCTTGTATTATTTTAATAGTTAAAGAATATATTTGTAGTGAGTGACTGTGATGCGCGTAACAAAACTAATGCTCAAGTTATCAACTGTAATATGCAGCGGGTTTTGAATTAAGAATTTTACTGAGAGTACAGCGAAGAGTAAACTTTAGTTCTGGCTCAAATTAAAACTAAAAAGAGACTTAAGCTAAGATAAGAATATTCTTTATTGTATACCAGAGCACATATTAATGTAAAGATACAAAATGCAAGTACTTAATTACCCTTAAGTAGGGTAATTAAGTACTTGCTTATTATTATCTTACTAATATAAATATCAATATCCGAGTATGTATCATATAAATTAAACAGATGTTGAAGTCTCTGATAAAACCTGAAAGTTTCTGATGAAGCGCGAAATTACACGACTTTCAATCAAATTCTAGGAAGACCTATAAATTCGTAAAAGAACTCATTTGACTCTATCTACACCATCGTTAACTTGGAATTGAGTATTTCATAATCCATAATATTTAGCCACAGAATCTCTGTACCTATCTTAAAAAAAAAATATAACGCAAAACCTAGAAGTAGTTACATTCTTCAGTCTTCTTGATTAAACCATTCCCAATTAAAAAATGTTTCAAGTTGTCGTTTATTGTTATCAACCCTTGTATGTCCCCACTGCTGGGGCACGAGTCTCTTCCTGCATTGCAGGAAGGTAAGGCCGTACTCCACCATGGGGGCCAAGTCCGTGTTGGTGGAGGATTGTAATACAGTGGCAGGCCTTACTGTCAGAAGTCATGAAGCGGGCCATGAGGCTTCTGACATGACTTAACGACTGCCATTACATGATAGCCGGCACCAACGGCTTAACATGCCTTGCGAAACAAGAAAGCGCTCGGAAAAAAAATGCGGTAGTCACGGGACGGTCACCAATCGTGCATCTGACCGCTCCTGTTGTTGCTTTACTCAAGTGATTGATTCCAATAACTTTGTTCACCTAGGCCACGAGCGCTTCGTCGACAAAATTGTCGTTTATATTTCGTACAATATTTTTATTTCAAATTTCATACAATCTAGATAGGTGTCTACTTACAGTCTAATTTGTGTTAACACTATTCTTCTAAAGCACTTCTGAGTGATTTTATTTTATCTACGGTTACTAATCTCCTTGTAAAATATCTACCACAGACTATTTTTTTAAGGGTATTTGAAGTGTTTTCTAGGATAGTGTTATAAAATAAGGCTGTTAGACTTTTGTGTATTACCTACGAGTAGAAGTGATTATGTTCTATTTTATAAACACAAATAAACAGCATAAATAATAATTAACATTAGTTGTAAAAGTTTAAATTTAAATTGATTCGCTGACTCTACCTTATTGTTTCTAGGTGACAGTCCTGTGCTGCTTGGCAATCGGCCGAGCGGCAGACGTGGAGCGGCCTTCTAGAAGTACACAGCAGCAAGTAGAGGAAGCAAAGACTGAGAAGAGGGCGTTGCCGGAAGGGAACGGGGGCGTGCAGAAGAGAGCTCCTATCAGCGGTATGTTTTACAAGTTGACAATTATTTTTATGGCGCTCATTAGGGGAGGGCTACGTCCAGCAGTGAACTAATATAGCCTGAAGAAGAATAAGAAGAATTATTTTTGGAACCGTATCGTTGTCTTGAACGTAGAATCAAGAAGCGAGGACTTTAGTCAATTTCCGCCAAAAAACAGCCGTTTTAGAGGAATTCGATTAAAGTTCTAGACCGTTAGTAAATAAGTTTTGCAGTACAATCGACGGCACATCGACCTTTATATACGTGCACTATAGTCAGTTACGTTAAGGACGACTTTGCAACTTGTATAGCTTACTGCTGCATGAAACGAGAAAAGGTGAAAGTTTTGTCGACTGTACCTTCTATTTTCCTCCGTGTATTAGATACAATTATAGTTACAACGTAGCGCATTAGTGTTGGGTTTTTATAGCAAAAAAATACAACTTAACCCTTAATTGTCTGCACGAAGAAATTTACATAATTTCTCGCATAGGGTCATAGGTAAACCCGTATTTTAGGAATTATTTTACGATTTATTAAATAAAACTTGCTTATTATTTAAAAACCTATTTAGAGGCTAAAAATTTCACCCATGCCGGGATTCGAACCCGCAACCTCTGGCTATCCGTACCAGCGCTCTACCAATTGAGCCAATGGGCGACTCACGGCATCAGTGAAATTTCGAACCTCTTTACAATATTCTCTGTATTGCTTATTATTGTAGTGCTTTTCTATTAAAAAAAACATCTAAACTAAATATCTTATTAATCATTTAGACTAAAATGCTACATGATATTTAATTTTTCCCTCAAGCCTTGTTTACATGTACAACTGTTTGTCTCCAGTTTCGCCAACACCAGGCATCGAGTATGCTGATAACAAGCAGGTTCAATTAGCTGAGAAGTCTCCCTCACAGGTATGTTCTATTTTATAAATACAAAAGTATCAATTTAAAAAGACTAAGTTTGGAGTAGGTATTTTTGTGGATTTTTTCCTCAAAATTATCTAGATTATGAAATGGGCACCTATTTTGACATGTAACGTTCATAAAGCCGCAGTTTCTGTATTACTTTGAGTATAAGTTTTTCATTTCCTATTTTTTTGGATTGAATTTTTTTCATGCTGCAGCACAGTTACAGATTTATATGAGTGTCACTTTAAAATAATAGTACAACGTTGCCTCTAAAATGGACAATAGAAAACTTTCCGCAATAAAAGGTTTTAATCGTACTGATCACGGTACACGATAAATCTAACCTGTAAAAAAGTCATTCTAGCCACGTGGTACAGAAACGCACTCAACGTGTTGCGGTCAAACAGTGACGTTGTTGTGGCTTGTTTATCATTTGGAATATCTCCAAAGATATTGTTTTTATGATTACTACGCAATTTTTTGAAGAAAAAAAATCAATAAAAAAAAACCTTAGTGTTTTTATCCTTAAAGTATGAGTTGACTTTTGCATTTGTTGAAATGTTAAAAAATACTGAATTTGTAAAATTTTATTATAAATTTTATTCCACGTTTTTCTACGTCTTCCCTGGTATAAAAACAGTGTCATTTCAATCTAAGTTTAACGCGCTACCTTATTCATGGAATCAGGCAATTTGAGTTGAGCAAACGTCATGTAGAGCAAACGTAGCTGAAACTTAATTCAGAAAAATTTGCTCTAAGTAAAACACGACTATAAGTAGTATTTAGAATGGACTTTCTTCAATGAAATGATATGAAATGGAAAAACTTTATTGTAAAACACGATTACAAAGTTGGTTACTGGCTCCCAAACTAGGATATGTGGATAATAAAGTACGGGCCATCGCTGCGAAATAATAATTAGAAAGAAAAAAAAGAAATACATTTATCATATCAACAAGACATATCACAGAAACAAAATAACCACATATTACTAATTACTGTTGACAAAAAATATAACAAAAATACTATTTAAAAACCTATTTAGAGGCTAGAGGCAGCGACATCTGCCTGTACGTAATACAGAGAATATTGTAAAGAGGTTCGAAATTTCACTGATGCCGTAAGTCGCCCATTGGCTCAATTGGTAGAGCGCTGGTAAGGATAGCCAGAGGTTGCGGGTTCGAATCCCGGCATGGGTGAAATTTCAGCCTCTATTTAGAGGCTAAAATTTCACCCATGCCGGGAGGTTTTTAAATTTGTTCCTTAGCACGGGTTAGTGCATTAAAAATAAAAATAGTGTAAAAATACTATTACGAATAAAAAATTAAAAAAATGATAAGAACTGACTTCTAAGACACTAACTACACTACACTAAGGCACTAAAAACGAAGAAATAATTTAAACGAATATGCCCTTCAAATTCGAAATTCGTATAAATGTAGGTATTGCACCCAAACAATTATATGATATTCTATGGGTGTATGTTTGTGAGTAAGCGCAAATATTTATCTGTCTATCTATATATCTATCTTATGCGAGTACTTACTTAGAACATGGAGAACACAAAAAAAAATTACATTCGTGTCGAATTGATAACTTGCTCCATTTTTGAAGTCGGTTAAAAATTAGACAAATGATGTAATCAGAGGGCTGTTTGGTGTAGGGATAGAACAAAATATATTAGGAGTAGATGTACCAAAATCGTCCAACAGCCAAGGTTTCAAGTTAGCAAGTCTGAATCGATTAGTGAACAAGATAGGTACAGGGTTAGGGCGGACCGTGTCAATGCCTGAAACTGAAATCGGATTGTCAATTTTCTACGGCTGGCTTTAAATCCCTCTATTGTTAGGTTAATAGTTCAATTGGCATCGCGATTTCTGAGCGATATCACGCCTCCAATTGTCTTAATACGATTTAACACTACACTTCTGAAGCACCTCGAATAATTAATTGTTATTTAAGCTGTCTCTTCCCTTCCTTTTACCCATCTAGTGTGAGTGAAGATGCCACTGGACGCTGTATAAATATTTTTTTTTTGCGTAGATGATTTATAGGGTTGTGATAGTTAAGGCGATGGTGCCGGCTGTCATGGAATGGCAGTCGTTAAGCCATGTTAGAGGCTTTATGAGGCGCTTGATGCCTTCTGACAGTAAGGCCCGCCATTGTCCTACAATCCTCCACCAACCCGGACTTGGCCCCCGTGGTGGAGTATGGCTTTACCTCTCTGCGATGCAGGAAGATACCCTTGCCCCAGCAGTTGGGACCTACAAGGATGCATATGGAATGTAATGATTTATACAGCGTCCAGTGACTTAGTCACACTAGTTAGGTGGCGGGTCCACTCGGATCCTGCAGTGCCTGGAATATTGTCTTTTACACGGAGTAGGACATTACTACACTCTGATCAACACCAAAGCCATTTGTATAAATCAAACTACAATCAACACAAACAAGAGTCGACTCTACTACCCCGATGTTGGATTACCAAACCGTTACCGCTTAACCGAAAGAACCAGTCTTTTTGACATAAATATGTAATCCAATTAAAGTCACGTGCTGTAAAAAGATCGTTTTCCGTGCGATGATTGATTTATTCCTGTAACAGTGATCTAATGAGCTTTATACATTTCCTCTGGCAGGCGCGGAAGATTGTGCAACGGTTCTATAATTTGAGTCTAGATTATAACAAGTGGCGCCTGAGGCTAAAGTTAAATACTTTGCCAAACGTACAGATTCACCAAGCATAGCAAGCATATTGGGGCCTTTCCCAGAGCCAGCCATGATCTCGGTGCAGTTTTCTATATTCAGTTATAGGTAGCTTATTTTATTTCAGATTTTAATGTACATTGTCCGATTTTTTTATTATTCATCAATTATTAGTATTTCTTAATTCGCGATACTCATACATATATTAAACGGGTCAAATCGCGAATATTTATTAGGTAAAACGTAATTACCTTATTTCCCGACGTTTCGGCAACGTTACAGTTGCCGTAGTCTCGGGTAGACTGAAGTGGCGAGTACTGAAATAAGGTATTACGTTTTACCTTATAAATAATTGCGATAAGACTTATCAATTATTTTTGAAATTATTTTGAAAGTGCAAATAAAAATTAACAATATTTTTTCTCTGTGCTATTTGTTAGAAGCGCTCGTAGCCTAGGCGAAGCGAGTGGTTGGAATCAATCACTTGGTCAAGCAACAACAGGCGCGGTCAGGTACGGGATGGGTCAGCGTCCCGTGACTAGCGCTAGTGGCATTTTTCCGAGCGCGTCCGTGCTTCGCAAGGCATGTTAAGCCGTTGGTGCCGGCTGTCATATAGGGCCAGTCGTTAAGCCATGTCAGAGGCCTTATGGGCGGCTTGATAACTTCTGACAGTAAGGCCCGCCACTGTCTTCAATCCTCCACCAACCCGGACTTGGCCCCCGTGGTGAAGTATGGCCTAACCTTCCTGCGATGCAGGAGGAGACTCGTGCCCCAACAGTGGGGACATACAAGGGTTGATAACGATAACGAAGAAAACGTAATTACCTTATTTCCCGACGTTTCGGCAGCGTTACAGTTGCCGTGGTCTCGGGTACACTGAAGTGGCGAGTACTGAAATAAGGTAATTACGTTTTACCTAATAAATAACCGCGATTAGATTCATCAATTATGAACTAGGTTATTTCTACAAAACAAGAATCTTGTAAAACACACCTCAAATGCAATTTAAATAAAGAATATCTTACTCGTATCAGCTTTCCCTTTACTATAGACTATCCGACAGACAGTCTGGTTTATTTAAGTTTTGAACTCTCCGAGGGTGAAGAAAAGCCGCGTGAGGAAACTTGATTATTAACGTTGTTTACATTAGCTTAGCATAGAGATTAAAATCGCCAATCAGCGGTGGGCATGCGTGGTGATTAAGCCCATATCCTCTATCTCTCAGAGCAGTGGTAGACGGGCGGTGTAGAACTCCGGCTTCTCAATCGGGAAGTCGTGGGTTCGAACCCCGGCATGTACCAATGACTTTGTTTTCTAAGTTATGTACATTTGTAAAATTATAGTAGCAATACTACTCGCTGAATGTGAAGGGAAACATCGTAAGGAAACCCTAGTGTCTGAGGTGTTAGCGTACCTCAGCGCTTGCTACGTACAATGGCCCAACTATGAGGCTAAGTGCGGAAATCTCAGGTCTAACGAACTCCTCTATCTCTCCAAGACAAGACTTGAGCCATACAGTGGGACGTGCTATATTCATGTCGAAATACTTACATACTTCGACCAAATAATATTAGCAAAAGGCAAGATAAAAAGTAGCACAAACCGGCGTGCGTGCATGCCACGACTAATGAATGTGGATGAGCCAATTCTCCCCCCCCCTGGGAGCCAATTCTCACTTCATTATCAAATAAGTCGTGTACGACTCTAAGGCTTATGACTACGTATAAAGTCGAGCGACAGGCAAAATCTATATTCTGAACGCCATGCTAGAGTGAATCCGAATGAGAAAATAGATGTCTAATGACTCTGTCGAGTTAGCTTATCTTATTTTTATGCGACAAATGTCTAAGCCTTCGAACACTTTGCGTCTACTCTTTCAATTTGCATGAACGAGAATCGCCACCCTGTGCCTACCCCTCTGTAATCTAGACGTGACGTTATGTAATGTTATGTCAAAATAATATTGAGTCCACGCGAAGGGCGCTCGAATGCAAAACCGTGCGCCAACTCAGAACGGATTTAGGGAAATCAAAAGAAAGGAACGTTAATGTGAAGGGACGGCTCGACATCGCTACTACTCGCACTTAAGGTATACTTTAACCCGCAGCTCTGTCCGCGATAAAAATCATCCTACAAACGCTCGTGGCCTTAAGCTCAACGTGGCGTTAAGCACCAGAGTGCTTAGTGCGAGTTTTTTAACTACTCGATCGCGTTAACGTAAACTCATATTTCTATGGCATCGAGGAAGCGCCACCTAGCGACAAGTATGGAAATTAAAATTGCTGAGTGCGAGTTGTAGTGGTTTACGTTGAGAAGTGAACACGTTTACCAGCCAAAACACGAATAAACGCGAGTGCGAGTTGTACTGTGACAGCGTTTTGCCAGTTCGAACGGCTAAACTTACTCATACTCACTACTCAATGCTCGATTAACGCGGTAGTAAAGTTATTCTATTGGATCAGAGTGCTTAGTGCGAGTTTTTTAACTACTCGATCGCGTTAACGTAAACTCATATTTCTATGGCATCGAGGAAGCGCCACCTAGCGACAAGTATGGAAATTAAAATTGCTGAGTGCAAGTTGCAATGGTTTACGTTGAGAAGTGAACACGTTTACCAGCCAAAACACGAATAAACGCGAGTGCAACTTGTACTGTGACAGCGTTTTGCCGTTCGAACGGTTAACTTACTCATACTCACTACTCAATGCTCGATTAACGCTGTAGTAAAGTTATTCGATTGGATCTGTCAAACTCGCACTAAGCACTTTGTCAAACTCGCACTAAGCATTCAGCAAGCGCGGTCAGGTGCAGGGTAAGTGACCATCCCGTCACTACCGCTAGTGGCATTTTTTCCGAACGCTTTCGCGCTTCACAAGGCACGCTAAGCCGTAGGTCACGGCTTTCGTGTAATGGCAGTCGTTAAGCCACGTCGGAAGTCTTATGGGCCGCTTGATAACTTCTGACGGTCAGGAGATCTATTTTTGAATCACTCGTATAAAATTGTATCGTCGAATGCGACATAAGTCACACTCGTCTTCTTAGTCGCATGATCTCGTTTTTCCGCATTTTTGAATCCTAAGGATTAAGGATTAGATATTCTTCAAATTTCATTATCTACACTGAAGATCACAATATTCTCGATCTACAACAGTTATCAGGAGCAAATTCACATTTATCGCTAGCACAATACAAATTAACACAAATTTTGACAATTAATCTATCGATCGACATACGAGACGAGTGGCAAGGACCATTCGTTGCAGTCGAGTGATTCAAAAATACGGAATTTCGTATGTCGAACGAAAATCAGTAGAAATCGAGCGCTCGACGCGAGACGAGCAATTCAAAAATAGAGCGCAGTCCCGCCACTGTCTTACAATCCTCCACTAACACGAATGTTGCCCTCGTGGTGGAGTATGGCCAAAGCTTCCTGCAATGCAGGAAGAGACCCGTGCCCCAGTAGTTAGGATATACAAAGGGTTGATATCATCAACCTATAAGCGGTATATCAAGTATCCTACGTCTTACTTCAAATCTTTGTCCATCTGTATTTAAATCTTTGTGAAACTTCTTCTTAAACTTTCACATAATATTAAGTAGGATTTCAAACCACATCGAGAGCGGCGGTAGCTTATTCGGGAGGGTCGTGGGTTTAAATCCCTGTATAGGCAATGACCAATGACTTTATATTCCAAGATACACACATATTAATATGAAGTTCTAAAAGCAATGACACTACTTACCTCACCGCTTCCTACGTACAACAACATATTGAAGTGCGGGGTATCGCGCTCTTCCACTATAAAGGGAAATTTCCCGCCAGGCAGATCGTATGCCTGGGGACGGCCGGTCCAACTATAATTGTTAGTTGGACGTTATATTTATGGTGTGTCATGTGAAACACTTTGATTGCGCGATGCAGGAATGTTGGAGTTTGTAGTGCGCGCGCAGAGTGGACATGTGCTCGCCACAGACCCATCTATTAAGTTAAGCGTACAATTCTCAGGTCCAACTAACTAACCACATTACCAAAACCAACTAAAGAAAGGAAAGTCAACGACGGTACTCAACTTTACTTAGCCATTACTCAGCTTGAAAGCCGTGGCTCGTCAATCGTGTGGCTTGAAGCCCAATAGTAATTTGACACTAAATGGGGGGCTCAAATGTAAACCAATGTGCGGTCGAGCGTGGGTAATACGACGATGGTAGTCGCGCGTTTTGAATGTCTTTTGACTTTCCAGTAGGTCATAGGTACATCAATTGTCAAATTTTTAGCGCCACAAAATGCCTCCTACCATATTTTTACAAGGGCTGGATAGTACATACCAGGCTATCATCTCCTGTCAGCCCAGGCTAAGGGCTTTTGCTTGGTAAGCTATTTGATAATGTGAAAAAAAAAGTATTAATTATATACACTTGTTGCGAGTGTATATACCCCAACCCGCATGCCCAGTGTGGGGATTATGAGAATTACCCCCTATGATGTGTGAGGGGTAATGGGTAATCACAACGTGGCGCTCTTTGGGGGAGGGCTATGTCCAGCAGTGGACTAGTTTAGCCTGACGACGACGACTTGTATCATTTATGAGTTTTAAAGACGACTTAAGGCATTTTAACTAAAAAATGGATCATTTCCGAAAAAAAAGTGATAATACTTGATAATTTTCTATAGGTAGCAATTTTAAAAAACCTATTTAGAGGCTTTTTTAAAATTGTCCTTCGCACGGGTTAGTGCATTAAAAAGAATATAATTAGGTAGCAATTTCATTGAAAACTGGAGGGTTGGTCGAATCTATAATGACGCCACAGCTCAGTAAATATAACGATCCAAGAACGTATTGTATGATGTATTATTTAATATTATTTAACAGCCTTATACTTATAACTCATGTTTGACAAATAAATAATCTTTATGCCACACCTGGCAATAAAGTGGCTTTCTGGCCAAGTGTAGACATAAAAAGATGTACACAACACGGGAGGTAATAAAGAAAGCTCTCGATCGCATATTTACGTCCCTCGCTTGCAGCTCAGGCCGCAAAATTCTGCGATCTCGGCCTTTCTTTGTATTACCACCCTAGTTGTGTAATGTACTATTATCTTTATCTTATCTTTATCTTTAAGAACGCGAAAGTTGACTTACATTTGTTTGTGTACTGATGGGCTTACATTTTACATTGTACATTTAATTCAGCAAACAGAATGTGAATTCTTTACGTTGAAATAAATTGATTTGATTGATTGAGTGACGTCACTAATTCCTGTGCGACGCCATAAGTATTGCTAAAGAGCGTCTTGGCGGCTTAGCCGCCATTTGCATTTGAAAAAAATACACAAAGCAAATTTAAAAACCTATTTAGATGCTAAAAATTTCACCTATGCCGGGATTCGAACCCGCAACCTCTGGCTATCCGTGCCAGCGCTCTACCAATTGAGCCAATGGGCGACTCACGGCATCAGTGAAATTTCGAACCTCTTTACACTATTCTCTGTATTACGTACAGGCAGCGACATCTGACTTAAGCAAATTGCATTACTTACAGCCCCGACTACCTACTTTGCAGTTAGGTTAACATCGGAACGATATCACTGTACCCACATGATTACACTATTTTTATTTTTAATGCACTAACCCGTGCTAAGAAACAAATTTAAAAACCTATTTAGAGGCTAAAAATTTCACCCATGCCGGGATTCGAACCCGCAACTTCTGGCTATCCGTGCCAGCGCTCTACCAATTGAGCCAATGGGCGACTCACGGCATCAGTAAATTTCGAACCTCTTTACACTATTCTCTGTATTACGTACAGGCAGCGACATCTGACTTAAGCAAATTGCATTACTTACATCCCTGACTACCTACTTTGCAGTTAGGTTAACATCGGAACGATATCACTGATATAAATAGGTTTTTAAATTTGTTCCTTAGCACGGGTTAGAGCATTAAAAATAAAAATAGTGTAATACACAAAGCATTTAAACCAAACATCCTTCATTTAAACTGATTACTTTCTGACCAGTTTTTAAAAACCAATGAAAAAAATTAGTTGATTTAAAAAAAAACGTGGTATAGCATATTGTAGGTACTGCATTTATTTATTTCAGCAGTGCCCATATAGTATTTGTAAAATTGGTGAGTTACGCTGTGTTCGTAAAAAAATATATTATACACACATTAAAATTATATAAAGGAAACGGCACCGCCATGCTTTTAGTTTTGTTCAACTTTCATCCATACGAATCGTAGACGCGAAGCACAGCATATCCAGTACATACCTGACTATTAGTTGAGTAACGAGCGCGTACTAATGCCGGACCCGGCCTGACAAATTCTCTTGGGCTCTCCGGCCTCATTTTCAGCTCAAGATCGACCTGTCGATAGAGTGGGGTCATCCTGTACGCTCCCTTTGAAACAAGTTAAAAGCTTAACTCGTAATTTCGTCGTATACTATTTATTACGAAGCTCCCTGCGCTTTGTGTTTCGATATCAACCCTTGTTACAAGGGCCTTGTATCTCCCCACAGCTGGGGTACGGGTCTCTTCCTGCATCGCAGAAAGATTAGGCCATACTCCACCACGCATGGCCTAACCACAAGGATTGCAAGACAGGGGCGGGCCTTACTGTCAGAAGTTATCAAGCCGCCCGTAAGGTCCCTGACATGGCTGAACGACTGCCGTTTCATGACAGCCGGCATCAACGGCTTAACATACCTTGCGGAGCACGGAACGGTCACCCATACTGCACCTGACCGGACCTGTTGTTGCTTAACTTAAATGATTGATTCCGATTATTCGGTTCGACTAGGCCACGAGTGCTTAGTGTTTTTTTATTTAAATAAAATCATTGTTATGTTTTTTAAATCGTTTTCTTAACTTTTGTCGCACGTTTGTAGTGGTCACCAGAGTAAACTTTGCACCAGTGTCACCTCAAACTTCTAGCTAAGATAGTTGTGACTTGGACAGTTCGAGTTGTTGAATAGTGAAGGTAAGGAAACTTTGTCGTTGAAACCTAGCCAATCAGAAGCTATTGAAATGCGCAGAAACCTCCGGACGGCGCGCTTTATGCTGTAGTTTTGCACTGCCAACTTTGTTGTACGTTGTTATTAGGATAGGACATAATATCGAACCTCACTCGTAGCCTGAATTGCTCGTAGCCCGGCTAGCTGAGTGATCACAGAGCGCGTTCAGCGCATGGATGGGTAAACTGTCTATGAATGGTCTAGGTGGCAATTTTTCGAGCGGTTCCATGCTTCGCAAGGCACGCTAAGCAGTTGGTGCCGGCTGCCGTCGATAGATGGCAGTCGTTAAGCCAAGTCAGAGGCCTTAGGGTAGCTTGAAAACTTCTGACAGTAAGACCAGCCAATAGTCTTGCAAGCCTCCACCAATCCGGACTTGGCCACCGTGGTGGAGTATGGCCTATATCTTCCTCAGAGAATAGACCCGTGCCCTTCGGTGGGGACATTATGGGTTGTTAATGATGATAGTATCTGTGACCTTTCAGCGCTTCGATTATGCCTGTAGAAGTGCTACATCTCTTCTTCTTTGTCTTTGCCTCATCCCATTGTTTGGGGAAGCTCTCCTCGTTTTTTTGCTTCAGGATTTTTAGCATAGCTGCTGAAGTTATTTTCACAGTGTCATGTCGTATGGTTTGTTATTATGGGGACGGGCAGCAGATATAGAAACCATATTTGTCTTGCAAAAAAGAGCAATAAGAGAAGATTTACAACTTAAACAGTAGAGAATCGCTAAGGGAGCGTTTTAAAGAAATAGGCATTCTTACACTGGCTTGCCAATATATATTCGATAATATAATGTATGTCCGAAAAAATATAATAATGTTTAAATTAAATAGGGACGTTCATAACGTAAACACAAGGAATAGAAACAAGGTTGCTTGTACTAAATCCCGATTAGCCAAGGTAGGCACATCATTTGTAGGTTACTGCGTTCGTTTTTACAACAAAATTCCAGAACGTGTTCTATGCTTGTCTGAAAATAAATTTAAAACTTTCATTAAAAATTCGCTATGTAAAAAGGCATATTATAGAATAGACGACTATATAAACGACCCTAATTCGTGGTAGTAAACCAATTCCACTGCGATTTTATTGTTAAGTATAACTAAGTATAACATATTTTATAATACAAGTGTGTACAGACGACGTGATTGCATATTAATAACTATATGATACCTTATATAACTGACAAAAACTTAACTGCAAGTTTGCTAAAGGTCATTCGAATGGTAGCGTGGTGTTCGGGTCATCTATCTCCCTCCAAAATGGTTGAGACTGATGATGGCTGAGCACTGCGTTATGCTCGTGAACGAGTGCTGTTCGTGTGTCTGGCCGCAGCACTTAGGTTTTCCCCTATTATTGTGAGACATTTGACTAATGCTTTGGCATTTAGGGTTGTTAATGGCAATCATGAAATCTTATTAGGTTTACATATGGCAACTGATGTATTTGGTTTTAAGATGATTTGAGAAAAGATGGTCAGAGTGGAGTTTTTTTTTCCGCTGCCTTTTTCTCCACTACAATTACGGCCCGAAGGCGGCGGCTTACACTTTACATTGTACATTGACATTCAGCAAACAGAATGTAAATTCTTTACGTTGAAATAAAATTATTTGAATTTGAAAAAATTGAATTTGAATTTGAATAATTCGCCCAATTAAAAATAATAACATAACATAACAATTACATGCAGGCACATACATTGCTTCTAGCCCCACACTAGGATATCCTGTGTCGTGGGAACCAGAAACAGCGACATCACAAACATGGAAACGTCCAAGACCTGGGTTTTTTTTGTCCCCAGCCAGGATTAGAACCCGGGACCTCTCGCATGGTGGACAGATGCACCTACCATGAGGTCGACCACGTAACACGTGTGCTGATGTGTTTATAGGTAGGTATCAACCCTTGTATGTCCCCACTACTGGGGCACGGTTCTCTTCCCGCATCACAGGAAGGTTAGGCCATACTATACTACGCGGGCCAAGTCTAGGTTGGTGGAGGATTGTAAGGCAGTGGCGGACCTTGCTGTCAGATGATTGTATAGCCTTAATAAAAATGGAGGCTGTTGAGTCATATTAGAGTAACCCTTAGGGCCCGATTCTTTCGATGGATACGCTAAGCTCTGGGAGAGACAAGTAGGTGCGTTTGGGCAACGGCTTGATAGATATGGATCGCGATTCATACAGACAGCTTTGATCGCGGAGATGCCTAAACTGCTGTTCATTGGCGAAAGATTGGTCCTTTGTTCTCAGTTGGAAAATGTTATTTCGTTCAGCGTGAGAATAAGCACTGGTTACGGCATTAGGCATAAAAGCAGGATTTATTGGAGGTCGATGGTAATACAGGCTTTTTAGATCGATAGATAGATAGAGAACACACCATTGCATAGCCAAAAAATGTTAGATCTATGCTTTCTTATTTGCTGTGTGGTGTCGGCCTAGAGAATAGCACAAACCCAATTCTTCCCCGGGGGTGTCGTAAAAGGTGACTGAGGGACACCAACCGGGGGTGGGCAGCAGCGCCCCCTACAATACAATTCCACCGAACTGTGATCCCCATCCCGCATGCCCGGCGTGGGGATTATGGGTATTACCCCCCATGACAGCACAACGTGGCGCTCTTTAGGGGAGGGCTATGTCCAGCAGTGGACTAGTATAGCCTGACGACGCGCGACGATGCTTTCTTAAATTTAAGCGTTGAAGGCTAGGAGCTATTTGCGCGGGACCGCTCAGACGCTGTAGAGCCTGGGACGTAGGCTTAGATGGAGTAGGCCTGCCCGGGACCCTGTACGATTGCAAACATTTTGTAAAGTTAATAAACGATTTTTATTTTACTCCTAATAATATCGTCTTAGATTAGTTTGCTTAAGTTCGGTAACTGTAGAAGGAATGGTAATTAAATAAATAAATAAACGGTAACAACATAAATAAACAACCTTCACATTGTATTAATTAATCGGTCAACGCACCGTAATGCAGAAAAAATTACAAGCTTGACAAAGTCAGTAAATTAGTATCACTACCAATTAATGTCAGTTTTTTGTCAAATACTCTCTAAATCTGTATAATTTTATTGTTCTGAAGCATTATTGTCAATAGTTTTTTTCTATTGGTTTGTCATTGGGAACGCCATTTGCATCGAGAAGTATTTGTGCGACCTGAAATTCTTTACAAGCAAAGATTTGTATTCGTACCACAATATTCAGCAATGCAGAGTCCCTCCTCTAGCAGAAGAAATGAAGCCGGCATTAGAAAGAACTCCGTAATATGCGGGAGATTAATTCATTACCACTTCCAACTTTCGTGATCCCCCTTTTCATACTGTTAGATAAGCAGATGACTGAAAACTTGATAGCCGGGTCAAGTATGTCCTGTTATGTGGCGGTCCTCATTTAAGGTGAGAGCGCATCTGCCCAAGCCAAAGGCTTCGAGCCAGCCGAACGAATTCTTTGTATGAAATTAGAAAACTTTTGATCGTTCTTATCCGTCATCACACTTGCATCGGGCAAAAGCTAGAAAAAATCACGGGCTTTCAATTTCCGGACGCAAACAGTGCTAACAAGATGACCAAATTTAATAAAAAACATTTAAAAAAAAACTTTTGTCTTTTTTGCCGAGGCTCGTAAACTAACAGCTAATGCTTTCAAAAAGACGCCTGTCACCTCAGTCATCCGAGACCACGGCATCTGAAAAAGTGCCGAAACGTCGGAAAATTGTAAAAATGTAATAAACGAGTAAAATCCGTATACAAACAGTTTTTATTGTCTAGACGAGCACTAGACAATGAAAACTGTTAGAAAATACTATAAAAAAACATTTGTTAAAAATTCGACCATTGTATGCTTTCTTTTGTGCACTAAAGAGTCATACTAATTTTTATATTGCGTATTAAAGAAATAGGCGGATTAAAGAAATATGGGATCGTTTTAAAGAAATAGGCATTCTTACACTGGCTTGCCAATATATATTCGATAATATAATGTATGTCCGAAAAAATATAACAATGTTTAAATTAAATAGGGACGTTCATAATGTAAACACAAGGAATAGAAACAAGGTTGCTTGTACTAAATCCCGATTAGCCAAGGTAGGCACATCATTTGTAGGTTACTGCGTTCGTTTTTACAACAAAATTCCAGAACGTGTTCTATGCTTGTCTGAAAATAAATTTAAAACTTTCATTAAAAATTCGCTATGTAAAAAGGCATATTATAGAATAGACGACTATATAAACGATCCTAATCCGTGGTAGTAAACCAATTCCACCGCGATTTTATTGTTAAGTATAACTAAGTATAACATATTTTATAATACAAGTGTTCACAGACGACGTGATTGCATATTAATAACTATATGATACCTTATATAACTGACAAAAACTTAACTGCAAGTTTGCTAAAGGTCATTCGAATGGGAGCGTGGTGTTCGGGTCATCTATCTCCCTCCAAAATGGTTGAGACTGATGATGGCTGAGCACTGCGTTATGCTCGTGAACGAGTGCTGTTCGTGTGTCTGGCCGCAGCACTTATGTTTTCCCCTATTATTGTGAGACATTAGACTAATGCTTTGGCATTTAGGGTTGTTAATGGCAATCATGAAATCTTATTAGGTTTACATATGGCAACTGATGTATTTGGTTTTAAGATGATTTGAGAAAAGATGGTCAGAGTGGAGTTTTTTTTTCCGCTGCCTTTTTCTCCACTACAATACGGCCCGAAGGCGGCGGCTTACACTTTACATTGTACATTGACATTCAGCAAACAGAATGTAAATTCTTTACGTTGAAATAAAATTATTTGAATTTGAATTAGTTTGTGAAAATGTTTGAATGTTTATTAGTCAATCACGCAATAATGGCTGAACGGAGTTACATGTAACTTGGCATACATATACTTGATATCGCGGGCGTTCCCGGGTTAGTATTTTATTGTTACCGTAACATTTTGAAGCCAGACTCTAAACTATTGCGTTTTCATGGTAACAAGCATTGTAAACACGAATTCGCGCCAGGATAGCTACTTAGTAATTACAGGTTGCGTTACGGACGAAATTAGTTTAGCCGCCGATGCGTTCGGCGCGGATTTTTGTGCGACGCCATAGCCTTTGTTTTCTTCGGCGCGGACAAGTGAGCATTCACCTTTTCTAAGATACGTTTTTCTTTTTAATTATGCTGCTTTAGAGATTAGTTCACCGCAAAGGTAGGGTCTGCTACTGGGGTGATTACAACACACGCATCTGAGTATACATTCATGCTTTGTTTTGAATCGCTACGGTATGTCTATGCAGGCACAACTGGTTCAAAATGAATTTGGGAACAGTACCTAGATATCGGTTTACCTGAAAACCATCTCCGTATACCAGATTTAACTAAAATAAAGTGGCTGCAACTGGTTCTAAACGGCTAAAACTGGGCGTAACTGCACTTCGGGTTTTAATTAATTCAAGACGGATCATACTAATTGTGACAATACAAGACAGTAGTGTTAGTGAGTGAAATAATTTTAAAAACCTATTTAGAGGCTAAAAATTCCACCCATGCCGGGATTCGAACCCGCGACCTCTGGCTATCCGTGCCAGCGCTCTTTCCAACTGAGCTAATGGGCGACTCACCGGCATCAGTGAAATTTCGAACCTCTTTACACTATTCTCTGTATTATGTACAGGCAGCGACATCTGGCTGAAGTAACTTGCATCACTTACAGCCCCGAGTCCCTACTTTGCAGTTAGGATTTTACATCGGAATGATAACGTTGTACCCACATTATTATACTATTTTTATTTTTAATGCACTGACCCGTGCTAAGGACAATTTTAAAAACCTATTTAGAGGCTAAAAATATGGTGAGTCGCCTATTAGCTCAGTTGGAAAGAGCGCTGGCATGGATAGCCAGAAGTAGCGGGTTCGAATCCCTCCATGGGTGGAATTTTTAGCCTCTAAATAGGTTTTTAAAATTGTCCTTACCACGGGTTAGTTCATTATAAATAAAATAAGAGTGAAATAATTATTCTTAAAACTATATTTTGTATTACAGCCAGACAAATCAGATATCTTTATTATGCAATACATTGACCACTGAGCAGTGGTTCATAATTCTCCCAATCAAAGTTACTCGCAAACAAATTTTTGCCGTAACATAATTATATATTCTTCTTCATTAATTCGCAATAAAACTGGCTGATGTCCAAAAGCCGGGAGTCGACAAGAAGTCAACTTTTACAGTGTATCTTAGTCAGGTAAAGGTCAATACAGTGTTAATATATCCCAAGCGATGCAAGCTGGATAGGTACCTCCAACATCTAGTGTGGGAAAAAGGTGCCATCTAGCCTCACGGTTGTGCAAATGATTGGCTGCATCTAAAGGGCTTTGTCTTCGTAAGCGCTTACTCGAAACATAATAGAAAACCACAGACGATAATAGAAGATTCCCGCGGTAAATAACGCTAAAGGAAGACTGACATAATATTTGTAAAGCTAATAGTAAGCCAGTGAGAATCAAACCAAAAAACCACATAGTTTGTCCTCTGGTTTGCACATTCCATCAGTTACATAATTACATCCCTACAGTTTGAAAGAATAACGCGGTTTTTTGTAATATTTGCATTAATTATCCCTTTAAGACAGTAAATTAAGTTGCCGCGTTGGAAATTCAGGTTGCATGGATGACGAATATTTTCAGCAATTACAAAACATAGAAAACCGATATTGGATAATCAAAATATTTGTATTGTTGAAACCAATTTGTTTATGAAACGGTTTCATGATTCTACGTTTATATTACCCGGAAAGAGCAATATGCACCTGAATGTCGTCGGGCCAGATCACCCTTCTGTACTTTCAACCTCCATCATAAGACCCTATTTGGCGTTCCTCATGCAATAACCCGGACCTTAGGGACAAATTTATGGGGTCCGCTATCGTCAGGCATTACACCTTGGAACTGGGTCACCCTCTTGCCCCTGGCCTCGGGAGGGCACCCTGTAGGTAACTGGTAAAACGTGACACTGAAATTACTGGGCTGCACTTTCGCTATAATATACCTGAAGCACTCGTGGCCTAGTCGAACCAAGTGATTGGAATCAATCACTTGAGTTAAGCAACAACAGACGAGGTTAGGTGCGGGATGAGTGACCGTCCCATGACTACCATCGTTCCATGACGAGTGACTTTTTCCGAGCGCTTCCGTGCTTCGCAAGGCACGTTAAGCCTGCTAATGGTAATCGTTAATCCATGTCACAGGCCTTATGGCTAGATAACTTCTGACAGTAAGGCCCGCCACTGTCTTAGAATCCTCCACCAAGCCGGACTTGGCCCCCGTGGTGGCGTAAGGCCTAAACTTCCTGCGATGCAGGAAGCGACCCAGCAGTGGGGATATACAAGGGTTGTTATCGAATCGAATATGATGGAGTGTGGGGCACGAAGCAATGTATGTAAATGTTATGTTATTTGCTAGTCGGAGAGGCACTATGAGAAGACGATGAAGAAGATCAATAAAACAAATTAAATACTTATCTTTCGGTGATTGTTATACAAATGGGCAGAGACGAGCTCCAGCGAAGCAGGCTCAGACTCCACTCAGCATGATTAAGCTCTGTGAATCAGAGCAAAACTAAAAGGCTTAGCAGGCATGCCTCGAAGTAGGCGAGAATGGCCAAAGATCAAGCCGTCCCGATTGCAGGATAGAGCGGTTCGTGTATAGAAAAAATACCTTTCTTGAGGCGTGCGTGAACTGATCGAACTATATGGATGTTTCGGTCGGAATTAAATTAAACCTTGAGTACGTTTTGTCTCAGTAGTCACGGTGGCCATAAAACTTTGTATTTTTTATGATCCTAAAATCAGGTCAGATGGAATAGCAGGTTATATTAGATCTGCAAAAGTTAAAAGAAGCATCGTTCTTGGAACTCACGAAAACATACATAGTTTTAGTATTAATGAGTAGAAAAGTCGAGGCTTAACAAAATAAACTAAAGTGACATAGGATAAATATCACTTTAGATTATCTTCCCTCCCTTTCTTCTTCTCCTGAATTCTCCTCTCATCTTCAAGTCCCTGCAATTGTTATTGAGTAATATAATTAATTTGTACGTATTGACCTACGAAGCGCTCGTGGCCTAGTCAAACCGAGTGATTGGAATCAATCACTTGAGTTAAGCAACAACAGGCGCGGTCAGGTGCAGGATGGGTAACCGTCCCGTGACTACCGCTAGTGGCATTTTTCCGAGCGCTTCCGTGCTTTGCAAGGCACTTTAAGCCGTTGGTGCCGGCTGTCACAAAATTGCAGTCGTTAAGCAATGTCAGATGCCCTATGGCCGGCTTGATAACTTCTGACAGTTAGGCCCGCTACTGCCTTACTACAATGCTCCACGAAACCCGGACTTGGCCCCCGTGGTGGAGTATGGCCTAACCTTTCTGTAATGGAGACCCGTACCCTAGCAGTGGGGAAATACAAGGGTTGATATCGAAACGGATTGATAATCATACTATACACAATTTTACGTCTTTATCCCGAACGTGGGACAGCTTCAGAGGTTTGCAACTTGATAGAAAAACTGTCCCGTTTAAGCCAAACCTAGTTTGGAAAGAATCGAAGCAATAAAATAAGCTTCGAACTTACAATACTAGCACCACGTTTAGCTTATGATGAAGATAATCTTTCTTACAGAAACATTTCGTACAGAAACGCCTACAGAAAGCCGAGAATCGTTTCTATTCATAGCGTTTTACGATACCTATACAATGTCTAAACACCTTTATCCGGCTGCGAAAGCAAAAGATGGTAATGCTGTTCGCGCGTATGTATGTTTCGTACTGACTAAACAGAGACCAAATAACTTGACCGATTGAAATGTTGAATTGTTAACGCCTGTAACACGGGGCATATAACGTCACAAAAAATCTAAAATGGCGGACACTTCATAGTGTTACTAAATTAAAAAAGTGGCACATCTAACGTCACTGATATACCTTCACCGGTTTCTGCCCTCACAGATAAACCCATACAGGCTTATGTGAAGGTTATTTTTTGTATTTAATTGATATTTATTCCGTAAGTGTCTTGAATAATTACCTTAAAAAACTGAAATGCAAAAGAATTTTAAACAAGACACTTAAGATTTTTTTTAATTGACTACGAGTATGTTTATTGTGCATTATAAATATTTCAGCTATGCAAGTTTAACACTAATACATATTTAATCCAAATAATTGGTTTAGGTGGATAGTGAATTGAGTCAGTATATAATTATGCAAAAATACTTAGACTACAAATAAAATTAAATAATATAAAATATCAAAATACACGTAAAAGTTACTTAAATAAAAATACCTAGTACAAATAATTAAAATATTATTTTTAAGTAGTACTGTTACTCTGAAGTCCGAATTAGCGCTCACGAATTCTTCGAAAAAATGTTAAACACCACGTAAAATTTTCCGAGGTTGAAAATTCAACCAATTTTTTCAACCGTCCAACAAACTTTTTCCAATCGGTGTTTTTATATTTTTATGTTTACTTCAGCCTGAAAAGGAAAAGCCTTTTGTTTCCGTATTTAATTTCGACACCCTCGTCGGGAAACAACAGGTGCTAACCGGGCCGTGGTTGGCACGTTTAATTAGAACACTGAAAGAATACGGCAACGTTACTCTTTATTCAGCCATCACAGTTTTTATTATCCTCTACACTACTGTGTGGAGGAAGATAGATGTACCCGGAACTGGCGTGCGTGCATGCAACTACTTATGCACGTCGATAAAGCGAAGGTGATCTGTCAGGATCGTGGCAAGTGGCAGCCACACATAGTATGTTTTTTTAATGATGTTCACCCTCTAATATTCCCTGTACCACTATACGCACGATGGAATCATTGTCACAAATGGCCAAAGAACCGCTGTATTTGATAAACATTGTTTGATGCCAGTTTTTTATTACATACAAGTATGTACGTGATGTACGTGCAAGTGATGCAGATTACTTCAGCCAGATGTCGTTGCCTGTACGTAAAACAGAGAATATTGTAAAGAGGTACCAAATTTCACTGATGCCGGTGAGTCGCCCATTGGCTTAGTTGGAGGGAGCGCTGGTACGGATGGCCGGAGGTCCCGGGTTCGAGTCCCGGTATGAGTGGAGTTTTTAGCCTCTAAATAGGTTTTGAAATTGTCCTTAGCACGGGTTAGTGCATTAAAAAATATTATAAGTATGTACGTCTTCTTCGTTCTTTACATAATTTTGCAAGTGAAGCGAATACCAGCGTTTCAAGATACTCATGCGATCCACAAAACTGTTATCAGATACCGACCGCACAGCTCCGTTGGCCGGAAACGCACCCAAACCCCATCGTTAATGCAAGGCAGCCAATAAACTCTCTACTAACGCACTGGGAACCTGTCAAGGCCCTTATAAGTCCACAATAAGGCCCCGAATAGCCGTCCCGCCGCACTTGTGCAAAGTTTGGGGAAAAATTGCCGGGAGACGGGGCTTTCTGGCTTCGATGGTGATATCCACGATCGGTCGGCAACTGAGTTATAGACAGCAGGGTTCGATCAAGCGGCGCGTATATTTGGCTGCCTTGATGCGGCTATATTCCTCACTACCACAACAGAGCGATAGCTGGTGCAAATATTTTTTCAAACGAAAGTTGTATAAGAAAATTTTGAATTGTTTGGAAGCTCCTTTATGTATCATGTTTGCCGATTGTCCAATTCAATGTACTTTCTAAGAATTATACGGTTTCATTTGATTACGGGACTAACTTCTTCCACTGTTTCCTTAGATAGATTGTGCATAACTTGCGCTCATTAGGGGAGGGCTATGTCCAGCAGTGGACTAATATAGCCAGAAGAAGTGCATAACTTATCGAGCGATACTTTTTGTAAATATTTCGCTAAGTTATATATAAAACGGGTTTAATCGCGATTATTTATTAGGTAAAACGTTATTATGTTAATTCCCGACGTTTCGGCAGCGTTACAGTTGTCGTGGTCAGGGGTACACTGAAGTGGCGAGTAGTCAATTACTTCTCTGCTTCTCCTAAGATAGGTACAGGTTTTTCATCAAGCTTAGGAGACAGGATGCAACGACAAGAATACTGTACAATAAATTTAGCACCAAACGATTGTTGTCATTTTTACATGTAAAATTTTGGTTTTTAAAATATATAATATATTATTGTTTATTATTTATTGTAGGGTGGCATTTTTAGTTTTTCTCAGCGGGCCGATACACATTGAGCGGTGGTGGCGTAGCGGTAGAACGCATTTCAATCGAGAGGTTCTAATCCCAGCAAGTACCAATGATTTTTTTCTAAGTTGAGTACATTTGTGAAGCAATTCCACTCGCTAATTGTAAAGGAAAACAATTTTTTTTTTATTTTATTTACAAAACCCACAGCACAAGTTAATAAATATTCACTGTTACAAATATGATTTATCTTTGGCCAATTACGGGCTTATTTTATATTGACATAACTTGGAGACAGGCATTATTATTAATTACAAACTTTAGAGTCTACCGCAAAAGGTAACAATATGAGAAAAAAGAAAAAACTTCGAAATACCAAAATCAGGCAAACAGGAATATTGTATAGAATCAGGCGTTACTTTGCGGAAAAATCTAAATTCCGCCTAAAATCCCACAAGCACCATGCGGTTAGTTAATGCACCGCTCTCCCTTCCACCTTTTTAAGCAGGAGCAAGACACGAACACACCACCACCGACACCAATACTTGTGTGCACTTGCACTTGTGAGCCTGAGGATGCCTCGTGTTAGAGGCGAAACGCGTCTCGTGTTTTCTCACACAAGTATTGGTGCCGGTGGTGGTGTGTTCGTGTCAAACATTTTTGGCGGAAGTTAGCAAAGTATTTTTCACTTTTTAATGTAAGGAAACCTGGGTGTGTGAGGTGTTCCATTACCTCAGCGCTTGAAATTGCCAATCTGCGGTGGGCACGCGGGGTAATTAAGCCCGTACTCTCTCTGAGAGAACTCTTACTTCCTGCAGTAGAATTTTTATAGGCTACATAAAAATACATGTGCATACACGGTGCTGCAAGTTTAGAGTGTATTTTTCTGGTACACATGCCAGTGGTACCAACATATAATTTATGAGATGTGGAGTTTGCGATAGGGTCTCCTAGCAATAATAGGAATAGACCTTTATCGCCGAAAAGCGTCGAGGGCGGGTTAATGCGGCCGTGAACGGGTTCCTAGCAACTTTAGAGCTCCATTTTGTACAAAAAAAGAGGTTATCAAAGTTTTGCTCAGTATATATTTGGCGTAAGAGCCTTAAGTACAAGAGTTGCGTTATTTTTTCTCATAAGTAGTCTATAAACGTCCCACAGCAGGGCACAGGCCTTCTCTCAGAGAGAGAGTATGGGCTAAATTACCACGCGTGCCCACCGCGGATTGTCAATTTCAAGCGCTGATGTATTTGAGCACCTCAGACACTCAGGTTTCCTCACGATGTTCTCCTTCACTGTTAGCGAGTGGTATTGCTTCTTAAACTTCACAAATGTACATAACTTAGAAAACAAATTCATCGGTACATGCCCGCACTGGGAATCGAACCTGGGTCTCCTCCTCCCGAGTCCATTGTTCTACCCTCTGGGCTACCGCCGCTTCATTTTCCTAGGTTTTTTTGTGGTATTTACATGACTATTGTTTCCTGTGGACTAGGCCGAGTAAGCTGTCCTCTGATGGTACCGGGCAAGCCGTCTCCATATAAAAAAAATGATGTCTCAGGTACCCCTCATCATCATCATCAGCCCGTTGACGCCCACTGCAGGTCATAGCCCTCCCTTATGGTTTCCAAGAGTACGAGCAAGCACATACAATTTCTTCTACTTACTTATTTTGTTGACTAAAGAGGCGTTTATTATTTTTTTCGTAGTAACTGTAAACGTGGGAGTTGAACTTAAGGCACAATAAGGTGTTCAATAAAGTAAGAAAAGCGTTGGAATATCGCAGATTATTGTTTGGTGTGACTTTCCCAGTTTATATGTCCAATATTAGTACAATTCGAGCTTTGCGTCATTATTTTTACAACGTGTTTAGTACAATACATTTAATACCTAGTTAGAGATTACGAAAAATATATCTTAAAAATCGTATACGACCTGGGTGCTTACATCAACTCCATCAAATATTTTCTTCTAGGCACTAAGCCTTAAAATATTGCTCGTTTTCATTTTAACAGATCAAATCGTTCGTAGCCCCGGCTGCCTGAGTGATCTTCAACGGTCACGAAGGTTAAGCAACATAGGGCGCGCGCGTTCAGTGCGTGGATGGGTGACCGTCTATGACTAACGCTGGTGGCATTCCCGTGCTTCGCAAGGCATGTTAAGCAGTTGGTGAACACAATTCAGTGACAATAAAACGATCTTACGGGACAGACGTGTCATTCATTGAACATGAACATGAAGATTGAACATGAACCTGAAGATATATTAAGCTTGCCTGAATCGCGGTTCAAAAAATATGTTAAGCACACTTTGTGCCAAAAGGGCTACTATAACATAAAGGATTATCTAGATGACAATGAGGTCTGGAATTATAGCCAGTACAATGTATGAGTTCTATGTTTATAATAATTATGTAAACTATGTTAATTAAGGACTTTGAAAAGACTAAGTTTGGAGTTTTTTTGTCCATTTTTTCTCCAAAATGATCTAGATTTTAAAATGGACACCTAGTTTGAATTTTAACGTTCATTAAGACGCAGCTTCTGCGCTACTTTGAATAAAACCTTTTCATTTCATTATTTCATTTCATACCTAACGTTACGAACATCCAACATACTCGTAACAACACCTAAGCCCCTACACCAAGCTTCACAGTCTTTGTCACTGCCGTACCCAAATCAGCCAAATTCAACGGAATCATTCGGGTTTTCTCTAGGTATTTTATTATAACACTGTTACTTGAAACGTCCTCATTAAGGCGGCGACAAAAATATCATTTTTTGTTAGTGGAACGCAAACAATAAAGTCTTGCAGTACATCCGAGCCGCGAATGGCAATAAAACAGGACGCTAAACGGCCATTTGTGTTGCCAAAACGGCAGTTTGTTTCGCGAATTAAAGCGGAAGAAGTGAAAACAGAAAGCTTCGAATACATCATCGTTAGTGTGAACACGCGCGGCCCTATTCTGTTACAGGAGCGAAGAAAACTTGACATTTGTTTTCGCCAAACTGAACTAGTTTTTAAAATTGACACCTAGTTTAATTTCAAATGCTCTGTTAGTCGCAGTTTCTGAGCTACTATGAATAAAACATTATGAAATTGTAGACTTTTAGTCCGGATCTACTTACGGGTGTTGTTATATCGGAAGAGTCAGCGTGAGACAAGCAACCGACAACGCGAGCTCCGTCTCTGCTCACCATGATTAAGCTCTGCGAATCGGAGCGAAACCTGGTCGGACTCATCCGATATAACAACACCCGTAAGTAGATCAGGACTAAAAGTCTACAATGTGTTGTGCTTACAAAAGTTTTAGTTTAAAAATTATGAAATTGAAAATATACACATGGCTAAAAAACCTGAGAGACCCGTGCCCCAATAGCGGAAACATACAAAGGGTTGATACCATACCATATTCAAAACATCAGTGGTAGCATGTCCGTGTTCATTGTAAGATTTGCCCTTTCTTAAAAATCTCATACCATAACTAGTATCAAATAATTTTGCCACTTGTCACGATTCTGACAAGCCTCTTTCGCTTCAAAATTTAATTTTGATAGCAACAATAACAATACTCTTACTTGATTTTCCATCGAAAGAGTCTACAGACAACTTTTTTGTTTCGCTGATACATCTCAAACGTATGTCAGCCTTAGAAAGTTTTCACACTACTTGCTATTTTGTTTCGGTTCTGTTTTCATAGAAACAGAATAACCCTTTGGATTCTAACTTAAATTAAAATTTGCTCACTGAACGGATTGTGTGGCAACCCGGTTGCTCTAGTAGTCAATCAACGTTTTCCAATTAGTGGGTTTATTATGGTCGCAGTTTGGCACTTACTCCTATCTACACTTTCCCTTCAACTGGATGAGGTAGATGGATAACCACAAACGAGACAAGATCTGGTTGAAGGGCTCCGTAAGGTTAACTAGCGCTACCAATGAAAATATAATTATCTTCTTGCACAGATTGTGTTTGCAAAAAGTATGTGTTCTGACCATCTTTTGTTTTGTCATAGGCAAAAACAAACGAACGCCTAAAACGAAGGTCATGTTATCCCTTCATTTTTTTATGGTAGAAAATCCATCGTAATGATATATATTATCATGTTAAAATTTCAAACTTTTCCACCTATCACGATTCAAGAACAAAAGTCCTGTTTGTAAAATTTGTACCTACAGATAATTTTAGTCACTTCCCTATCCACATACAATTCAATTCCAATTCCACACGTCCACAGTTAGATCCTTGTATGTCCAACGATATATTGGAAATGATTCAAATGTGATTCATTGAGTAATTCCAATACACTCCTCTGAGTTGTCTACGACTCTTGGACAGGGAAGTTATTAATAAGTATTATAAAACATTTTAAACGTAAATTTATCATACTGATTTGAAATGTGTTATGGATTCATTTAGAGCGGTGGTAGCTCAGGTAGAACCATGAACTGGCAAGCGAGAGCCCCAGGTTCGATCCCCAGTGCGGGCATGTACCAATGTGTGTACTTTTCTACGTGTTAGTATTGGAGTAAGGGGCCATTTCTGAACTGAGCATTTCGATAAGTATATACCTAGTTAAAATATTAAAAGAGATATAGCAATAATTAATATGAATAATTAATTATTGCTATATCTCTTTTATTTGGTTTTCTTTGTGTGTATTATTATTAATATAATATATGACTTTGTTTAATTTCAAAGTTACGTACATTTACGTACGTACTAGTGTGAGTGAAGATACCACTGGACGCTGTATAAATCATCTCATTACGTAGATGCAAAAAAGCCAATTATCATCATCATGGATTCATTTGATCTTTATACTCGAAATCCCTAAAACTTTTTTGTGTAGCACCCTAAGGACGCGGAACCCTAAAAATACGAAAGTTCTAATGCCGTTTACTTACTGTGTCCGTAGTAAGCCTAAAGACTAGCGTAGCACTGACTAATTGAGATATAGTGGCGGATGCAGGAATGCATTCTGGACCGCGCTTCCTTTATTTGTAGAGCGTTCGTTTGGTTTTAATCAAGCTCGGAAAATTGCGCATTTTTATTAGATTTCGCTATGAATTCTTTATCTGTATTAAGTGTCAGTAATAGCCAATGCTTAGTTCGGTTAACGTTTCGCAGTAAACTTGTATCAACGTGTTGTATAAAATTACTTATATTTAAGAAATCATGGTTGTAATTATTTTTTCTGGTTGTGCAATAAACTGTTCTCTTTCTCTATCTATCTAAGGCTTTGATTTCGATATGCACGTACCGCATCGAACCTTCTAGGTGTATCCTACAAATTTTGTTATATAAATAGTTACCAGATGATGATTTTAAGGGTTGATACCCATTGTATGTCCCGACTGCTGGGGCACGGGTCTCTTTCTGCATCGCAGGAAGGCTAGGCCATACTCCACCACGGGGGCCAAGTCCGGTTGGTGGAGGATAGTAAGACAGTGGCGGGCCTTACTGTCCGAAGTAATCAAGCCGCCTTAGGTTGTCTCAGAATGTTTCCTTCAGTAGTATCGCTGCGATAACGGCACTAATGAACAGTCTGTTAGCTTAAAGAATATACCTCAAGCTCTAGAGTAGGCGGTTTTTGCCGAAAGCACACAAGTGTACTACTTCCTGCTCTTTATAAAACTTTACTTCACTATTTTGAAAATTTATTTCAAAAATTAAGTATCATATTATTTTTAATGCACTAACCCGTGTTAAGGACAATTTTACAAACCTATTTAAAGGCTAAAAATTTCACCCATGCCGGGATACGAATCCGCGACCTCTGGTTATCCGTGCCAGTGTTCGAATCGCGGCATGGGTGGAATTTTTAGCCTCTAAATAGGTTTGTAAAGTATCATATTAGCTCCGATATTTTTAGTACACGAATATATCCGATTCTATCCGACAGTAGCCAAGGTATATTCTAAAAGCCAACAGACTGTACATAACTTAGAGAACAAAGTTATTTGGTACATGCCCGCCCTGGGAATCGAACCTAGGTCTCACGCTTCCGAGTCCATTTTTGTACCCGCTAGGCTTCCGCCGCGCTCCGCGAAAATTCTTAATTTTGTTGTTTTAATTAACCGTGCCGCATTATTTTCCGTACAATGCCAATCAGTCCTCCTTAGAGAAAAGAAGGATACTGAATCCCAATAGGGTTTTGTAGCACTCCCGTAGGAACCCTGGAGGCCTATTTTATCCACCGTCAGGAGCCAAAAGAGACGCCTAAAGTGTTCCGTTATCACATAAAATTATATTCTACTTTGTCATCAGAAACGTTGCGCGATGAAAATAAAGCTGCGGTCCCGCGCGGCTAGCTGGTAGCTAAGACGGTCTTGAGAGCGATTCGGATAACTTGGATACGTATTGTCATTATCGTCATCATCAACCCATTATGCCCCCACCGAGGTGCACGGGTCTCTTCCCTTCCACTAACCCGTGCTAAAGTTACTCGCTTGACGCGAACCCGAGCTGTCGCGCGCGCGTGCCATAACTACATAAAGTGTGCAAGCGAAATCGACCGGCGTTTAATCATGGTCAAGTGTTTAAAATGTAATAAACTTGTCACTAAAAAATCCCCAGGACTACAGTGCGGAAAATGTAGCAAGTGGTTCCATGGTGAATGTGCATCAATATCTACAGACCAGCTCAATGCGCTAGTGGCGACAGATTCCGTTGACTGGAAATGTCGTACCTGCACGGGCGGTGCCAAACCGAAACGTTTGTCGTGTATTGTGCCAGATGCTGAGGAGGAAGATAACACCGATAGCGAGTCTGTCGCTAATGTCTCCTTGCAAAACAAAATGATCCAGAATATTCTGCGCGAAATTCGTAAAGAGGTTCGAGAGATTATCAGCACGGAACTCAAAACTACCCTGCAATTTTATTCCGATAAAATTGACGAGTACGAGGAGAAAATAATCTACTTCGAATCAAACATGAAGCTCATGGAGAATCAATGCAAGGATACGAAAAACTCTTATCTAAATCTACAACTTAAACATGACGCTTTGGAACAAAAAATGAACGCGCTGGAGCAACAACAACTATCCAACCAAGTTGAAATATGTGGAGTGAAAGAGGTCCCAAACGAAGACGTTGAAGGAATCGCCAACCAAATATGTTCAAAATTACAACAGGATCCAGGCAACATGAAAAAAGTGTATAGGAAAACAAAAACGCGACTAAATGCCAACAAAGAGTCGCAGTCATCGGTCATCGTCGTATCCCTGCAGGACGGGTGTCGCGATTCTTGGCTAGAAGCCTCGAAGAACAGCCAACTCACTAACATAGACATAGGTCGTGAGGAAAACCACCGAATCTACCTACGCGAGTCCCTCTCCGCCAACTCCGCCTACCTACTATGGAAGTCAAAAACCGACCTAAAACAAACCGATCTGTGCAGATTTGTATGGTTTAAAAACGGACAGATAATGGCTAGAAAAAATGAGAAAGATCGGCACTACATTATAAGATCCACCAGCGATATAGATCGCCTGAAAAATCTATTCTCAAAACACACATAAATTCTCACAATTGACAATGGACATACAAGCTACCTACTAGAATTAAAACTTCATGGATTGTGTACAATCACAACAAAGCGAAACAACACACTCTTCATGGAATGAATTCGACAACTACCATAAAAAACATAAGCGGCTGTCTGTCCTGAGTGTAAACATCAGATCCCTGATCAAAAACTTCGCACAACTTGAACTAATAATCACGAGCAGCCCTAGCACGA
This sequence comes from Yponomeuta sedellus, assembly GCA_934045075.1. Lineage (NCBI taxonomy): Eukaryota > Metazoa > Arthropoda > Insecta > Lepidoptera > Yponomeutidae > Yponomeuta > Yponomeuta sedellus. Next base: position 21,571,130 of record OW203737.1, on the reverse strand, counting down.
TCCACATCATTGTCGTCACGGAGGTGAACATCTCAGATAGCTGCAGATCACTGTTTGAGCTTCAAGATTACGAAATGCACTCTGAACTACGTAGTACAAGAAAAGGAGGTGGTATTCTAGTTTATGTCCATAAAAGCATACAGTTTAAGCGACTACATGCGTCGTCGATTACTTATGAGTGCGTGCTGGGTGAGATTTCAACCAGTGATAAATATGTAACCCGTTTATGTGCTTTGTACAGGCCACCAAATGTAAGTAAGCAACTTTTTATAAACGAAATAACTTGTATGCTTTCAAAAATACCGGAAAAGTCGGACGTATTATTTTTAGGCGACATCAATATAGATATAAAATTGTCAAATAATATTGTTACAAGTTATCTTAATGTCATGTCTAGTTCGGGACTTGACTGTGGGATTACTGACTATACAAGGGTAGAAAAAAGAGGCCAAATAATTACTAAGACATGCATAGATCATATTTTTTCCCGCTGCACGGGCAATCGTTCTATTCAAACAGCTGTTATCCATAGTGCATTGGCTGACCATTACATAACCGGTCTCGTTGTAACAGGTCCCGCGACTACTCAAGCGAAGTGCAAATTGATATCTAAAATAGATAGCAATAAAGCACAAGATGAGCTAAGCAAAATTGACTGGAGCGAAGGCCTAACTTATAATAACCCTAATGAGATCGTTAACTTTATTATTGGTAAATTTGATAGCGTGTACGAAAATTGTAAAAAAACTGTAAAAATAAAGTTAAATAAAAGACAACAGTGTGCTTGGGCTTCCAATAAAATTGTAAAAATGTGTGCCAGACGGGATGAATTGTTTAAAACTTGGAAAGGTGATGAAAGTGACTTAAATAAAAGATTGTTATACAATAAATATAGAAATAAAACAAATAAAATAGTAAATAATGTTAAAAACAATTACTTTAGAAGTCAAATAAGTTGTAACTTTAAAAACCCTAAAAAAATATGGGAGATTGTAAATAATCTATGTGGAAAACTTTCTAGATCTATAGATGAAATAATTATAAATGCGTTTAATAGCAATACAAACGATTTAGTAGAAAACTTTGCCAAAGACTTTCGGAATAACGTTAAAAAAATATGTACTTACTGTGATGTACCTTTATTGCAGCCAGAGTTATATACAAAAAACTGTGATGTATCAATGAGGCTAAGAAAAGCCAGCGACGATGTAATCTTTTCCATAATAAAACACATGAATGCAAAAAAAAGCCCTGGAAATGATGGCATACGCTGTAAGGATATTATGTTCATTAATAGGTACATAGCGCCCCTTATAACCCACCTAATAAACACCTGTATAAATTTTTCTATATTCCCGGACAAGCTCAAGCTTGGCAGTATAAGACCTGTTTATAAAAAAGGTTCCAAAACCGATATAAATAACTATAGACCTATCACAATCCTTACATGTTTGGACAAGATTGTTGAGAGATACTTCGGCAATGAATTAAATAGTTTCCTTACTAAAAATAATATAATAAACAAAAAACAATTCGGATTCCAAAAGAAAAAAAGTACCTCACAACTATTGTCCAAATTTACTAATAAGATCAACAAGCACATGAATGACAAAGAGCATGTGCTTGTAATTTTTATCGATTTTAGTAAGGCTTTCGATACAATAAATTACACAACTTTATTCACTAAATTGGAGAAAAATGGTATACGGGGACCATTTCTAAAGCTATTACAAAACTATCATATAAATAGGTATACGGCTGTCAACATAGATGGTAAATATAGTAAGTGGTACCCCACAGAAGAGGGCGTGGCACAAGGTTCAATTACCGGTCCAACCGAATATTTAATTTACGTAAACGATATGTGTAACGCATTTGACGAAGAGTCTGTGTATCAGTTTGCCGACGACACTTGCCTAATAACAGCTCATAAAAACCTAGATAAAGCACAAGAACAGATGCAAGCCAACTACAACACACTGTGCAAATGGGCACATGACGTCGGATTAGTGCTAAATGCGGAAAAAACAAAACTGCTACACATACACTCGCCCTACCTAAAAAATACAATGGACGAACCTTTTGTGGTGTCGCACTCTCATAATTGTCTTCACACAAACCCAAAAGACTGTTCCTGTCAGAAACTTCAATTAGTAAAGGAACACACCTACTTGGGTTTAGTAATAGATAATAAGTTCAGCTGGAAACCGCATATTGACTATGTCTGTGGTAAACTAAGATCACTCCTATCTAAACTACAAATACTTAAATTTAAAGTCCCATATAGCACCCTAAGATTGTTGTACCTAGCCCTAGGGGATTCAGTTATTAGTTATAGCCTAAGTAGCTATGGAAGAACCTACAAGTCACACATAGACAGTATTTATCAATTACAAATTAGACTTTTAAAAACAATTGTACCATTAAAAACTAAAATGTTCTATCGTGATAACTATTCGGCCCTGTTTAAGTACTGCAATGTACTACCGATACAAGAAAAAATAAAAATAGCTATTGTACTGGAGGAAATCAACAACATCGACTCGTTAAACAAGATAAGTCGCCCAGATAACTTACGACAGCTTCGAAACTCAACCAAGTTTACTTTACCACCTACAACCAATGTATACGGGACACGCACGTGGGAATACTTGCTCCCCAATATTCTTAACGAACTACCAGACGATATTGTTGATAAAATCCGTAACAACCCGAAAAAGAGTAAAAATGTAATACGTAACTATTACTTACCAATAGAATAAAAAACAAAATTAGATATAGAAAATAAAATTTGGATTAAGTTAAGCAAGTTAACTCAACCATCTGCAAATAAACCCCTCAGGTTTAAGCAGCTTGGTACTCATGTAACCCACTCTGTATAAAATTATGTCATAAATAAATAAATAAAAAAAAAAAAAAAAAAAAAAGACAAAATTAAATAGGACAAAAGGAGCCCATTGGCTCAATTTTAAGAGCGCTGGCACGGATAGCCAGAGGTTGCGGGTTCGAGTCCCGGCATGGGTGAAATTTTTAGCCTCTAAATAGGTTTAATTTTGTATATCTATTGTATAAAAATTAATCGCTGACCCCCGGTTTCTCGTACAATAACAAGCTGTTAATCTACTGTTAACAGTTGTCAGTTGTTTTTTTTGTATGCACTTTGGCCAACTGACAGCTGTTAACAGTAGATTAACAGCTTGTTAGTGTACGAGAAACCGGGGGTATATGTGTTGGTAAGCTCAAATCAACCGGAAAGCAACTGAACCGATTTCGCTAATTCTTTTTTTAGTATATTCTTTGAAGTACGAGGGTGCTTCTTAAAAAAAGATTAAAGAATTGACTGTTAGGCGGTACAAAGTTCGCTGTGTCAGCTAGTTTTGAAATAAAATTGATTTTACTATATTTCATTTCAAACACACAGCAAAAGGTTGGTATAATTCCTTTGTCTTTACACGGAAGCAGATCGTCTCAAAAAAACCTTCCCTGACTCCGCTCGGCCGGATCTCGCCCAAGAAATTAGTTTACGCGGCGCGTCGGGTAAACTCGGTCCGTACCCGGCACATTCCCGGGGACCGGTTGTAATGTGCCCGGGTAATCGCCTTACTCTCACTTTTAACGGACGCGATCTTTACTCTCCCCGGGTTGAGGGCTTGGTTAGGATAGGAAGCGAAGCGCGAAGCGGAAAGCGGGATCTCTGTTCTACAGTGCTGTATCATATGTTATACGAGTTGCCACAAATCTTGTGGTCAAAATGAATAAACCAATTTTTTTCCACTTTTTGGCCTTCGTTTGAAAATAAATGCATTAAATTCAGTTTGCTCAGTTGCGAGGCCCAAACGCTTGTATTTTTCTTAAAAGTCTGCCTTTCTGGTTGATATTTAACATTTTTAAATTTAGCACTTCACTGTCGAGCGCTCTAGGAAGCTGTTCCGATTCGTATAAAATACATTGGTATTTCTAAATGACTCGCGATACGGGTCATCGCGATTTATTAGATATGTATGACGCAATTTGCTAAATTCCCGAAATAAAAAAATGCTAATAAAATTATTCGTCCACGTAAATAATAAGACAAGTTTAATAGATGACTGGAAGGTAGAAACACCCAAACACTTTTTCTAGGCTGGCTGGAAGAAATTTCTTTTGAAATAAGTCCGCCTTTGCACGTAGTTTTTAACAAAAAACTGTTATTTAAGTTTTATTTTAATAACGTTTTTATTGTGCAAAGTACAAACAAACATTTTCAGCAATTTAAAAAAATTTTAACTTTTGAAAAGATTAAAGTTGGTAGTACGTTAATAAGTTGGTTATTAATCTGAATAGCGTTTTTTTCGTATGGGTAACTAAACATGTACAAATATTATTTTCAAGATTATATTATTTTTTAAAGCACTAACCCGTGCTAAGGACAATTTAAAAACTGTACGTAATACAGAGAATATAGTAAAGAGGTTCCAAATTTCACTGATGCCAGTGAGTCGCCCATTAGGTCAGTTGGAAAGGGCGCTGGCACGGATAGCCAGAGGTCGTGGGTTTGAATCCCGGCATGGGTGGAATTTTTGGCCTCTAAATAGGTTTTTATATTATTTTCAAGTCAATTTATGTACATATTTGTCTAATATATAATATCTACTCTCTTCATACTTCAGTTCTATCAATCCGAAGGTGGTCTGGAACAGTCTTTAGCAATAAGACAGCCGGTCATAATTATACGGCAAAGCTTAGATATGAAAGTCTTTTAATGTATTTTGTTTTCTGGTGTGAATAAAAAGTTCTAGTCTAACCTAAACATCTTAAATTATAATTCTATAAAGGCTGTTGTTACGAAAAGTATGCTGTGTCGTTTTTTATTATTTTTCATACAAATGAAGAATATCTAGAAACTTTAATGTAGTCGGTAGCAACAACGAATAATGGATAAAAAGGAGCTGTAAAAATAATTATATCCGCTTATCGCTCTGCTTGTGAACAAAAACACAGCCCAGAACATATGAGGCTTTGTCTCAACTCTTTTACTTTGTTGCGTGAATTTGTTTATGTTCTAATTGTAACGTTTTGTTTATGTTCGCGACACATTTGGGGAAATGGCTCCAGCGTCCTTGTTAAGAGCTTTGTTTAAAATGGGCTAAGATATTTCCGGGTTTCCACACATTGTTTTCCTGGTGGGGTAGGTGTTTGAGCTGCGAGGCACCTTTAACTGTGGAAGAAACATTTTTAACGAGAGAATAACTAGAAACTGCGGGTCTCGGTCTCGGAACGAGCATGTTAAACTGTCGGTAGAGCTGACAGTGCTTTGTTTTATTTTCATTATTTTGATACATAGGCTACACAAACAAGGGACGAAATAAAAGTTTAACACAAGTCTGCACCCAATGGAAAGTTTACATCATTCGAAATTAGGAACAGCAACACTACAAAACTACAAAAAACTGAGGAACACAACTAAAAACATTAACACTTAACTAAAAAGGCATTTAAAACAAAACTAAACTATGTGTATTAAGTACTAGCTGACCCAGCGAACTTCGTACCGCCTAACAGTCGATTCTTTAATTTTATTTTTTATTTGTCTCTCTGTAAGAACCATCCTCGTACTTCAAGGACTATTCTAAAAATTTCATTAGCGAAATCGGTTCATCTGCTCTCGAGATTTGCGCCTACCAACACATTCAGCGATTCATTTTTATATTATGGATTTGGTTTTTCTAAATTTTGGTTGCACATTTTTTGAATTAAACTAACATTTACTGGCACAGTACAGTTTAAGTTTTGTTTCTGTGATGTGTGCGATATCAACCCTTTATAGGTCACCACTGTGGGGGCACGGTCTCTTCCTGCATCTCAGGGAGGTTAGGCCATACCCCATCACGGGGGCCAAGTCCGGGTCGTTGGAGGATTGTAAGGCAGCCGCTCATAAGGCCTCTGATATGGCTTAGCAACTGCCATTACATGACAGCCGGCACCAACGGCTTAACGTGTCTTGCGAAGGATGGAAGCGCGCAGAAAAAATGCCACTAGCGGTAGTCACAGGATGGTGCCTGTTGTTGCTTAACCGAAGTGATGGATTCCAATGACTCGGATTCACTATGCCACGGGTGCTTCATGTGTGATGTGTGTAGTAGCTATAAAAAGTATATTCTTTCTAACTTTATTGATACTGATGATCCCTTCCAAAATGTTTCAATTTCAAACGTTCATCATCATTTCATCTCTTCATCGGTTTTACATTTTCTCTAGCTTTATATTTAATTTATTCTTTACCCAGACGTATTTTTTTTCTTAATCTATCAAAGCCCACAGCACAAAATGGTATAAAATAAGTAAATAAATGTAGGCCAAACATAGGCCAATTACGAATTATAAAATAATAAAATAAAAAGTCTTTATTCTACTACTGTAAGGTGACAGTTTAAACATTACATTCCGAATATGTTTCTTATAATCAATTGGAATACAAAATAACTTTAAAATATCCAACTAAATGAAAAATTAAAAATGAAAAATTACAGATTAATGAATGAATATTCGATGGATATGTTACAGATGTGTCCACCAACCCGGACTTGGCCCCCGTGGTGGAGTGTAGCCTAACCTTCCTGCGATGCAGGAAGAGACCCGTGCCCCAGTAGCGGGGATATCGTGTTACATTAAAAATAATTACTGACAGTCAAGGCTACATAAATTAAACGTGAAAATTTATCTGCTTAACAATTGCTGGCGTTATTACCTCGCATGTAGTCATTTTGCCAAGAGGTCCTAAACCCAGACTCTAGAGTTTTTGATAAAAGTGCAAAAGTATTAAGCCCAACAATTGTTTTTGCTTAGTGGCTTGTGGTTAGCTCGCCGTTGTTGGAATACAAATTGAAATCGTGAAGTGTCAGGTTACCTGATGGCCGCTATTAAGATGGACAAGTTTGATTAGCAGCTCGCTCAACGCCTTCACATTCCATGTCGGCACATGCTACATTCCATGGCGGCAAGGCACGGGCCAAAAACAAAAGACTGCAACCCTTCCACAGCAAGCAGACATTTTGAGCTGAAAACCGTGCACATCTTTTTAAATACCAGTAAAAAAGATTCTGCAGTGGTAGCGGAGCGGTGAAACACTAGCTTCTCAATCAGGAGGTCGTGTGTTCGAATCCCGGCATTTCCAATGACTTTGTTTTCTAAGTTAAGTAGGTACATTTATGAAGTTTTTGTGGCAATACCACTCGCTGAAGGTGAAAAAACAACTGTAACTATAATCTACTGAGCCCTAGAGTCTGGAAAGTGGTAGTTTAGGACACTATAACTGACAAGATATTTTTATTCCGTCGCCGCTTCAATTTTGTTAGTACTTACAAAATCGTGAAATAATAGCGCAAACTTATCACACTATTACAAAGGCGAAAGTTTGTGAGTGTGTGTTTGTTAGTTCTTCACGTCTAAGCGGCTCGAGCGATTTTGATAAAATTTGGTATGGAATTGGCTGTGTGGTGTCGGCCTAGAGAATAGCACCAACCCAAATTCTTCCCGCGGGTGTCGTAAAAGGCGACTAAGGGACACAAACCAGGGGGTGGGCAGCAACGGTCCCTGCAGTACAATTCCACCGAACTGCGATCCCCAACCCACATGCCCAGTGTGGGAATTATGGGCACTACCCCCCGAGAATGGCACAACCTTGCGCTCATTAGGGGAGGGCTATGTCCAGCAGTGGACTAATATAGCCTGAAGAAGAAGAAGGAGATTATCGGACACCCTAGAGTAACACAAAGGCTACGTTTTACTGCGGGAAAATATCTTATTCCCATGGAAAAATCGATAAAGCGCAGATAACACCGCGGGTCACAGCTAGTTAAACATATCTGCGACAGTAATTGCTGGCTGAACATAATCCGTGTTACCAGAACCGGTCCCCTGTAGGCCTGTGAGCCGGCCGAGTTGCGGTGATAAATGCCCAATTTTGGCACAACCAAATTAGGGCCAACCCAGCTGTTTTGGCCCTGCGGAATTGCCCCATACTCGCGCCTGGGGCGTTCAGAGTCGTCATTGCCTCTCGCCGCGGCCCGTAATTACTTACCGGCTCATTATCTAACCACATGCTGAATGTGAGTCATGTGGGTTGTACGAGAGACATATCTGGAACCTGTCTATTGAGGTGGCAACACATTGGAGCTTTGTAAGATTGTGTATCAATCTTATATATGGGATATTATGGGATGAGTGAATTAATGATTTTTCATTAGGCATAATTTTTTTAATGTTTTATGTATGCTTTTTACAAGTGGAATAAAGTAATTGTTTGTTGGAATTATGTCGATATAAGATTAATAGTTGATAAATATTAACTTTATTGTCAAAAAATAAAAGATTTTAGTTGTCAAACATGCGTATTGAAAGATGGTACATTTTGTGTTGTGTCCTACTGCTTTGCCATTTTGGACATACAAAGACTTTAAAGTTTTTTTGTCTATTTTTTATCCAAAAGATCTAGATTTTGAAATGGACACCTAGTTTGACTTATACTTATAACATTCATTAAGCCACAGTATCTGCGCTACTTTGAATAAAACCTTTTCAATTAAATCACTGGAGTCTACATGCATATTCATATGAAAAGCTTGACAAGCACTTTCCCAGTGTGTGTTTACCCCGGTGCACGGTGCAGTTTGGGCGCAGGCACAGGCGTGGCCCGTGAAAGTGGCCCGATACCGGTCCGGGCTACACATGTTTGGTTGCGTACCCGATCTCCTATGCGGTACGGGACATATGAGGCCGAAAATCGGCGACGTTATTCCGTGTTGATGAGCTCCGTGGCGCAGCGGTAGCGCATCTACCTACCATGCAAGAGGTCCCGGGTTCGAATCCCGGCTGGGAATAAAAAAAATCCCAGGTCTTGGATGTTTACATGTTTGTGACGTCGTTGTTTCTGTTTCCCACGACACAGGGTATCCTAGTGTGGGGCCAGAAGCAATGTATGTGCATGTATGTAAATGTTATGTAATGTTGCAACTAGTATGTCATAGAGAAAACATTTTATCATTATAATAGGACTCCTCCTTGGATTTCCAAAGAGACCGGTTGGAAGCGGCTTACATCCAGCGTCTTCTTGCCACTTGGATGAGGTACTCTGTCCATCTTGTGGCTGGCTATTTTGTAGCAAATAAAAAAAAACAGAAAATACTCCATCGCACTCCATGGCGCACCTGCTCCAATGCCCATTGTGCCCTCCTGCACTGTGGCGGACTTAACAGAGACCAAGGCTGCTGCAATTGTAGTGGCCAATTATTGGGCAGGAAGAATATAGACTGGTCAAATCGCTGACAGAAATGAAGAAGAAGAACCAGAAAATATCCTCAAGGTAAAAGTATCCTCTGTATTGTATGGCGCCTATCATATTTGATAAAATGCTAACATTGTTATAATCAATATTAAGAGTTAATTGACAAATGCTATTATAATGTACCTGACTTTCTCAATGATAAATTGTAATTAAATTGACCATTGTTTTTATAAAAGTATTGTTGATGTAATTTATAAATGACATTCTCAGTGACAATTTCTGATTAGAACACTACTAATATAGGTATTTATAATAATAAGTATGGCAATTTTTATAATACAAGTCCTAACATTTTTTATATGTGTAATTAATAGAAATGTTTGAAACCGTGTTCACTGGACATTCCGCCACTCTAATCGTAGGCTGATAACAGTAGAACATGTAGACCCGAAGTTATTTTATTTAACACTGACATCTGCTCCATCTAGTCATGAAAGTATTAAAAGAAGCTGCCAAGAGATGTTTTAAGTCCACACGAAAAGTTAGCATGAAAAAACATACCACGAAAAAAAAGGAAAAAAAAGCGGATTTAAAAACCTATTTAGAGGCTAAAAATTTCACCCATGCCGGGATTCGAACCCGCAACCTCTGGCTATCCGTACCAGCGCTCTACCAATTGAGCCAATGGGCGACTCACGGCATCAGTGAAATTTCGAACCTCTTTACAATATTCTCTGTATTACGTACAGGCAGCGACATCTGACTTAAGCAAATTGCATTACTTACAGCCCCGACCACCTACTTTGCAGTTAGGTTTTAACATCGGAACGATATCACTGTACCCACATGATTACACTTTTTTATTTTTAATGCACTAACCCGTGCTAAGGAACAAATTTAAAAACCTATTTAGAGGCTAAAAATTTCACCCATGCCGGGATTCGAACCCGCAACCTCTGGCTATCCGTACCAGCGCTCTACCAATTGAGCCAATGGGCGACTCACGGCATCAGTGAAATTTCGAACCTCTCTAAAATATTCTCTGTATTACGTACAGGCAGCGACATCTGACTTAAGCAAATTGCATTACTTACAGCCCCGACTACCTACTTTGCAGTTAGGTTTAACATTGGAACGATATCACTGTACCCACATGATTACACTATTTTTATTTTTAGTGCACTAACCCGTGCTAAGGAACAAATTTAAAAACCTATTTAGAGGCTAAAATTTCACCCATACCGGGATTCGAACCCGCAACCTCTGGCTATCCGTGCCAGCGCTCTACCAATTGAGCCAATGGGCGACTCACGGCATCAGTGAAATTTTCGAACCTCTTTACAATATTCTCTGTATTACGTACAGGCAGCGACATCTGAATTAAGCAAATTGCATTACTTACAGCCCCGACTACCTACTTTGCAGTTAGGTTTTACATCGGAACGATATCACTGTACCCACATGATTACACTATTTTTATTTTTAATGCACTAACCCGTGCTAAGGAACAAATTTAAAAACCTATTTAGAGGCTAAAAATTTCACCCATGCCGGGATTCGAACCCGCAACCTCTGGCTATCCGTACCAGATCCGTATCCGTATCCGTACACACTCTTTGTTATTTTTTCTTCTTTTAAGAAAAAGAATAACAATAATTACGGTACAACATAAAAAATAACTGTGATAAACAGGTCCTAACAGAAAATCAGCGACGGCTAACTTGTTGACTTACAGCTGAGTTAGGTCCCTATTCAGTTACCTACTATTATCTGTAAGTCTTTATGACATTAAGTAACTTCAAAAATGTATCCTTATATTGGTAATTGAATAAATCTTTACTTTACTTACTTACATGGACTGTATAGTAGCCATAGTATAAAGTAGCCTACCTATGACATATCAGTTGCATCACATCTGTGGAGCTCTGGGTTTGAATTTCTGAATAAAGAACCCTAGCTGTCTTATTCCAAATACAATTCTAAACTTACTACCGAGCTTATTACTTATATTAAACCATGGATCAAAATAAACGCTATTACAAATAAGTTTGACGTTATTCCGAGGATTGTCTATGGTACTAAAGTAAAGCCGCCGTGACCCCTTAGAAGTTTGTCGCTTAATGATTTGTAAACTTAACATTTTGCTCGAGGATAAAATATTTTGAGAATGATTGATTAGTCATGGTTTATGAATTGAGAATTTCACTAAGTAAATACTTACGAGTAAGTGACGTCTGACACACTCTCTTGAAAAAAAAAATTGTAAAAAGAAAAAAAATATATGAAAAATAATAAAAAAAATTGTAATTAAAAAAAAAAAATAGAAAAAAAAATAAAAATAAATATAATAAATATCTAAATATATCTCTTCTAAGAAATTCGAAGAGTACAAATACAAATTATTTATTGACCAAAAAAGGTTACACGTTTTATACTTAATCTAATGAGGGTACACCAAAATTAGAATAACTTTAAAAGTACCTACTAACGCGGCGATCGTTGCAAATGCCGATTGCCGTGTTACTCGGCCATAGGAGGCAGCGGATTGGTGTTGACTTGCTTAAGATAGAGACAGTACTACCGTTAAGTATAAACTTAGTGAAATTAATACTCAGTTCAGAAACTGGCCCTTAGTCATGTAAAGAAGTGGATACAATATAAAATAGATAATAATGCAGCCCATATACGAGTACGTCCCACGCAGGGCATAGACTTTCTCTCAAAGATTATGAGAGTATGGGCTTAATCTCTACGCGTGCCCACCGCGGATTGGTAATATCTAGCGCTGCGGCATGTGAACATCTCAAACACTCAGGTTTCCCCACAAAGTTTCACTCCACAGCGAGTTTGGTATTGCTACTATAATTTCACAACATACCTTAAAAAACACGTCATTTTTACATTCCGGGATTCAAACCTACGACTTTCCGATTGAGAAGCCGGCGTACTACGACGTTCTTGAAACATTATGATAAACATTTTCGGGGACTTTTTGCCGTGGTGTAGGGTACTCTAGTTCTGATCGGAACTTCGTGGTGGCTCCGAAACTTTGACTCCGCTTTCTGAACGTTGGTTTTAGCTGATTGTACTATCGCCTCGCCATTGTCTTGGCCCTAATTTACTTCGTGAAGTTTAATTTGTTCTATTGTAGTCTTTACCGGGTTCACCACCCTTTGAGAGCGAGAAAATAGTGGTTCCTGTAGATTAGGTTCGATTAGATTAATAATTAAATGAAATAAATCAAGTGGCCAAGGGAGGGAAGGAGGTTAGTAGGCAGACCACCGACACGATGGTCAGAAGACATCGTGAGGGTTGCGGGTCAGAGATGGATCAGATTAGCACAGGACCGTGAGGAATGGTGCAATAAAAAGGAGGCCTATGCAGCATTGGGTTGATGTGGGCTGATTATAGATAGATAGAAAATCAATTGACTTCAACGTAAAGAATTTACATTATGTTTGCTAACTGTCAATGTGAATTGTATGTTCGCCGCGCCTTTGGGCCGTAGTGCTCGTATAGGCCATCTATCAGACAAATATTGTGGGATTTCGTTACACAGCGTATGTTGTAAAAAATCTAATGTATGTAACCTTACGTGCTTCAGGGGTCAACATAGAAAATAAAGATTCTTTCCGTGAGCACTGGTAGAGCAACGGTAGAATGTGATCTCACATTCGGAAGGCCGTGGGTTCGAACCCCTTGCATGTACCAGAGTGTGTTTTTTGAATTACGTACATTTGTTAAATTATAGTAGTAATACCATCAGTAACAGTAGAGGAAAACATCTTGAGAAAACCTGAGCGTCTGAGATGTTCTCTTACTTCAGCACTTGAAATTGCGAATTCGCGTTGGGCACGCATAGTATATCAACTCATGCTCTTTCTCTGAGAAGATTAGATTAGAACTCTTTATTGAATACACCAGAAAACAAAATACATAAAAAAGCTTACATATCTAAGTATAAGGATATCTAAGTAAGAAGATCTACTTGAAGTGGGCCGTATGCTCTATATATATATTGATTCCGTAAAGGAGACGGGGATTTCTGGGCCCGATTGTAAATGGTTGAGATATGGTTTAAAAAAAGCGTTATATTTTTCTATTTTAAAATATAAAAAAGGAGCTCAATTCACAATCTGGAAGATGAGAAATCTTAAAAATAACTTTATGTCCCTAATAAAATAAGATGCCGATTACTTTAATCGATATGTCTGGTCAGCATGTATTAACCCGTGTTTGTCAACTATATTTTTAATCTGTGTCTGTGCTAACAGTGACAGGTGTTACAGCTCCCTGACTCAATCTATGATCACTCGTCTTCTCGTATCGTTTAGTGCGTTTTGAGTGTGTTTCCTGTTGTTTTTGTTATTATAATTCTCCGACCAGTGCTTTCTTTCTACAGACTTACGATCTTACTTAACTTGTACGGACACGGATAAGTTTAGTATAAGTTTCATTGTCAGCTTGTTGCATAGCCTCACTTTTACTAAATCTTATAACTCTGCTCTCAGATTGCCGAAATCGGCAGAATTTTCCGAGATGGTTTGCTAATATATAAGCTCTAAATTGACATCTCTTTTACCTTCTTACACCCAGGCCCAAGAATGTATGAAAGTGTATCCGTCTCCTTTAATTGTAAATCTCGACTAAGATCGACAATTAGTGATTTTTTGCCGCAATTTCTACCTAAATACTCTTTTTGACATTCAAGGAAGCCCCTAGTACCTTAAGCATAGAGGAGTTTTAAACTACACTAGCTGTGCCCCGCGTTGTTACCCGTGGTTTATTGATTTTCCCATGGGAATAAGATGCTTTCCCGAGGTAAAACGTAGCTTATGTGGTAATCCAGGGTGTTAGCTAACTCCGTACCAAATTTTATTAAAATCGCTCTAACAGTTTAGACGCGAAGAAGTAACAAACATGTAAAATCATGAAGTAAAATCAACCCTTTTATGTCCCCACTGCTGGGGCACGGGTCTTTCCCTGCTTCGCAGGAAGGTTTGGCCATACTCCACTACGTTGGCCAAGTCCGGGTTCTGTGGAGGATTGTAAGACAGTGGCGGGCCTTAGTGTCAGAAGTTATCAAGGCGCCCATAAGGCCTCTATCATGGCTTCCATTCACGACATCACGACTGCCATTGCATGACAGCCGGCACGAACGGCTTTACGTGCCTTGCGAAGCACGGAAGCGCTCGGAAAAATGCCACTAGCGGTAGTCACGGGACGGTCGCCCATCCTGCACCTGACCGCGCCTCTTGTTGCTTAACTCAAGTGATTGATTCCAATCACTCGGTTCGCCTAGGCCACGAGCGCTTCAACAAACATACACACTCGTAAATTTTCACCTTTATAAATTTTTACCAGTGTGATGAGATGTATAATGTGACTAGTGTGATGGGATGTGATATGATATGTGATAACACTACTATATTTAAAAAGACACGCTCTATTTGATGCTTTTGCCGCTTACCCAGAAAAGTTACACAGGTTCTCAAGCAACACAATTGAATTACCTAAAACATCACACCAAACTAGACACACTCCCCCTGCAACCTCCAAGATAATTTATGTCGGCTCTATTTCCATACACACAAGGGCCTCGCCTCGCCGAGTGAACACGAATACGGGCACAATGGGAATTAATACCCAGCCGGGATCCTGGATTTGCTAATAAATCCCACAGCTGAAATAATAGCGGGAAAGTCAGTCTTCTTCTTATGACGCGCCGTCGAAGGCTCGCGGCCCACTGAGTCATTTGATGATTCGTGCTAGTAGTGATCTGCTTTAAATAATCGTTTAATGCCTTTTGAAAACTCAAAGACAGAAGAAAACAAACTGGTCAAGTGCGAGTTGGACTCGCTCAACTACGGTTCCGTACTGTGTAGGTAATTACTTACATTTTATACTCGTGGCTGCAAGTGATGTAAATTATTTCAGCCAGATGTCGCAGCCTGTAAGTAATACAGAGAGTATTGTAAAGAGGTTGGAAATTTCACTGATACCGGTTCTTGCCTATTAGCTCAGTTGGGAGAGCACTGGCACGGTTAGCCAGAGGTCGCGTGTTCGAGTCCTGGCATGGGTGGATTTTTTAGCCTCTACATAGGTTTTTAAAAATTGTCCTTAGCACGGGTTAGTGCAACAAAAAGAATATAATGATTTATCGATTAGAGGCAAGTAAATTAATAATATGTGTAAAAAAGTGTCGCAGTCATTCAGATGCGCATCGGCAAACATCTTGAATACAAAACATCTGTCTTCGTGATGTCTGTAGAGATCCCTACGTAATATAATATAAAAATATTCTACATGGTACACCAGAGCACATATTATAAAACTTTTAAAGATACAAAGTACAATTGGCGGCCTTATTGCAAAAAACAATTTCTTCCAGACAACCTCACGACGGAAAGTTGCTGAAGGAAATAAGAGACATAAATTGTATGATGAAAAACCTGTCAATCAGCTATTTATTCGCTTATCCCTGGATGCGTATTTATGTCCTTACTTACTTATCCAGCGACTGGGCGTGAATAATTCTTACTTCAGCTTAAGAGAGTCACTGAATCACTGGAGCGCTGGATCGTTAGCTCGCTCAGTGGGAGGCCCCTCCCATTTCTCGTCCCTCAAGGGCTGTAAGGGACAAAGGACACTACCCGCTTTTAATTTTACTCAAATTAATCGCGCCCGTCTTCGCCCGACAGCCTTTCCCTCGGGGCACTGACTGGGAAGGTCCAGAAGAATTGTTCGATCAACAAGTTAATGGATGACCATCTCTTGGTGGTCATTTTATTGTTAGTGATGCCCTTTGTGGCAACATTGACACACACATTTATGACAGGGCAAAGTCAAACGTTTTGAATTTCGTCGCCGTCAGGCTATACTACTCCACTGCTGGACATAGCCCTTCCCTAATGAGCGCCATAGCGCCCTGTTTTCAGCTTGCCGCATCCTGCATCTGGCTGCAGTTTTTCGCAGATCGTCATCCCACCTAGTCGGAGGGCGTCCTCCACTACGTTTGCCGAGTCGCGGTCTCCAGTCAATTGGAATTTGCCCTGTCATAATTTGTATTTATGTAAATATTTTTTCTTTTCGTTCTTTGTAACTTCTAGTGCTATGCCTTTTCTTTCCTGCGATGTGTTAATGTGTTCCAATATTTTTTTTATATTGTTATCAAATAGGTCATTGTTTTGTTTATCCTTTGAATGCTTTGGTAGTGTGGCATGGTGAGCAAGCTTTGTATTTATTTTTTAATATTTAAAAACAAAAATATTTGAAAGATATTTCATCTGAATCGGTATTTTTTACGTGACTTTTTAGTGAAAATTGTCATGAGTCAAACGTCTTGTAAGTAGACAAGATGAGCGTATTATTTGGTAACACCATTGAAATTCAATGGTAACACTTATGGCGCTATTTTATCTATCTATCTATCTATCTATCTATCTACCTACCTACCTACCTACCTACCTACCTACCTACCTACCTACCTACCTACCTACCTACCTACCTACCTACCTACCTACCTACCTACCTACCTACCTACCTACCTACCTACCTACCTACCTACCTACCTACCTACCTACCTACCTACCTACCTACCTACCTACCTACCTACCTACCTACCTACCTACCTACCTACCTACCTACCTACCTACCTACCTACCTACCTACCTACCTACCTACCTACCTATCTATCTATCTATCTATCTATCTATCTATCTATCTATCTATCTATCCAGCCCTATTTTATATTGACTATTATTTATTGCCGTATAATTAATTAATGTTATATATTTAAATGCGATCATTATCTGGAATATTTATCTAATTTAGTGAATTATCGTGTAACTTATAATCTATAATATAAAAATTAATGGCTGAATGTGTTTTTAAGCGCAAATATCGAGAGCAGCTGTACCGATTTCGCTAATTTTTTTTGAAGTACGAGGATTGTTTTTTTTTTTTAGTTAGCCTCTTTTGTGTCCCACTACTGGGGAGGCCTTTGCCCAGCAGTGGATTGTTCTTACGGAGAGAAAAAAAAGAATCGACTGTTAGGCGGTACGAAGTTCGCTGGGTTAGCTAGTTATGAATAAATATGTCTATGTCAATGCTATTGTACAGTTAAATCACATTAAAGCGATGCCATTAAAAAGCATTGAATCATCACCAAGCTAAGCATTAAATATGAAACGAGCTGAACCATTTAGGTTGCTTAGGTATTTCTGTGTACAACTAGAGGTATTGTAGGCTTCGGATGTTCTGCGAAATTTAATTTTGGCACTTAGTGACGTCGCAGCCGCTGGTAGTATTTGTGAAGAAACAGACTTTGGAGTTTGTTCATGTCTTCAGGGAATCTTAAACGAGTGAAATGTAATTATATTTGGCATTTATTGTGATTGGAGTCATTATAGTGTAGGCCCTTAAAAACTAAAGTAGGGACAATTACACTATTTTTATTTTTAATGCACTCACCCGTGCTAAGGACAATTGCCAATTGCTAAGGACTAGCCAGAGGTCGCGGATTCGAATCCCGGCATGGGTGGAATTTTTAGCCTCTAAATAGGTTTTTAAGTAGGGACAAATCAAAACTAAATGAAGCATAATATAACAATGAGAATTTACGTTAAGCTTAGATTGAAGTTGCATTGTGGTAAATCCGTTGTCATTGTCAAAAGCAGCTTTTTTATCTCCTTCATGGGGCATTGCATACGTTTCTGTAATAAAATCCCTGAAGATAATTATATTAAGTTGGACTGAAACGCGGTTCATTAAATGTGTTAAATATTATTTAGATGCTAGATGTCTAAAATGCATGAGTTTTGTCAAAATTATGTCGTCGTCGTCGTCAGGCTATACTAGTCCACTGCTGGACATAGCCCTCCCCTAAAGAGCGCCACGTTGTGCTATCATAAGGGGTAATGCCCATAATGATGATGATAAAAATATAATAAAATATAAAAAATATAAAAGATATGAAAAATATAAAAATGATGTAAACTCTGTAAATTAGGGACTTTAAAAAGACAAGTTTGAAGTTTTTTTGTCCATTTTTTCTCCAAAATGATCGTTACAAAGTAACTTGTGATTTTCCGCGGACCCCAAATAGCCCGTTTTTTATATTAAGATTTTATTTTTTTTGGTAGTGAAATGAAATTAAACGAAATTAAGTGAAATGAAACGAAACGAAATTAATTGAAAAGGTTTTATTCATAGTAGCGCAGAAACTGCGGCTTTATGAACATTGCAATTCAAACTAGGTGTCCATTTCAGAATGTAGATTATTTTGAAGAAAAAATGGACAAAAAACTCCAAACTTAATATTTTCAAAGTCCTTAATTAACATAGTTTAAATATTATTATAAAACATAGAACTCATGCATTGTACTGGCTTTAATTCCAGACATTGTTGTCATCTAAATAATCCTTTATGTTATAGTAGCCCTTTTGGCAGAAAGTTTCAGGCAAGCTTAATATATCTTCACGGATTTTATTATAGAAGCGTACACAATGCCTCATTAAGGGTGTATTAACTTTTGCCAGCCCAAAAAGTGGGAACAAAAGTTTATGTTTATTTCTAGTATTTAGATTGTGTTGGCTATCTAAAGATTTAAAGTTATTGATATTTTTCCTGACGTATATCTTCAGGGATTTTATTATAGAAGCGTACACAATGCCCCATGAAGGGCGTATTAACCTTTGCCAGCCCAAATAGTGGGAACAAAAGTTTATGTTTATTTCTAGTATTTGCATTGTGTTGGCTATACTATTTTTATTTTTAATGCACTAACCCGTGCTAAGGACAATTTTAAAAACCTATTTAGAGGCTAAAAATTCCACCCATGCCGGGATTCGAACCCGCGACCTCTGGCTATCCGTGCCACGGCTATCCGTGGCTATCCCTGGCACGGATAGCCAGAGGTCGCGGGCTCGAATCCCGGCATGGGTGGAATTTTTAGCCTCTAAATAGGTTTTTAAAGTTGTGTTCGCTACCTAAAGTTTTAAAGTTACTGTATTTTTTCCTGTCGTACTCGTACGTAAAACACACCGCTTCTGCCCCTAGGTGGAGTGCGCAACAATAAGTGAATGTATTTATTATGCCACCGCCGTCACACTACAAGTGGCGGAATCTTCGGGCCATTACCACTTCATCCAATATGCATAATACTCTAAGTGCTACCCTCAAACTGAATAATTCAGCGGTTATCACATACACATGCGTGTCTCTGCGGTCTGTCACGTTGTAAAGACTCGGATTCCAATTAATTGGGGTGACTGTGGGCTTTGTATTTCAAGTAATGAGACATATATTTTAATGTAATGTACGTTCTGTTTGTTCAATGTTAGATTTGATAATTGGACCGCTATGATGTGTTTGAGGTAGCTATTTAGTTTAAACAAGGTGTCGTAACCTACAGCCTAACTAGGCGCACTTATCTTGAGAGATTCTGTCTAGATGACAAATCAAATCATTTATTTCTGACTGAGTGTAAATAGGTGGTAAATATACATTTCATGATAACTTAGGACTTAGTCACCCTTTGCGTGTATTGCAAAATGGATAAGACTTATATGTAACATCTTAGCCTTAACATTTTTCATCTAGGTACAATGAATCTCATGCCTTTAATTTATTCTTCAATTGTGTGAGGACAGATTTCTATCAGATATTTTTTTAAGTTATTATTAAATATTTAAAAACCTATTTAGAGGCTAAAAATTTCACCCATGCCGGGATTCGAACCCGCAACCTCTGGCTATCCGTACCAGCGCTCTACCAATTGAGCCAATGGGCGACTCACGGCATCAGTGAAAGATGAAGTCAGATGTCGCTGCCTGTACGTAATACAGAGAATATTGTAAAGAAGTTCGAAATTTCACTGATGCCGTGAGTCGCCCATTGGCTCAATTGGTAGAGCGCTGGTACGGATAGCCAGAGGTTGCGGGTTCGAATCCCGGCATGGATGAAATTTTTAGCCTCTAAATAGGTTTTTAAATTTGTTCCTTAGCACGGGTTAGTGCATTAAAAATAAAAATAGTGTTATTATTAAATAATGAAAGTTTTGGTTCATACTTGTATACTTTAATGGCGTTATTAATTTAAAACGTCTATGGTAGAGTTTTAATAAGAATACTATTTCAGCGTTTGCTGTTCTTATTATCATCAACCTATGTCCCCCAGAGGAGCACGGGTCTCTTCCCTGGGGAAGGTATTGGCCATACTCCACCACGGGGGCCAAGTCCGGATTGGCGGAGGTTTGCAGGACTAGTGGCTGGTCTTTTGTCAGAAGTTTTCAAGCCGCCTCAAGGCCTCTAACTTGGCTTAACGACTGCCACCATGCTCTGTGCCTTGCGAAGCTCGAAGACGCTCGGAAAAATGCTCCCAGCGTTAGTCATAGACGATTCCCTATCCATGCACTGAACGCGCCCTGTGTTGGTTAACCTTTGTGATCGTAAGATCACCCGGGCAGCCGGGGCTACGAGCGATTCTTCGTATGGTTTTGAAGGAATTGTGATTTCCTAAATAACACTGTGAGTTACGAAGTATTCGCCGGCTGGGTGCAAAACCCTGTAAACTTAGTTTGGGTCGTAGAGTTACATTAACTTGCGGAAGCGTTATCGCAACACAACACACTTGATTTCAGTTCTTAACAACTTTTCCGACTACTTCTGCCTGCCGTTTGAGTTCCGGCGTTCAGCAACTTTTGCAACTATCAAACTTACCTCGAGTATGCAGGGAAAAGGTATTGCAAGTTGTAATTCTTGTAAGATGTTGTTTTGTGAGTCGTTTTAGAGCGTGTTTGACTTCGGGGTAGAATTATTTAGATGACAACGACGTCTGGAATTAAAGCCAGTACAATGCATCAGTTCTATGTTTTAAAATAATTATGTAAACTCCGTTAATGAAGGACTTAGAAAAGAACGAAGTTTGTCCATTTTTTCTCCAAAATTATCTAGATTTTGTTACAATTCAAACTAGGTGTCCGACCTACTTTGAATTGTAACGTTCAGTTTCAGCGCTACTTTGAATAAAAGCTTTTCATTTCGGCATTTCTTTTTGGTGGCATATTCTGATACGTTTTTTGGCTTGTAACAAAATCTTTTGAAAAATGCTATAAATACAGAGTTATTTAAACATCATCGTCATAATCAGCCGGTGTTAGTCCACTGCTGGATATAAGCCTCTCTCAAGCCTTGCCACTAAGTCCAATCTTCGGCACTTCTCTTCCAACTTCTGCCCACCGCTTTGCTAATGTCGTTGTTTGTAGCGTAGGACGCCCTGCGATCAGGTCCACCTGATCACCATGATATTAAAGCTATGTTGCAATTCCAGTAGGTCATCGTTAAAATTCAAGGGAAAAAACCACTATAAAGTACACAAAATTGAGTCTTACCGATGGAAGCTGATGAAGGTGGTTTTGTTTTCTCTTCTCCCGAATGGGTTTTACATCCCAATATCACACACGCCATTCCGATGTATTACGCGTCTACCCAAACGGTTACTGGGCATGCGGTAGACATAACCCGCCCACTGCCACTTCATTTAAACATACATACAATTTTTTTTGTATACGTATGTTAATTCTTCTTCTTTCTTATGGAATCTCATCCTATAGGTAGCAAATAATGGATTAGTTTTAAGATGATTTGAGAAAGGGTGGTCGGAGTGGATTTTTTTTCACCGCTGCCTTTTTCTCAACTCGCCCGAAGGTTGCAGCTTACATTTTACATTGACGTTCTGAAAATAGAATGTGAATTCTTTACGTCAAAAGAAAAGGAAATTGATATCATTTATAATTGTTCCAGCAAATCTACGCAACGCCGGTGCCACAGGTGGCAAAGATCTCGGACGTGCTGAGCGGCCACGGCGTGCCGTTCCCCACGGCCATCGCCAGCCATCTGTTCTCGCCCATCTCTGTCTACCAGCCTAGGGTATGCACTACTGCTATCTCTTCGGTTTTAGGTCACTTGTACAAATGTTCGGTCACTTGTACAAATGTTGAGTGGGATTCAAACCCATGACCTCTGTCTTGGAACCCGCGCCTTAACGGCTAGACCAACAAGGCAGTCAAAATCAGTCAAATGAAATTAATCGTCGTCAGGCTCTACTAGTCCACTGCTGGACATAGCCCTCCCCTAAAGAGCGCCACGTTGTGCTATCATAAGGGGTAATGCCCATAATCCCCACGCTGGGCATGCGGGTTGGGATCACAGTTCGGTGGAATTGTACTGCAGGGGCGCTGCTGCCCACTCCCCGGTTTGTATGCGCCTTTTACGACACCCGCGGGAAGAATTGGGTTGGTGCTATTCTCTAGGCTGACACCACACAGCAAGTGAAATTAATGAAAATATAAAAATCAAAGAGTACCGATTCTAATCTTACCGAATATTGTCGACCTCTGTCGCTTAGCGGTAGCGCGTCTGCCTACCATGCAAGAGGTCCCGGGTAAATCTCGGCTGGAAAGAAAAAAAACCCCAGGTCTTGGATGTTTACATGTTTGTGATGTCGTTGTTTATGGTTCCCACGACACAGGGTATCCTAGTGTGGAGCCCGAAGTAATGTATGTGCTTGTATGTAAATGTTATTTCATCAAATCTCTTCTAGCTGGGCTCCCCGACAACCTACGAGGTGTCACAGCCCATCCCGTCCCATCTCGCATACTCAGAGCATAAGGTGTACCAACCAGCGCAGTTGAACTCCGTGCAGTACCGCGGCCAGGGGCAGCAGCAGGCCAAGCCTGACCAGCTGGCTCGGCTGGTTTACAACGTAAGTTGCCATTCGTGTACAATGATAACACGTAACTTGTACACTTGATCATTTAAATCTTATCTTATCTAATACATATTTAAAAGCAATAAAATATTTCTTTATTAGAAATTTTTGCAGTGTGGTTTCTTGTATGAAAGTAAACTCAACACATACCTATTGTTTTTGTTAGTACCTAAATCAAACATGTATTTGACGACCTCTGTGGCGCAGCAGCAGCTTATCTGCCTACCATGCGAGAGCTCCCGGGTTCGAACCCTGGCTGTGGAACGAAAAAAAAACCCCAGGTTTTGGATGTTTATATGTTCGTTGTAATGGCGTTGTTTCTGATTCCCATGACACAAGGTATCCTAGTGTGGGGCCAGAAGGATTGTTTATGACTGTATAGCCTTGTATGTCCGCTCTGCTGGGACACGCGTCTCTTCCTGCATCCCAGGAAGGTTAGGCCATACTCCACCACGTGTGTCAAAACCGGGTTGGTGGAGAATTGTAAGACAGTGGTGGGACTTACTGTCAGAAGTTTTCAAGCCGCCCATACTGCCTCTAACATTGCTTAACGACTGCCACTGCCAGCCGGCACCAACGGCTTAACGTGCCCTGCGAAGCACGTAAGCGCTCGAAAAAAACACCACTAGCGGTAGTCACAGGACGGTCACCCATCCTGCACCTGACCGCGCCTGTTGTTGCTTAACTCAAGTGATTGATTCCTATCACTCGGTTCGGCTACGCCACGAGCGCTTCAATGTATATGTTAGCGATGTAAAGGCTAAAAACCTATTTAGAGGCTAAAAATTTCACCCATGCCGGGATTCGAACCCGCAACCTCTGGCTTTCCGTGCCAGCGCTCTACCAATTGAGCAAATGGGCGACTCACCGGCATCAGTGAAATTTCGAACCTCTTTACACTATTCTCTGTATTACGTACAGGCAGCGACATCTGGCTTAAGCAAATTGCATCACTTACAGCCCCGACTACCTACTTTGCAGTTAGTTTTTACATCGGAATGATATCACTGTACCCACATGTAAATGCTATTTATTGTTATTTATTTAACCCGCACATCCAATCAGGGCCCGCAGCAGCTGCTTTTCCAGCCGCAGCAGATACTGTACAGCCAGCAGCAGACACAGGCGCACGCGCAGCCGCAGCTGTTCGCTCAGCAACTCGGCCAGCCCGCCCCTCAACAGGTAGAATTTGCACTGAAATGTATATCTTTACGGCCTTCTTGATGCCCTATGTATGTCCCCACCGCTGGGGCACGGGCCTCTTCCTGCATCGCAGAATGGTTAGGCCATACTCCACCGCGGGGACCGAGTCTGGGTTGGTGGAGGCTCGGAAGACTAGTGGCTGGTCTTACGGTCAGAAGTTTTCAAGCCGCCCTATCTATCGACGACAGCCGGCACCAACTGCTTTACGTGCCTTGCGAAGGAACCGCTCAGAAATATGCCACTAGCGTTAGTCATAGACGGTCACCCAGCCATGCATTGAAGGCGCCCTGTGTTGCTTAACCTCCGTTATCGTTTAAGATCACTCAGGCAGCCGGCACGACGAACGATTCGATTATTATTGTTAATTTATTGTTTATGTTATTTATCAATCACCCAGTGGAGCCTGGTCAGCCAGGGGGATTAGACCACACCCCACAAACCACAAGGCTTGTGGGAGGCCAAGCAAGTCCCGAAGAGGGATGTATGTGGTAATGATTATAATATTAAAAAAAGAGGCTCATATTATTATTATTATTATTATTATTATTATTATTATTATGTGGGGAAAAAAAAAGGTAAATGTCTCGTCTGACCAGAGTGGCCAGACGGACGCCCTCCGGCTGAGAAGTCCAAGCGGCCGGAGGTCAGGGCGACAGCGAGAGAAAACGCCGGACTATCCGGGCTGTATCAAGCAGCACCGCCTTCTGCATGATAGCCGGAAGCATGCCCACACGGAGTTCCAACCGCCTCAGATGGTTAACGAGACTGGTTGGAACTAACCCATTCGCGGACAGGACTATAGGAACGATTTCGGCCGACACCACCCCCCACATGTCGGCAACCTCGTGCGCCAAGTCCAGATACTTGGTTTTCTTATCTGTTTCGGCCTTCACGAGGTTCCCATCATGCGGGACAGTAATGTCGACCAAAAACGCCCTATTCTGCGCCCGGTCCACCACCACAATATCAGGCTTATTCGCGAGTATAGTCCTGTCTGTGATAATGGGCCGGTCCCAATAGAGCTTGGCGCGGTCGTTTTCGAGCACGGCTTCCGGTGTGTACTTATAATACGGTAGTCCCTGTGCGACGAGACCATATTTCAGAGCGAGCGCCTGATGAAGAATCCTGGCTACAAGATTGTGTCTGTGCAGATACTCAGTGTTAGCAAGCGCCGAACAACCGGATATAACATGCCTGAGTGACTCACCGGGATGGCGACACGCCCGGCAAATATCGGCAGTGCCATCCTTCAGGATGTATTTCCTATAGTTGTTGGTCTTGATAACCTGATCTTGTATTACACAGACAAAACCCTCAGTTTCCCCGAACAGGTCACCGAATCGTAGCCAGTGTAGTGAGGCCTTCGTATCCACGTGGGGCTCGTGTAGAGCCTTAAAGAACCTCCCATGCAGCTCCTTCTCCTTCCATATGTCCTCGCGACCAGAGACACTCAGTACTACCGGGTCTTGCCATTGCTCGTTGGCTAAGGCCAGAGGGGTAAGTCCTTTATCACACCCTATGACATCTCTATGCATTGGACTGTCCGTCATCGTCAGGAAGTAGTTACGGAGGTCGCTTACCTCGCGATTGTGCATGGTCTGGGCATTCAACAGCCCACGACCACCATGCTTTCGCGGCAAGTACAACCTCATCACTGACGACTTCGGGTGATGCATTCTATGGAGAGTCATAGTTGTGCGGACTTTCCTGTCCAGGGCTTGGAGCTCAGTCTGATTCCACCTGAGTATGCCGAACGTTATTATTATTATTATTATTATTATTATTATTATTATTATTATTATTATTATTATTATTATTATTATTATTATTATTATTATTATTATTATTATTATTATTATTATTATTATTATTATTATTATTATTATTATTATTATTATTATTATTATTATTATTATTATTATTATTATTATTATTATTATTATTATTATTATTATTATTATTATTATTATTATTATTATTATTATTATTATTATTATTATTATTATTATTATTATTATTATTATTATTATTATTTATTGCACCACCTCTCAAAGCCTACAAAGCTTTATAAAAATTCCCAGATATACGCTCAGCAACAGACGCAAGCGCCGCAGCCTCAACCCATCTTCCAGTACCAGTTCCCCGCACCAGTGGTGTACAACCAGCTGCAACAGCAGCAGCCGCTGCAGACTCTGCCGTACGCCTCGCAGGGACCTGTCACCTTCACGCAGAGTCAGGTTCAACAGCCGTCTGAACAGCCCCAGGTTAGTTCAGCCTCTCTCCATCGTAGTTTGCTTTAAGCGATAAGGCCGATATTATTCTATGTTTGCTTTTTCCTGGTATACAGTAATAGTATATTTCATTACAAGTGCGGAAAGGCTATCATTGCAAAGAGTTCCGACACATGTCTACCCGAGCCGAGGCGCAGCCGAAGGCGAGGGTTGACAGTCGGAGCAAGTTGCAATGACGGTTCCGCACGTGTACTGAACGACTATTTTTAATACAGTTGCGAAAAAAGTAAGCAATTTAATAAAGAAAACTTATTTGGAAAATGGCGCCAACCGTAAAAAAATATAAGCAAAGATTTTTTTTCTTCACCCATTCTAGTAGGCAAAGGGAACTATGCCCATACAGCCAAGTCTTCAGTAGAATTTTTTTTATTGATATGAAATGAAAATGAAATCTAATGAGATGAAAATGAAGCCAAACTTAACTCATTCAATCAAATCATTAAATCTGATATTGAAACAAATTAGTAGCTCATAAAAACTTCTATCAATTTTTTTAGTAAAAACTTCATGGTTGGTTTCTCTTTTTAATAGATATTATTTTGACAGCTAGGAAAGAAAACGCACAAGTGCGGGAAAGGTAAATTACCTGCCGTGTTGTGTACATCTTTTTATGTCTACACTTGGCCAGAAAGCGGCTTTTTCCGTACGCGCAGCGTGCGGAAAAAGCCACTTTATTGCCAGGTGTGGCATAAAGGATGTTCTTATATTATCTTCTTATGTTTGTCGGTGTTCGCTTCTTTGTGCTGCAACAGAAATTATGAAATTAAATGAAAATATTTTTGTGCGTAGTATTGCAATCGTGACCGAACTGTAAACATTACCTATAAAACATAACATTTTTTGACTGTTCCCCGCAATGCTAACTGCGGTTTATCGATTTTCCCATGGGAATGAGATATTTTCCCGCAGTAAAACGTAGCTTATGTGTTAATCCAGGGTGTAAGTTAACAAAGTCTATACAAAATTTTATTAAAATCGCTGCAGCCGTTTAGTTTATACACACTTAACTTTATAATATTTGTGTGAAGTGTGATGTAATGTGACTCTTCAACATTTCTGTTCATAGTGTTGCAGTACTATACTATATTATTTTTTAGTATTGCAGTAATTGTGACAGAACTTGACTGTGAATGTTACCAAGTAAAACATAAGAAAAAAATAAGGTTTTTCTTAACAACTCGGGATGCTCGTAGGTACATATAGTCCATTTATTTAGGTAAGAAAATAAATGTAAATAATCTTGTTAGTCTTTTTAATGAAATATACACTTTACGTTTTACGCGAACCCCATGAAATTACATTCAATTTCAGATTGTATTGGTAATGTGTAAAGATTTTGATTTAAAAAGTGTGTATTTCGATACAGAGACGTATTTTAATTGCTTACCTACATTTAAACAATTTGATTATTAATATATATTAAACGGGTGTAATTGCGATAGTTCATTAGGTAAAAAGTAATAACCTTATTACTCAGCGTTTCGGCAACGTTGAAGTAGGCTTGGTGACGGGCAGACACGGGCAGTCTACCCGTGACAAGGGTAACTGCAACGATGCCGAATTGTCAGAAATTAAGGTAATGAATCGCGATTACACCCGAGAATGCAGATTCAAAAAAAATCTAGAATTTCTTATTTTCAACTCCATTTAATTCAATATATTTCAAATATAAATATTTTTGTTGTCTTTAGTCATGCAAGCAGAACTTTTACGCATTATTTTAAGCTGTTGTTTTGTTTGTGTTAAAAAAGTGTGTGTGTTTTTTACTTGCAAAAAGTGCAAATAAATAATTATTTTATCTTATCTTGTATTTATTTTAGACATACGGCCATAATGATTAAACTTAATTAACCTGATCAATATGGACTTATCATGAAGTTATTATTATTATATGAAATTATTTTGAATCGGCACGTGGTGTAACACTTAGAGAAATAATTTGTAAAAAAATTAATATTCAGATTA
This sequence comes from Yponomeuta sedellus, assembly GCA_934045075.1. Taxonomy (NCBI): domain Eukaryota; kingdom Metazoa; phylum Arthropoda; class Insecta; order Lepidoptera; family Yponomeutidae; genus Yponomeuta; species Yponomeuta sedellus. Next base: position 21,542,638 of record OW203737.1, on the reverse strand, counting down.
TTCAGCTGCTGCCGCAGCCGTTTCAATACGCCAGACTACAGCAAGCTCCACTGAACTACCAGCAGTCACTGCAGACCCAGCAGAACTACCAACTACCACAAGCCCAGCAAAACTACCAGCAACAGACCCAACAACCTCAGAACTACCAGCAACAAGTTAGTATAAAGGATGACGGAGGTGTAACATTAAATCAATCAGAATTTTTTTTTTCACATCTTTCTAAAACACAATGCTGACAGACATAATTGTAAAGGAAACGGAATTCCAACAACGATGATTAACCTATTTTTGGAATGCCACAATGAAAAACATATTATTTCTAAGTCGGTATCATACAACAAAAATACAACTTTTATAGTATCCAAATTACAACAAAATAAGTTAATATTTTTTGATTAAAATCCGGACTAACTTACGAGTATTTGAGAAGCTCCGTCTCTACTCACTATGTTAAAGCTCCATAAATTAGAGCAACCTGTTCGAATTCTTTCGACTAAATGCCGAGTAATTAAATACTGATGTAATTCTATGACGTAAATGTAGTGCTTGTGAAAATTTTACTCGAAAAAAAAAGTTAATAACCGTGGCAAGAATTCCGTTTCTATCGGCGTCATATTGTGCAAAATAATTAGGTTGCAAATCATACGCATGTCTCATGAATGTCTTGTGAATTTAATGCCATCGTACCGTTGTGAAAACTGATAATTAATACTAATATTTACTGTATCTAATTTGGAATTCCAGATTCCCCTGAACATCCAGTTGCAACAGCAGCACTACCAAGCCCAGCAGCACCAAGTACCAGTGCAGCGTGAACTCAAGACCGTACAGTCACCAGCCAAGGTCCTGGAGAAGCAAACACTGGGACAACAGCAGGTAAAAAGCTCTGAGATTTAATTTGTGAGAACGTGAAGAGAAAACTTTGACCAAATCTTCTCACCAGCCAAGGTCCTGGAGAAGCAAACACTGGGACAACAGCAGGTAAAAAGCTCTGAGATTTAATTTGTGAGAACGTGAAGAGAAAACTTTGACCAAATCTTCCAACTTGATTTTAAATAGTGCGAAAATTTCGCGCTCTTTAAAGTATTGAAACATTGAGCCATCATCGACATAAGCAGTAAATTTTTGGCTTTTATTATTATTATTATTATCTCAACATAATTTTAATAAGCTTTGTTAAGGCCTCATTTGCCCTTTGAACTTCTGAATTCTGTTCTACTATTTTAGCCAGTGTCCTGTTACCCGGAGCTTTCTAGTTGTCTTCGTCCCATTTGTGATCTCCCGTTAAATACAGAGGTATGGTTGCTTAGTTGGTACCTCTTATTATGTTAACTTTTGTATACATATCTACAGAATATGTTATTTTTAGCAAAATAACGGTTTCATGGTTTTAAGGAGACATTATAAGCAGAACTTATTTACATGTTGTTTCAGAACTACAACAATAAGCAAGGCGCTGTGAGTTATGCCAGCTTCTCCCAGTCGCAGTCCACACCCAACTCTGTTCCTCAAAGCAACTTTATCCAGTACCAATCTAAGGACTCAAAACCACAGCAACAGCAACTTCTTTACGTCAAAAACCAAGTGGCTCCCCAAAACTACCAACAATCGCCTGTTCCTCAATACCAGCAACAGGTTTACAGTCAGGGACAAGGGATTTTGGTGCAAAACCCAGGGTTCCAAGCGTATGTTCAGCAACCTTTATCTGCAGCACCGACTCTTGCTCCGGTCCAGTACTTCGGCAAGTTTGCGCAGAGTATTTTTGGGTATCCCCAGCAGCAGCAATGAATTCTTGTGTAGGAAATTGTAAGACAGATTAGGAACATAAGTACTGATGGTTTGATGATCGATCCTTGTATTATCGTAGCAAAACTTTTTTTATGTTACTTGAAATTTAAGTTAGTGATAAGTAATTCGTGTGAAATCAAGGTGTTGAATGTATTTTTAAATGAACTGTGATGCCATATGTACCTATATGAATCCATGGAACTGTACAAAGACTATTTTCCTGCAATAAATATGTTAAATAAGTTGTATTATTTTATTTCTAGTATTTTTCCGCGCGTGATGTTCTGGAGCCACCCAAATGCTATTGTGTTATGAATGAAAAGATCATTCCGATGGTTTTTGACAAATAAAGTTATTAAGAGGTATGATTGCACGCTTGTAGCCTAACCGAATTCAGGGATGACTCCTTACCAGACGTGAATCATATAGACAAGACGCAGGTCGAGATTGCGATTTCAATTTATTTTCGTACCAAAATGTTTTGAAGCCTGAAGTAATGGGTCATCATAATAGTTAGGATGGGACACGAACTCAATACAATGTATCGAGTCTTTTCCGCGCCTAAGGCCCACGTGCTGGCTGTGTGCCCTAGATCTAAGGACTTTATTGGATAACAACTAATTGCGCGTTGTGGTGGCGCACCGTCTGAGTTTCGATATTTACAATACACATCGCTGTGTTTGCAGTGCGAATGTGGATTTACAGGTTCATTGTTTACGGTGCACGGGTGGGCTGTGTCGCATCCATGCTGTTTATTGACAAAGTGGGTTAAGTTGAGTATGGAAATTGGAGCTTAGCAACTCCAACTCCCAATTAGTTGGTTTTATGACATACTTAGGGCCGCTTGCGCAGTTTCCTGAAATCTAAGTTTAGTAAAATTTTGATAGTTTTATGTAATGAGAATCCAGTTTAAACTATTTTAAATCTAGATTTACGAGCTTCTGCAAGCGGCTCTTAAGGTAATTTCATTGGTACGAAACCGATAGGTCCAAACCACCTCCTGGTTTTTAGAATAAGAACTCTAGAATTGGAACACGAAAAAGCTTCCGCATATCAATTAATTTATGGCACGTTTGTACACCTCGAGCAACGGATGGGTTAAAAGCCATTCAAATAGCAAATTAAACGTGGCTAAACAATGGCCATCGAAGACACTAGTTTGTTTTTTTAAAAAAGGCACTTTCCGAAAAATGTTCAACACCTACTTTCACTTTTACGAATTTGTCAACATTAGTTGACAGCTAGTCAAGTCATCAAGTCATTGTTCTGAAAGATCCAGTCATTGTTCTGAAAGATGTATTGTCGATATCAATCCTTGTATGTCTTCACTGCTGGGGTACGGGTTGCTTCCTGCATCGCAGGAAGGTATAGGCCATACTCCACCACGGGGACCAAGTCCGCGTTGGTGGAGGATTGTAAGACAGTGGCCAGCTTTACTGAGGAAGTTGTCAAGCCGCCCATAAAGCCTCTGACATGGCTTAACGACTGCCATTACATGACAGCCGGCGCCAACGGCTTAGCGTGCCTTGCGGAGCCCGGAAGCGCTCGGAAAAAAATCTACTATCCATAGTCACGGGACGGTCATCTATCCTGCACCTGACCGCGCCTGTTGTTCCTCAACTCAAGTGACTAATTGAAATCAGTCACTTGAGTTGGATTGGAGATCACTCGGTTGCACTGGGCCACGAGCGCTTCCTATTGTAAGGTGGATAAAATATGTAGAATAGCTTCATTAATTATTTCAATTTGCGGCTCATGTGGACAATTTAATTACTGCGACAGGTACCTCAGAGGACCCAATTTCATTTATAGGTATTCGAAGCGCGTTAAACTACGTTTTACAACGGCCCCTTATGGCGATATGTTGGTGTTCGGATAGGGCTATAAAACCCTCACAATTCTATGATGAGTGTAGCAGGGCTACTATTCCAATGACTCCGTTAGGTTACATATTTTTTGGATTCAGGTTTTTTTTTTAAGCATAACATTAGAGGACGTACGGCGGCTTGACAACTTCTGACAGTAAGAGCAGCCACAAGTCCTGCAAGCCTCCACCAATCCGAACTTGACACCCGTGGTAGAGTATGGCCTATTGCCCCTCGGTGCGGACATAATAAGTTGCTGATGATATTATGTTACAGAAAAACTTAATTAGGAATGTAATTAATAAGAAACAAAGAAAAGCACGTGTAGGACGCCTTGCGACCAGGACATGATGATCCGACAAAAACTGCAGGCAGATGCTGGATGGGCAAGCTGAAGACAGGGCGCTATGGCGCTCATTAGGGGAGGGCTATGTCCAGCAGTGGACTAGTATAGCCTAATTATGATGATCAACAAAAAACACACACAATACGCTGCGCGTAATAGCCGATGTGATATGTCATGACACGATCGCTTGATCTCATCTACAACTCTACATAATAAAGTATTCCCATCCGTTTTCGTAGGAATGCTCACATTCTCTCTCTTCTGTACTCAATACTGTTCAATACTCAATACTGTTCCCACAGCCGGGCTAATGCCCGGCTGTGGGAATCACCAAGGAATTCTGGTCTGACCTGAATATGTCGCTGAAGACTCCAACTCACTCGACGAGGTTCTTCAGCGACTCGTTTACCGTAACGGCCACTCGGCTGTGGAATGATCTTCCGGTATCAATAAGGCGCTCCCCTTCCTCAGCTGTCTTTAAAAGCAAAGTTAAGGAGTTTTATCTGTCCCGGCAAGTTTAGTATTCGTGCATTGTCCTTTTCATTTTGTCTTTTCCGTATGTCTCCATATAGGTACACAATATTGTATTTATTTCCTCATCGCGTAGATTGTTATAATAACGTATTTATGTAAGTTTATCATAACTATGTGTGTAACTGTTTATGTAGGTGTATTGTTATTTATATAAGTAGTGTATTAAAATATTCATATTTGCACCGACTACCCGTCTCTTATTTCCTTCAGCAACTTTCCGTCGTAAGGTTGTCTGGAAGAAATTGCTTTTAGCAATAAGGCCGCCAATTGTACTTTGTATCTTTACATGTTTTATAATATGTGCTCTGGTGTACAATAAAGAATATTCTTCTTCTTCTTCTATGCCTAAACTTATCCAAGCTAATTTTACTGACTACTATTAGAATTTAATATCGATATTCCTGAATAGGGGTATGCGGTTGGAGATATGCAAGCCGTCCGTGGGCCGGCTCCGGCGACACACAAGCTTTATCGCCTGTAAAATTATAATAGCCGCAATCCCTGTTGGCAGTTAAGCTGCGTCCACCACCATGATATCAACCCCTTTTATGTCTCCATTTGCTGGGGCACGCGTCGCTTCCTGCATCGCAGGAAGGTAAGGGTATACTCCACCACGGGGGCCAAGTCCGGGTTGGTGGACCATTGTAAGACGGTGGCGGGGCTTGCTGTCAGAAAATCAAGCCACCCGCAAGGCCTCTGACATGGCATAACGACTGCCATTACATGACAGTCTGCACCAGCGGCTTAACGTGCCTTGCAAAGCACGGAAGCGCACGAAAAAAATGCCACTAGCCGTAGTCACGGGACGGTCAACCATCCTGCACCTGACCGCGCCTGTTGTTACTTAAATCAAGTGATTGGTTCCAATCACTGGTTCAACTAGGACACGAGCGCCGTGTGCACCACCATGCTTGTCATTAGTTCGAGGTTGTTTCAACTCAGTGCATTAGGCCAATTTGCCCACTCGTCTACTATGTGACGTAGGCATCTCCAAGGCGCGCTACTTCTTTCTGTCCTTAACCATCCTCATCCAGCCATTGGTGATGATCGTCAATCGTCGACTTGACACGTCTATCAAATACGTAAAAGTAAGTATCGTACTTGAATTAATCAAATTCAATTCACAATCAATTCATCATTCACCTATTATAGGTGAATTGATTAATGGTTATTTGCTTTCGTTTAATTAGTCAGAAGGTACCAGTCAACTGCTAGACGCAGGCCTCAAAAAGGCACACACGACTTCTGTTTAAAAGCATTTTAGGGGATGGTTCACATTGGGTGAACCGCTCGTAGCCCCGGCTACCTGAGTGATATTAAGCAACATAGAGTGCGTTCAATGCATGGATGGGTAAACCGTCTATGACTAACGCTAGTGGCATTTTAGCGAGCGGTTCCTTGCTTCGCTAGGCACGTTAAGCTGTTGGTGTTGGCTGCCGTCAAAAGATGGTAGTCGTTAAGCCAAGTCAGAGGCCTTAGGGCGGCTGGAAAACTTCTGGTAGTAAGACCAGCCACTAGTCTTGCAAGCCTCCACCAATCCGGACTTGGCCCCCGTGGTAGTGTATGGCCTATACCCTCCTCAGGGAAGAAACCCGTGCCCCTCGGTGGGGACATAATGGGTTGATGATGATCACATTGGGTGATTACCGCATCAGCACAACATCGTTGGAGTATTCATATTTAATTCAATGCATTTCAATTCATTTCCTTTCCACGTAACGAATTTACATTGTGTTTGCTGAATGTCAAAGTACAATGTAACATGAAAGTGAAGGCCGCTGCCTTCCAGCCGTAGTGTAGTGGAGAAAAGGGCGGCGAGAAAAAAAAAACTCCACTCTGACCATCTTTTCTCAAGTCATCTTAAAACTAATTCATCAGTTATATTATAACGTTCACACAATGTTCCCACAACGATCTTAGTTAAAACATGTAAAATCTATTAGATACATAATATCGTCTCATAAGAGTTACCGACCATTAATGTGATATCGGTCAATGACTCAATGAAATGTCCATTGTAGAGGCAACCTTACTGGTGATATCAGGGGGCGGGGAAAAGTTTTGGAAACATTCACTCATTTTATGTGACATAAGTTGACTAACTAAAGGTGTGGATAGACTTGTATGAAATACGTGAATGCGGTGGCGGTCCATACATCCTACTAACATTAAAAACGCAAAAGTTTGTAAGTGTGGATGGATGGATATTTGTTGCTCTTTCACGTAAAAACTAGTAAATGGATTTTAAAGAAACTTTACAATAATGTAGTTTATACATCAGAACACAAACATGGGCTACAATTTTTAAAAATATTGTGTAAATTGTTGTAAAAATATGACAATAAGTGTCAAGTAAGTAGGGAAAAATCTACCATCTGCGAGCTTTGGGTTAGTATCAGAAGGTCGTAAAAGCATTTAGTCCAGGCATCAACTTGTCCTAAAATCATCATGACGAAATTGCAACTAGACTAAAAAGTAACTCGTCTATGAAGCAACTCGTCAGAAATCCGTTAGACGAATTATGAGGTTGCCCATGAAGTAACTGGACTCTATAGATAATCGTCTTAAAATCACCTAGACAAATTCGCAATTCAGCTAAAAAGTTATTGGTCTCAAAAGCAACTCGTCAGAAACACAATACAGTTATTTGGTAGAATTTCTGCACATGAATGTTTAATAGTTATATCGGACATAAAAAGAAATTTGAATTTAGGCCAAATATAATTTATTTGTTTTATTTTATGTTCATTTTCATCAGATCATTTAGGCAGAATGAAGTTTTAAAAAGGTGTGTTTTTGTTCTTATCTTATGTTTTTCAAACTATTTATTATACTGATTCGTTATCAACCCTTGTATGTCCCCACTGCTGGAGCACGGGTCTCTTCCTGCATCGCAGGAGCATTATACTGATTGATTTAATATTACTTTTGTCCCGTAAAGGTATGAATAGGCCAAACTTTACCGAATAAGTCTGAATTTTGGCTCAGATTTTCCAATTTTTACTCATTTACAGTCGTATTTCTTAATCTGAACACTCAGGTACCATTGAAACAGTATTAATGTTACCCAACACGCATTTAAGACGAGTTGCTTAACAGGCGACCAACTATTTAGACCAATCACATTTAAGTCGAATAGATAATAGGGCAGTAGACAAAATAATTTTCTGACGAGCTGCTTCATAGACGAGTTACTTTTTAGTCTAGTTGCAATTTCGTCGAAATGATTTAAGGATGAGTTGATGCCGTGGACGAGTTGCTTTTACGATCATCTGATACTAACCCGACCAGTAGTATTTTTTAATAATTCGCGATACTCATACATAGTTATATATTAAACGGGTATAATCGTGATTATTTATTAGGTATTACGTTTTACCTAATAATTAATCGCGATTGAATCAACCCTTTATATGTCCCGACTGTTGGGGCACAGGTCTCTCTCTGCATCGCAGGAAGGTTAGGCCATACTCCACCACGGGGCCAAGTCCGGATTGGTGTAGGCTTGCAAGACTAGTGGTGGGTCTTACTGTCAGAAGTTTTCAAGCCGCCCTAAGGCCTCAGACTTGACTTAACGACTGCTATTACATGACAGCCGGCACCAACGGCTTAGTGTGCTATGCGAAGCTGAAGCTGTAGTCACGGGACTGCACCCATCCTGCACCTGACCGCGCCTGTTGTTGCTTAACTCAAGTGATTGATTCCAATCACTCGGTTCGATTATGCCACGAGCGCTTCGTGGGGTAGCACCGTTATCATCATATCAAGTAGCATCATATCAATGGTCAATAATCACTATGAAAATATGTGTTGTTATTATTTGAAAAGAGAAAAAATAGAATAATGACAGACCTATAAAATCTAAACTAAACTGAACTAAGATTAGTCTAAACTAAAACTAAACTAAGAGAATGCATGTCAAAATTAAGTCGAGTTTCAGATGATAGTATTGATGATGATATTTCAGTCAGTTTCTGTCTATGTCAAACACAGAAATACTACGATCTTTCAAACACGTATTCTATTATTAGTGTAATAGCATTTTTCAGATGATATTTTCTTCCATTGTTAAAGAAAATGTTCAAAAATATTAAGAAGTTATTTGCTTATTGATAGTAATTAATTAAGTTAAACAATCAGAAACAAGGATATTTGGATACAGACAGTTTGTTAGTATATTTCCTCTCTTAAACACACGTTTCCGAAATATTTCCATCAAGCGTCAAACTTTCGAACAATGTCCTGCCCTTTGTAGTTTATGAAGCCGAGTCAAGCACTCTCCAAATATACTGTTCACAATCTGTATGTGACCCAGAGATCAATGGAAAGAGCTATGTTGAGTATATCACTCCAAGATCGGATTGGATCAACGAAACTTTCTAAAAATAGTAGAGTAATAATCATAACAAAAGAAAATAAATATCCTACCTAAAATCATTTTTGCCACGATGGAGCGAGGTGGCTGGAAACAAGGAGAGATGGGATAAAATAGGAAAGCCATAAAAAAATTATGGACATACTACACCGATCTCGTTAGCTTCTCCATACTACATTGCTACAACTATATAACTTGTGTTACAGGTGCTAACACGACAGATTTAATACAATAAATACATAGGTAACATCCAATAACATGTGACTTAATAGACATGGTGATTGTAAGAAGTATAACACCATAGCCATCGTGGTATCGCCTGTCATCGGTATCTTCGGGTATAGCGTTATTTAACATGTATCGACAAATGTGTATACACACGTAAAGTCAGTGACGTTCCACGACCATTTAAATGTCGTTTTGCTAATTAGCGTCCCCAGTATATTGTGGTAGTGACAGCGAACCCTTATAAACAGATATTGCCTCAGCAGCGCGCCCGCACAGACGCGGTTCAGCACTGCACCGCGCGTTATTTATTGCCGCTGCTATTGCACCCCAGCACGCGTGGACAAGTCATAAGCGATGGCAATTTTCGCTGTAATGTAGATCTATAAAAACCTTTATCCCTACGACCCAAAGTCTAGGGACAACATCCCTAGACTTTGGGTCGTAGGGATAATAGTAGATTATGCATTAAGGGAATAAAACCATGTATTACGTCATGGGCGGTATATTGAACCCTGAGCGGAGCGAAGGACTCCGAGTTAACTCCCGAGTTAAATTTTAACTCCTGAGCGAAGCGAGGGAGTTATGTAGAGTCCTGAGTGAAGCCAGGGGTTCATACCGCCCGAGACTAAGACATGTTTTATTCCAGAGGTGAATACTCTACTTTTCACACCATCTGGGAGACAATAAAAAGACAGGGCTGCATAAGTTGAAAAATATTTATTAATATAAAGTCCACACTCTTTTACGGCTTAGCAACTTAAATTGAATATAACTTTTAAATTCGTATTTGCAATTCGCGCCTTTTTTTCTTTTTTTATTGGTGTTTCGCGCGGTCACACGACACAGTAGTTCAGAAAAAAAAGAAAAAAGGGGTGAGTTTCGAACAACAATTCGAATTTCGAATTGCAATGCGAATTGCAATGCTTCATAGTTTTCATGCGAATTTTGACATTATAAATTCAAATCACTTTATTCCCTAGGGAAATTCTTCATTATTATTGCCCTCGAGAGACAAGGCTATGCTTTACGATGATATTTGACGGTACGTAATAAGGCATTGTCGAGCAGGAGGTGTGAAAAGGTTTTTATAGGTCTTAGCTTTGTCGTTGGTCTAGAGGGTTACTGTTACATAATATGGATAGCCGTTCCAAGCTATCTGATAGCGATGATATATGGTAGACGAAGCAGCAATTTAGCATAGAAATAGCAGCCTATTCATTAGCATATTAGTGCTAAGGCCGCCGTCTGTACTCTTAGGTTAAGAAATATCTGTGTAATTTCCTTTTTTACGTACAATAGAGTATTCTCGGTCTGTTTATCTACGTTCCACAACAGGGTACATATTAGTCTAGGCATTCGTACGGTATTCGTACCATTTCCTGCCAGTTATGACATACGATGCCAAAATCTGGAAGCTGATGGTAAAACTAGTCCATGTGAATCGAATGAAGTCGAATGTGTTGAACACTAGATACAATCGTTCTTGTCTCGATAAGAAGCGAACATCTCGTCACTTGGCCCATCACTAATAATTAACCGGTGTGTGGGCACCCCAGGGACCCGCCAAAGCAATATGCACCTTGCTGCCAGCGATTTAAGACCAATTCCACTGATTAGCCACCTCTCATTACCACCGCTATAAGCGTTTCAGGAGAGAAAATGTTATTGTGAAACTTCCCCTATATTTCTGCTGAAACTCGTTAAAGGTAATGTTCCCGTGAGATTTTTGCTTTAGTACTCACGCGTAGCGATACATTTGGAGAATTTATTGATGTATTTACGATGTGAAGAGTATTAGTAGAAGTTTTAGGGTTCTGTACCCGAAGGGTACATGTTGGGACCGCATTAATATGTGCGCTACGTGCGCTGTCTGTTCAACTTTACAGAAAATACGTTATTAAAGCAGATCTCCTAACAAATAATAAACATTGAGATATATATTCTTAGGTATTCAGTATACAAAGTGTTACTGAAAAAATGTATACAGGGAAACCCGTTTTTTCAAAAGTTAAAGGGAAGAGCGGGTGATCGTGCTCTTCCATCATAAAGGGAAATTTCTCGCTAGGCAGATCGTATGCCTGGGGACGGCCAGTCCGGCTGTTGGTAGTCGGACTAACGGGCATTTTATGGCATGTCATGTGAAACACTTTAATCGCGCGATGCAGGAATGTTGGAGTCTGTAGTGCGCGCGCAGAATGTTCGCCACATCACTTCAAACTGGTTAAACCAAACCAATTTCAAATCTATTATGATCATTTTATTATTTCTGAGACAGGGCGTGCCGTAAGTCGGCTCCGATTCCAAAGAGTCTCTGTATAAGTATCGCATAATATACAAGTATAACTATGTATGAGTATCGCGAAACATTAAGAATTATATACCTAAACTAATTTAAAACCTTATGTACAACAAGAAAAATAATAAACGTCTATTCTATTCTGTTGTGTTCTGTTCTGCTCTGCTCTGCTCTGTTCTATTCTGTTCTGTTCTGTTCTGTTCTGTTCTGTTCTGTTCTGTTCTGTTCTGTTCTGTTCTGTTCTGTTCTGTTCTGTTCTGTTCTGTTCTGTTCTGTTCTGTTCTGCTCTGCTCTGCTCTGCTCTGCTCTGCTCTGCTCTGCTCTGCTCAGCTCTGCTCTGCTCTGCTCTGCTCTGCTCTGCTCTGCTCTGCTCTGCTCTGCTCTGCTCTGCTCTGCTCTGCTCTGCTCTGCTCTGCTCTGCTCTGCTCTGCTCTGCTCTGCTCTGCTCTGCTCTGTTCTGTTCTGTTCTGTTCTGTTCTATTCTATTGACAGCAAGCTTCTCACAGCTCTCAAAAAAGACCAGACGGCCTTTATCTAACACCACTGATTGTAAAAACTGACCAAAGCACACTATGTAACAGCGCAGCAAAAGCTGCGGTCGAAGCGCGCCACTGGCTCAACAGCTTATTAGTTGCGTCAACATTCCATGTTTGTGGAGCTGTAAAAAGTGACCCGCTTGCAGTTACTTGCCAAATGTTACCATTGCTAATTTGCTGCATAAGTAGCCGGGTGTTTGAGGAAAATACTTCTTTCTTTCTTTTTTCCTTAGCGGAGCAGTAAAACTCCAGCTTCTCAATCGGGATGCCGTGGGTTTGAATCCCGGCGTGTACCAATTACTTTTTTCGTAAGTTATGTACATTCGTGAAGTTATAGTAGCCTTGATAACGGTGATCATCGATCATCGTGTGTTAGCTGGGCGAAAATACTACCTAGTATTAAGCTCGCCTGGTTACAAATTTGTTTTAGTGCAATGAAGAATTTTCGTCCTTTCATTCGTAACGGTGAAGGAAAACATCTTGAGGAAAATTTTAAAAACGACCTGTAACGACCTGTACGATTTAAAAACGACTCACGAGGTCGCGGGTTCGAATCCCGGCATGGGTGGAACATTTAGCCTCTAAATAGGTTATACTATTTTTATTTTTAATGATCTAACCCGTGCTAAGGACAATTTTTAAAAACCTATTTAGAGGTTAAAAATTCCACCCACGCGGGTTTGAATCCCGGCATGGGTAGAATTTTTAGCCTCTAAATAGGTTACACAATTTTAATTTTTAATGCACTAACCCGTGCTAAGGACAATTTTTTAAAACCTATTTAGAGGCTAAAAATTCCACCCACGCGGGTTCGAATCCCGGCATGGGTGGAATTTTTAACCTCTAAATAGGTCTCTAAATAGGTTTTTGAAATTGTCCTTGGCTCGGGTTAGTGCATTAAAAATAACATAATCGTGAGGAAACCTAAGTAAATGAGGTGTGTAAATACTTCGGCTCTTGAAATTGCCAATCCGCGGTGGGCACGCGTCGTAATTAAGTCGTCGTCGTCGTCGTCAGGCTATACTAGTCCACTGCTGGACACAGCCCTCCCCTAATGAGCGCCACTTTGTGCCGTCATAGGGGGCTATGCCCATAATCCCCACGCTGGGAATGCGGGTTGGGGATCGCAGTTTGGTGAAGTTGTACTGCAGGGGGTGCTGCTGCCCACCCCCCGGTTTGTATCCCTTAGTCGCCTTTTACGACACCCGCGGAAAGAATTGGGTTGGTGCTATTCTCTAGGCCGACACCACACAGCAGTAATTAAGTAATTAAGTACATACTCTTTATCTGAGACAGCCTGTGCCATGTACTAATCCGTATATAGCCTACTTAAAAAAGCGAGCCTCACATTTGATTGATTTGTAGAATTCTCATGCAGATAAATAGCGCATTCTATTTATAGCGGTAGCGCGTCTGCCTACCATGCAAGAGGTCCCGGGTTCGAATCCCGGCCAGAAACCAAAAAAGTCCAGGTCTTGGATGTTTACATGTTTGTGATGTCGTTGTTTCTGGTTCCCACGACACAGGGTATCCTAGTGTGGGGCCAGAAGCAATGTATGTGCCGGTATGTAAAATGTTATGTTATGTTATTTATTGAGGTTCAGGGTTGTGTTTGCTAAGCCAAATGTTCAAGATAATTCATGTGCCCTGCAGTGGACTGGCTGAAAACACAACAATTCTGTTGGCTTTCTTTCCTGGCGGTTCCTGTTGGTAAATAAGCTAATTTCGCGTGTATTTTTTATTTTGTGCGAGTTTATTCTCCGGTACGGATTGATTTCCTTATTGAATCTGCCGGTGAGCAGGCTGCGATGAATTTCGATCAGCCTGAAGGCGGTACTGTTACATTGAATTATGTTAAGCAGGTAGGTTTACATTTACTTTTCCTTTAATTTTCCTGCTTGGAGTTTCGAATGTTGGGGGTTAACAGAGAGCTACGTGAGACTGTAATGTATTTATTATATTACCAAAGCTCACGCCTATATATCGAAGGGGTGGGCAGAGACCATTGTTTACCACTTGCCACGATCCTGACCAAACTAATTCAGAAAGCATTTTTTTTCCTTCAAGAATACAGAAAGAAAGAAGACATTTTAACATAACATAACATTTACATACAGGCACACACATTGCTTCTGGCCCCACACTAGGATACCCTGTGTCGTGGGAACCAGAAACAGATATGTATATGTATACAAATATGTAATCGTCCAAGACCTGGGTTTTTTGTCCGCCCCGGGGTTCGAACTCGGGACCACTGCGCCATAGAGGTAGCCAATTCGTCAATTAATCGTTTATTCTAATTGTCACGGGAAGACACAGTAAACAAGTAGGTGAACATTGTAGACTTTTAGTCCGGATCTACTTACGGGTGTTGTTATATCGGAAAAGTCCGACCAGGTTTCGCTCCGATTCGCAGAGCTTAATCATGGTGATCAGAGATGGAGCTCGCGTCGTCGTCGGTTGCTCGTCTCACACTAAGGGCAAGCGCGCGGCGCGCCCGCGCCGAGATAGGTGGGGCCATCATGCCTATTGACGACGGGAAAGCAGTAGGCGCTGCGGCGCTAGCCAGCGGGAATCCCCCGCAGCCAGTGTCGGCACCCGCCCATTTACAACAAAAAACAAAGTGAGGAAAACATAATATAGAATCATAAACATAGTCACTAACACAGAATGGAGGTGACATACCTAGATATTGAATCGAAGGCAGCCGGGTACCATACAATAATATAATACGGCATGGATACCACGTTTGTTTTCTGGTGTGCACAATAAAGAGTTCTAATCTAATCTAATCAAATCATATCTTCACTTTTTTGCTCTATTTGCATCGGTTATTGCGTTTAAGATTGCGAAACCAATAAATCTGTAGAAGATGCTTAGCAGCATAGTACAGTCTGTTAGGTTTTATTATAATATACCTCGAGCTTTCGCTTTTCGCCGAAAGCACACGAGTGTAATACTATGTATAAAACTTTTTTTATTAAGTTTATTTAATTAAGTGTCATATTAGTTCCGATATTTCTATTACACGAATATATCCGATTCTATCCGATAGTAGCCGAGGTATATTCTGAAAGGTAACAGACTATACCTACGGTAGCAGTTGGTACAAATATAGGCGTTGTAAACATTTTAGAGCCCGAGTGATTTACAACTTACTTACTAGCATTTAAGATAAGATAGAGTATTCTTTACTCCTACACTATAGCAACATGATAGTTTGTAAAATGTGTATGTTAACCAAATGCAAACTTTATTCTTTAAACCAGTGTTTTGTTGGTGGCAATAAAAATCTTTTTTTTTAACATAAAACATGTGAAGATACAGAGTACCTACCTACAATTGACGGCCTTATTGCTACAAGCATTTTTTTTCCGGATAACCTCATGGCGTAAAGATTCGGAAGGGAATGAGAGAGGTATTCTGTGCAAATATAAATATACTACTTTTACTCACAGATAAACTAACATATCCGTGAACGGATACAATGTTGATGAAGGTATTAGAAAAAAATATTATGATCCATGGATGTAAGATAATTAATTTGGTGTAAATATTTTTTACATAAGTACAGGTGTAGTAAAAACTTTCGATACGGTATATAAACCTGAGTAAATATTTGGTCTGTTGTAAAAATTGTCCTTCTTAGGTAAATACTGATAAGCAACAAGGTAGAACCGACCTTAGACAGCTCCGTAATTGGAAACGGTTAGAAGCTCTAATTGCTTAACAATCCAATTTGCATCGAATAAACAAAGCAGATTTATGCAGTAGTCAGCTTCGAGGGAGCACTTTTTAATTAAAAAGAATAAGCAATTCCGAAAGCGCCTGAAAAGAGACTTGTTGCAATTTTACGAACGGCGCCGCGGGATTCTTTGCTCTGTTTTTATGCACAGGCGTTATCACCCGTATGCATGCCGATGTTGCGCCTGCAAACAATGCTCGCTGCGTTTTTTCACGCAAAGCTTTTAAGGATTCCTTTTATCTGTTTCGCGGAGATCTGCGTGAAACAATTTACATATGAGAGTAGTTCTGCGTTCTGGCATACCTAGTGCTGTGTTTCGGCGGTGTTTGGTATCAACCAAATAACGCAGTGTATTTCGCCTACGACCTATTGTCAAACAAACCAAAAGTACACAAAATAAATCATAAAAATCAGTGAAACAGTTTCGGGGGAGTGTGTTAACAAACGCTGTGACAAGAGTTTTTGATAAATTAGATTATTTATGACATTACTAAAATAACTTAAAAATACACAGGCGAACTAAATAGTAATAAAATTATTAAATTAAAATAAAATTTAAATTGTCACTCGGTTGCACTAGACCTCGAGCGCGTAAGAATAAGTCTAGCAAAATCTAAGTAGTCGGGCTATTTAAAGATAGATAGAATATTATTTATTGTTCATGGAAAGTATTACTGCATAGTTTTCGTGTACCTACCTGTCTGCATTTACGTAATGACATGATTTATACAGCGTTCAGTGGCATCTTCACTCACACCAGAATGGTGAAGGGACCACTGCTTTTGTGTACCACATAAAGCGATAAACGATTAAACTTGAACTTATTCGAAGAACGCCGCCCATTTGCTCAATTGGGAGAGCGCTGGCGCGGATAGCCAGAGGTCGCGGGTTCGAGTCCCGGCATGGGTGGAATTTTTAGCCTCTAATAGGTTTTTTAAGATTGTCCTTAGCACGGGTTAGTGCATTAAAAAAAAGAATATACTCTTCGAAGAACGTTTCCTTAATGTTTTCTTTTGTATTGTTACGGTACTTATTGACGGAGGAAACCCTTGTCTTGCGTGGTGTGTGTGGTCAATCAATTTGCTAATCAGATCTGACCGCCCACTTCGCGCTGTGTCAACTAGCAAACTGTGGGACCAATTACACCAATGTACATTCAGCGACACCATACGGTAACTAGTTATTTGAGCGCAATTCTGTCGTTTAGCCATGTCAGAGGCCTATAGGCGGCTTGATAACTTCTAACAGCAAGGCCCGCCACGGCCTTACAATCCCCCACCAACCTGGACTTGGTCCCCGTAGTGGAGTATAGCCTAAACTTCCTGCGGTGCAGGAAGACACCCGTGCCCCAGCAGTGGGGACATACAAGGGTTGATATCAATTCTGTAATACATAAAATCAAGGGGTAAGTAAGATTTATTCTAAAAAAAACTGAAGGAATAAAGCCGCGAAAATAAAAATCACGCGGTGTCATTTCGCATTAATTACACCATAATCATAACTTACGATACATAAGTATCGTTATCATTATAAAATAAGTATCGTTAGATTACAATTTCGTTGTTTTTCTTAATAAAGAAGTTTGTCGTGAACTAAAATCGAGAAAATCAGACGACTCCGGAATACAGTGGAGGACTTATACTTATGATAAATAAATATTCATGGACATATTACACAGATCTCGTTAGCCCTATACTAAGTACAAGTAAATGAATTGTGTTATAGGTGCTAGCTTGACGATAGACTTAATACAATAAAGACATAGATAACATCCAAGACCCGAGACAAACTAGAAAAGTTCGTTTCCTAGTTTGACCCGGCCGGGGATCGAGCCCGAGACCTATGGTTTTACAGTCAGCATGCCAAACCGCTGCACCACCGAGGCCGTCAACTTACGTAGGTAGGTAATTGCACCCCAGTTCTTATAAAAATTAGAACGAAGCTTATCCATAACGTTGAGTATCATCAAACGAGGAACTCGTGTCTCAAATCTGTACCAATGTAGACGTTGTCCAATTCCGCTGATGTATTTGTACTGCTTGAGATTATCTAGTACTTGGCAAGCAATATTAGTAGGATTAGCTCTTGATTAGACACACTCTAGTGTTGGTTGAAGTGAGCTAGGACGTAGTGCAGGTGCTTAGGTGTAGAGTCGGAGAAGCATTTAATCTACATGCTACGGGCTGATTGCGGGCGGATTTATCGGTTAACTAAATCATACTACGTTGGTGTGACAATGTATGTGGTGCATTAAGATACAAAGAATGGGCATGTTTTATTTAAAATACAATCATAACATCATTGTTACATTCATATATTCAAATATATGAATGTAACAATGAAGTTATGATTGTAGACTTTTAGTCCGGATTTACTTACGGATGGTTGTTATATCGGAAAAGTCCGACCAGGTTTCGCTCCGATTCGCATATTGCGGACTAAAAGTCTACAATGTGTTGTGCTTACGAAAGTTTTAGTTCAAAAAAAGAAGTTATGATTTCTAATTTCTGTATATTTCACTTGTTTTCTATACAAGTACTTATATTAGTAACTAGCTGACCCAGCGAACTTCGTACCGCCTAACAGTCGATTCTTTATTTTTTTTATTTTTCCCTCCCTAAATGGTTCTAGCTGTACTTCAAGGAATATTCTAAAAAAGGAATTAGCGAAATTGGTTCAGCTGCTCTCGAGTTATGCGCTTACCAACACATTTGGGGATTCATTTTTATATTATTGATTTTGATTTGTGCAAATGAAGTTTTTTTTCTATTATTTTTATTATATTACCTGGTGACTCAAGTTTTGACATAGTTCTATATGAGTTCTGAATTCAATACCAATCGGTAACCGTGAAGGAAAACATCGTGAGGAGATCTGAGTGCCCGGGTGAGTGAACACTGGTTAAAGAGTTTCGAATCCCGGCATATACCAATAACGTGGTTTTTAAGTAACGTACATTTGTGGAGTTATAGTAGCAATACTCTCGCTAAGAAGGAAACCATCGTGAGGAAACCTCAGTGTCTATTGTGTTCACATACCTCAACGCTTGAAATCGCTGATCCGCGATGGGCATCGATGTTAACCCTTGTATGTCCCCACTGCTGGGGCTGTCTCTTCCTGCATCGCAAGAAGATTAGGCCATACTTCACCATGGGGGCTAAGTTCGGGTTGGTGAAGGATTGTAAGACAGTAGCGGGCCTTACTGTCAGAAGTTATCAAGCCGCTCGTGAGGCCTTTGACCACAGTGGGGATGCGTTGTAATTAAGCCCATACGCTCTCTCTGTGGGAGAGTGGCTGTGTCCTAAATTGGAAGCCCATATACTGCATTATCAGCCCATATACGTCTTTCTTTTTTTACTTACTAAACAAGTCCGTGGATGCTAATAAAAACCTTATCTAATTACCTCAGCCAGATGTCGCTGCCTGTAGGTAATACAAAGAGTATTGTAAACAGGTTTGGAATTTTACTGATGCCGGTAATTGCCCATTAGCTCAGTTGGGAGAGCGCTGGCACGGTTAGCCAGAGGTCGCGAGTTCAAGTCAATTGTCTACCTAAATTGTGTTTGCGCTGTGAGCTTTTTGTGATTAAATAAAATAAAAATACCCCGCGAGGAAGGAAGGTCAGCATTTGTCGAGCCTTTACGATTGCAAAGCCGTTGTGCCTGTAAAAGGAGTCGAAAAGTTTAAGTACACGCTCAATCGAATTCCCCCTTTAAAAGACAACTTTTAAAAGGCAAATCTCCGCGGAGAAGCGATCCAAGCGGATATATTAGCCGGGTCCTTTAAAAAACTTTGCCAAAACTTGCATTTGACTTCTAACGAGTGAATACCAAGTTCAGAGGGACCCCTATTCTCGAAATACTTCTGCGACAGTCCTATAAAACGTTAGCTAACATCGTGTGTCTTATGAACTTGTAAATGTTTAACAATCTACTTACCAATATTCGTCCACACGGCTGGACTAAGGCATCATAATAATAATAATAACTTCCACACGACACTATCACTTGCCCTGGTCCCAAACTAGGATAACTGGGATAACCGGAAAAAATGGGATAACCAGGCAAAGACATCACAAACATGATAATACACCCTGACTGAGGCCATTTAGTATGGTGGATTTAGTACGGCGGCTTTCAGTAGAAATCGAACCCACTGAACCTTTTACGGTACTCGCTAACCGTTCACTGTAAACGTCGCTAACTGTTAACCACTAAACCATCGAGTCAGTCACTTTTTTCTTTCCTTGGAATGGATGACAACAGCAAGAAATAAATGAAATTGTACAACCAGCACCGTTAACCACAGATTAGGTGAATTGGAAAATCAAAACAGGGAGCTTAATATAGTATTCTTGTGCCGTTTGGACATTGCTTTAAACCATGCATGTTTCGAATTTAAGAAATAATATCTTAAATTCTTCTGGGGATAATAAATAACATAAAAATAGTAATATGCAACTGATGCAAATTACTAAAGCCAGATGTCGCTGCCTGTACGTAATACAGAGAGTATTGTAAAGAGATTCGAAATTTCACTGATGCCGGTGAGTCGCCCATTAGCTCAGCTGGAAGAGCGCTGGCACGGATAGCCAGAGCTCGCGGGTTGAATCCCGGCATGGGTGGAATTTTTAGCCTCTAAATAGGTTTTTAAAATAGTCCTTAACACGGGTTAGTGCATTAAAAAGAATATACCTATAATATTGATGAACTTCTGAATTTGTGTACTGATGACTAACTTGACTTGTTGTACTATATCCCCTAGATGGGGCAGCGGGCGTCCAAAGACGTCTTCCATTGCGATCTGCCTTGAGCTTCACATTTTTGAATTGAATTGAATAATTTATTCACTTAAAACTTCACTTCGCTCCACGTCATTCTGATGATCGCCGCTTCTGGCATCACGGTGCGACATCAGTTTTGACGAGACCAATGTGAAAGACAGACATAACTAAAGCTACAGGAGGGAATACAGACAAGATCTACACCTTCCAGCAGCCATACATTTACATAATCGGAACGAATGGAAGACGTCAGTGGAGGAAGCTGCCCTATAATTATGTTTCTCAATCATAAGGACACGACGATAAAGAAAAAGAAAGTGCGAAGAATTATAATACACAACCTTCGCCAATCGAACAGAATCTGACTATTCCATCAGTTTATCTATCAATTAATTAATCTGTCTAAATCTAAGTATGCGAATTGTAAGGGCCAGCCTCTGAATCGAGAATTTCGCTAAGTAAATACTTACAGTTTGTTACCTTTGTTGGAGAGAAGTTTGAATAATAAGCCTTCTTCCGATGAAACCGATTTATTTGACACACGAAATACAGAAACACAGGCGCCGTGCGCGCATCGCAGTTGCAAGAGAAAAAGACAGTGTTGCCAACAGTATTCTTATGTTATTCCCTAACAACCTTTTAGAATATACCTCAGGCTCTAGAGGAGGCTTCG